>NW_004624731.1:32440846-32493888 GCF_000247695.1 Heterocephalus glaber | reverse complement strand
TGATGCAATATTTCATAACCCATTTTTTTATTTATATATTAATTGGTACATTTTAGGTATACAATACATTTACATTTATCATTGGGTGTTTGTACATGAACATGATGTATCCTAGTTCTTATTTTTTTCCCCATTACCTGTGTGCCCTTTACCCCCTCCACCCTTCCCTATTTACATAGACTTTGTTTCCATTTTTTTTTCTTTCTCATAGTCTTTCCTTTCCTTTCTTCCCTTTCCCCTTCCCCTCCTGCCACCCCTCCACCTTTGGACCTTTTCCTATTTCAAATTATCATTTATTCGTTTCAATCATTTTCATCCTTATTTACACTTTCAATTTCTCACACCAGAGAAACTATTTGGTATTTACACGTGTGTCCTATCTATTTCACTTAAGAATATGGCCTCAGTATGCATCCATTTAACTATAAATGTCTTTCCAGTCCCGAGCCATAACATCCTTTACTGGGCTCATACTAAGTTATTATCCTGTACTTGATCCCAGTATTTAGAAATTATTCTAAGCTTCTTAAAGCTATGCTTAAAGTCAAGATCCCTGTTAGTTAGTTCTCTTAAGGGAAGTATCTTGAGAATAGCTGTGGTTACATTGCAAGTCTACCCCACTGTAGGTACCACATTTGGTTTTGCCCATCAAAGTAAACCCACTGTGCAGTACAATGTTGGAACCTATGGAAAGTTTAGAAAATAGTACAGAGTGTCTATTGAGTGAGCTACCATTTAGTAAACACTTGCTAAGCACTGTGCTAATACACTGACTAATAACACTAAAGATAGAGTATCTCATTTAATGTACAATGTGAAGTCTGCTTACAAATAAAGAACACAGAAATTCAGGTTCCGAGTGAATAAGGAACTTTCCCAAGTTTATAATGTTACTAAGAGAGAGCTGAGGTTTAAGCCAGATCTGCAGACTTCTGATGTCCATGTCCCTAAGTGGATACACCTTCTTTTATCCCTGAATGCCTGGGACATGCTAGAGTTCACTGAATTCTTAGTTCTCTGAGTCCATTCTACTTCTTTCTTCTGATTATAAAATGTGAGGCCGAGGTAAAAAGACAGGCTTCTTTCATGAGGTTCATTCACTTAAAATAACTTCCTTATTGAGAAATTTAATAAGTGAGAAAAATTGGGATTTAAAAATTTAGCTTCTATTTATTCATTTTTGGAAGCACCTCCATTAGTAATATAAACCTGTAAGTGCACAAAAATGCCAACATCTAGCAAAGGAGCTACATGATCAGTGAACAATAAAAATGGACTTATCATCCTTAGGAAGGATCTCCAGGAAGAAATGAGCTTTCAGGTAGCAGAGAAACAAGTGCGGGAAAATCAGAGCTTGCAAGTTGTAAAAGGGTGGCCATCTCATTACCCTGCCCAAAATGAGGTCTCACAAAAGAGAAATGAGGATCCTAATGACAGGAAACCCTCTGGGGTGTGAGGGAGGCCACACCCCACAAAAACCCTGGATATGCTTTGTTAGGTATACCTTTGATGTCTGTATCATTTAAGCCTTTAGGCACCTACAAAGTATCAAGTTTAACTTTAAAAATTTTCCTTCCTTCCTTCCTTCCTTCCTTCCTTCCTTCCTTCCTTCCTTCTTCCCTCCCTCTCTCTGCCTGCCTGACCTCCCTCCCTCCTTTCTGCTTCCCTCCATTTCTTCCTCTTTATTTTTTTTTCCCCCTGGAGGAAACATGGTGTATAAGCATGGAATCTCATGAAAATTCTGTCCATCTGAAGTCCTTTGTTTATTAACACTATTAACTCTTGATGCCAGTTTCTTGGCACTGAATTCTAACATGAATTGCCATAAACCTTCCTGTGAATTATTAGGAAAGTGGTGATGTGTTCTTAAAAGGTGTCAAAAAAATCACCATCAACACTGTATAATTGATAGTGGCTGCCTGGAGGATGATGTTGAGGAATCTGTGCTCAGTGGGAGAGAATGATAATGTTCCTTATAAGAGGAAGAGATGGGAATGTGAGCCACATACTTGAACCTTCACCTGGCCTGGCATATCCTGTAGCCTCCTTGGGCTGTCTCAGTGTGATGAAATACCTGCTAAATGCAGCATGTTGGGTGGAAGCTAGTGACTTCATGGATGTGAATGCAGTTGGTACCACTTGGGAAATTAAAGAATGCTTATTTTGGAGTGGGACAATGACTTTTAATTTTGATAAGGTTCATTTCAAGTTCTCTTGGAATATAAGTGCACAAAAATAGGTTGATAAGAGATTAGGGATAAATATAGATTTAAATGTGTAATTTACACATCAATGGTAATTCAGACCACTGGGGCATTTCTGTGGCTTAGATATGGTTTGAGTGTGTCCCCCAAGGATACAAGTGGGATGCTTGGTCTCCAGAGTGGTGGTGTTGGGAGGTGGTGTGGAGCCTATAAGAGATCGGGTCTACTGGGAACTCACTGTGTCACTGGGGACACTGCCTGTGGAAGACATTTATGTATTTTTTGTGGAACCCTGGTTGGTTTTCTCTAGAAGGTTTCTATAAAAGAGAAAGATTTACTGCTCCCCTCTCTCTCTCTGGCATCCTGTCTCACAGAGGGATCTCATTCTTTAGTACATGCTCCTCCTATTATACTACCCACCATGACCTGATGCATCAGGAGGAGTCCTCATCAGAGCCACTGCAGTGCTATGGACTTTCATCCCCCAAACTGTGAGATAAATAAACCTCTTTACTTTATGCATAAGCCAATCTCAGCATTTTGGAATATAAACATCATGTCATAAAGTAAGCATTCATTGTCCCACTTCGCTTTTATTACATGAAGCATGTGGGGTAGGAGAAACAAAGAAGTAAAGTGGAAAAAAAGAAAAAAATAGTGCAAGATAATTTAGAAGAGCCATTTGAGAGTAAAATAGAAGAAAGAATTCCTGCAGATGTTGATTGTTTCTAGACTGCTTCGTAACAGGGGAGACAAGGCAAGGATTTGACTTGCTGGACAGAGGCATAACAACCATAATCTTTTACCATTGTCATCAGAGCTGCAGGGATAATACCCAGCCTGTCATTAGTGACTCTACCAGGGCTGAGGATTAAATATCAAGAGAGATGAGAGCAGCAGTTGCTGTTTTCAAGAGTCACATAAATCAATTGGCATTTTGTAAATGAGTGTGTTAAACTCAGCAGGGCAATTGCATTGTGGAAAGATTACTAGGCAGAGTTTTGTGGCTGCTAGAAAAGCCTTTGAAATGTAATTAAAACAAAGGATTAAAACCCCACTTTGCCCTGCACTCTTTCTTTACAGGTTCTGGTATTGTAGTGACTTCATTTGGGCTCACCCCATAATAATCTTAGCTCCCCTTCTTCAGAAGTAGGTAAGCCTAGTTCTGAATGAGCTGCTGGATCCAATTTGGAGAACTGTTCTTGCTTAAAGTCAATATATAAGCAATGAAGAAAGAAGTTGGGGTGAAGATTGAGGGTAGGAAAGAAAAAGAAATGGTTTAGGTATGAAGTAAAGTAATGTTCTTGTAATGTTTCCATTGGACTTAAGGTGAGCAGCCTTTGGGAGTGGCTCAGAAATTGACACAATGATAATACAGGGGTATGCGGCTTCTTGATTTTAGATGAAATTGTATGAATTAGGGATTAGCCTATCAATATTCATTTTGGGTTGCAGGCTTTGGTTTAAGGGTACTCCTCAGTCCTGGCCCAGGGGTTTAACTTTTCTGTGAATCAGATGGATCCTGTGGGGGATGGAACCCAGCTCTAGTTCTAGGAGTCACCTCCAGGAAGAGTGGGAGCAAACATGAGCGCTCCTGCCTACTCTTGGAAGCAGTCACTCTCCAGTGCAGGGCCCATATGCTCCTGGAAGGCTAGGAGGCCAGTGGACAATAGGAAAACAGCAGCGATTTGTCTCCACTGCTATTTACCTTTCAAGCGCTTGACAGGCTGTCAGGGCAAGTGAGGGTCGCTAAATTCATTGTCTTTCAGATTACTGTTACAGTCCCTGACTTGACAAGTCATTTCATTTAAAAAAGCGCTGCATGCATGATGATGTTTCCCTTACTCGTTTTTTAATGAAAACAAAGGAAGAAGAAAAGGGCACCACAGAGGTTTCAACAGTTGAAATGAAGAAAGTTCACAAGACCTTCTTGGCCTGGTGTGTGAACATTCGAGGGATGTGTCACAGACTTCTCTCTAAAATGGCAAGTGAAGGAGAAGGCTGATGCCAAGGGCTCAGTCTGAATGGCCTGTGGACTGAATGATGTTTTAATGAGGGGAGAGAAGGAAGACATAACATCAGTTATTGTTTCTGCTGTATTTGAATACGGAAAGAATGTTCAAATGGAGATCCCGTCTAAGCAATGAGATACAAATGAAGAATAAAATTTAAATTCACACATTATTTCTTTACCTGGTAATTTATTTTCTGAGGTCTTTAAAATCTAAGGAAGATAACCACAGGCAAAAGGTAAAAATTAGTCATTGGGAAAGGAGTGGAGGGGATGGAGAGGGATACTCTAAATGCCGAGTAAAATTAATAATTCAAAAAGGAAATTTTTATCATAAAAGGGCTAAATACTTAAAATGCATGTGCAAGTTGGTTTCAATTTGAATAGAAGAGCATAGCTCTCTGGTTTAATTATAGTCATTTGACAAATACCTGTTGCTACTGTGTAGCAGCCAATAATTTAAACAGGAAATATAAAAAATAAAGGAAATGGAACAAAAATATTGTTCCTTACTTTCATGGAGCTTCTATTCTCATCAGGGGTCAATATAATCAAACAGCTCTGCCAGACTTGGACTTTATTTCACATTGAAATAAAAGAAGTGGCTTGAAGGCTTTGGGAATAATGTTTGAATTTTGTCCAATAGTTTTAATAGTATTAATCATATTTTCTTCAGTGATTTTAAATGCTTCTACTACTTACAACTTGATCTTTTTCTTGATTCTATTCCTTTTTTATTCCTTTTGTGTCTATTCCTGTGTCAGTATTTTCACATTATGCTTACCATAGCTTCATAATGCATTTTCGTTACTGATGTTAATAATCATTTCTCAAAATTTTCCTGAATGATTCTAACATAAATGTATTTCCAATGGATTCTAGAATTATATATGAAACAAACAAAGTAATGCAAAATGTACCAATTCCTCAAAATGAATACATTTGTTATTAAATAAACATATGTGAATTCTTAAATTTTTTAAATAAAAAATAAATATTTGAGGTTTTGATTGTATTTTATTGGATTTATGGATTAAGGTAGAGAGATACATATTTACAGTCAGGATTCTTTCTATCCTAGAAGTTACCGTATTTATGTCATATATTAGTTGTTTAATTTTCTTTATATTTTGTGCTACTTATTCTGACATATTTTATCTGTTCTTATTTCTAGCTCAAGTGTCCCTTTTGCCATAATCTGATATTAGCCATATTTAGATTATGTGCTAAAGTAACAAGTAGTTACCTATTGAATTGCTTTTTTCCTCTTATTGTGGTTGAAATCATATTGAAACAACAGGCTATCCTAAATTGAAAAAAAAATACCCTCACAATATTCACTGAAACATTTAGATTGAACAAAGTTTGCAAAATTAACTATAAAAGTACTAAATGAAAAGTCAAAGAAATAGTTTAATAATATTGAAGAAAAGAATACCTTTTTAAACAAGCAATGAAGTAAGAAACTATAAAGAAAGAAAGACTTATTTTTACTACATACAAAAGTTTTCTCCAGGCCATAAAACCTTGGTTAACACAATATACAGAGACAAGATGGAAATGTGTTTATGGTATCTATGACATAAAAGTGTCAAATTCCTCAAAAAGATGAATCTTCAGAGATAGTACGATGATCTGCTATTTTGAGAAAGCTTGGCAGTTACTACTAAAACTGAAGGTATGCAGAGAATCATTTCACTATGGCATGCAGTGATATTCACAGCTACACTGGAAACACCCACATTGTGAGCAGATTAAATAAATTGTGGTATATTCATGTAATGGAATATCATACAGCCAAAAAAATAATACATGACAGCTATAGAGTGGTAGCATGAGCAGTCTCCCAAATATAATGTTATGTAAAAGAATAAAGCAGAATAAATATGGTATAAATACTGTCACAAAAATTGTAAATGAACAAAACTAATTAAATTTTCCAGGGATGCTATGTAGTTGGAAAAATTTGTAAAGCAAAACAAGGAAAGGATTTTCACAAAATACTTAGCATTGTTGTACTATTTATCAAATTATTATTTGTGTCATTGCTGTTCATATAAATTAGTTCATTTAAGAAATTTAACTTATAAAATATAACATGCTTTCTAGTCATAAAAGAGATTGATTATGGAATACTGCGAATAGCATATTCTTTATGTTAAAAATGTTATATACACACAAAATGCGTATATTTATTATTCATAATTTTAATACATGTGCTTGTATGTGAGTGATGTCTATACATTGTTACTGTCTTTTGTCTGAGTTCTGGGATCAGTAATGTCAGAAGAGTGGGGTCAGAGAATTTTCTCTCAATTTATTCTTGTTGCATTTTTGACATTTATTACAAATTTCTTTCATAATAAAAGATTTTTTAAAAAATGTCATTGGATTAAATAGTTTTAGTACAGGACAAAGATATACCCATCCCTGTGGCTGTATCCTCAGGGCAAGTTTCTCATAATGAAAAAGAAAATCCCTGGAATTTTTCTATTTGTGGCAGAAGGAAAGACTAATTATTAGGGAAATAAGACAGCAATTCCAAATGACAGGAAGAATAGTAGCAAGCAAGTTGATATTGTATTAAATTAGAATAATTTTCTAATTAAGTGAACAATAAAGGGTTTAATAAGTATATATAGCCATTGTCTTTTCCAACCTGCTTCCTGAACTGCGCAATGGTAGCTCTTACAGAATTGTAACAGCCGGGCCTGTTCACTCAGCCCCAGCAGTAAGACTGGAAGCTGGTGGGTCCTTAGAAGTTCTTTCTCCACTGTGGACCCTGAGTGTGGCAGTACCTGTCTGCACACTCATGCTCATTCTCCTTACCTACTCTTCTTCGCCCTATGGTACACTTTAGCTGATAGTTCTTTGGTCCTCATCACTGGCAATCAGATTTTACTCCAGTTTCTAGCATAGGCTAACCCTGGGCCAAATCATGAACTTGATCCATTATTTAGTTGTCACTATTACCTTTCCTACAGGGCTGGACCTATGTACTGTATTTCTATCAGTACATAGTACATTTCTATCAATGACTTAACCACGTATTACTCTGTACCCTATTGGCATGTTCTTTTCAATCTGAGAATGTTGAGAATGATCCCAATTTGAATATCTTTAATGATATAAAATTTTAGTTTTCCAGGAAAGGGGAGGAGATTTGAGGTGAGAGTAGAAACAATTCACTCCTTAGCTCCTTTTTTCTTTAACAAATGGTGACCTTTTATGGTTGGAGAGAGCAGGTGATAACTAATATGTGTCAGACAAAAATATCAGGCTCTGAATTTTTTCCCCTGTTATAGAGCACAGAACTTTGGATCTTAACCAAGCACTTAAATGTACTCAATCATTTATACCAGAGAAAAATGTAGTTGTGTAATAGCCCTGTGTTGAAAACATTTCATCTTACACTGGGTAGCTGGCCGGTCTGCTTAGAAAGTCGGCCCTACACTTCCCATCCCTATCACGTAGTACCGCCCAGTAACCACACAGAATTACTGTCTAGAGATTCAATCGCTAATGGATTTCAACCTAAGACCTGTCAAATGCTTGTTTACAATGCTTGATAATTATGAGGCATATCTATTCATATGCTACCATCCATTTATTTAAGAGTCTTTGGATTCTATCCAAGGATCATGTATTTAAAATGCAAGCTATTTGGACCATAATTATTTCAGTACTTCCTAGAAATGGCTTCACTGAAGTGAGAGAAGAACTTTTCTATAAAGATTATTAAAACTTTACCCCTTTCAATACATTTTCTATGCATTTCATAAACTTCAGTCAAATACACTGTCTAGCACATTACTCAATATCTTTTACTAAAGGACTCTATGCACCAGATATTTCCAGAAAAAAATGGCTCTTCGGATGGATTTTTAAACTCTTACTACTTTTTTTGTAGCTATGTGAATCAATACATTTTCCCTTTTGCATTTACTTTAGAAAATTTTGCAAAAACACTCCCTAGATGTTGTGATTAGCTTATCTCAGGTTCCTGTTAGCATCTTTTCCAGTGCTTCTTAAAGTATGATCCATTAACCACCTGTTCAGGAGTCACACTGGGGGATGCTTGTACATGCCAATCCCTGGGCCCTTACACAGACGTGATGAGTCAGAATCTCCAAGGATAAGGCTCAAGAATCCATGAGTTTATAAAGTCTCTGGATGATGTTCAGGCACTCCTATATTTGGTAACTATCCATCTGACCTTAATTTTCTGATATCCAGGCAAGCATCTTTTTTCTTTTCTCGAAGGAGTTCAATTAACTCTAGCTCACAGGAGTTAGCTTGGCCTGGGATCAGTGATCAATCAAAGGAGAGATTGAAGGAGAAAAGTTAAATTATAATAAGGGAACTAATATTCTGTATTAAATTCAATTCCCTTTGCTGAGCTAGCAATTCAGCCTCCATTTGTTGGGTACTACTTTGTACCTGTCACTTGGGCTGCTTACATATGCTAGTTCATCTATTTGCATAAGCTCATTTTTTTCTCTTCCTTTAGAAATGAAGCAAATGAAGAATTTTTCCATCTCCCAGCTACTAATTATTCTAAATTTTAAAACTTTATACTATATTTTCACAGTCTCAGTTCTGTTCCTATGACTGATCTCTATCTTGTCTCCACTGAGTCACCAGGCCCAAGAAAACTGTCTTCTGGCCTGCCTGGTACTCTGAACCAAGCCTGTGTCCCACTGTCAGCCACCCCTCACTTTCCTTCCCATCCTATAGTTTACTTTGTGTTGCTTAATATGATCACCAGATTTTCATATTGTAAAAGTCACTAAGAATAAATAGGTCATGTACAGGCAAAGTTGGACAAGAAAACACACATCACTTTTCCTTGCTCCATTATGCATGAGTTTCATGACAGAGCACCTTTCATGGGTGGATGAGCTGTGAGTAAACTTGGAGAATGACAGATAGATGACCACTGACCTTTGCAAATGTTGGAAGATCCCCAAGAATACATTAATTTGCAAACAGTTGAGAAATGTAAAATTTCTTTAGATTATGTCATGTAGAATTCAGAGCCCTCACACCCCACACTTTTGTAGTTGGTTGCAGGGTTACATTGGGATCTCATGAGGCCAGCCTCAGGTGTAGCAGGCAAGGAAGATGATACAAAGCAGAGTGTATCTGTGCGGGGAGATTTGACAGGTTGCAAGGCTGGATAAATTCCCTTAAAGATACCAATCTTTAAAGCTTAATTATTTTCCCATTAAGACTCCTTTTGCAATGCAAATATTAATGCAAGTGGTTATACCTTTTATCGGCTAATGTCTTAATTTTCAATTAACACCTAAGGGATTTCTTAGCCTGCAGGCAGTCAAGATGGTACTTATGGGAATAGGTCTGAGGAATCAGATAGACTCTAGGAAGGGGACACTGCTAGGGGAAGGAGGAGGTCACAAATTCAGATGTCACTTTTATATAGCTGTGGCTTAATTTATCTAAATGTTTGGAGTAACAAGGAAGTGAGTAATTCTGAAACATAACCATTTTCACTAGTACATGAGTCTTGATGTGAGATTAGATACAGATATGGATAAATGGGTCACTATATGTAATATACATATATAATATACATATACACAGATGGTATAAAGCATATTACAAGTCTTTGGATTGGTTGGGGATAATGCTAAGTGGACTTTTAAACTTGCTGATCCATACCTTGATGAGGACAATAATGATCCAGTTTTTCAGACGATAATTGGGAAAATTCTAAGCAGGAGGTCTTGGAATACGTTCAATAAATTGCTATGTTTTCAAATCTCTTTATTTTTTTCCTTCCTTGTGTACTACTTCAAATAATGTCAGTTTCTGGAAGGCTAAACCTAATTATATCAGTATCTTTACATAACATATGTTGATGCAATTTTAAGTTCTTGGTAAAAAATTTTGCAATTTCAAGGTGAATAAAGTCAAGCACTGAAATCATCATTTTTGGCAGACGGTTTCACCTAAAGGCAAATTTATGATGCTTCTCAGGCAACACTGCCTAACCTGCTGTGTTGGGTGGCAAAGGAGACCACAGAAAAGATGCCAAGGCAGGACAGCATGAAGGAGACATCCTGAAGCAAACAAGAAGGTACAAGAGTGTTGAACAGGGAGGTCATAGAAGAAATCAAGCAAATCTTAACCACAGGGAAGAAAAAGCTACAAGGATTGCAACAGCCTAAAGTAGGGTGCCAGATACCTCCAGCTCCAGAAATCAAATCACCTTTAATGAAAGTCAGGACAGACATAGAAGTTTGTTTAGGTTGGTTGATCCTGAAATGTATACACTAAAATACTTCATTTTGATATGGTATACAATTATCATACTAAGAGGGAGTCACCTGGATTTCTACATATCTGAGAATAAATGAACAGGTAACTGCAGGAGTGCAAAAGTAGCAAGGTATAGAAAAGCTTAAGGTTTCAAAAAAGAATGGAGTGGTCATTCCTGACAATACAGCAAGAAGCTTTCATCATTTAAAAAGGCTCAGAACATGTTTTGATTTTTCTTAAACTAACAATCTTGGTGATTTTAGAACACTAGGTCTAGGCTTTAGATTCTAGCTTGTATGTTATCAAGGTACATTTGCATATCAGGTACAATGAAAATGTTTTGCTCAACTCATATATAATATCTAATCTAATAGAGTATCAACATAGACAACTTTTGTGTGCTATTCTGGATAAGAATTATTGGCCATTCCTATGGGAAATGGGAGCACTGGTTACGTATTATATGTATATTCTGTGAAAGGTCTGGATAAACACTGGTTAGAACACGGTTAGATTGGATCCACACTAAGCAAAAGAAAATGAAATTCTAAGACAGTCAGGAGTTGCTCCTCCCATTCACCCAATCCAAGCACTGGCCATCAAGAAATATATCTAACTCTATATTAAGTAGTCAAAGCAGGAATATCATAAAGCAATGTAGGATGAGAAGCATTTGGAGAAAAATAAGAGTGTATGTATGTAATATTTTCAGGAACAATGGAGAATAAAAGTGTGTGCCTGGGATTTGGTTGGCAGGAACATGGACTAATTCCCTAAATTAGGAGAAATATATTTTTCTCTAGAGTTCAAGATAAGAAACTTGAGACTCATATTTAAAATCAAATTTGGCTGAAGGAAAATTATAAAGTAATTTTATTAGATTTAACCAGAGCCATAAAGACAGTCTCCCTTTTCTGGAAAAGACACCACCTAATTTCCCAAATTACAGTCCAAGACACAGATTCCTAAAATCGTTTAAGTGGCAGATTGAAATGTACAAAGCAAAATTTTTGGTTATGTGATAGTTGTGCATATTCTACATTAGATAGTTAGATTTTAATTCAGAAAAATGATGTATGCACCCCAAAACTTTAGAATATAAGAGACAGCCTTCAATCAACAAAATTTAATTCAGTAATTTTATTCCTATACATCAGGAAAAGAATATGAATGTTCCACTGTAGCAGCTAACAAGCTAAATTCAGGAACATCAATGTTCCTTAGAATACCTTGAAAACCATCCAAATAGTTTCCAGAAGGACAAATCAATGCAACTAAACTCAAGGGACAAACTTAAATCAAATCATTTAAAAGGATAGAAAGAGTATGACTGCTGCATAGACCAACTGCCAAATGTTCAAACATTGATAGCCATAAATGAACAGCCAAGTAATGTCAGGAGACCATTTGATATTCCCTGGGTTCTTCATAAAGAGCTGAATCTGTCGTGTATTTGCATGCATGTACAGGAGAGAAAGTGAGAGAGGGAGGGAGGGAGGTAGAGAGAGAGAGAGAGACAGCCTTTTTTAAATTTTTATTTTATTTTTTATTTTTGGTACCGGGGATCGAACGCGGGTCCTTGCGCTTGCGCAGCAGGTGCCGAAACCACTGAGCTAAATCCCCGGCCCCCAGACAGCCTTAAATATAGGAAGGATGGCTCTCCCTTGTTAGGCCCTACTTAAAGTGTACCAGCTTCTTTGAGTATAAAGCAGAACACAGAATTTAATTTGATAACAATTATAAGTCTAGCATTGTGTTCAGAAAATATGACAAAGCAGAATAATGCAATACTAAAAAAGGAAAAGAGATGCAACTATCTGGGAAACTACTACTATATTGAAGAAAAATTATTAATAATGACAAAGTTGCTCTTCCTGTTAATTCGTACTATATTTAAATACTCTAGTTCCCTACTTTTGAATATAATGAATAGCTCCCAGACACAGTATGCACACATTATACGCTAATTTTTTATAATCTTTCAGCTACATCCATCTCTAAATTTTTTAACCTCTTGGACTCTGAATAGCCTTCTATAGATCTAATGAATCATTTGAAAAATATAGGATTAGAGATTTAATATATCTTTTTGAATAAGGATATATAATTATTATTTATTATAAAATTATTCCATATATAATTATTAGCTAAGAAGTTGTTGTTTATTTTTTTCCAAATTTAACTTAAAACCAAAAGGAGTACAGAGCAGGGGTTGTCAATCTATGTCTCAAAGGGCAAATTTGAGCTGCTGCCTGATTTTGTGCAGCTCATAGCTAGGAATGGGTTTTGCATTTTAAAATGTTTAAAATAATTACAAGAGCAACACGACACATGGAAATGATATGAAATTCAAATCTCAGTATTCATAAATCATGATTTAGTGGGACACATGCCCAGGCATTTATTCACTGTCTATGTTACTTTCTCATACAGTGCCAGAGCTTAATTGCAACAGAGAGTATATTGCCTGCAATGTTTTACATATTTGCTATCCTGTGCTATGGAGAGAAAGTTTGTTTATCCCTGGTACATAGGAACAATCTCTAATATAAAAGTCTGAACAATTTCTAATATAAAAGTCTTTCAGTGGGATGTTATATTTGTTATTTTCTAAATTAAAATTGTAGTAGATGATAATGTCTATTACAGAAGCAACACTCTACAATCTGGGCTCTATTCAATTATTTTTGAATAATTACCATCTGAACCTTCATCTGTCCATTTACATGTTTAGGTCACCCTAAAT
Organism: Heterocephalus glaber; assembly: GCF_000247695.1. Next base: position 32,480,645 of record NW_004624731.1, on the reverse strand, counting down.
CCTTTTCTAAAGCTGTGACTCCAAAACTAGAAAAAAGTCACAAAGGGATGTCCTCACAAAGGAAGCTTTCAGACCCATTTCCAGAAATTCTAGGGCAGTAGGTGTGGGGCAAGCTACAAGAGTCCTCACTAACACCCCAGTGGTGATTCTAGTATCCCTGTTCACTGCTAGAGCTTTCCAAAGGCAGTCCGGTTCACTGCTTCCTATGCCCTTCCCTGAACTAATCAGCCATGCTGCACAGAAAGCTTTAAAAGCCTTAGCTGCTGGTACGAACTAAAGTATTCTATCTTGCATCCTGAGATTTTCTAGGGAAGAGATTGCTGTACTTGCTGTGGAGGTATTCTCAGGAGAAATGCAGTAAAAGTTGGGATCAGTCTAACAGTCTTACACTTGTTTCCTTCTGAAAAGGCCCCAGGCATTTCATTTGCTTGCTGGAGAGACAGTGATCACAAACCTGTAAGGTGCACAGTGTTTTTGGTACCTGCAGCAGAGAAAAGCCATTGTGTGAAATCACACATAAACGTCCAACAAGATGGGAGAGAAATACATAAGAATCAATCATAGAGCTTTCAAATGAAGAAAATAGAAATTATATTTCCAATAGTTGAAGTGTCTCCCCTCTGAGAGCAGTATTATCCCAAATTCACAATAAGCCTGTTTCTAATTTTATGCTGCCCCAGAGTTCTTAAAATTGGTGAAACATAGAAGAAATGGCATGACATTCTCATGGGGACTGGCAGCCTGAAACAGCCCATGGTAGGGGCTTGAAACAGAGATACTCACTTTCTCCATCTTATAAATTTTTCTCTTTGCCCTGAGTCAAGGCTCAAGACTAAGATTAATTCTATTCAGCAGGGTGAAAAAGTATGGCTACAGGGAATCAGAAATTATCCTTAGAAAGATATAGCCCTGGGAAATCAGCCTTACCACCAAGGAAGGGTTCCAACAACTCTAGAAAGTCTAAGAAAGGCAGAGACTCAAAGGAAAAATGTTAGCAGGGTAATACTGAAATACAGAAGGGAAGGAAGAAGAGATATCTTTATTTAAATTGTTCCAGCATATGAAGAAAGACTCCACCCAAAGAAAACCAACATGTATCTCGTGTGTGTGTGTGTGTGAGAGAGAGAGAGAGAGAGAGAGAGAGAGAGAGAGAGAGAGAGAGAGGAGAGAGAGAGAGAGAGATGTCTCCAACTATCTGTCCCTCTATGGTTTTCTCTAAGTCGAGGGTGTCCTACCACCTGAGTTTCCAGGGTACCGTTGAAGTTTTGTAAGATTTTAGGAAGAATTAAATGTTTATGTGAGACAGCAGAGCAGGAGTAGCATCTGCATTACGCAAGCTTGAAACAGCATGGTACACACCATCAATCTGTTTACCTCAGGATATGAAGTGATCACCAGCTGGACTCAGAAACAGCTCTGTGCCATGTAGTATGGGGTATTGTGGAAAAGAAGAGTTATAAACTGCTTAGAACAAATGTATAGCTTGGCTAGTATAGTTAAGAGAGGGCTGTTTATAAGAGAACTAAAATGTTCATGTCTAGTTGTCATATCTTTTATGTCCTTTTTCTCTCTTAGATTTCTGTTAATTTATATACCTTAATCATTTTTGATGCTCTGAAAATGACTGAAGAAGAGTTAAATATAAATACAAAGATAAAAGAACCCTCAGGAATGGGCAAAGACATGATCAACTGAATAATTTTGGGTACTCGTGCACGCACGTGTGTGTGTGTTTGTGTATGTATATATCTGTGTGTGCATAAGTGTGTGTGTCCTCACAAAGGGGGAAGATGAGAAATTAAGAAGATTTCTAATGCTAAATAAATTTTATTTGTCTCTATTCTCCCAAATCAAAGACAGGAAAAACATTTTTCCCTTATAGCTGAAAAAGCTTCAAGTATTCTCTGGGCAGGTGGGTTTTCTTCATGTGCCACCCCAAGACGTCATCTGGTCCTTACGTTAGCTCTCTAAAGTTAAAAAGACAAGAGGGAAGGCAATGGGGTATCAAGTCTCTCCCTGAACCCACAGGGGTTGCAGCACAGCCAAAAGCTCTGGCTTTAATCCCTTCAGACTCTTTGCTGTGTGCATTTAGTCATGCTTAGTGACATTTTAGCTTGATTATGACTGGCTTAGGAGACTCACAGGGGATTAGTGGAACACATTTCTGGATATGTCTGGATGGTTCTGGGGCCTGACCTTGGGCACTATATCTGGTTCCTTGCCCCTTCTTCTCTGGTGCTACTCCCCTGCTCTGTTTCTTGGCTGCCATGAACTAGGCAGCTTTGCCCCACTATGACCTTCCATCACGATGTTTCTGCCTTGGAGAAAGCCAACCATGGGTTGAACCCATGAAACTGAAAGTCAAAATGAACCTCTCTTCTTTAAATTGTACATGTTTGGTATTGCTTCCGAGTAGCAGGCAAACTGACTAAGACAGGGGATGTAGCTAAGTGTGAACGCCCTGGCATGATTCTACAGTACCGGAAAAAAAAATGGTGCTACAAACCATCTGTAGATGTTCAAGTTTTACTAGTTCTTAGTCTTTTTCAACATGGCTGACTTTTTAAACAATAATATCTATCTCTTGACTTCATTTGTAGAGAAATAACACTCTATTGAAAATACTTTCTAACCATTAATGGTCAAGTCAATGGATAAATGAGAGTAATAGCCAAGAAATGTACAACTCAAATGAAAAGTCTAAAGCACTGGTACAAATACCTCTCTGAAGAGGGCGCACACAATGGGCTGAAAAAGAAACAGCAGCTACAATGTCTCATTGGGTCCCTTATCTTTCTGGAATGCTTCAAAGCCGCCCTAGAAGCCCTCAAAGCAGTCCAGCTCGTATGCTGTCAGGTAATAACCACTGCCAACCTTCTCAGGAGAGTTCCTGCTGGAATTGGTCCAATGAGGCAGGCACTCAGCACCCTAGGCCAGCCTGAAGATACCTGTGGGACCTGTGTCCCATACAGATGGGGTATGTGGAGAGACACACCTGGTCTCATGTACCTGACCAACTCCTTTCCATCTTTAGCAGAAAGAACTTAGCCTGTCTCCTGCCCCAGCCCATCCCAGCCTCCACTGTATGTGTTTCCAGCTATCCAAGCCAAGATGCTTGATCACTAAGACCTGGGAACCCTAGCAGTTAGGAGCTTATGACATCACAGTTCCGTTTCCACAAATGTATTATGTTTCAATGAAAACAAGTCTTAGATCAAATCCTGACTCAGAGACAAACGTGAATGAGAAACAGGACCAAGGTGAGATACAAAATCTTCTGTCAGCCTAACAGGTGCCTAGAGTGAAGCACCCATCTTAGAACTGCCAATCTTCTGAGGGCTTCTCCTATGGTATGAGATGCCTGATCATATTTCACTGATGAAAAATTTCATACAACCAGGAATCCCTGACATCTTTGACTTGTGAACAACCCCTTTTGGGTGATGTCCAGAGCATAAGGCATTGAAGGACCAGGACAGTGAAGTACAAGGGGGATGCAGGAGGAGGTAGAAAGTAGACATCAAGATAAGAGTGGAATGAGTGCCAAAAGAAGGACAGTGATAGGAGGAGGGGAAGAAGACCACAAAGTTTCCCAGGAAAGCAAGAGTGCAAATAATAGTTTCAACCATGTGCAGAAAGAAAACAAGAGGAACAGGGAGAAAAACACTCACTTTTTTAGTGAGAACTATGACCTAAGAACTTTTCATGAATTATATTATTTAATCATCCTTAAATTCTGTAATACAACTATTTTTATCCCAACAGATGAGGTAGCTGAGGCTCAGAGCTAATAAGTACCTGGTCAAAGGTCATATACAGAGTGGGACAGCAGAGGAAAATTAATACTCATTCACTGACTAAATATTCATTGAGAACTTACTGTGAACCAATATGCAGTAAAGAATTCCACACATATTATTTTGTTTAATTCAGGAAGCATAACATTGTGATATATGATAACCATCTGTTTCTTTAGATAACCATTCCTACTTATATGTACGTGAAACAGAGCTTTGACTCAGGTTTGTTTTGGGGTTTTTTTGGTACTGGGGATCGAACTTGGGACCTTGCTCTTGCAAGGCAGGTAGCGGAACAACTGAGCTAAATCCCCAGCCCTTGAATCAGGTTTTTAAGCTTATAAAGCCAGTAAGTGGAGGACTCAGGATTTGAATTCAGCTCTGGATATGTATAGCTCCCAAGCTCATGCTTGATTGCTTGCTTATTTATTTATTCTGAGGATCAAACTTAGGACCTACTTTATCACTGAGCTATACCCCCAGCACTAGTTTATGCACTTTTAAATAACTAAAGCAGAAGTTATATTTCAGAAATAGAAAAAGTGAATAAAATATGTACAATTCAAGATAGAATAAGTATAGAATATATAGGACGGAATATAGGAATTATGCTAAAATATAAAGTATTTGGTGATTAGATTAAAAACCTTTTGCTGTATCAGAACAGAAAATTAAATATAACATTAATACTTTATTTTTCTCATCATGTTACTTTACTGTTTCAATTTTACAAAAAAATTAATCCTATATAGTGTAACAAAGTATTTTCACTGATTTAGGGTATGGGAATTCATAATTTCCCATTACCTTTTTGCAAGTCATTGAAATTTTGTAAAATTTATGTTCCCCATCTGTACAATAAAGGACATAACACCTGTCTTCATAAGATTGACTTCATAAGCTTGTTAAAAAGTTCAAAAGAGGAAACATATGGAAATTACCAAGTTCTATACCTATGTAAATAAATGCATGTAGTTAAATTTAATAGCTCTCTTCTCACTGGATGCTGTAAAGCCTCCAACTTGCTTCCCCTTCTCTCCTCTGCAGAGGAAGCCTGGATTTGACCTTCTTTCCTTTAGGAATCAAACCACAATGGAGCAAGTCTGGTGAAGTCAGATTCACCCATTTGCAGAATTCCAGAGCCCTAGCACAATTAGAAATATTTACATTTGGAGGTTCTATAATATTGTAGTTTATTCCTCCTGGAGCTTTTCTCTATATTTTACTAAATAAGTCTAATCAGGCTTTGAGTATTGCAAAACATTGATTTATTTGTTTGCTGTGCTAGAGTTGGACATTTTAGATTTCAGTACAAAAATTGATGCAAACAGTATACACTCTCCCCCATCCTCAAAAAGACATCCTTTTGTTTGTCTGGGCTCTTTGTCAAATTTCATCAACCAGCCCAAATCCCATTTCCCTTATGATATCTTTCTCAGCATCTTCCCTTGTCCTGCCTTCTTTTCTTAACTTCTTAAAACTACCCTTATTTCTAACATTCCAGTTCTTTTAGGTCTTTGTATCCCTCATTGACTCATTGACCTATATATTTATTTATACTTTCAACCAAATATATTCTTTTAAAGCATTTAAAAAAATTTCTTAGTACTTGTGTGCGGTACATAATGTTTATTTACATTCTTTGTGGGGAGTTGGTGCATGGACATAGCACATCTTAACTCCTTTTTTTGTTCCATTTCCCTTCCCTCCCTCCCCCTTCCACCCATTTCTTGATCCCCTCCCTTTTTCTGTACACATTTGTAATACATGTTTATATTCCTTGTGTGGTGTTGGTACACATACATAATATATCTTAATTCTATTTTACATCCCCCTTCCCTCCCTTCTCACCCCTTCCATCCATGGCCTCTCTTTTCTTGTGAAAGAGATCTACCTCTCTACTTCCTATTATCTATCTTTATTTTGCTTTTTATTTATACTTTGGGTTTCTCATATAAGAGAAACCATGCAATATTTAGACTTGTGTGTCTGATTTACTTCACTTAACATTATGGTCTTAAGGTGCATCTGTTTTTCTACAAATGACTCAAGTTTATCTTTCTTTAGGGCAGAGTTGTACTCCATTGTGTGTAAATACCGTATTTTCTTTATCCATTCATCTGGTTGGTGGACATTAGAGGCCACTTCCAAGATTTACCTATTATGAATTTTGATACTATAAGCTGGGTGTGCATGTATCCCTGTAATATGATGTATTTAACTCTTTTGAGAAGATACTTAGAAGAGGAATAGCTGGTCAAGTGGAATTGATAGTTTCAGTTTTTTGAGGAAACTCCACGCTAGTACAACTAGTGGTTGTACTAGTTTACATTCTCACCAAAAGTGTCAGAAGCCCCCCCCACACCATCACCACCACCACGCAGCTTCTACAGCATTTGTTATTTGATTTCTTGATGATGGTCATTCTTAAGATAGAATCTCAGTGTTGTTTTATTTTGCATTTTTCAAATGGTCAGTGATATTAGGCATTTTTAATGTGCTTATTAGCCACTTTCACTTCTTCTGTGAAGTGTCTATTTATTTGCTAACCCAGTTTTTGACTGGGTCTTTTATTTTGGGGAGTCAAATTTTCTTGAGTTCTTTGTATATACTAGATATCATTCCTTGAATGCCTACTGAATGCCAGACACTACATGAGGTGTGGAATGGGGACACAATTGTGAGTAAACCAGCCTATTTTCCCTTCCCTGAAGCTTCCATCTCAAACACACATATATACAATTATTTGATTAAGTATAACTATTGTGAAGAAAGCAGCATATGTAGTATAAAACAGAGAAATTGCCATTTTTTCTTTGCTCCAGAGGAAGCAAGCCAGGTTACTTTAATCTAACATTTGATTGTATTTGTTCCTTTTGTATTCTTTACTTTCATTTCCAAATAAGATTTTCTTCATATCTTTACTCATTCCAGCTCTGAGTTTTTAATTCAGTGAGATATCAGGGCTGGAGTTTGACAAGTGGTGGTAGCTACATTTTGTTTTTGCAAATTGATGGTGGATTATCAAAATTGCTGTACTATATATATGTCTCTATAAATAGAAATCTATTACTTCAGGGTACATAATAATTATGATATCCCCAATATCACTATGTGCTCTCTCTGCCTGTCACACAGTAGATACTCAATAAATGATGACTTCCTAATGATGAATCTCAAATGACTTTTCTTTGACAAGCTATTCCTGTCATGACTGAATATTCATTTGAGGTGGACTACCAAGCTTAAAAACTGTGACCAAAGGATGAAAGCAAAACTTGCTAGATTATGTTGTCTGTCCTTATGGTTTTGACTTCAATAACATTATATCCAGTGTTCTTGAGCTCAAAACCAAAAATACACCTATGACAACATGAAAGAATTCCTAAAAATATATATGGAAGAGTGTAAATATGTGAATATTTTGAAATAACTTTACAAAATGTGATCTTGGGTGAGTTTTGCACAGCAGGATTTTTCTACTGAAGCTTAAGAAAAATATCCCTAATTCAGATGGTGTGTTTATACAAAGGCACAATCGTTTCCTAACTTCCACACAGGTAATTGATTTTTTTTCTTTCATTTTAATTCTTAGAGCACCGAGGAATTCTTTTCTGTCCCCAAATACAATGAGAGCTCTGTTCAGGAGATTTGCCTCGGTAACTAATTTCTTATGCTAATCAGTCATATGATTATCTCCATTTCAGCACCTCTACTGCTCCAGATCTTTTGCATGAATTTTCTGCATTAGCCCTGAAGAGGATTTCAAAATTAGTAATGCCTCAAATTCCTCTTTCACTATTGCTGAAAGAAGTGATTCTGATAAAGAAAGCTAATTTATTTTTTAGTCAACAAATGACACCTATAATTTTCATGGGGTTCTCTAACTTTACCTTGAAGGATGTACTGACCCATAATACATCACCAGTTCGCAAAGAAATGAGCGAGTGTTGGTAGTATATAACTGCAAGGTGGATCAAGAACCAAGTATTTCTGCCAGAGAGTAGGGAGTTATTATTGATTTTTCTCCTACCCCTTTGCTCTGCTGATTTGATTTTGTTGAAATCTTGCCTCCTGCTCATTCTCTGGACCAGCACGACCACATGCAGTGGCTTTACCAGGGTTCTATCATCACAATCTCACTCTTGAGATCTACTCATCCAGCTCTTCACAATTATCCTCTACTTTTCCTTACAGTCACCTCTCAGCAGATTTATTTGCCCCTCTCCCATCTTTCTTTTCTTCTTTTGTTTCCTCTTAACTCATTTTGACCATAAATGTGTAAGGAAAAACATGTGAGGATCCCATAACACCAGATAAGTCACTGAGTTAAGATTCTGGGAAGAAATGGATCATTCTCCATCAGCAGGACAACAGTTTTAATACATTTTTTCTTCTTACAGTTCTTCCTCCCAAGAACTGTCCACACATTTCTCCCCTCTCTAACTCACCCTTTCTTTTTTGGAAGCTTTCCAGAGATAAAGCAGAAGGAGGCAGTCTGAGAAAGGTTAGGCAAACACAACAATATTACCGGAATAAGTAACATATTGCTCATTAAGCATTTAAAATCAACAGTTGCTCGCTCGATCTGCCAATATTTTGAGAAATGCCAGTTTTACTGCTAGGTGCCACTTGGCTTGAGCTGCTTAATTCATGATTTGTGAACTGACATCCAGAATAGCAAAACTGTATTCCAGCTAAAATTTTGCCATCAAGAGCAAAGCTGAAATATCACAACACAAAGCTCCCTGACTGTTTTCTTCTCGTTCCGCCTCTTTTCTTCCCTCCCACCCTCATGCCTCAGCCTTCATTCCAGAAACAAATGGATGTGTTAAAACAGTGAAATGTGTTTGTGAAAGATAAATAGTTTATCTTAAATACACTGTTGTAGTGTCAAATCGAGTCTCAAATACATGTACATATTTTATTCACAGACATAACATTTCAAAATGAGTTTTTTTTTCCTTTTCAAACATTTATACATAAATGAAATGCTTACAAAAAATAAAAACAACAACAATGTAGCGCAGATCTTATTAGCATTATGTGGAGATCTCATCAGGAACACGAGCCCAGAGTGTAGTATTTTGTTTCACTGAAGGCACTACTTCCTGACTGGCAGCAGAGGGACAACTCTGGCTTTTGAACACATTTCTCCCCTTTCCCCAATTTTGAAATTTTGTTCCATTTTTACTTTGCTGCCACAAATGTATGACATTCTAAGTAAAGCTTCTAATCATGCAGGCATGCTCTCTCTGTGAACTTCAGCAAAGGAACTGTTTGGTCAGTGGGAAAGTGCTGGGATCTCATAATACCAGCTAAGACTTTGAGTTAGGATTAATGAGAAAAAATGGATAGTTTTTCATCATTAGGAGTGATTTCAATGAATATTTCTCTTCTTATGGTTTTTCCTCCAGTAACTATGTGCCAGGTGCTATTCTATTCTGGGGAGAGGATTTCAAAAATATGGAAAATATGGCTCCCATCTTTCCATCTTTAGGCATACTGAATGCCACTTGAGAGTTAGTTAAGCAAACAAATGATGACATGCAGTACTATACACAGTCACAGATTTTCAACTACCACTCATTTTGATTTTCAACTACCACTTAAGTTTTGAAACTCAATGGGAAAGTGTGTGTGCTATCAAGACAATGAGCCTTATCACCCTCAGTCACACCAGAGCCATGATTGTCTTCAATGTACATGAGGGGTGTGACTACCAACACTGGCATGCTAATGATGATTCTCACCATCCATGGGCTTGTAGAAAGATAATCTAGACTTAGAAGGAGGAATTTCACAGAAAAGTAAGACTTAATGAGGTCCCCTCAGAACAGTAATTCATCTCAGCATGAACCATTCTAGATAGACAGGGAGCAAAAGGAACATGATGGCAGACATATGGCATTAACCCTATCACCATTGGTTATGGAATATAGCATTGCATCAAAAAATATACAGTGAAGAAGCATTTTTTGCTGGTTATAACAATGACAAACAAGGGGCAGGCAAAGAATGCATCTTCCTCAGACATTATTAACCTATGAAAGATTTATTTGGTATTTTTGAGAATGTGCTATTCTAATAGAATCACAATAATAACAGCAATAACAATGGCAGCACATGTTGCCAGTGCCAGAAGTAAGAATTACTTGGGAATGGATTTATATGTGTGCCAGCTAAGAAAAGATTTGGCGAATACAATGTCTCAGTGAATTACGAGGTTAACTTGAGTAGTCAAGACTGATTCTTCTGAAGCCTTGGCACCTGCACCATCTGCAAGTTGAATATATTACTCCTAGTCTGCAGTATCCACATCGCAAAGTTACATGACAGCAAATTTATGAGAGGCTCTACATAATCACTTTCATGCTTTGGGGGCTGCAAGTTCATTCAAGTTTGTATTATTATTATCATACCATGGGCTTACAGAGGACAAATTTTATGATCCAAGAAGTGCAAGTCCAGCCAAGCAGGTAAATGGCTTCAGATTTACTGTGAAGATACACTTATCTATCCTTTTCTGTTGCCCAAGACACAGACCTACAAATGTGTGCATTCAACAAAATTAATGGAAATTGTCAATTTCAAATTACTCAAGCCATTGAGTGCTTGGGAGTATCATAAATACACAAATGAAAATCAAAGGTAAAGCTCAAACTTTATATTGCAAAATTATTTCAAATCTCTCCTTTGTTACTGAGCACTTATTAGCTATTAAGGGGGATGGGACTAACCAGTCTTGATTTTATGTTTGTTGAGAACCTGTACATACTAGTTAACAGTATTAGTAATAAACAAAAAACTGACATTAGAAGATAGGAGGAGGAGATGTAATCATGGACTCAAACATTCAACAAACATATCTCCAGTGGCAATAAAAAGATTCCCTAATTGTAGGCTGTGGGGATGGTGGGGAGGGCTCCTGCCCTTCAGGGCCTCACATTTGAGTGACATTTTAACGCTACACAGCAATCCCTGCACAACTGAAATTTGTCTGACTAAGCCAATGTGCAGGCGAGAAATAATGGCATCTTACTAAGAATGAAATCAACTTTTCAAAAAAGTTCTGATTGAGTTTAAGACTTATGATCTACTGAAGAAACATATAAACAAAAATAACTGAAAGCTCTTAATGGATTTCCAAAATTCTTTGTGGTACTGGGGATCGAACTCCAGGCCTTGTGCTTGCAAGGCAGGCAGCAGAAACACTGAGCTAAATCCCCAGCTGAATTTCCAAAATTCTAATACTGCAGAGGCAAATTAATGCTCAAGACAACAAAAACTTGGATTGCTGCACATATATCAGTGATTTCTCTGGAAACCATTTTGGTATTATCACTAGTCACTGGATAGGCTGATTGACCCAAGGGGGAAAATGACTTAGGCTAGACTAATAAAACTCTCCTGGAAGTGTGAAACTTGAATGGAGAGTCTCAAAGAGTAAAATGAGTTTTGCTAATGGTACAGTATCAAGCTATAGAGAAAATCCTCAAACATATCCTGATTGAGACTTGTCCTATTTTTGCCTCACTAAGGACAGACACAGTGTTCAGTACTTTCTTCAAGTTTTTTATTTATTTCCACAAATTTCCAGTATATACTCGGTTTTGCCTTACGTTAGTTCACATAGATTCTGTTGCTTATAACCAAGGGACATATTGCAGTCGGTTTTGACAAGAGAATACATTTAATACAGGACACAAAATTTATAAGATTATTTTATGATATTCACCCAAAAAGTAAAATACAGAGGAATGCAAGAGATTAGCCACACACTAGAGGCTTAAAAAATCCAGCCAAGGGCGTGGGTCCCGCAGCAACATCTCACATAAGTCCAGCTAAAGGCCTAGAGTCCAAGGCAATTTCCCCCATGAGTCTAGCCAGTGGCCTAGAGCCCACGGCAATATTTTATGCTTGTCCATTTTGAGATTCTGCATCTGGAAGGCCCAAAGGCCAGTGGTGGAAGCCAGAAAAACCTACACTGGTGAGATGAAGGATTTGTACCACCAGGCTAAGGGATTTACACTGAAGCCAGGAAGTGATACTCATGGTGAAGATCAGAGCTCCCTTGACAAGAACAGCAGCCATTCCCAGTGAGAGCAAGGCCCTGAGCTCCTCCTCCAAGGAGAACAGCCTAGTTTGCATCAGGAAAAACATTCCCAGCAAGCTTCTCCTAGAGAATCAACAGCACCCCATCTCTTCCAGTTCTCTTTTTATGGCTACTGACAACAATCCTAAAGTGGATCTTCCATGCCCAGACCATGCTGATTCAGTTCAGCTAATTGTTACAAGTTGACCATTAGTTAATCCACCACAGGACACAAAAGAAATAAAAATTTGACAACGAATTTTCCCTCTTGAGATGCCCTTGAAAACAATTTTAATATCCCAAAGTTCTATTTGTAGTATCTAATTGTAAAAGCTGCATTAAAAATTGTGTTTATTTACCAAAATTTCTACATCACTGGGAAAATCTAAGGTCAGGATTATAAGAAAATTTTATGTAACTACTTACTATCAAATGGAGAATATTTTTAATATTAGAAGTTCTCATTGAATGATCATAATTATATTGAAGCCTAAATATTTGAAATCCACTGCATTAAAATAATGTTCGTGATACTTTATGTACCACTTCTACTGAGTTGTTATCATCCTTACACCTAAGTTATTAATGCAGTACTTGAACTAGCAGCATTTTAATAGTCTTACCACTTCCATTTGTGAATGCAGCTATATGGTTATGTTCAGATAGAGTTACATACATGAGCATCATTCTCAGTAAACTTTTCATTCTTGAAAATTTCCCCAGCATCAGGAAATAAAAATTACTCTGTGCCTTCTACTATTTGAGATCTAGAAGTAGATCTACTTAGAAAGAGAAATCCATATTTGAATGTTACTTTTCTGCCTTATATTTCCAAGCATTCATTTTGCTGATGATTAAAGAGCCATTCTACATTGTTTTGGGTCTTCACTATTTTGCTAATATTTCTTCTGCCCATTTTGTCAATAGTCTAACCACCCAGCTGCCTATGAATCTTTCTGCCTTTGCTCTGTCAATAAGAGCTATATTAAAAGCGAACATCTTTTTACTGCTTTTTGACAGGTTGTGTTTTTGGATTTGGTAGTGTTTATATTCGCCTGCAACTTAAATGTGGGTTCTAAAGTGGCACTGATTAAACCTGACAGAACATGTAGTGTGTGGATAAAATTCATTGTCATAAATAAAAATTGGAAAATATCACCTTTCCTATAAAATATGATATCAGTTCACAGTCAGATCAGGTCACTACTCTCCCTTCACTCACTTAATAAATATGTACACATTAATGCAGTAGATACCGCAGTCAAGAGTCCCTTTCCAATGTGTGCACCTGTCTTTCAGTTGTTCTGAAAACTGAGGATAGCAGCTTATGCTTGAAGGCTTCTCTGCAGAATTGCTGGGAAAGAAGAGCCAAGATGTCCAGAAATTCCTGGTTGGTTACAATTTCACTGGTCCCCTAGGAATTAAAGACCGACTGATCCAAGGTTTTAAAAACCCAGCCCTTTTGTCTCAAGGGAGGCAAAATAGCTCTGCAGTGCTGTTACAAACCTGAGCCTTATCATCCACCGGGACATGGAGAAAGTTTCCTTGAAGAAATATTCTTCTTTGGCCCTTCCAGTCCCCATACTACTTCTTTGCTGCTGACAGAATTTTTCTGAATAACATTTCTCAATAAATCATATACACTTAAATCCTTATCTCAAGCTCTTTGAACTGAGGAATTGGGACTGAGAATCACCTAATTTACGCTGAGTACTAGTCCAGGGCTAAATATTTGAATAAGACATTATCCCTTCCCCTAAGGGCTTAAAGTTTCTTTTCTTTCTGGATTTCTCCAAATTGAGTCTGAGCCAATAACTGCTGAATCATAAATAGTTTGTTTGAGTCACAATTTCCCATTTCTATAAATCCATATATTCTTAGGGCATCTTACATTTATTCAAGAGCCATTTTCCAAAAAATTAAGTGATAGAGTTTCTGTAAGTGGAGTCAGAATGAAATGGTATATGCTATTAAAAATACTATTGTTAGCACTTATATAAACAAAATAATTAATAACTAAACTATCTGTTTTGAAAGGAATTTACTATCAGTTTCCTTCTTTTGCCTTCTTCTGTTCTTATTTTCTGTTTTTATTCACATTGTTTTTATGGCTGTAACATTCTGACCCCAAAGCTACTACCCTGCTGAGCTTAATTCATGCTTAACAAATTCAGCTGTTTTTCCTTGTTTCCTATTCTGGGCATGTGGGTGCATAGTTACAAGGAAGAATTTGTGCAGGAAGAATGTAACAGATAAAGTGAATAAGAAAAAGAACTAGAGGTCATTTCCTATTATGATAAATTCCATAGCAGTATGTATATACTTTTATCTATTCATAATTGCTCTTGGCAACTAGTTAGGGCTTGAGAATATCTTCATTAAAGAAAGATTTTTGTTATACTGTAGTCTATTAAAACACATAGGGATTAGAAAACAGATATGATTTAAAAAGATGAGAAGTGTGAAGGTAAGAAAATGAAAGGACAAGTAGAAAGATAAATAGAAAACAAAGTGATTGGGAACAGAGTTTGACTCAACAGTAACATATACAGAGGAGGCCTCTCACTTCTCAATGTAGGTGCATCAGTGTGAATCTGCCCTAAGATTGGGATTGTCCTTGGGGAGGTTGTAATCGTAGTCCTGATGTGAATGTACTTTGATGGAGTTAGGGCTGGAGAATAGCCAATAATCACACTGAAGATGTGGGCACTTTGTGGACTAGAAGAGCTGGGTATGATAGTGGGCCTACACTGTACACAGTACACAGCTCTAACATACCCACTGTACACAATGTAGGTGATGTTTATAGATAATATATGTATGGAAGTCAGAGTTATGGGATAGCTAGCTGGGTCCCCAAGCAAGCACTGAATCTGCCTCTTGAGCTCTGCAGATAGCTTTGATCTGAACCTAGTACAGGGTAGTAATCCTAAGTGTTTTATTTGTTCACTAAATAGATGCCTTTAATACAAAGCAATGGTATAATACTATAATTTATACATTAAAAAAGATCCTACAAAAGAAGCATGAATCAGAGTTGGCTCAAGGGGTTACAGGTAAGAAGTATTCTTTTCAGTCTTATGGTGGGATATAGTGGGAAAGAAAAGAACTAAGTGGATAGAATTATTTTTTAAATGGGGGCTTTGGGATTAATAGTAAATCCAAATGGCTGAGAGATTCAGTTAATTTCTTAAAATTTCCTTTAATAAAATAATAGTTACTGTGTATGATTATGATATAATTAAAATTCTGCATAAGGAGCTCTAAAAAGCAGAGAATGAAATAAGTCTAGAATCTAGACATGAGCAAATCAGTGACTGTGGATATATGATGCTCACAAGTGACTTGACACTTGGGTGTCACAGTGATTGAATTTGATTTTTGCAAAGATATGAAGAAAATAAAGAGCTCTATGCATGCCTAAAAGATAAGGTAATAATGGGTGAATGGAACTAGTTTTCATAATAGATAAAAAATGATTTTACAGGCTGACTTAAGCAGTTTTTAAAAGGAACAGATGTTCTTAGAGAACACTCTTAAACATCAAGGTAACAGGTAAGCAATATTACTTCAAGAAAAACAAACGGTAGACATAATTTATGATAGCTTTATAGTGGACAAAATCATAAGTAAGTAATAAAAGGCAACATAGGGCAACTGATGTAGTTGAATCTCAATAAATATATAATATACATTAAATATTCTAACTCAATCTGAGATTAATATTATCAGATTGACAATTAGTAAAGACTGATCATTAATAATTGGAGACCTAATACTGGTTAGTTCTTTGTTTTTGTTTTAACTTTTTTTTTTTGGTACCAGGGATCAAACTTGGGTCCTTGCACTTGCGAGACAGTTGGCAGAACCACTGAGCTAAATCCCCAGCCCAATACTGGTTAGTTCTTACTGGGGACAATTATAAAGTTCATCACTATATAGAAGATGAATATGGAGAGGTTGAAGATAGTACTAGATTTAAAAGATATTGCAAAGTCAGTGACCAGAAAATAATGCAAGCACTGCTAACTCATTTACAAATGTGAACAGAAAACTTCTAAAATAAGATCAAGCTTGGAAAAAAAATACAAGCTTCAGCACAGGATAAAACAATCTAATAGGCACTCACATTCACTAAGAAGATAAACTTAGAGATAAACAACACTGAAAAAAGAATAAGCATGAATAATGATAAGAAACACAAATCTATTCTGCATATAGTAAATGTAAACAAGAGAGGTGTTCTTTTAGATGTTGAGGGTAAAAAACATCCTCAAAGGTTAGGCAGATGAATTTTTAAAAAGAAATGTTATTTAACAGCTACTGTATGCAAAGTACTAAGCAAAACACAGAAGAGACCATATTAAACATGTAAAATTTAATTAAATATATTTATACTCCAAATATAAAAATTGAAATTTATAGAAAAAAAGGGAAAAGCTAATGAGGAGAAGCTGTAAGGATGGTGCAAGCTCATGCAATAAGTCCTTAATTTTAATACTTGTAATGTGTAATGCAATGTAATTAGAATTCCAGGGCAGGGAAAAAGCAGAATTTGCATTTGTCCATTTCTATTTTTCAGTATTTTATTCTTCTGTTGGAGAGAGATTTATAAATAACAGAATCTGCCATGTGTTCAACAATTTTAAGAGTTGTAAATGTGATAACTGGGGAAAGGACAGTGGAGTGTGCAGAGATCTGAGGTTCATTGGAATTATGAGTTTTTCGAAGTGCTTGGGAAACATAACCTCAGTTCCTTTCAATATGCTACAATTCCATGGTATTCATTACTGAAGAAAAACTAGTCTACTAGAGGAGAAGGTGTATTATATTGGCCATAATTATGCTGACCAAGGAAAGTATTGAAAGGGATAGGTTAAAGGAGTAGATCTAATATCACCTGTAGGTTTGGGTACCTGGTGAAAATCCAGGCTGGACTCATTCTGATACACAATTTGGAATACAAATAGTTTTTTTGGGAAATAACTACCACATAATGTAAGATACTTCTTTATCTAATTTAGATACTTTTATCAAAAAGGATATGTCAAACAAATTAGAAAAGCAAAGCTTGAGTTAGAGCCAGTAATCATCCAGGCTGATGCTGCCAGGATATGAATGGGTACCTTGGAGAGCGCCCATGCTGCCAGTGGGACTGGAGACCTGGTTGCCCTGGTATCCCAACAACTAGGAAATAAGCACATGAGTTCTTAAAGCACCTAATAAAGGGTAATGTTGGCACTTTCATCCGCAATAGGGCTTTGCCCGCATATGACATTTTAATGGAAAAATTGGTTTCTTTGGGTTCTTGATAGATATTTAAGTCATTGACATAAATTTGGAGAGCACAGATTCTTTCTGTAGTTCACAGAATCTGGAGCTACAATGGCAAAGGAAAATCTGTCTCTCTGCTCAAGGAGGAAGAAAGATAATTCACCTTTTCTCTGGAGTTTTTTTCTAATTGGGTCTTCAACAGATTGGATGATGCCACTCATATTAGGTGAGGGCAGATCTTCTTTATTCAGTGTATTGATTTTAATACAATCACTCCCAGAAATACCATTATAGATACATAAAGAAATAACGTTTAACCACCTATCTTGGCATCCCTTAATTTAGTCAAGTTGATGTATAAAATTAACCATCATGCCTGCTAAGTATGATTATCCAAACATTTGTCTTCAGGTTCTGTATTAGCTCATTAACAGGTGACCTTCCAGTACTGGACCAGTTTATCAACCACATCTTGAGGAGCAGTGATATAAATGACAGTACAATATGCACCCCTTGAAATTAGAACAAAGATGGTTATAGAGTGGAAAGATATCATGTCCAAGTAAAGGAAGTTCCAAAATTCAACTGTAAGTTCTCCATTTTTCCCCTATGTCTTGAAATAATGATAGCATTTTTATTCCTAATTTTCCCTTTACAAAATCACTAATGCTACTTTCAATTCTGACCTTTAGTACCTCTAGCTAAGTGAAGTCTTAATCTCCCTTTGAGTGATTGTCAGAAACAAGTGGGAAGACAAAGGTGGTTGAATAGACCATTACAAATTCACTTCACTTATGACTCAAGATGAAATAGAGGAGTTTTTTTCAAGATGGGATATTATTTGAAGGTTAACAGTGCATTATCTTTCTTCTATGTTTTGGAAATCACAAACTAGGAAATAAGTTAAAGGTTTTTGCTTAAATGGCTGAATGTCCCATTTCTGTCAGTGTAAATGAAGTTCAGCAATAAAGTTCCTTTGGAAAATATGCTCAGCTTTAATTGTTTTCTTTTAAACCATTCTCTTGTGACACAAGCCTAATACAAATCACTATACCAGCATCAGCAAAAATTAACATGCAAGACATTTTATATATTCTTGATATTGGAACAACAGGTTTTCTTTGAACCAGTTTGACCTTAAAAGATGGCATAAAGGAATTATCTACAGAAATGAGAAAAGCCTTTGTAAAAGCTCGTTTTTAAATCAAGTTGTCAGCATATTCAATTAGTTTTTCAAGTTACTCTTAACACTCTAATATTAAATAAAGACTATAGGAGGACTGATTATGACCAGAGGGGTGGCTGTATAACAGGTGATTTTCTTTTCCCCACTATACCCTGTATACACTGTTTGTATAATTTTATTGTATCTGTACACAGATATCAGAAAACATAAGAACAGATTGTTGTTTTTAACTTTAGAATATAAAGTCAAAGTAAAGATAGATTTTACTTTTGTAAGTTGCAAAATGAAAACTTTTGAGTATGTTAAGCCTACTCCACTGCATTTGATAAAATGAATGAATTGGTTTAACAAGTGTATGCCATTTAATAATTTTATTTAACTCAGATATTGCCCTTTGATTTTGCATTGAATAGAACAACCATATTAAGTCCATTCATGTACAAAGATACATATTCTAAATTCATTTAGCCCCCTTTTTCAAAGTGCATTCAATTTTGAGGGGCAGGGATAGGATATGGGTCAAACACTTTAGTGAATGTTGTATTTTCTTTCAGAATGCCAGGCAAAGCTGAGGCTATCTTGGCATTTAATGATTGTCAACTCACCAAACACCTGGTGTCTATACATATCCATAGTATTTTAAGTGACAAAGTGGGTAAAAAATAGGCGGTATTTAGAACAGGTGATTTGGAAGAGATGAATGAATCAGACAATCTGCTTTTTGGATTAAAGTATTTGCTTTCCATGGCTATGATGAGTAAAACCAGGCTTGGAGGTCACAGTGTAATGTACTCACTGCTATTTCTAAAGTAAGAAGTACTTTATGATAGCTTGTCCCACTGAATCTAAAATATCAACTCTTTCTTACACAGTAATGGCAACCATATCTCAAGGCTTTTCTTATGGCAGAGTATATAACTAAGGTCTCAAGACCCCATGAACTAGAACTTTTCCAGTACACCTTTTCTTTACAGATGTAGATATCTAAAGCTAAAGGCTTGTGAGATAAAAGCCTGTTTGGCTTTTCTTCATACCAAAGAAAATTTTATGTTAAATGAAGGGTCATGAATCAGACTCATGGTTTATAAGTTGACAGTAACAAACCCAAAGAAAATCATAACAGACTGGAAATCAGAATGGTGACTGTTGAGTAGTTTGCTAGATTAAAATCTAGAATAGATGTTCTTTACTTCTTTGTTTCGAAATTATAAATATCAAATTTAGAAGATTGTGGTATTAATTATTTAATAATCAGCATCAAATACATAGCCATTGCTCTTCTTCCTCTATTCTGTAAATTTATTCATGTAGTTCTCATGTATTTCAATTTAATCTGTCCAGCTGTCTGTCAGGAGAAGAACATGTCTTACCTCTGAAGCCCAGGCTCCAGAATGAGTATGTATGAACCTGACTGAGTCCAAACTACAAGAGACAAGCCCATTTTATATGCAGCCTGCAGCACTGTCAGACAGCAGAGCCTCATTTGGATCAGCTCAGACATGGTTAACTTGCAAATATATGAACAGGAGAGTGAATACATATTTTTAAAAACATATGCATTTTGAGATGTTTTGTTACAGAATACTATTGTTGCAGGAACTAACCAATACTACCTATGTAGTTCGGCTGAATTGCCAGAAGTAACCATTGGCTAAACAGTGTGCATTTCTAAGGAAAAATGTCATTTGACTAGAGAAAGCAAAGATTTGTCCTTTCTCATGCTCATTCAAATTACACCTGTGTGTGGGGCTGTTTGTGTAGCTATTAATATACACAATTTATATTGATTGAAAAAGCAATACATACTAACTAATATATTTCCTTCTCATTAACGATGCAATACCATGGCAAAATTTTTTAAAAGTAAAAGCTCTTATGTGCCAATTAATTATTTTATCATTGACATGACTCTAGGAAGAACTCCTTCTCTTACTACATTCCTCTTTATCTTTTTATCACCCCAGTATTTTCTGCTGTTTCTATTTCCAGCTGTTCCAAAAGATATGTTTTATGTAGAATACAGTAAATTAACACTTCTTTGCTACTCTGCAGTACACGTGATCTCACATAATACTCAGTGTCTTGTGTTATAAATCAACTCTTCTGTTGGTCAGAGTTGCATCTCCCCATTTACTCTCCCAAATCAGTATCTTCCAAACACATTTGAAAAGATTGGTGGAGAATGCAGTCAAATTGATCCTAATCTACTGCAATGTATGGTCCACTATTTCTCTGCAAACCAGACTTCCACCTTACTGTTTGGTCTCATGATGCACATGATACCTTCTTTCGCGCTTTGAAAAATGTACGTGCAAATGAATAGGATGAACAGATTCCAACCTATTTCTATTTATTTCTTCAAAGCCCCTTCCTCTTTTACTGTTCTGGTCTCATACTTTTTGGAAGTGTAGTAAGCAGGAAAAAGAAGAAAGTCAACAATATAGGGATATTATACAGTTGAGATTATTCAGAATGTTTACCCTTGTCTATTTTTTTTTTTCTGTCACTTAGAAGCAGTGGATTTTGAGCAGTAAGAGAGAGTCACTCGATATCATCCTTCTGAGTCCTAAAGACAAGGCAATTTGTTCCACCAGAAAGAACAGACAGAGAGAAAGAAGGTCAAGCAGAACCAGGCCTTGTTACATCCTGTTGAGACACCTGGTTTCTGTGAATATTCTCACTCATTTTAAAGCCATCTCACCACATACACGATCCAGTTTGGTGGGAACTTAGGTTCTTTCACATCCACTTTGTGTACAGTAAGCCAAGATTAGAAGAGTGAACCTGGGGATGGATAAAGTTTCTGGTACTGAAAAACTGTAATGCAGTTTGTTGTCATTCTACTTAATTAAAATATCGCTCTTTTGGAATTAAAGGTACAATCTGAACTTGAATGCCTATATAGCCCAAATATACTTAACACTGGATATTGTGTTGGGGAATTTTCCCAGTCCTAGGCATTGCAAAGGGCGCATGTGTGCATACCTGTGTTGGAGGTTACTAAAAATGCAATTTTTAAAAAACATATAATTTATTAGATGGACTTAAAATCAACACAAATCAATTTCAGGCACTTCTAGAACACAGACTATGGGAATTTTTCGATGAAAGAACAGCACACCTAGCAGGCAATAACATGAAAATTCAAGTTTTCATTTTTAGAAAATATGCAAGGGTGGACAATTGCAAGAAATATTGCATAAGCAATCCTTCAGTATTCTGTTACATTTCTTCACATTCCCACCACACCATTCTAAGGTTAAATTTTAGCATTCAAAGTGCTAAATTCTAGCTTTCCATTACTCCACTATCATGGTCTTAAAATTATTATACATTCTTTGATATAGTTTTACTTTTGAGTAAGTGGAGCTTTAAAGACATTTTCTGTAATGTATCTGCATCTACACAGTCAATGCACGAAGTTGATTATTCTGATGTCTTTTAAAACCTATTTTAATAGGTTTGTTTTATAAAATAGGCTTATTACTAATTCCTTTAGACATCTAATGCTAATATTTGTTCTTTCAGTAAATATGAAGGGAAAAATGGAATAGGGCAATGGATTAAGGAAGTCTTTAGGTTAAACACTACATGCGATTCCATTTGGCATCTTTTCCAACTTAAACTGATTAAACTGGTATCTCCAAAACAACCCTTCTTGATAAAGGGCAGTTAATACACATATAACAAATTCCAGGCCTAATTAGTAAGTAGCTCAAGCATCTGGGAGAGTTTAGGTATTTCTTTCATCCTTCTGAATCTACTTCTCAGAATATAAAGTTAAAATTAATAAAAATGTAATTTGGATCCTAGCAGTCAAACTAGAGTTAGATTCAGATAAGGCCTAAAAAATTAAAAGGAGTCAAATTATGAAGTCTGTGGGTAGATCTGAGACTAGGTAAAACTAATATTTCTCAATCACTGAACAGATCACTGTATGAAACCTCAGAAGGCTAGTTTTCAGTGTGCTGCTTTGGCTGTCAATAACAACTTATACATGGACAAGGTAGCATTGAAATGTTAATGAAATGTAATTAGAAAGTGACAGTGAAAACTGGCAATGGCTTTAGGATTAATATTCTATAACTCTATATGATACTCTTACAAGAATAATTTATTTCTCTACCAAATCTCGCTATAAACAATATGGCACTAATAATTCTGTTTAGGCAACTCTACAAGGGTATTGCCTAATACATAGTCCTAAAAATTGAACATTGAAAGAAACTCTGGCCATGCTTCCATCACTATTGACACAATGTGAAAACATAAACTTATAGTAAGAAAATCCTACATTGCATTTAAATATAGCTAAAGAGGAAGAGATAATTTTAGGTACTCCCTCAGCACCGACAGGAACATACTTTTTTTGCATCTCTCCCATTTGTTAATGTTTGTAGACACAGTGAATATCTAACATTTGTTTTATATATACAAATAAAAAACTCAATAAACAATATATCTCTTCATACTGTACAGTAGTGAACATCTATTTTAATGAGAATTTGGTTCAGTACAGCAATTTTGATCTCTCTTCAAGTTGGTTAAAATGGGATTCTACCTTAATTCCTAAATCTCAAATTCTTCCATAACTCTTTGTACAGGTACAAAGCAGAAAAAGTTAATCTGCTCTCCTGGGAAATTTTGAAAACTGGTTCTTGAACTTGTATAAAGGGTATTGGAACATTAACCAGTTAAAATTATCAAAGACCTAGCAGATTAACAGTCATATAACTCTACATGATAATTCAACAAGAATGATTCATTTCTCTTCTACATACAAACTATCTATAAAGAAATATGGCATGGGTAGTTCAGGTCAGGCATTTCTTTTAGAGTACAGTAGTAGTTTGTGATGAAAATATGCCTAACTTCTAGTCAAAGATAAGATATTCTCACAGTGAGTGGAGGATGAAACCACAATAAGGAGATTTGACTTCTATATCCTTTTACGTCCTGTCTATTCTTGCTTCTTTCAATTTCCAAAGCACATATTCTACTTTTTTCTGCTTATGTCTTCACATATTTTCTTTCTTTTTTCCAGAAAACAAAACGAAACAAATGAAAATGAAGCTTTAGTGTGATACCAAGTCAACCTTTATATACTTATACAAGAGTGACCAATGAAGCTCATATTATATTATTCTAGAAGTGCTTCTATATGGAATGTGTTTCACATACCCAAGACATGACTATCTATTGCAGAACTCCTGAGCAGCCTCAGACTTTAAAGGAAGACTTTCCAAACCAGTGTGCTGAGTCACAGAGAAATGACAGGAATTAGTTCCAGGGTTACAGAGAAGTTGAGCTCCTCAGCCCTTGGGGGCTCACCCTGTGTGCCCTTCATCACAAGCAGACCAGTCTAATATGCTGTAAAGATATCATCATTTTCCATGCATTTCTTGATGAGAAAAAGTTCTGGGGAGGCTCATCTAGGGAGAAAACTGCTTTGAGTGGAGAAAGGATGTTTCCACTCTGACATTAATTGGTACCAGCTGTGTTCTCTGTATTCAGTACTTTGTTCTCCAACCTCAGCTTACCACTAAAAATTATTCCAGCTGTGTGTTGAGGGAAGACTGGGGAGCCAGAGGGAATTTACTCTATACCTAATTGTTGTGCCATGATGGCAGGAACAGTCCCCATTCTCTTCCTTCTGCTGAACCACACTCACTGCTATGGAACTTTGCAAGCATTTCTCACTTCTGACTCTGAACTCAGCCGTATGGCTTTCTGTGATCGTTAAGAAGTTAGTTAATATGATGCACTAGGGCAGTGATAGCAAACCTTTTAGGGCTTTCAGTGATAACAAACACCCTACTCCAGTATGAGTGCCATAGGTTAGCTACCCCTGCACTGGAGGCTTAAAATGGGTTTGCAAACAATGAGCTTCTGTCCATGCTCCCTGCCATTGCCATGAGACTGAACAAACTCTGGCTGGCCTGATGGAAGAGGTAGAATATGAAAGGAGCTGGGCCCTCCCAAGCCCTCCCAGTTTGAGCTTTAGATCTTTTGACTGCCCCCACTCCCAACATCTGAATGATCTAGGGTAAAACCAGCAGGATCACCTGGCCAACCTCCCTAATGGATGAGCTGGTGTTGAATGTCAGTGAATTTTTGATGTTATTTACTATGTAGCCATGTTCAAGCAATATACCAGGGACAGTCTCAGGAAGCCTGAGCTTCAGTTCCTTTCCTTGCCAAGGCCCTTTTTATAATTCCTAAGGGAGGCCTTAGTTATTTCCTCAATGTGCTGAGATGTTTGGTAAAATTGTCAAAAACTCTAACATTTTTACTACAGTAGTTACAACTGTTGCCTCCTGTCACTTTTCTTCCATCATGCTTCTTTATAGTGGTAGATAGCATTTTAGTTGTTTCAATTATCTTGGGCATCCTACTAGGAGAAATTTGAATTGGTCTTGCATACAGTTACGTAGAGTGGAATATGATGATTAGTTTCACAGTTTATCTCTTGAATATGTAAACTATTATTAGCACTGTAGGGATGTACTTACCTCCCACTGTGTGATCCCACTTAGCATCACAGAGACAAAGGTTGTAATATGATGTGGACTTGTTTTATATCATTTAGTACCAGACTTAAGTGACTAGTAAAAGACAAGGTTTGAAATGTATAAAGCCAGAAGCTAGTCAATAAAAAATTCCTCCAAACATCAGACCTATGATATTTCAGCAAAATAATTCAATGACTTGGGAAAACTATGTGACAGAATCCACTAAAGCAGAGTAGTTGGCTACTTTAGGATCCAGTAACTCACAAAATGTAACCACTTGAAATGAGTTCAAGTGAGTTCAAGTGTTCATCCAATGACATGCAGAAGTATGTTCTCAGCAGTACTCTTTATAAAGGCCTTAAATTAGAAACCAGTATCTATCTCTAAATAGTATTGAAGATTTAAAAAATTGTGGCATATTTGCACATTAGAAAACTCTACAACCTAAGAAAAAACTATTTAAACTATATGTGTATAAAAAATTGACTGAGATTCCTACCACAAAAAAGTTCAATAAAATAATTTTATTTATGTTAAGTACAAAGGCAGGCTAATTGAGGCTACTGTGGGAGAAATGACTAGAATAAGGCAAGACAGGGCTTCTGTAATGCTGGTAGTATTTTACTCCTCCATATGGATACCAATTTCATGGATGTGGATTTGGGACAGTACTCTGAGGCATACAGTTATGACATGGATGCTCTTTGGTATGTATACACTTCAATAAAATATTTGAAAAATTGTAAACAGAGGATTGTTCTATTTCCAAAGTGGAAATACTTTCTTAGGAACATATATGATGATGTAGATATACTATTGTGCATATCACATACTCAAATCTGATAATCATACATATATTTTAAACTATAAAATAGCATTTATCAGTATTCCTCTTTGCATGGTAAGAGTCTGGTATAGTACTACAGATATCAAGTAGGATGGTTATAGAGTTGTGTGTGAAATTTAACTCTCCATCAAAAAATTCTCAAATTTCTTGCCCACTGTACATGATACATTAATAGCAACAACAGACACAATAACTCTAATTCATCACTAGAATGAGAACATTGACCATGAACTAGTTGAGTGCTCTCAACTGAGAGACTATTTAAGAATAGTTACTGTATAACAAAAAATTTAAAGCCTTTAGATCCTACAATTCAAAGATAAAAGTATCTTAGTAAAACTTTCCCTTTCCCCAAGTAGACAATAGTTCTGAACATTTGCCTGATATTGCCAATATGAGTTGTGAAATTTGAAGGATGTTTTAAACAGTTAGTATTAAAATACAATTTTTATCAACTTAGAGAAAAAATGAGTTGTCTTTAATTCACTCTACAGAAAATATTACAAAAGTGCAGTCTTATGAAGAAATAGTCAAAATATATTCAACCAAAAAAGGTAAGAATAAAAATATTAGATGTTTATCTGGCAGTGAAAAAATGGTGATAATATTCTCTTGATTTTTTTATGCATGTATGCAATTTGTATGCATGTGGTATGAACAAGCTTTTAAAGTTTATAATTTATTTTCACTTATATATTTACTCTAAATAAAAACTGACTTTTATACCAAATTTGTAGCCTTTTATTTTCTAGAAGATACTCAGGGCATAGACAGTTCAGGTTACCTATCATTTAGATGCCCAAACCAAGAGTTAAGCTGCATATTCCATGGCTGGGTACCCAAACTGCAAGGCTGTCCCCAGGCAGGCAAGGTGCCTTCGCTTCAAATCCCCTCCCACCTTTGGACTGTCCCTGCCACCTCATGTCACACACCAGGCCTTCTTTGCTTCTTTCCTACCTCTCCATTTTTTTAAAACCGTAATTTAAATAGTCTCATTCTATAGCAAAATTTCAACTAGAAAAACATGCACGGATAACTATTGCATGAGCCCTACCCCGTGAATTTGCACTATTTCTATTCTGGTCAATTTGGGCAGAGACCTATGCTACACCAACTTTCATCCAGAGCAAACTTGCCCAGATCTCTAGCTTCTCCAGTAGAACCCTATTATTTCCCTCACCACCTACAATTCCTAGTCTGACATCCCCTTCTGCTCCTGTTTTTTGGTTTTGTTTTTTTTTATTAGTACATGTTTATAGTATATAATGTTCGCATTCCATGTGGGGAGTTGGTACTTGTACATAACAGATATTAATTCCTTTTTATTCATCCTCTTTTCCTCTCCTCCCTCCATTTGTTGATCCTCTTTCCATTTGGGAAAGATCTATCTTCCTACTTCCTCTTATCTGTCTTTTATTTTTCTCTTTACTTATATTTTGGGTTTGTACTATAGAAAAACCGTGCAATATTTAAGCTTATTTGTCAGATTTATTTCATTTAACATTAGGGTCTCAAGGTGCATCCATTGTCTCACAAATGACTTAAGTTTATTCTTCTTTATGGCAGAGTAGTACTCCACTGTGTGTAAATATCACATGTTCATTATCCATTCATCTGTTAATGGACATATAGGCTGCTTCCAAGATTTAGCTATTATAAATTATGCTACTATAAACATGAGTACACCCCCCCATAGTTACATGTAGCATATAAGGACAGAAGTGAGAAACTAGGAAATAAAATGCATGCTGACCAAATGTAACTTATTCAAGATCCTCAATACTTTCTGAATAAAGGAGCTCCCTCCATTTGAAATTCTGCATGAGTGAGAAAGAAAAATGAGCTCCTTCTGAGCTCTTTACCTTTATGCTAGATTTGGGGAGACCAGATACACAATGAAATAGACCATCTCAAATCCACTATCTTCTGAGTTAGGACCACTGACCCAGCATTCAGAATTAATTCATTGTTAATGAAAAATGAAAAACACCAATACATATTCTTTCTACAAAGTGTTTAGAAAAAAAGTCTCAAGCCATCAAAAGAGAGATTAATTTGCCTTTAATGAAACTGACACACAGCAAAACTTTTTAAAGCCATATCAAGCTTATAAGCAGAACAACATGAGGGTGCCTCCATATTTTCACCCTCTTCCACTGCTAGCTTGTTACCAATGAACACATATGCATATCCCCACAAATCTCCCTTCTATTTAAACTTAAAATGAAACATATTTTAATCAATCTTAACTGTCAAAATTTACAAAAGTACTTTGATTTCTTTTCCTTATTTTCAAGAGAAGCAAATGCAGATGAATTAAAAGAAAAAAAAGAATGAAACAAGGGCAAATTAAGGGTTAATATACGTTACTTAACTCATTTAAAGAATGGAAAACTATGTTTATCCATGGCCCCCCCAAAATATCTGTGCTATGCTTCATTCCCATTGACAATTACCAGAATCATCAGGCATAAATACAGGCTTTTGTCTCTCAACTGTGTGATTATTCTTCTATGATTCCCTGTTCTATTTCAGCAGCCACAGCTCTTGTCGTCAGAGCAGTCCAATTTCTTGACTGAATTATGAGGTCTTTGAGGTTTGGTAAGAACACCACTAAGACTTCAGTGATGTATCATTTTGTTATTGTTGGTTAAAGCTCTTTTGGCCAGTTTCTATTGACAGTCAAGAGACCAAATGCTCCTTAGGGACAAGGCCAGTGGGTTCAGATGATTGCTAAATTTCAGGTACTGGGAGAATCAGCACTGATTGTGCATATGGGTGGCTAATTATTAGAACTTCTGAATATGGTTTCTAGGTATGGTAAATAAAAATACAGAATGTACAACTAGTTTTGAATTTCAGATAAACAGCAAGTTTCTGTATAGCGTTCATTTGTTTGGAGCATCTCAAGAGGAAATATATTTCTTTGAATGTATCTATGCAATGAAGAAGGTGTAATACGAGGAGAGATACAAATGATTAATATATAAAGAGAGATATGTGACAAATTCGTAATTCCTTTTCAGTGTATTTATTTATTCCTGACAGAACACAAAATATATCTCTAATAATATATTTATTCAAGACTCTGAAGAACCACAGTTTTGTTTAAGAGCTGAGGGTTACCTCTTTAAATAGTAAGACATTCTACATTTTAACTTCTTGGATGGAAATCTTTCTTAATAGCATCACATATATAGTCTTGCCATTTCAAAAAATAACACTACTGTTAATTAAAAATTTTTCCTTGAAGAACCAATATTATTATTATGAGCATCTATAATGCACTCTATCTTTAAAATTAGTTGAAGCATCTGGCTATTTCCCCTTTTATTTCATGCCCCTATATTGCTGTGAGTTTTGTTTTGTATAATTTTTTTCTGTAGCAAACTTAGGAGAAAGGAAGAGCAGCATGAATTTCACTAAATCCTGTCAGGAATCTTATTACTCTTAGAGGATTATGGTGATTACATGATTTTGACCAAAAAAATTGATATGCAGTAGACCACCATTATTTAGTTATTTAACTTTCTTCTATTCATGAAAAAATAACAGCAGAATTGAGAGGAGGGGGATGAAACAGTTAAAGTGTTAAATCAAAGTGTTTGGCCTAATAGGGAAACTGGGAAGAATAACTAATAAGTGATTGTAAAGCCTTTGGAAAGATAAAGTCTGTAGAAATGCAAAATAATGATATCAGGGAAGTAGAAACGTCAGTTGAATATAAAAGAGACAGCTTTTATTCCCATACAAATATCTTGGTTACCATCAGCAGTGGTGGAGAAGAAAACAGAAAGAAGGGTATGTGACAGTTTAATAATGTTTTGTTAAAAATAGAACATGTTTTAAGAATATCTGGACTTTCTTTAAAATATAAAGATGAGCTCTCAATGCCTGGTAGAATAGATTGAGAAGAGCCTCTGGCAAAAATCTCTGGCTTTCCCACCTCGAATTTCTCATGTTAATTAAATTGTGAGGGCACATTTGATGTATGAGAGAAACAATGTAATAGTGTTAGCCACACTGGCAGGCAAAGTGCCTAGTCATGTGAGAGCCCTAGCCAGCTCAGCCTTCCACCCTGAATTCAAATCCCTCCCCACATCCAAAATCCTAGTCCCTAATGTCTCCCCTGAGGAAACCCTAGGGGTTTACATAAACTCAAGGAGGACCACTAGTTAAGAGCTTATGTTAAGGAGCCAGGAAAAGGAACTCTTGGCTTTCTTTTTGTTTGTTTTTTTGAGACAGGGTCTTGATATACAGTTCAGGCTGGCCTTAAATTCACTATGTAGCCCGGGCTGGCCTCAAACTCATGGCAATCCTCCTGCCTCTGCCTCCCAAGTGCTGGGATTACAGGCGTGCACCACCATGCCCAGCTTCTTGGCTTTTTCTTTAACAATATAGGGTTTAGTGTTTCTCCAAATTTTGAATGGTAAATGTTATACAAAAAAATAATTTCTGTTGGCGAATAAATTTGAGAAAACCTGAATTGTTCCATGTCAGACTGATAGTAGCAGTATATGATTCTGTAAATTTGTCCCAGGGCCTGCATGCTGAAGCATATATACAGGCACTCAAAGAAGATTTCTTTGAATGTAATATCATACAATTAGAATAATATTACCCTATTCCCCAATCAATGGCCACGCTCTCTTGCTGTGCCAGAATCAGGCAGATTTCAGTAGAAAACTCAAAGAAATGGAGGTGGAAATTCTCCCCTATATGAAAGTTGAGGGGAATCTGCAGTGCCAGGCATCACACTAAATATTGGAGGAAGCTAGAGCAAGGCAAGAGAGGACCTAGTGAATTCTTTTTGGCTACTCTGAGCACACTTCAAGTATGGGCTTCATTAGCCAAGGGCTTGTTGGACAATGGTCTTTTGAAGCTGTGCATCAGTGTGGACAGCCATAGCTGTCTCTGGTGACACCACGGTATAAATACAGGTAAATCAGTTCAGCATCCAGAATCCAAAGAAGAGAATTGTGCTGAAATCATGGAAAAGGATAAACAAGCCTCATTTTAATATGTTAACCACACACACATAACTAAGGCAGCCAGTCTGAAACAAAAGCAAATGTATTCGGAGAACAGAGAATAAGATTTTTAGCTAGCATTGGTTCCTCTCAGTTTTTCTCATCATTGAGAGCTTTCTGAGAAAAGTATTTATATAGGTACAAAGCATGTGCCCCATGGAGGGAGTCCTTATTTGCATCAGGTTTTCTTTAACACCTGTGTAGTTCAGAGGGTACTGCTTTCCTAGGAAGTACTCCAGGAAAGGATTAACAGAAAGGATACTTTGGAAAGATGAGGCATAGCAGATTTTTTATAGTCCTTACAAATCACTGAGTCTGCTTTCCTCAGTGAATAAAAGAAAGATAATTTTTTTTAAATTTTATTATGAGAGCTGTGATTATCCTGGTATGCACAACTTCTTAATGCCTATTTTTAAAGCCTGTCCTTGGAACACAGTAAGTATTCCATAAAAGATGTAACCTGAGCTCTTCCATACCTCAATCCCGCTTATCACTAAATCTTATGTGTCAAATTCCCATGAAATCTAAATGTGATGCTGTTTTATTTGGTTGATTAGAATGATTATGTATCTATCTCTATACATAGTCCCAACTTCAACTTTGCATAGTCAGCAACAATCTAGATTCTTAAATATCCTGAGAAGGGGACATGGCATCTGGTTCCACTTTAAGTCGTGCTTACTGTTGACAACAAAACTCTCTACAAATGGCATCATAGTCTACATTTAGTCACATCTGACTTATTTCAGAGGAACAGACCCAGTTTCTAAACTGAAAGGTGGTCTTCCTGATGACCAGTAGAAATAGCCTGCTTTCTTAAGATGAGAAGGCAGAGGAAAGATGAATAGCCTCTATGTATTATAATCTTTCCTGTCTCGCAGTGGTGCTCTAAGGATGATTAATAATTTTGATGTAGGGTTATACTTAACTATCTCATTCTAGGATGTTTCTCACTTACCTTCCTATACTCAACAGATCAGAGTTTCAGTGTGCGTTGTGACCTTGGAGATATTACTTTCTAAGCCCACATTCTGCAGATTAATAAACTGATGCAAGACCAGAAGAACTTCTCCTCGGCTCAAATTGCTCTTCCATATGAAAGCCAGGTTTTCCCACAAACTCTGACACTAAGGTTTAAAGACTATGAACTTGATGATCATCTGTATTTGTTGCTATTCTGCGTCAAGGTAGGAAGTAAGCGTAAATGAGTAGGAATATAAAAAAAGAAGAATTACTGTCTCATTTAATTGATTCTTGTCTATTGTCTTCAGCATCATAGGAGAAACAGAAAGCAAAAGAATGACAGTAAAATTGAGAATAATGTTATCCTCTTGTAGGTTCCCCCCTAGGCCATGACATGGACACAGTGGATTCTGTATCAAGATTAAAAACAGCTGATTTGGGCTTCTGGCTATAGATCCTACAGTTAAAAGTGTCTGGAGCACTATGAACTGCCTTATTATTCATTTAGAAGTAACCTTCCACATTGAAGAATTTTTCTTTCTTCCCTCTCAATTTTGATTAGACAAAAAAATAAGTTCATACTTTCTACTCACACATATTCTCCCTGCCCTTCCCATATTCATCTTTGCTTTAGTTGTGAGCAGCAATAGCTTAGTAAGAAGAGTTAAAGAAGCAAGAGCATGACCTGGACACATTCTCCATCCAGATGCTGTGGACGAGCCTTTGGAGACTGCACTAGAATCATTCTGGGCCCAAGTCTGGGCTTAACCTGTCAGAAAAGGCAGCCAAGAACACCTTACATAACCACTGTCTTTTGCCAATCTCACAGCAACATACTAAATAGAAAAGCATGTAAGGTGGTAATATATATAATAATACAGTTTGTAGGCTTCAAAGTGTTTCATTGGCTGCCTTCTCTTCTCATTCTACCGACTTTACTTGGGCTGCAATTACTCCCTTGTTGTGTATGTCTCCCAAAATAGTGTTCCCAGGCTAAGTCTCTATTTCCCATACCTATTTCCAACAATCTCCTACACATATTAACCTAATGTTACACCAGCATTTTAAAAGCAACACGTTAAAACTACATCCTCAAAACAGATTCTTTCCCTATATTATCTTTCTTAATGAACACACCTCAGTTCACTCAATAATCTAAATCAGAATACTGTTAAAATATTCATAGATTTTCAGTTACCATAATATCTAACATCCAATTAATTACCAAATAAGATCTGCACAGCACTCTTCTTGTGTTCTTCATTGTCATGGCATCAATTCAACATCTTATCTCAGAGGCAATGAAATCTAGTTCATGGACATTGTACCTTAAAATGGAGTATAAAAATTCTCTCAAAAATATACACATTGTAAAAATTGACCGTAGTTAGGAATAATATATCAAATCTCAATATATAGGATTGGTATCTATAGATTACAATCTTTGGTCACATGCAATTAAATTAATTATAAAAACTAACAATTTAAGAAAAAAGCACTGGCTATTTAGAAATTCAAAACACTCAATAGAGAAAAATCATAATAAAACAAGAATGAGCAATAATAAAAACAATTATAAATCACTCTTGGGGGGATTTGTTAAAGCAATTCTTCATGGATAAACTACACCATTAAGTTAAACATTGAAAATTAGTAAGCTCAGAGTGCATTTTTAAAAGTTACAAAAGACTTGTAAACTATATATTATTCTATATTATTATTATTTTATAATAAAGTCATAAAAAGTAGGAAGAATATGATAATAAAGACAAAAGCTCAAATGATTGAAGAAGAGGACAATAAGTAACAAACATCAGAAAGATCAACCAAGCTAAACATTTGTCTTTGCAAAGATTAAAAATTACTAGTCAGAGGTGGTAAAAATGAAAGAAAGGATCAGTAGAGAAAAAGAGCCAACATGGTACTGCATGCCAGGACTAGAATCCCAGTTACTCAGAAGGCTGAGGAAGAGGGTACCAGTCCGAGGCCAGCCTGGACAACTTAGCAAGACACTGTCTCAAAACAAAAAACTAAGAAGAAAGTCTGGGAATGTAGTTCAGTGCTCCCTGTGTTCAATCTTCAGCAGCAACAACAGCAACAAAAAAGAGTGAGAAGGAATAAATATCAGGAATAAAAGATCAGAAAAAGATCAGACCTAAAAATTAGATGTTACTACAAATATTTAAAATAAGGAGCTGTTACATACATTTTAGGAACAGTCATCTGGAAATTAGAAATATTAATGTCAAATACTTTCTAAAATCCAGATGAAAAGTTCAAATACATGAAACAATATAACTAGGAAATATTGATTCAAAAAGAAATGGAAAATATTTATAGCTTTTTAGCCACTTAAGAAATTTATAAGGGGCTGGGGATTTAGCTCAGTGGTTCCGCCACCTGCTGTGCAAGCTTAAGGACCCGAGTTCGATCTCCGGTACCAAAAAAAAAAAAAAAAAGAAAAGAAAACAAATTTATAAGAAGACATGATGCCCAGATAAAATGATAGAAGAGTTCTACTCATTAATAAAGAGAAATAATTTTTAAATATCCAAATTTATTATATTACTTTTGCATTTATACAAACAGAAAATGCTCCATAATTCACTTCATTAGGCTTGTAAAACCTTAAAACTACCTCCTACCCTGTGCCCTTGTCTCTCCCAGATCTACCCTTTGATCTCAGTATAATCTTTCTAAAATGCAAATCTCATTGCCTCAGTCCCTTAGGGGCCCTGGTTTTTCATTATCGCCAGGACAAATACCAACACTCCTTCCTCCAATACCTTGTCCCCCCAATCATCTTATCTGCTACCTGCCTCTTTATCATTTGTCACTCACCATTGTGCCATTATCACAAGTTCCAAACGTGCCTCTTCCTCCTTTACAGGTCCCTGACTTCATGATTTTGTTTTTCAAAATGACATTTATGCAGTTCCATCTTTAGTGAACTTAGATCCTAATTTCTAGTGAACTTTTACCAATCTTCTTTGTAGTACCTAATACGCCACATTAAACTCTGATTACCTGAAGAGTTTGTCTGTCTCATATTAAAAGGGAATTCCTTGAGAAAATTTATTTTCGTGTTTTGGGAGCTCCTCACATGCCTGCCACATTGTAGGGTGCATACATCAGGGGATAGCATGGATTTTTGTACAGGTTTTCCAGGAACATAGTAAGGTGAATTCCATTTCTATGAGAAAAAATATTCCAGGTTGCAAAGAACAGCCAAAATTATACTTTTGGAATATAGCTCATTTTCAGGTTGGGCTCTGTCTTTATTAGTTCTGAAACTTTCTCACAAGTTTGGAATATGGCAGAGAATAAAAGTATAATCTTTCTTAGGTACTTCAAAAGATAGAAGATTCACAGTTGCTCTAACATGAGATACTGATGATATAGGGAAGCATTCTTTAGTCCACATACACATAGCATCCTGTAAAAAATAAATGTCATACCTTCCTCCCTGCTGAGTTTCCTTTCACAATACAAACCTATCAGTATAAGCACCCAAGTATAGCTGTTCGTTTTTTCATCTGTGAACAACATAACACTGATTTCAATTAAATTCCCAAATAGATACCCCAGAGTCCTCCCTAGAATTTGTAATATTTGGTCTTTAATATAAATTGATCCTTTGCTATTGAGTTAGTAACATGAAACCAGGAAATGGCTTTGAGAGTTATTAAAGTCACAGGCTGCTCAGCTGCACAGGGCATGCCATAGAAAATAGACTTACATAGAGAAGTCACTTACTTACAATATATGGGAGTCCTAGGATGAGAACTCAGCAGAAGATGTCTACATGTCCTTGCCTTTGCCTACATCAACACCTGTAGTTCCCTATAAATGAGGAGGTCTCATTTTGGCTTCTCCTCAAGAGCATTTCCCATTCTAGACTGCCAGGAACCCAAAAAACTTAGTACATTTTTGGTAGTGTGAAATAACTGGGCATTGCTGTTTTTACAAAATGCTGGGGCGTTGGGATGAGGTCCAAGAGCAGCACAATGCCAAGGTTATGAGGCAAGGGCAGGACTAGAAATAGCAAACACAACTTTTGGCATTCAGTCTGCTCATCTGACCACTGGAGCCTGGAAACAGGTGCTGAAACCTTATGGAAAACAATTAGAGCTTACATCCAAACTTCAGGCTTCTGCCAATGTCAAAAGGAAGAAAGAAGAGTTGAAGCTAGTAGCCCAGGGAATTGCACATTATGGCTATCCCTTTCAATATCATGCCAGAAACACATTCAACAGTGGAGTTCTGCCATTTATAACATGTGTCACTTTGTCTTTGGGAGAGCAGAGGTAACTAAGTGCAGTTACTTTTATTGATGCCATTTCATCTACACAAGACCAGCATTTATTATTAAGCATGATACTGAGATTACATTTGATTTCCCCTCAGTTTTCTTTTATTGTTTTTGTGTGTAAGTCTTGGGGAAAATAATATTGTTCTGGAGATCAAATAACTTAAATGAATCAGATGTTGTCTGAGTGTAGATATTGCTATGAGACGGTCTTTTTTATAAGTTGTTATCATAGTTATCACAGCAGCATCCAGCTTTCTGCCGACTAAACTTCTAGGAGCAGGCAACTCACATCTATGTCATCTAAAAAGAGGGACAGCATGGAAGAGAAGAAAAGGCATTGACTTTGAGAGCCATTTCACTCTCCTACTAGCAAATCTATGAGTAAGCTATTCAACCATCAAAGCTTTAATTTATTCATCTATAAAATAAAGCTTATAACTTTGCTTGTTGAAGGCTTTAAATAAATTACTGTGTACCAAGAGTGTAGCACAGTTTTTGGCACACAGCACATGGCATGTTAAGTCCTATACCTTGTATTACACACAAGGACATATTTCCTAAGAGAGCTCAGAGATAAGGTGTGGTCCAACAGCCAGATATTACAAGTTAAACTGAATTAGAGAAAGCTAATTAGATCTTCACTAGTTTGATTTCAGAGAATGAGTAGTAATTTTTAGGGCTTATTTGAATTCTTATGGTCCCCAAAGACAATCCAAGTAAAGAAGTAACCAAAAATCCTAATAATGTAATGTTAAAACCATATAAAATAATTTGAAAATTAAAAACAAATTTTATTCCCTTAAAAACACATAAATTGGTTTCCCCTCAGTCTTATGCTGATAAATAATACCAGCAGACACAGTGTTGATTGATACAGTTGGCCTCAAGCCATGTTGCTTGCTTCTGCCCTGTTTCTATTTCTTCCTGTCTAGTTTCTGACATTACTTTCCTTTTCATTGTAGACTTTCTTTTATTTCTGAGATTTGAATGTATGCACTTCCAAAAAATTGATATCTTGAAGCCTAATCCCCAATCTGGTGGTAGCAAAGGTGGGGCCTCCGGGAAGTGATAACCCTCGTGACTGTCAATGCCTCCATGAAAGAAGCCCAGAAGAATTCATTGCTCCTTTCATCATGTAAGGTTGTCACACAAGGGCAGTATTGCCTAAGAGAGTGAGCCTGTACCAGACATGGAAACAGCTGGCATGTTGATCATGGACTTCTCAGACTCAGACTCTACAACTGTGAGGAATAAATTTCTCAGTCTAAGACACTTTGTTACAGGAGCCAGAACAACTTGAGATATTCATCGTCTGAGCTTTCACTCTTCCTCAGGATCAGCACAGGCTACTTCTGCAGTCAGACCAGCTGATTCCACTTGAGAGAAATTTCACTTAGGATCAGCACAGTAGCAAAAGGTAGAGCTCAAACACTAAACTGGTTTGTGAGTATACTATAAACTCAGTAGGAAGAATTGTTTTCACTGAATGATTTAGCTTGTAATTAAAGAAAAATCACACATTTATGAGAAGAAAAAAGAGCCATTGTATCAGCTACTGCTGAGTAGGTTGGGGTATCATTTGGGAATTCCCAAGCCTTGTTATCCATGATGCTTACTGCATAGTTTCCAAGAGTACAGAAAATGTGGTCTTGTCGTATGTCAAACCTGACTGCAACTGAGCATGGATCTTTAATGTTAACGAGCACTAATGACCTACAATTATTCTATGGGGAGATTTGCACACAACATATGAAATACTGGTGTTTAACCATAAGGGGGAGATGAGAGAATTTTAAAAAATTAAACATTTCTTCATAATAAAAAAATTAGAAATTTATGGAGAAATATTACTTAGATAGCTTTCAAAAATCTATCCCTCTACATCCAACTGAATAACTTCAGTTTACCTCCTCTCTTCTGAAATTATGTGGCAGCAGGCTTATTCAATTGTATACTTACCATCTCTTATCTTGCTGTTACCTTGATAATGTGAAATCTTTAGTATGTCTATCTACCTGCAAGGTTCAGAACAAAACATTGCAGATGGTCAGATTTGCAAAAACCTGAACACAGGAACCTACCTTGATGTTTAACAGAGGAAAGGGTAAGGTGGAGTCCTGTTCAGATCCTCCAAAAGCTTCACTGTGAAGCTGCTTATAGTCTGACCTTTTTCCCCATGATTTTTCAGGTACGGTCTCTGATATTTATATAGAACTTAGTTCTAGTGCGATCAGAGCACAAAAGAAGAATGTAGAAGGAAAGGCACAAGAGGTAGCATTATTATTCTGATTGCTGTTAATATCATGTCTTTTTTAGTGCAAAAAAGTACTATTTTTGAGCCATCTTAGACTTGGAATATGCAGGAAATAAAGTGTCTGTGTCAAGGCCTTTACTGCTTCCTTTCTGGACGCTGCCCCACTTACAGTTTGCCTGTCTTCATGTCCAACCTCCCTAATGATCATCCTTGCCCTGAGGACCAAGTCCTTCCTGTCCTCATCAGAGTGACAGAAGGTGCTCTAGTTTGCGCCTTAGGATTCCAAACCCAGGTGTCTTGGTGTTTGTCTTGTGACTGATGACCTTATTCTTAAATGTACATAATGTAACTTTTGTCTTTTTCTCAAAGTCTCAATTTAGACTCTAATTCTGAAAATAATTAGATCTTTAGATACCTCCTTCCCTGTCTTAATGGTCTATTAAGGCCTGGAGAGTAGACTTATTGTAGGCAGTCTTCTCTCTTTAACTCTCCTTAGCCTTTTCTTCTTTTTCCTGTCCAAATGACCCAGATTACTGATACCAACTGTCTTCTGGAATTCAGAGTGTTTTGATCCTAGAGTTCTGATTCTTTGACTACTGCTAGATATCACATTTCTTTTTTTAAATAATTATTAACACATGGTAATTTACATATTAATGAGTCTCACTGTGACATTTCCACACATAATATACTGTGCTTTGAGTGTACCTATCCTTCTTTTCTTATCCACCTCTCTTCCCTCTCTTCCTAGTCCCCTCTCCTTCCCTAGTAGTCTCTCTTCTACTTTCAGATCAACTTTTAAATTTTTAAAAATTCTATATTCCACATATGTCAGAATCCATGTGATATTTGTCTTTATGTACATTATTTTGCTTAACATCAAGCTCTCCAGTTCTATTTTCCTGTAGATAACATGATTTCATTCTTTTTATGGCTGAATAGTATTCCACAGAGTATACTATACTATATTTTCTTTATTTGTCCATCTGTTGATGGGCACCTAGGTTGATTCAGTATTTTAGCTATTGTGAATAGTGCCATAATAAATATGGAAATGTAGGTATCTCTTACATATGCTGATTTACATAGCTGAGACAATAGGCATGTGCCATTCTGCTTGGCCCTATTCTTCATTTCTATAACTTTGTCTCTTTAAGAATGTCATACAGAAGGAATTATATTGAATGAACTTTTGGTACTCGATTTTATTATTTTTCCATTCAGCTCAAGTCACTGGAGAATCACTTAACTTTCTATGCCTATCAACCATTCTTCCAAAGCTTTATTTAAAAATTTTTATTAGTATATGCTTGCAATACATAATGAATATATTCATTGACAGGTATTTTAATTTTTATGTTTGTAATCCGTAATGAATGCATTCATGGTGGATTATTGGTACACATACATATGGCATTTGATCCTTTCTCTTTCCCCTTTCCTTCCCCTCCCTCCTGTCTCCCCACATCCCCACAATCCCTTCCTATCAGTCATTTATTCCTTCATAATAGAAGGCATGGATTGTACAA
>NW_004624731.1:32411607-32425353 GCF_000247695.1 Heterocephalus glaber | reverse complement strand
ATTTTTGTAATATGCTTTCTATATCCTTTTAAATTCTGTAAAATCTGTGGTAATGTCTCCTAGATCTTAATATTGTAATTTAAAAAATGTATAACTGATATTGTGTAACAGGAAGAAAAAGTCTAAAAGACCAGGGGAATTGGGAGGGGTAGGGGAAAGGAAAAAAACATTAAAAAAACCCATGGTAAACATATGCCCTGGGTGATTATTCTACATTTTGAAATGCCCTATGGAAAATAGCAACACTTAAAAGTAAGATCATAAACATATTTCTGACATGTTAGAATTCTCTATAAGTTTATGTTGTGAATACTGCTTTTTGTTTTAAAACAAGTTCCAGGCATTAAGAGAAACATACATGCCTCGGAAATGAACACGTGAATGTCTATAAATATTTTCCTTTGATGTTTTCATTAGTTTCAAACTAAATTATATGAAGAAAAGTCAATACATGACTACAAGCCTTGGAAAAATAATATTTCTCATGAAATGGGACATTTTAAAAAGATTAAAGGATAATTTATTAAATGTTTACAAATTTTAAATCATCTGAATTTAAAATTAGATTGTTAACTAAAATTAGGATGTTATATATCATCCTTCTGTTTTAGTATCATTTTTATGCCAAGGATTTGAAAGGTAGCCATCATCATCTAAATGTAAATAAGTTATAATGGTATAATCTTAGTTTAGTTTAATTTTAGTTAATGATCTAGTTCTAAATTTAGAACAATTTAAAATTTGTAAACATTAAAGAAATTATCTTTTAACCATTTTCAGATGCCCCATTTCGTGAGAACTATTACCTTTCCAAAGCTTGTGGTCATATACTGTATTTTCTTCATATAAAAAAGAAACAAGTATACGTGTTTTAATTCAAAATTGTTGCTATTTTTTGAATTTTCCTGAAGACTACATAAACTGAGCCCAAAAGGTACAGGTAAGGTGGTTGGAGAAAAACTAGCATAGGTAAGATATTTTGCTAAAAAGACAAATTGTTTTCTTGTATCATAAGTAAAAAGAAAAAATATTAGGCATTATGTCCCACTCAACAAATGGAATGTATATACAAGTGTGGTTAACAAGTGATTGGCTCATTGTTATTTAAATAAATTCATAAAAATCTAATCTATGAACAAAAAATTCCATATTCTCTATTATAGACTATAAGAATCAAGTATTACATCTAAATATAATTTCAAAACAATAAATTAAAATTAGCTTCCAAACAACTCTGAAATGGTTAATTCTATCCAGTTGGTAACAAGTTTTTCCAAGCATTGAATGGGAACACAAACAAAATGAATAGTTGAATCTTCTTCACACATCATAAGACAATTGATATACTCAAAACCTGCAAATTCATATCCATCAAGCTCCTGCACGATTTCATTATCATTCGGGGGGAGCCGGACAGGTTCATTAGTAAATGTAGGATCGAAGTTGTCCAAACTGAATCCCTCAGAGATATTTGGTTTAAAGGGAGGCACCACCTGCTTTCACTCCATCATGTCCCAGTCCACATTTTGAAAGAATGGATGCTCCTGAACATCAGCAAAGTCCCTGTGAGGATGACAACCCAGTTGTTCTTTTGGGTCCCTGTTCAGAAAACCTCTAGAATACTTGCAGCTTGTACATACAGAAAACGAGGTATGAAAATGTCTCTTTCCAAAATTACTTGGAAGAGATTCTCAATTGAATCTTCATAATGGTTATCAGAGAACTCATCAAGATGGAATGGAGACTCTCCAATCATCATCTCATATATCAGTACTCCAAGTCCACCAGTCCACACCGAAACTGTAATCTTCCACTCTTATAATTTCTGAAGCCAAGAAATGAGGAGTGCCACAGAAAGTGCTGGTCATATCTCCTGGCTATAAGCCTTCCTTACACAAACAATAATTGGTGAGTTTAATGTGCCCTTCTGAGTCCAGTAATACATTTTCCAATTTTAAATTTCTGTGAAGTATTCCTTGCTGATGAAAATAGTTGACTGCTAAACTGATTTCTGCGAGTAAAACCTGGCATGTTCTTCAGGAAGCATGCTTCATTGCTGCACATGAAACAGTAGATCTCCCCCACTGACATAGTCTAGAACAAGGAACAGTCTGCTTTCTGTCTGGAAGCAAGGATGCAGTGCAACTAGAAAAGGACAATTGGATGTCTGCTGTAGAATGCACCTCTCTTTCTGTACCAGATGAATGTAAATATGCTCTTTTTTCACTGCTTTCATGGGATACATACGATCTAATTTTTTCAGTTGGACTAACAGTATTTTCCCATAACTCCTTCTGCCAGTCACATGGGGCAAATCAAAGTCTTCAAGACCTAAACCAGATGAAGCTTTGCCACCTTCCCCAGTGTTCCTTGCTTCATTCTCTTCATCAACTGTTTCATCATGAGTTGAAAGGTTATGTGGGATCACTGTGTGTGCAGGGTCTGAAGCCATAGATGATGGAACGACTGGCACCATGGGCTCTGATGGTAAATAATGCTGTCCACATTCAATTGTGACAAGTTTGTGGCACTTCTTGTGAACCGAGAGTTTGCAGTTGATGCACTTATACACCTGGTGGCCAAGTCCCCCTACATGATCTGTGCAGACAGCACAGTGAGCTCACCTGCTGAAGTGTTTGGCCTGAAAATTGTGGCCATTTGCATGATACAGCTTTATCCAGTGGCCTGCAGCTCAGTGGTGGATGGACTTCTCTCTTCCTGGACAGGGCACTTTAGGATGTTCTGGTTTAGAAGGTGATGAATGAATTAAGAGCTCAGAATCTTTCTTTAGCTGAGAAAGCCTAATGGCCTCTTCTAACTCCAACTGAGGTGACACAGTATATGGGTCTCCTTCCTCCTCTACCCAGTGTGTGGTGAAAAACTGTTTATTGTCCAAACACCACACATCTCGATCTTTATCACACAGGCCCTCAAAGGGGATGGAATTCTCAAGAGACCTTGTCATGATGTCTCTTCCCCAAATCACGGCCGATCGGGTAGAGGTGTGGGTGGTGGAGGTGCCTGGGAAGAAGGGACCATAGATGGATTGGCTGCCCAGGGAAACAGGCAGGCAGGGCTCAGAGAATAAGAGTGGTCTAACTGTCTGCAATAAATAGGGGCCACACTAGCCAGAATCCTGCAAGGCTCTTTGTGAAGTTGTTTCCAATAGTGGTAGACAGGCCTGGATGGATGTACACCAGGCTTCTCAGTGTCTCTCGGGGGCCAGTGGCTGTGACTTTGGTCTTTCCCCCGGACTCTGACTCTCCAGGTTTTTTGTGCCCAGCTATGGGGAGACCTGGCCAGAGCTACTGGGTTTTTCTGGGCCTGGTGATACTTGCCCTGTGCTCTTCCCAGTTTCTGTGCCACTGGTATTTGGGCTTAGGGAGACTTCACTGGAGTACCTTGATTTTGGTAGGTCACTGGTGGTCACTTCCAGGTAGAACGTCCCTGGGGCATCTGTGACAGTCATGCAGTTGCTGCAGCGTGGCCTGCAGCATCTGGACAGAGTCAGTCTTCTTTTTAATCTTTCACAGATACTTTCTCTGCCTGAGGTCCTGTGGCTGCAGCCTCTTGAAGAGGAGAAGCAGCTCAGCATGTTCACTGTTGACTGTCTCTGGCCAAGTGAGCTTGGGAGATGGCTGTTACTAGATTGTGACACCCATTAACAAGGGTTCCAAGTTCTGTTTGGAGATGTTGCCAAGGAAATGAGCTCATGTCTTGGGGTTCCATAACCTGAGTCTCCATGTAATAGAGAAGC
Organism: Heterocephalus glaber; assembly: GCF_000247695.1. Next base: position 32,421,596 of record NW_004624731.1, on the reverse strand, counting down.
CTATAGCCCTGTAGGGATAGAGACCCCCTAGGTAGGGAGAGATGAGACCCTCCCCAAAGGACTTCAGATAGCTGGCAGAACAGGCTTAAGCACCCATAAAAACCTGACAGTCTGCTGAGGTTGCACCTCCTCTTCAAGCTGTACCCTGCAAAGCTTGGTTTGCTAAAATCAAAAGGAAAAAGACCCTTGGCCCTAAGATGTAAACAGCCCCTGAAAAGACCCTTCCCTGTTGTCCCTAGCAATGAGCTAAGTTAATCATTAACCAATCAAGTAGGGGCACCCTCAGCCCAGAGGCAGGATAGGCCCCAACTACTATAAAACCAGCATCTTGAGCCCCCCTGCAATGGAGGCTCCATTTTGGTCACCTCTACCTGTCTCTCTCAAAGAAGGAAGCTGTACTCTTACATGCTTGCTGAATGAAAGTACAACCTTGCTTCTACACTTTCGGTCTCTATCTGATTCTTCCACAACCTTCTGCGTCGTCGTAGGGAGAGTCAGGCCGGGGACTGTGGGAACTCTCCCCTGTCTCTGCCCATGACAGCCATTTTTTCTTCATACTAAATAAATCAGTGGCCACTTATTTTGTTATTTTTATCTAAGTAGCTATGAATATTTTTATCTATTTATCATCTATCTGTTAGTTTTTCACTTTTGCATTACTGGTGCTTGTACTCTGCATCTCCTCAGTGAACTATATCCTCAGACATTTTACTCCAGATACCCACTAAGGGTCTCACTAACTCACCAAATTTGTCGGGCTGGACTCCACCATGTGACCTTCTTACCTCAGCTGTCCAGAGTGCTGGGACTGCAGTCACACACCGTCCTGCCTGATTCAGTGTGCAACTACAGTGGTCTGGGGTGCCTTTATTGCAGAGATTTTCTTCACTTTTCCAATGGACTTTCATTTTCATCAAGGAGCCTGAGAGAGGCCCTCTTCTGTTGATCACTTCTGCTCTATCTTCTGGAGCTCAGAACAATGTCCTTTATGACCCCCTGCACCTCTGTGCTGTGGATCCAAATACTGTCTCAGTGCAGCCACTGGGGTGAGGGAGAGTGGTGCTGCTGCCACCCACACAGCTCACCTCCTCTGCACTGGGGGGGCTCTGCTCCTCCAGTTTTCTGCTGTTTTGCACTGTGAAGTACATCTGAGGATTTTATGTGGCTATGGTGTCCCTGGGCCTACTCTGGAAAGTTGCATAACAAATTTCTTCTATGTGAGGGTCAACCTGATACCAGCAACATTGAGCTATTGAGATCTTGATTTCAGGATCTGCAAAGAGGTGAACCTGAAGAAGATAGCTTATACAGGACAGTTCCCTTTGGAGCACTGCTTGTTTACCCTTCATGACTGTGTGGCCAGCTGGGAGCAGCAGTATTTATCAGGAAGAAAGTATCAGATCACTTGTTGCCAGCAAATTATTAACTGCTTCCAGATGTGGTGGAGGATGCTTGTAATCCCAGCACTGGGAGACTGAGGATATGCATTTGAAGTCACCCTCAGCTACATACTGTGTTCAAGGCCAGCCTGAACTACATAGCAAGATCCTGTGCATGGGGCTGGTGTGGCTTCTACACCTCCATCACAGGGGCTCTCTGATATCCAAGAGGAGGCAACACAGCTCCTTGTCCTCCCCTCACTCCCAGATCCTGATGTCTTCACAGAAATCAGCATCCTGGTTCAATTATCACTGCATAACGAACCATCTCAGAATATAAAGACTTCAAATATCTTCAATATTAGGGACCAGGAGTTTGGTTGCATTGTGGCTTCTTCAGCTGACCCTGCCTGCATCATTCTTGGAGCAACATCCCATTAATGGACATTCTCCGTAGTATCCCTTGAAGGAACATCTATAAAACACTGATGGACACCATTGGTGCTGTGCATGATGAAAGGCACAAATCTTTCTTGCTGAGATCAGAAATATGGCAAAGATTTCTCTTCTTACAAGTTTTCTTCAATATCATAGCAGAAATTGTAGCTGTGCCTCAGAGCCGAGCCCAGTGGCTGCTGGACACTGAGGCCTGAGCACCTGTGTGTGGTGGCAGGAGCGCCATGGACTCCCGCTGCAGCCGGTGTGTTCATCGGGGGGCCGGAACCTTCCAGTGTGTGGCTGGCATTCATTGCCCCCCTCAGCCATGATTCCAGTTCCTGAAGGTCAAGAACAAAAAGCTGGAGGAAGGTGTAGAGCCCAGCGGCCCTGGTGGCAGTAAAGAAGTCACTGAGACAGAGGGTGCTAGACGAGCTCAAGCGCTGCTACCATGGCTTCCATCTGCTGTGGAAAAGTTAAGGTTTTGGCAACTTGATAATTATAGTAGTATATTGGTTCTCGGACTTAATTCTTTCCACAATTTTGGTTGCAAACCGAATTGGAGGGTGACCTTGTGGTTGGGCAGCATGTCCAAGGGGAAGGACCTGCACGAGCTCCAGGCTGCTGCACACCACCTTGCCCTGGGCAGGCACCTCCGCCCAGACTGCTCGGCTGCTCCCTCCGGGCCACCCCTTCCTGCTTGCAGCCCAGGGGCAGCGCCGTGACCCTGCTGCTGCCACCTCCTCTTCCTTGTCCTCGTCCTCCTCCCAGCATGGAGAGCAGCGTGCGAGCTGTAGGAGGGGCGGTGGCGGTGGCTTGTGGCCCTGGGGGTGCCCGGAAGGCTCCATGCTGCAGGCTGAGAGGGGAGCGCCGGCCTAGCGGCCGGCCTCGGCGTGTGCCGGGCCTCCAGGCTGCTGCGGGGCCGGCTGGAGCTCCTCGATGCTGACATGCTCCTTGGTCCGTGGCCACTGCGCTGGGCTTCTGGGCTTTGGGGAGCTGCGGGGTCACAGCCACCGGGTCGGAGCGTCACTGCACAGCCCTCGGGAGCGCTGCCTCCTCGCCCTGCCCCACCTGGCCAGCTCAGCCACCTTTTCACACATTTTCTAATCTGCTGGCTCCATTCCTCCATGCTATGGTTTTGATCTTGAAAGATCTGCGTGTTGAAGGCTTGGTCCTCAGCCTGTGACACTAGGGAGAGGTCTTGAAACTGTTAGAAGGTGGGGCCCAGTGGAATTAGCATATTGAGAGCATGTCCTTTAAGAGGATGTTTGTACTCTGGCCTTTTCCTGTCTCTTTTGCTCTTTGCTTCTTGGCTGCCATGAGGTGAGAAGCTCCATTGCCACACTTCTGCTATGATGTACTGAGCACAACAAATCCAAAGCAACATGGCCAAGAGGCTTAAAACTCTGAAACTCTGAGCCAAAACAAGTCTTTCTTCTTTAAAAGTTGGTTATCTCTTGTACTTTTCACAATGATGGAAAACTAACACAGTCCTCCTGGTATCATTCTTTTACATTAACGAGTCTTACATTTACATAAATGCTTGCTTTGGAGGAGAATAGTACCCTAGTAGGGAGGCAGGTTAATTTGTTGCCTTAGATACTCAAGATGGAATGGAGTTTTGTTCACTTTTCCCATGTTTACAATTTTCCTGAGAAATTATAAAACACTATTTACTCAGTACAGTATGTTATCCTTGCAGATATGCTAATAACTAAAAATCTGCTGCCTCAGCAGCTTCCTTGAATATAAAAATTATCTCTGTTCATCAGAGAAATTTTAATTACATATTATTATTATTATTATTATTATTATTATTATTATTATTTCCTAAAAGCACCTCCTATTCCAAATTAAAGTAGTCTTCAAAATGCAAGTACTCTTTAGTGAAAACAACATAAGAAGCAGAGCAGAACCCAGAGCCAGTCCTGGCTGTGGACTGGGGTCAGGTTCTACAGCACATTTCTCTCTGCTAACCTCTTCAGCTCTCTGATCACTCACGTCAGTGGTCATTGACTCTTAGCAGGGAAAAAAGAAGGTATTTTTTTTAGTGCCATTAAAACCCTGAGTCTATTGGTAGATTCTTATGTAGGGAGATTACTACCACACATCTAGGATAAGATCACGTTTTTCCAAGAAATGCAAAAGTTAGGGATTATTCTTCCTGGCCAGGGTAGAAAATAGCTAAATGTAATCAAATGCTCAAAGATTTTTCCCAAAGCTGAGAAAGGAATGATGTTATCTGGTGCGATATTACATGTTCTCAGTGAAACAAATCCAGGTTCAATCATTCAAACATGTCTTTCCAAAATCATGATAACATCTTAGATTAGCCTGTTAAATTTTGAGGGAGGAAGGACTTTTGCTTTCTCTCTAGCTAGGACTCTGACCTATGTCAGTTTCCCACTGGTATAGCTGTGATGGAAGGCACAGGAAATATCCCCACACTTGGCTCAATTATTCTGGCCCTGACTATGGCTTTGGCTGAGTGATGATGAACGGCTGCTCTCAGCAGCTGCTTTGCTCAAAGTAAATCCCCAGACAGCTTTATTTTTAAATTAGGGACAAGATGCTAAAAGATAGAGTTGTGTCCCTCCTTGTATGGTGCTTATAGTTCAGAGAGATGAGAGCTGCTCTTAAATACCTCCAAAGGGATGTGTAATGAGTTAAATTGGATGACATTAGATAATAGCTATCACTCAGTACGTTCTATGTAGTGACCATGCACAGTACTCCTAACATGCATTATCTCATTTAATGTCATAACAGTCCAATGAGCAAGAGGTTAAGTGATTGTCTGAGGCTAGGAGACTGGCAGAGGGGAAACTTAGATCTAATGGACTGCAGCCTGTAATCTTAACACTATCTACAATGTCTGTGGAGGCAGGTGGAGAGGTGAATTACCTCCTCTAGAAGAATCAATCCTTCCCTCCTTCCTGTAGGATGGACCGCACAGCACTTGAAAAATTCTGCTCCCTCTCCCTTGTCCTCCTGGATGCTGGGTTGTCAATAAGACATTCTAAATTTAGCTTTCTGAATCTAGAAATTAAATGCCATCATGATCCACTCAGAGCCTATACACCTGGGTTTGTTAAGCCCTGAGGGAAAAAGTTGTAGGTGACCTTTCTTTTGTTTGCTTGCCAGATATATAAATACCTACCCTTAAAGCATCTCCACCATACCAGCTGAGAGACAAAGAAGGATATAACGGCCACATAGAGGCCCAGAGTTTTGCTGGCCAGTGATTTGTTATCCACTATCACTATAGAAGGTTACTGTAGATTATGTGTGTACATGTTATATGTGGTATGAGTGTGTTACTGAGTGTGAATGGGGGTCTGGGATATGAATGGTAAGCATTTCCTTTGCTTATTTCTTTCTTTTCTGCATCTGAAAATGCTATACACAGGTTTTGTTATTTTTTCCAATCTCTTGATTTCTGTGGAAACTCCAGGTTGCAAGAAGTTGGTTCCCATAGAGATTGAAATTGGTGAAGACTTCATAGGGGTCGAATGTGAGAATTCAAAATTAAGTGTAGCATAATCATTTATCCCTGAGATAGGACAATATTTCTTTTAGATATTGTATGTATATATATATATATGTATATATATATATATATATGGATCATGTACATATGAAATATATAAATGGACTGTTCTGTATATTTGTTAGGTCCATTTGAACTATATAATGTTGTTCAAGTCTTCTATCCCTTTTGATCTGTTTCTGAGAGTTCTAGCTATTATTGTTAAGTGGAGTATAGAAATCCCTTACAGTTACTCCGTTGCTCCTTTTAGTTCTATTAACTTTTGCTTCATATATAGAGATATTGTGTGTTGCATGCCTATGTATTTATAGTTGTTATGTGCTGATTTTACCATTTTACAGTACTGTGTCCTTCTTGTATCATTATATAATATTCTCCTTTGTTTATCATCAGCTTTAGACTTAAGTAGGGCCATGGGATATAGTGCAGCAGCGGAACACTTACCTAGCATGTGGGAGGCCCTGGGTTCAATTCCAGATATTGAAAAAAATATGGCTACTCTTTCCTTAGTTACAATTTGCAAGAATATTTTTTTCTCTTCCTTTCACTTTCAGCTGTGTCCACAAATCTAAACTGAGTCTCTTGCACATAGCACACAGTTGTAGGTTTTCAAATTTTCAGAAGCCAATCTGTTTTTTGACTGGTGAGTTTAATCTCCTGGCTTTTAAAGTAATTATTGATAGTGAAGAACTATTGCCAATTTGCTAATTGTTTTCTGTATTGTAGCTCTTTCACCCCTCTTTTCCTCTTTTATTGTCTTCTTTTGTGTGCTGATGATTTCTATAGTGATGTGCATTGATTCCCCTCTTATTTTCTTTTTGTATCTTCTAGAGGTATTTTCTTTGTGGTTGCCATGGGGCTTACACATAAAATCTTACAACAATCTACTTCATGCTGATAGCAGTTTAATTTCAATTGCAGATGAATTCTCTATACTTTTTCTTTTTTCCTCCACACACACTTTATATTATTGGTGTCACAAATTACATGTTTTTATTTTGTGTATCCATTAACATATTTTTATAGTTACAGCTACATTTTATACTTTTTTCTTATAATTTCTATACCAGAATAAAAAGTGATTTATGTATCACCATATAGTATTACAGGATTCTGTGTTTACCCCTATATATCTTTTATCAGTGACCTTTATGCTTTCATATGTTTTTATTTTCTATATACAATTCTTTCATTTCAACCTGAAGAAGCCTACTTAGTATTTCTTGCAAGGCAGCTCTCAAAGTGATAAACCCTCTCAGCTTTAGTTAACACAGGAAAATATTTATCTCACCTTAATATTTGAAGGATACTTTTGTTGGATATCATATTCCATTTCTCACATTGTCTCATTTTCCTGGAATGGCTTTTTCTTTTCCACCCAGGGAACTCCTATTTAGCTTTCTAGAACAATCCCAAATGTCATCTTCACTATTAGTTACAAGAGAAAAATTCCCATCTTTTAAAATACTCATAGCCCTTTCTTCATTTTTACAATAGAAGACATATAAAATTATATGACAATAGGTTTTAGCATTATGAGCCTCCAGACTTCTTCAGAAGAGTGGTACTACCTATATTGATCTATTTTTAATCTATGATGCCTGTATTCTCTGGCTTTTGTCCAGCACCTAGCAAGGTGGCTAGCATGAAGTGCTCATTAAACCCTTACCAAATGAATTATGTAGGGTAGCCATGTTGCTTTACTCTGAATTCCTAGGAACCTGATCCAGATTCACCTTAGCAAGACATATTACAGGTTTTTTTGTTGATTCTCAATTTGGACTTTTTGGTCCTATTTCACTGAGAATGAAACAATGAGCTCTTTAGCTTTCTAGAAAAATTTTGAATGTCATCTTCACTGTTAGCTGCCAGAGATAAACATCCCCTTCTAAAATATTCATAGCACTTTTTTCATTTTTTACAATAGAACCCATATAAAAATCTGTTATACAATCTGTGTGGCCTTATTGTAGTGGACTTCTAATCTTTACTTGGGTCAGAACTTCATTAATACTTATAGTATCTGTTTTTACTTTCTTCTGATTCTTCTGTGTTCTTTGTATGTCTTTCATTAACTTTGACAATTGCCAGGAGATTTGTTTTATAGGCTTCAGAAGAGTGAATGCACAACATGACAGAGGGAATGTTGGGTTAGAAGAGACCTGGAAGTTATCTAAATGTTACCTTCAACTTATTTACAGTCATTTGGGCATTTAGGTGGGAGAGAAGACATTGGCTCATGATGGGTTTAGATGGAATGCATTTTGAGATTATTCCAATTTACATAATCTAGGCTGATAAAGTAGGGACAAAAGCTTTTCTGCAGAATTTCTTATTGAGTCTTTGGAAGGTTCTATGGGAAAATACAATATCTCTAAAAAATACTTGCATTGAAAGTTATTTTTAAATAAGTGTTGGGTAAAGTGAAGTTAAACAGAAACCTCTTTTCTTTTAGTTTTTGCAATTAAAATCCTTACAAAATACACAGTCCTATATCATTTCCCTTAGTACTGTACTGTACTTAGACCTATACTAGAACATTTTTCATATTTCAGTAAGCCTTGTTCTGGCCTTGCACTTGTCATACTCTTTTTCAGGAAGCAAAAAAATCTCTTAGGTATGCCATCTCCTATTGAGTACTTCCCCCATGGCCTGCAACTTCAATACACCTGACTTGCCTGGGTCACACAGAGTGAAAGAGAATTGTGTTGGACCATACATAAAATATACAATACAGTTAAAGAATATAAGAAACAAAATTTTTAATATTTTTTTTCATTATAACACAGGTGTGTCTAACCCATAGATCAAAAGTTAGATGCTCTTTTTAGGCTCTATTCTAAATATATGAAATCCCCAACTTCCCTGTCCAAGCAATGCCTAGTTTCCTCAAGTTCTGCCTGGCTTTCTTCCCTAGTTCATTCTTTGGCGAGTAAGTCTCCTCCTGAGTCCGTGTATTGCTAAGGCCAAGGAGTGGGTGAATGTTTGCTACTTGTGGAGAATGTGGATGGAGGCTGGGCACATGGAAAGAGTATTCACACATGTTCACAAACTCTTTGTCCTATAAGGTGAAACCAAGTGTAGGAAGAGGAGAGTGATTAGCTTTGATCCAGGGTCCAGAATTAAGCTGTCAACACTACCACATTCTTGTACTAACTTGGATCTAAGCAATAGTTCTAAATTCAAATCTGGCTTCCACACCACTCTAAAGTAATTCTGTAAGTTAGAAGACAGATTTTAAAATTTTGATTTGCAACTTTTACAGATATATCTATTAGGTTAAACATTCCTGTATTTACTTTTTCTCAAAGACTCATAAGTGTTAGTGGAGAACAAAACCTGCCTTGGTAAGTACGAAATATTATAAAAAAGACTATATTTGCTGTAATAATTGCAACTGTACAACAATAAAAAGATTTGAGAATGATGGATCAGACTCTAGTTAATATAAACTAACCCTGAACTATACCTTGAAAGTTCTTTTTAATTAAACTTTCAGTAATTGGCCTATTTATTTAAAATTTCTCCTTTTATTCTAAAAGTGGAATGCCAAAGATTGAGTGTTCCAGTATATTGAGTTAATAAACATTTTTCCTGAATGAAAATGGATAGAAGTTGTTGACATGCTTAGTGCAGGAAAATAGGAAAAGGATAGGCTGAATCAATGGAGTGGTTTTTATAAAGCAAAGCAGATGCATTGAACTGTTACACTGGAGGGGGAACCTTAGGGCCAAAGTGCAAAACAATGAAAGAGAACTGAACAACATAAATGATAATTACATAAGTGTTGGGAGCAATGCTACATAATTCTAGGGAAAAATCATTTGAGTAGGCCTAGTTCTCCAGCCTACAAACCAGCTACTATATTCCAGACATAATTGCATTTTGGCCTTGGGTCACAACTGAGACCTGAGTGATGGCCAGTTGCTGTAATGCTCCAGGACAAGACCACACCTGCAGGAGAGGCCAGAGAGGAACCAAATCTTCATCTGCATAGTTCCTCATTGTTCTTAGATTTCTACTGCTCTCCAGTCTTTTTACACCTTGTTTATCCCAAAGTAAAGTACTGAACTTTATTTTTCACTTGTTACATCTGCTTCCCCATGTACTGAATAAAAAGTGCTGCAAGCTACGGGGGCTTTTGTCTTTGCCACCCAGAGCAGCACTGATCAGACCCAAAGCTCAGCTTCTTCTCAGTCTCATTTGTCTACCTTTCCTGTAATTTGCCGTGTGCTGCCATGGCTCACAGGAGACTAGGACTTACTGCAGAGGTTCTGGTAACATTCCCTTCCCCTGTTCCCTACACATAAGATATATAGATAAATAATAGAAGGGTCACAATGCATCCTAGAGTTCATTAAATAGAAACATCTGTAAGACAATGTGCTGAAATATTATGTAAGCTGTATGAGGAAACATGGATAACAGGTGTCTGTGTGAGACCAAAAGTGACTCCATTTTGCTAATGTGAGACCAGAATGACTCCATTTTGTCCAAAATGGAGCAGTCTCCTTTGTTCTTTCAAATTAATGATTAAATGTGCTTAATCTGGGACAAAAGACATGATCTGTAACTCAAGATTCCTAAGCTCATTACTCAGCCATCTGTTTGCCCTAGAAACAAGT
>NW_004624731.1:32371685-32399692 GCF_000247695.1 Heterocephalus glaber | reverse complement strand
AAGTGGGAGGGGTAGGGGAAAGGAAAGAAGGGAATGGAATTAATATGAGAAAATGTTAAAAAGGAAACAAAGGCCTTGTAAATAGGGAGGGATGGAGGGGTTGAAGGGAGCGCAAGGGAAGGGGGAAAATATATGAACCAAGAGAGATTATGTAAAGATGCAAATTTGCAATGATGAATGTCATTATATTGTATACCTAAAATGTACCAATAAAATAAAATTTAAAAAAAATACACTCTCACCTGCCAAAAAGTGCCTAGCATAGAGTGCCTACTCAATAAATATTTACTATATGACAAAATACATGAATGTCAAAAATAAAACCAAAGAAAATATTCACTAAATAATTTTCCTTCTGATGAAAATACTTGGGAATCCCTTGTCCTTTTCCTTTTGACATAAGATTCCACCTTGCTTTCACATTTGCTTTTCTTCTCCAGTGATTACTTCATTCAAAAGGCACTTGATCAAGCCTAACTAGGTACAGAACTCCTCATTGAGCTCCTGAAGGAGGCTAAACCAAGAGAGGATAGTTTCAAACAGCTCGTGATGCAGATATGAAGAGAACACAGTGGTAAACATGTCCCTTTCTCAAAGAGTGTAGCTTATGAAAAAGGCTTACAACACATTTCCTTTGCTAAAATGCAACGATGATGCATTTAGTAACTTTAATTGCTTAATTGAAATCAGGTATTGGAGGAAAGATGCGGACATGCCTTTATATGCTAACTGCAAATTGTGATTCTACAGATGTTTTACAGGATTTGCTGAGCTGTATCTAAGTGAGAAGACCCCTGTTAGGGAGAGGAAATGGGAATTCTGAGGAAATGTTAGGGTATTTTTATTTGAGATGTTAAAAGGCAATGAGAGGAGCAGAAAGGGAGAGATTCACAGGGAGAATATCATTGTCTTGAAGGATGAGGTGTTCATATACCTTTTCTTTCCTCTTTGACTCATAGTTTAATGTGCATTTTTTAATATACATGGTTTGCACTATAGTAATTTGAACATGGCTACTTAGGTAGCTGTTAGGTACTATGATATTCTACGGGAATTTTGGCTTATTTATCTGGATGATGAAAATAATGAGATTAAAGAAGGGGCCCCTTGAGTCTACTAGGAAAGCATATTAATCTGTTAGGGTAACAGATGGAGAAAAAATACAGTCAATTATATCAGGAATGAAGAGTAGAAAGCATGGAGGACCAGTCAAAAACCAAAACAAAACAAAACACTTCAATCCAAAAATCCCGTAGAAATGCTTAGAGTTAAGAGGGATCTGTAAGGACTGCTGAAAGCTATCAATCTGGGCAAAGCTAAAGAGGTGACATGAACTCTATTTGTCATACACCTCAATTATCCATCCGCAAATAAGTGGTATTTGAGCAGCTTGTATATTGTGCACAGAAATGGAGTGAATGAGACAATAAAGAATTCCCTCTTGTGGCTGCTCTGAAGAGAAAATCTGGATCTTTCCAACAGATAGGTGAAAGTACACAGGGAACATGGTACAAATTATCAAAGGTCTTGGTAGGAAGTCAACTAACTTGATGTTCTCCAGACTCTCACTTATCAATCAGAAGTGCAACCCTAGATAAGTAAATTTCACTCGTGGAATAAGTATGTTATAAATTCTTCTCCAAAAATGCCATGGAATTCTTAATTTGTTTTACAAAGAAAAATAATGTCATGAAGGCAGAAAAGGGTCTTTTGGGGAAACACAGTGAGTTCTAATAAAAGGGGCAAACTTCAAGATAATTTGAAAGGACTAAGTGACTTCCTTCTACCCTATACCTTCTAGTGCTTTTGAATTCTACTCTTTGTCCTTAAGCATAGTTTTATTCTCGTGGTTATCTTAAGAGAACACCTGCTTTCCTGGAAGAAAAAATGTCCAACACACAATAAGTATACACACAAAAACTACTTATTACTCAGGGCTATAAATGTACCAGATTTTTTTTTTAGAATGGCCCATAAGATAGCTCTTGTGAAGTATTTGGGCCTATGGGTACTTAAGAGTTTAGAATAGGGGAAGGGTTAATTATCTAACCAATGGCTTGGGGTGGGATTCTACATCAGTTCAAAACATTTTCAGTTTGGTCTGATGCTGTAAAAAATGAGCAATGGTAATCTTTTCCCAGCATGTTCAAATACAAAACTGACCTCAGTCCATGAAAATTACAGATTTAGTTTTGAGAGTCAGAAAGTGGTCTTTACCTTGAGGCTCTATAGCTTAAAGGTAGAACAGAGAAGACATTTAATTAACATGTGTTATGGCCTAGAACAGTGTTCCACACTTTCACCTTTATTATCTGAGCACCTTCTCTAGGAGGGACACAGAAATTCAATAGTAATAATATAGCTATGATGTGGCTAATTTGCTGCTAGGGAAAAGAAAGAAGTTTTCTTAACAAGGATAATTTTATAATATATTCTTAAGGGAGAACAGGTTGAGAAGCCCAATCTACAGTAAATAAAAATAGGTACTTGAAAGAAGAAAACCCACTCCAATCAAATAAAACTAGAATCTCTTGTCTTTACTTCTTAACTTTGAATCACTCAACAGTTGACAACCTAAGTGTACCATATCGGATTTTTAGGTCTAAGAAGCTTCGAAGTGCAGCAAAGAATTTCCTTAGTGATCTTAGAAGCTACATTTTGCTTTTTACACTTTGACAGATAAGAGGAGATTCATAGTGATTGCTGTCTTTGGAAGCTTCTCTACCTCTACAGAACACTCTGAAACCACAAGGCTTTGCCTGGCTTGGTTCATGGAGGTCACCTAGTCCTCCATGTGTGCATGCATGAAATGAGGATGCACACACAATAATCTTAATGATATATCCTTAATGATATGTCTTCTTTTCCTGTCATGGCTCATGAAGACAATAAGACACATTTAAATAAGTTGGCTGAAAAGACATAATCTTAAGTTGAAGTCAGTCTTATGTTCCTTGACAAAGTACTCTTGTAGGAAGTGTGATAATGTCATTGTTGACTACATGATGAGCAGCCCAGTTGGGTGTTTATTCTAAATATATCACTGCCAGTATCACCTCTGGAAGCACCCTACTTTCCTCTTCCACCTAGGTTTCCCCACCAGATGGGGAGGGAGCTCATTACCAACCAGGAGGGAAGAATTGATGCTAATACCCACAGCAGCAGTTCAGTCAACCCCTTCATCACTCTTCCTTCTGTTCAAACTCTCAGCAGCTTCCAATGAAAATCTTAGCCGTGGCACACTGCAAATCCCAGTGCCCCTCAGTAATGCTTCACTTTTCAGAGAGGTCATGACAGCCAAGCAAGACTTTCTTTGGCTGCCCCCAGCTGAGTGACCTGCTTTCTCAGCAGCATGATTTCTCTAATGAGATTGTTTCACAAAGAGAAGAATGAAATCAAGTGTCAGGGGATTGGATCAAAGTGGTTCTTGAGTTCTGAGGCACAGGGTTAGACTGCAGGTACAAATGAGCCCTTGGTCCAGGCAGCATCCCATTGAGCGCACTCTCCCGCCATGTGTCCTTTTCATGACCCACCTTACCATTGTGGAAAGTATCCCCCATGCAAATACTCAAATTGATTTCAAGAAAGACTTATGAAATACAATGTATTTCTATATTGTGACCATTTAGATCATGCTATATAATGTGTATTTCCATATCAGTCATCTTATATGCATTATCTTGTATGATAACAATCCTATGGGATAAATTATTACTCCAAGTTTACGGAAGAGGAAAGTGAGGCTCAGAAATGTCCAGTAACCTAGTTCCAAATAGAGTGCTAGTAAACAGCAGATTCGAGAGCTTTCTTTTTCTCTTTTCAGTAATGAGGATGGAACACAGGGCCTTCCCACTGAATCCCCCAACTTGTTTTTCTGAAACAAGATTTAACTAAGTTGCCCATGCTTGTGATCCTACAGCTTCAGCCTCTCAGGGTGCTGTGATTACAGGCTTGTGCCACTGTGTCTAGCTAAAATGGAGGCTTTTAACCCAGTTTTATCTGCCTCTAAGGCACATGAATTTAAACCCTGTGATATGTAGCAAGTAGTAGATGCCTAGCATAGATGTGGCCATTACAAGGAATACAAAGACAGGACAGGTCATGGTTCTAAGTAATTTACAGTGTAGTTGTTACGATAGATATGAACTTAATTTACACAATGTCAGTATGAGGAATATAAAAATTTATTGTACCTTAATAATGCTTTGATAACATTAATGTGGGAGCAAGATGATAATAAAATAGTTATTTATTATGTTATTTTAAACCTGACAACAACTTATGAGAAAGATAATATTATTCCCACATTCAAGAAAGTAGAATTGTACCTCTCCCTCAAACACTGAGAAAATGGGATGAAGAGAATTTTGGCCAGGGACTTCTGACTACAGTGCCACAGTACTTGACTTTTACATTATACTAATTGAGTGGCAGGGGAAAATTTTACATAACAATTGTAATTTTAGGTAGGCATGAAAGAATACCTTTTTAGAAGAAAAGATTTTGATAGAAACTGGATGAAGGTCATTCCAGGCAATAGAAAAATTATGTTACACAAACAAAGACAAGGGTTAGGAAAAGCAGGTTGGAGTCCAGAATCACTGAACGTTTAATTATAGATAGGAAGGAGAAAGACTTTATTTTGTACACATAGCATAATTATACATTACAAAAATCATAAAGCAGTCAATTTGAAGGAAAAAAACTCCAACACAGAGGTGCTGTAAACTTATCATGGTGGCATACTTCTGTAATCCCAGGACTCTGAGAGGAAGAGGCAGGAGGATCACAAGTTTGAGGTCTGCCTGGAAAATTTAGCAAGACCTTCTTTCAAAATAAAAAAAAAAGTAATTACAACACCCCCCCACACACACACACAGAATGTCTGAAGATATAGCGGTTAAGCTTCATTGTGTCAACTTAACAGGCTTCAGAACCGCCAAGGGGATTAATAATGCACACTTCTGGGAGTGTCTAGCTATTTCACGGTGGCATGACCTTGGGTACTAGATCTGGTCCCTCCTTCACTCCTTCCTCTCTGACCCCCTTCTTTGATTCTTGGCTGCCATGATATAAGCAGCATAGCTTCACCTCCTTTCTGGCATAATATTTCCTCTTTGAAGCTGGGTGCTTATGGACTGAATCTCTTGAAACCATGAGCCAAATTAATCCTTTCCTCCTTTAAGTTGTAAGTGCTGGATATTGTTTTTCTGGAGCAGGAAAATTGAATACAGGTAATATAAGGCCTTGGGTTCAATCCCCAGGACTAGAAAAAGATGATCTGTAAATATTCTATTTTTACTAGTTCTTAGTCTTTTCCAACATGCCAGCCATTTTTAAAAATCATATCTATCTCTTGACTTCATTTGGTAGAGGAATATCACTTGATTAAAAATGTTTTCCAGTCATTAATACTTAAGTCAATGGGTAAATGATAGCAATAGCCAAACAATGTACAATTCAAATAAAACATATAAATACCAGCACAAATAGTGCTCTATGCTGAAGAGGCAACACAGGATGGCAATAGGTACTGGTCTTGTGTTAGAAGAGAGAAGCAAAACTGACATCACCCTTGAACTTTCCTTCAACTAACAGTGACTCAAAGGTGTGACAGTTTGAATGCATGCTCCTAAGTGTTTGTGTTGGAAACTTAATCCCCAGTGCAGCAGGGTTGAGAAGTGGGATTTCTGAGACAGGATTAGATCAGGAGGGCTCTGTTGTTGTGAATGGATTAATGCCATCATTATGGGTGTGGGCTTCTAATCCGGAGCTTGAGTTTGGCTCTCTTGTACTTATGTTCTCTTGCCCTTTGACTTTCACTATGGAATCAGGCAGCACAAGGAATCTGTGCAGATGTGAGCCCATTCTCAGCCTCCAGAAATGTAATAAATGAACTTAATTTCCTTATAAATTATCCACTCAGTGATATTCTGTTATAAAAGCATAAAAATGACTAAGAGAAAAGGGAAGGAGTAAATAAAGTATGGAAATGGAAAGAACAAAGAGAGGTAGCAGACAAGGAAGGCTAGAGCACAGAATTTACAAAGAGGAGTGAGCTAAGTCTAGATGATTACCAGGAGAGTCTGTCATGGCCATGTATGCCAAGCTGATTTGGACTCTACTAGGAAGGCAATGGGAAACCACCAAAGGTTGTTCACAGCATTGTGAGAGCAGCCCAGAAGTAAAGCATTTGAATTTGACTCCACAGTGAATTTTAGATGACTGGTAATGGAGAGACTGGACAGTTTTGTTCAGGTTAGTGATAATCATGACAATGACAATGGTGATGTGGGCTGAGAAATTTTACAGGAGATCAGCTGACTTTTTAAATGACTACATTAAAGCACAACAAAGAGGAAAAAGAAATCAAGATAATGCTGGATGACTAGAAAAAGAATTAACATTGCATGAATCCAACTAGAAAAAAGAAGAGATGTCTGTCATGTTGACACTGACAGCCAAATAATCAATAAGTGTGCAGGAAAAATAAGGCCTAGAGTTCATAAGAGCCTGCTTTTAAGCAGTGGTCTACACCAGCACAGAAGCAGCCTTGAAAGAGTGTGCAGGGTGGGTAGTGGCTGAAATGTGAGGAGTGTCTTTATTCAAGTGCCAAGAGATGAACAGCCTTCTAAAGTGAAAGTGGAAAGAGAAAAGCATCCTGGGTACGAGGAGAGGATGGTCAACAGAGCCAAAGCGGCAGTGCCATCAGTGTGGATGGGCTCTTGGGTGTTGGTCATCTTCTGAAGAGGAAACAGTAAAATGTTTGGGACAGAAGTCAGGATGATAAATTAGAGGGGACAAGGGAAGCAGAAGCAATATATAATTCATTCTTTTTACAGTGCTGGCATTGAAAGGAAAGCAGAAAGGTGAGCAGTGGTTTGAAGAGCTAGTACTGTTAAAGGACATTTTTACTATGGCAAACATAATGCTATCAATGTCATTTTGGATATGGCTCTGCAACTGAAAAACATAATTTTATTTATCTTAACATTATTCTCCAAACCAATTTCCTTACATGAATGGTTTATACTGTTTTAAAGTACTATCTAACTGAATAAATGTCCATTGCAAACTACAGGTGTACCATATTTTATTTGTACCTCTGGTCTATGAAAAATTAGAAACTATATCAAGTAAGACAGCAGTACTTGATGAGCTAATGATTTCAGCAAATAGACTATGTGGGTTTTGTTTCTCAATTTTTATTTTTATTAGTACATGTTTTCAGTACATATTGATTACATTCATCATGTCAAATTGGTACATGTACATAACACATCTTTATTCTTATTTTGTCTCCTTTCCCCCTCTTTTTTCTCCATCCTTTTCCCTTTTGCAAAAGATCTATCTCCCTGTTCCATATTAGTCACCTTTTTAACTTTTTCTTTATTTATATTCTGGGTTTCTCACGTAAGAGAAATCATGCAATATTTAAGCTTTTGTGTCTGATTTTTTTCATTTAAATTTAGGGACTCAAGGTGCACCCATTTTCCTACAAATGACTCAAGTTTATCCTTCTTTATGGCAGAGTAGTATGTTTTTTACATTAAACCAGGAAATTCTGTTTTATTTTCTGCCTGGATTGCTTATGTCTTCCATATATATAAGAATCATGTGTGGACAGTGGTCCTGGGTTTTCCACTGATCAGATATGAAGCACAGAGCAAATTCATGAACTTCTCTGAAGCCCATGCCATTTTCTAAAAGTAAAGTTTCCAGACCTGAGGATTGCATAAACATATTATGGCCAGAAAACATTATGGTGTTCCACTTTTACTCTAGCTCTATTTTGGGAACGTGGACATGTGATGGGTAGGATTAGAATACCGGTCAAACTTTAAGAAAAATGTTTGAGAATTGTGCTTACTTATTTATTTGTAAATAAAGGAAAGGTATGGATGATATCAAATTGAAAAATTCACCAAATTAGAAAAAAAGTGGATGACAGTTCATGAGACGCTTTATATATTATTTTGAAAAAGAAAATAAAAAGGAAAGGTAATTTGATAGATAAAACATAGTAGCACAATATTTTATATGGTCATATTGTACTCTAGGACATGACGGTTTTTGTGGTTTGTTTGTTTTATTGATTAAGAATACTTGTAGTGGTCTTCCAAATCTATAATCATCTTACCAGTAACTTAACAGTCTCCTTGCTGTATCCCTTTGGGAAGTAAGAAAGGAAAAGAGAGAGGAAGGAAACAGAAGTAAAACTCATTTAAAATCAGCAGTTTTGTATTATACTTGAAGACAGGACTCTGAGGGCGATGAGCGAGCTAGAGGCAGCAGAAGGTCTAGGGGGTGCCTGCTTTGCATTCCAAGAATGTGGTATGGGAGAATGAGACTCTTGTGAAAGTCAAATGGAAAGAACTAAAAACAGTGGCAGTCTTCAATCTTACCTTCAGTGTCCTTAAGGACAGTGGATAGAGTATGTGTTCTATATGTTACACCCTCTTGGTCCCATTATATGCAAGGCCATCTTGCATGGGTGGCTGTACTGTTCTCTGTCAGGTTGTCTCCTGCCCATTTCTCCACTGCCCTTGGGAAAGGACTGTAGAAGCCCTAGATTATGAGAGTTGATTAGGTAGTTGTCATTTGCTTCTTTCTAGTTCTGAGATATAGCTCTGCACCTACTGTATTTTCCATGAGAACAGGTTCTCATCTCAGAGTGGCAGGATGAGGATATGCCTTTGGGGGAGTAGGAAAGGAAGAGACAAATATTTTTTTCATCATGACAATTTCAAGAAATAGCAAAATGTTTTAGTATCTGTAAAAGCCACCAAGGTGTCATGATACTTCTTGGCTGTAAATAGCACTCTTTCAGAACCCTGAATGTAATTTGAGGTATCCTGTCAATCTTCCTATCTTCCTTCCCACTGTGCCTGCTATAATACCTGTCCTAGGCAATCTGTCAGCTGTGACTGTGTGATCTGAACAAACTTTCACTATTTTGGTATTAAATTGGATTTGAACTTGGGTCTCAATTCAACTCAGTTCAATTAACATTTATTGAACACCCACAAGGTAAGGTCTTTAACCTTCACGGTAAGTCACATCCAAGTCTTTCTCAACAAGCAAATTGAGCTAGAAATCTGAGAGATCCATACTTTCTTATAAACTTTCATTGTCTTTGTAGTGTGCTGTTACTGATGTTAGTTCAGATTTCCTAGAGATTCAGTATTGCTTGGTAGACATGTTGGCTAAGAAACTAGGCTTCGTTTGAATCTTTGAGTTGGGAGAGAGGGTCCTGGAAAAGATTCTATAGGTCATATTTAAACTATAAATAAACACTGACATGGGTAAAGATTTAGGATTCTGCTACTGGCCCTTCAGAAATTTGAATCACAATGTACATTCACTTGAGTACTTCATGCTTTTATTAATTTGCTGTGTTTATCCCCAGTTGTTTTTCAACCTACCCTGAAAATTCAGAAAGAATGAGGTATCATGGAAAGAGAATTCTTATTTGGCTATACAATGGTTGTGAGTCTCTGGTCTAATTAGTTTTTTCTATATGAGTTTCTTTTTTTAGTAGGTACTATCATCTGTCACCTAATGCCTGACATGTTATATGGTCAGTTCTTTCTCTTATAGTTATACATTGGTCATTAAATGATGTCCCTTATATATGCTAAGAGAAATCCATTAAATGTTAAAAATGTCTTTGATCTGTCCATTAAAAGTGTTTTAATTGTTTAATTTGCTCAAGACACTAACTTAATATTATCACTATAATAATATTATTTTTCCAGATTGAGACCCATGATCAAGAAAAAAACAGGTATGATTTATAGCTTCTTAGAGAATAGGAAGTGATGTTAGAAAGTCATTATTGCTTAAAACTCTGGGTATTGAGAAAGACCTATCACAATTTCCCAGAGTTAAGAAGGAAAAGCAAAACTTTTAAGTGATAAGTACATGCAGCAATTTAAAACACACACACACACACACACACACACACACACACACACACACAAACAAACTAATCTTTAGAAACCTGAAGGAAAATTTTTAGCAAGGGAAGAAGTTATATCCATAAACCATTTTTTCAACTCCTTCATTAAAAATTATTAGGTTGAGCCCCTAAAATATTCTGGGCACATTCTAGGTGTTGAACAGATATGTAGCACAGTGTAGAACAGGGTAGCGATACTAAGGTCAGCTAAATGCAAGGAAATTCTGACCCCACAAAGTACATTTGGGGACATGTTCAAACTAGATCTGGGTCACTTCAAAATTTAGATAAGTTGAAGTTATTAGTAGTTGACATTTAGTTAAGGACAAAACTCCATTTAATACAATACTGCAAGTAGTTTGAAATTTTTACCACATTATATCGCTTTCATACAATTACGACATTAAATATGCCATTAAAATAATATTCATCATTAAGAATTTCTAGATCATGAGGTATTATTTAAGATAAAAATGTATGCTTGCTTAATCTATCATTTGTCTGTCCATCCACTTATCTATCTAATCTACTTTTTTTTTGTTTTGCATATAAGTTTTTTCTTTGACAAACACCTGACAGTTTATCTACTAAATCACTTATAGAAGCACCTGATGTTAGCTTCTGGAATTTCGGGAATAATGAATAAAGAATATACCCAAATACAGTAGAATTTTATATGAATTGTAGTTTAAAAATTGAAATATGGTGACATAAAAATGTAATGTCTTACATTATTGACACATTAAAAAATACTGTGGTAGATCTCATAACTCTAACCACTCTGGCTTAATGAACACTCTATTCCTGTTAGAAGCCCAGAGCATGCTGAATAGTTTTTGCCAGTATTTTGTGGCAACCTCTTTCTTCCATAGTAAAGTTGTGTGCCTATTTATGACAGGTTGTGTTTGTTACCAAACTTCTTTCTCATAGTTGTATTCTTAATTTTAATTAAGAATTTTAATTTAATATTGTGTTGACTGCTGATGTATATGTGAAAGAAAAGCTGCATGTTTAAACTATAGTCAGTACAGTGGAAGTTTTCATTAAAAGAAGCACCATTGTATTAAATATGGATAAGAGAACTGAAAAAGGATGAACATGATTAAAAATAGAGAAAAAGACTACATTCAGTTTAGTTGTTTACATCAGTCTTTAGGCTTCACTGTGCTGTAAAATAATCCAAAACAACAAAGTTAAGGTAATTTATATAGATATAGTTTATGAGAGAAAAGTGATGCAGAACACTAATAAGTGGCCCCCTATTCACAAAAATTACTGTGAGTCTAAGTCAGGAGGTGAGGAGATGAATGAACACATATTTGTGTACTTTGAAAAACTGAAATCTTTGTGACATACATTTGTTTTTATGATTTATATATTTGAACACATTTTTTCAATAACTAGTCATTTCTATTTCTCATCACATTCCTTCTACGAATTTCTTTCTATAATGGGAACAGAATTTCCCAAATTGTTTAACAACATATCAAGAAACATATTAAGAGAAATGGTGTATTGAATACACTGTAAATTTTGGTACCATTTTGGCTAAATAAAATAGCAGTACACTCCATCTTTCGTTGGGTTAGTCTTGCATGGCATGAATGGCGAAGTACAAAAAGTTTTCAGAAAGTTTTCCCTTACATAAAATGTACATACACAAGAAGATGAATAACATTACACATTTAATTGCCTAGATATATCTTATTAAATGTAACCATGTCAATATAAAATGATCCATAGTGAGTTTTAGTAGGCTAACAATTGCAGTAATATAAGGCAAACAAAATATGTCAGATTGTACAAATACCATTCAAACTGAAATGTATTTTTTGCTTATGTAACTACCTTTTTTATGAGTCACTAAATTAAGTCATTACACTACTACGGCCAATTTTTCTTTGGATCCTTAGCAACAAAAGAACAAGTATTCAGTAAACATTAATGTATTATGAGAACACAAGATTAAATAGTTTTTATTTGTCTGCTTCATTGGCTTTCAGATACTAACTCTATGATTTTGGGATATTTAGGGAGAAAATAAAGGGAAAACTATTTGAAAAGAAATATTAAAGGTCACAAAGTGACTTGATACCCATCACAAAATAAGTTTATGTTCCACTAAAAGTTGGTTCTCAAAAACAATGAAATGTATTTATAATTGACATGTAGGCTTTCAATGAAGCCTCAGTCTATTTACCTATGTTGAGAATAGATAAAATAAAAAATGCAGGTAAATTTATAACCTAAAATAGGACAGAACACATTGGCCTTTACATCATCTCAAGATATGGTATTGTGCTCCTTTTGCTTGATCTGATTGCTTCCTGAAGGACAATGTTTCATTTCATTTTAAAAACTATTTTTGTATGATGTAGTCCTACTTACTTATTTTTGTTTTTGTTGCCTATGCAAAATATTGCCAAAACCAATGTCAAAAAGCTATTTCCTTACATTTTATTTTAGGAGTTTTATGGCTTCAGAGGTTACATTTAAGTCTTTAATTCATTTTGAGTTCATTTATGTCTATGGTGTAAGACAAGAGTCCAATTTCAATCTTTTGCACGTAGACATTTAATTTTCTGAACAGTATTCATTGAAAATACTTTCCTTTCCCCATTGTGTATTCTTGTTGTCCTTGTCAAAGTTTAATTCACCATATATGTGTGAATTTATTTCTGGGCTTTCTGGTCTGCTGCATTGGTCGATGTGTCTATTTTTATGTCAGTATCATGCTATTTTGATTCTTTCAATTTTGTGACATAATTTGAAGTTAGGGAATGTGATGCCTTCACTTTTGTTCTTCTTCTCAAGGCTACGTTCTCTACACAGGGTCTTCTTTAGCTTCATATGAAATATTTAAATTAAATTTATTTTTAACTACTATACAAAAGCATAAAATTGTGTATACATTGTGTTTGTACATTGTGTGTATACATAAATTGTGTATATATGATGTTTTGATACATGTATACCTTGTGTGATGGTTTTTGGGGGTTTTTTTTTTGGTACTGGGGATCGAACTCGATTCCTTGAGCTTGCGCAGCAGGCGGCAAAACCACTGAGCTAAATCCCTGGTGTGTGATGTTTAAATTAGATTAGACATAACTATTTCCTCAAAACTTTATGACTTCTTCACGATAAAACCTTTCAAATATTTTCTAGCCTTTGAAATGTACAGTTAGCTAAGATCACCTTACTGTGCAAAAATACATCAGAGATATTGGCTCCTGATTATTCCTTAGTGTCTATTGATGAAGTGTCCTCATTCCTTTCTCCCCACCACCCTCCGCAGTCTCTGGTAACCACCACTCTACTCTCAACTTCTATGAGTTCATATGAATTTTAGAATTTTTTCTGAAAATATTCTGCACATCAAAGGAACAAATACCAATGAACAATAAAGGTAATTTATGGAATAAGAAAATGTGTGCCAATCATATAGTTCATAAAGTTAATGTGCAAAATATATGATAAATTCATTCAACTTACAACTTTAATAGCAATAAAAATCCAAATAAGAAAGTTAAAAAATGGGCAATGGATCTGAATAGAAGTTTCCCCAAAGTTATGCAAATGAACAATAGGTATATGAAAATACACTCTGTCACTAATCATCAAAGAAATGCGAATCAAAATCATCACCATGAGCTGGGCTGGGGATTTAGCTCAGTGGTTTCGCCACCTGCTGCGCAAGCGCAAGGACCCGAATTCGATCCCTGGTACCAAAAAAAAAAAAAAAATCACAGTGAGCTATCATCTTATACATGTTAGGAATGCTATCATTAAAATGGCAAGGGATTAGTGTTAGAAAATGCATGTTACAAAGAAAACACTTGCACATTGTTGGTGAGAATCTAAGTTGGGTTAGCCATTATGGGATACAGTATGGTGATTCCTTAAAAAAATTAAAGAAAAATTACCATATGATCCAGCAACCCCACTTTTCAGGACACAGCCAAAGGAAATGAAAGAATTATCTCAAAGAGATATCTGCACCTCTATGTTTATTGCAGCATTATCCACAGTAGTTAAGATATGGAAACAATGTATCTATCAACACATAAATGGTAATAAAAATGTGATATATATCAATGGAATATTTAGCCATTGTACTATTTCAGACAACATGGATGAAATTGGAGGATATTATGCCAAGTAAGCTGGTTAACAGAAAAAAAACAAAGTAATATAAATATTGCAGGATCTTACTGACATGTGGAATCTGTATTAACTCAACTGAGAGAAACAGAATAGAATGGTTGTTGTAGGGGGCCAAGGAGTGGTGGAAATGAGGAAATATTGATTAAAGAGTACAAACTATCAGCTATAAGATGAATACATTCTAAGGACCTAATGTACTGTGTGGGTGGTGATGGATATGTTAATTTGATTTTGACAATCATTCCACAATACACATATATATCAAATTATCACACAGTATACCTCACATATATAAACTTTGTTAAATATTTAAAACAAAATTATCTTGCTATATTTCCCTATTATACCATAACTTGAATTTTTTTCAATAAATTCTAGTACTAAATTGAATATATGACAAAAGTGAATCAGTATTCTATTGATAAAAGAAAAATAATAGGCACATGCTTTAAAAAGACAGAAATGGAAGGAGAGGTTAAAAAAGCAAAACAAAGAAGTAAATTCCCCTGCAAATGAATTTAGTATCTCTTTTGAATTTCACAATATATGCTGACCAGCTTTAACTGTGTCCTCATTACTTTCTCCTTTATATGTAGACCTAGGTTCCATAACCAAGGTCCAAAATTCTATTGGTGTTTAAAGGATCAAAAAGGTGTCTCCTTGTAAAAACTGTCATCTGATGAAATAAGAGTATCATGGCTGAGTCACCTTATCCTCTATAAGCTAAAAATTAGCTTAGAGAGTTACAGAAATATTTGTGGAGTGGAGAATATGCACTTTTTTA
The DNA here is from genome assembly GCF_000247695.1 of Heterocephalus glaber. The sequence goes on along the minus strand of NW_004624731.1, from coordinate 32,384,783 downwards.
AAAAAATCAATTTAAATTTATTTTTCTCACCTTTTCCCATGGTAGTGGAGATTGAACCCAGGGCCTCACACATGCTAGGCAAGTGGTCTACCACTGAAACACATCCCTACTCTGACAGTATGTATTTTAAGAGAGTACAACAGTCAGAAAAATGTTACATTCTCATATAAAAATGTATGTAATGTTTATATTCTCATTTACATCTTTATTTTTTGCTTTATTTTACAGCCACAAACATGATAATTCTATCCTGTTTAATACTGAAAATGTTGATGTACTATGTTAAAAATGTATATTTCCAAGTCTCAATTTTAGATCTTCTGATTTACTAAGTCTGTAGTAAAGCCTAGAAACAAGCACTTTTAAAGCTTTGCATGTAAGTGATCTATAGACCAGATTTGGGAAACTGGGGAAGACCTATCTTGAATATTTAAGTTTATGTTAAAGATGAAGATAGAATCATGCTAGCATCCATGGCTTTAACAGATTGTCCATATACAATTGTCCACATTAATGCTTTAAGAGATCAAGTTCACTTTTAGTTTTTCACACCAAAGAAACTATTAGGTATTTACACATGTGTAATTGATAATATGAAATAGGAACAAAAGGTCTGAAGGAGTAGGGGAAATGGGAAGGGTAGGGGAAAGCAAAGGAGGGAAAAGAAAAAATATGAGAAAAGGAAAAAATACAAACAAAGTCTCTGTAAATAGGGAAGGGTGGAGGGAGTGAAGGTAGGGCAGGGGAATGGGGAAAAAATAAGAACCAAGATGCAACATGTAAAGGTACAAGATCCCAATGATGAATGTAACTGTATTTTCTACCTAAAATGTACCAATAAACTTAATGGAAAAGAAAAAAAAAGAGATCAGGTTCATAGTTTAGAGAGAACAAAGATTCTAATATGAATAACACAATGCAATAAAAAATACTCAGTGAATTGCATGTCTGAACAACGTAAGTTAAGACCAGCTGAAATAAATGATCTTTCCAGTTGTAAGGTCTAGGGGTGAATTCATCTGAAGTGAGATTTGAACAGTGAGCAATTATTAGGGAGCAGATTTTGGCAGGAAAGAACACCTGGAATAAGATTTCCCCTGCAGGGCACAGGTCAGTTAGTCAGGCAGAAATACTGGACCCATGTCAGAGAGCACTGGGAAGAGTCTAGGGAGACTTGGGCTAGGCTAGGGTTAGTGTATAGAGCGACTCCCATTTTTCCTTGGTTTGGTTCTGACTTCAGACTTCAGAATATGGACTCCTCTTCTCTAGAACCACTATGCACAGTTTTCCTGGTAGTTACCGATCTGGCAGTTCCTCCCTCTTTCATGGGAAAAGTCAAAATGAACCTCACTCCTTCTTCATCAAGGGGTCCCCCTTCAGAATAAGTTGGAAGCTGGTTTGTTATTGCTGTGCTCGTACTGTTAGACTGACTTTATTACTTAAAATCAGTCAGCCTCTGAGCACAAGCCTGTCAGTGTCTCCTCTTAACTCCCCAGGATCCTACTTCCTGAAGCCCCTACTGCACATACTTTCCTTAACAAACAGACATCTGCATGACCTGATTAAACTGTTCTCACTGAAGTGGGCACTTGCCCAAAATGCTATTCCACCTTCTCAGGTCTACATTGAAGCTGGAACTAAACTGCACAGATGGAGATTTACAGCTTCCTGCTCTTCATCTGCCCTTACCACTGCCTCCAGAGAGCCCTTGGCAGGATCTGGGTTTGTGAGTAGCACTTAGAAGATCCCACTTTGCCAAGAATGTTTGAACCAGTCCTCAAACAAGTCTTTGGGGAAATTCCCTGCTGCCTTCTAACTGCTTTTCTTTCTCCCCCAGGGAAAATATATCTCCCTGTAACAGGCTTATTTAGGAACAAATTACCAGAAGCTGTCCTGGTGGCTCAAAACCCAGGGATTCCTTAAGAGGAAAAGGATACATAACCAAATCTACAGATTTACAGGGTGGCATAAAAAACAATCATTAATGTAGTTTTCCCACAGTACTTAATGAGCGTGATGGCTGGTGGTAAGGATAAATTTCTGGCTGTACTCTACTACTAGGGGCCCTCTGGGGAAGGAAGCTGCTTCAGGCTGAGGCATTTAAAATCTGTGCTAAACTCTTCTTGGTAGAAATGCCCTTGCTTGTGCTGCTGAGGAGATGAAGGGCTGAAGGTGAGGTATCAGCTCTCATTGAAAATAAGAGCATATCGACCTTAGGCAATTAAAGACAATCCCTTTGGATATATGCATTGTTATCAATAACTTGACAGTTTTGTCTATCTGAAATTCAGCCTCATGTTTCACACTGAGCCCTGAGTGACTGTCAATTGAAAATCCTTAAATGGACTTCAGTAGCTAAGTATTCATCTCATTTCAACCCCACCCTCCTATAGTTTCATTGATCCTGGTAAAAACAAAAAATTATGAATTTGAAAGTCTTTGAGGTCCTGGAGTTTTATGTTCTGCCAATTCTAAATGTTTAACACTGCAGCAAATACTTTACAATGTATTTCATTTAGTAATTTTAGTAACTATTTTGTGTGTGTGTGTGTTAGCTATTATTATCCCCATTTTAGAAACAAAAAAACATAAGACCTAGATAGTTAAGATATTGTTCAAGGTAAATACCTTGTAAGTGGCAGAGCGAGAATATGAACCTAAGACCAACTACACAACCAGAGCTCTTTAATCTTCATAGCAAGATGCTTCTCTCTAGTGTACTGAACCCATTAATTTTTCTTTCCACTGTGCATTTGCTCAGATTATTTTTGCCACTTGAATAGATTCCCTATATACATTCCTTTCCTTTCTAATATCTGCTTATCAGAAGTCTATACATCGATTCAAAGCTGATCTTATATAACATTTTTCATATGAAATTATCCTAATTTTTCCTTTTCTCTTCTCCACCCCCCTCTAACCAGATACAGATTCTGCTTTTGAGTACACTCAGTACTTTCCTTATAATGTGCATGGCACTCTCATATTGTGGTTCACATATATCTCTAAAAGACTGTATCAATATTTTCCATATGGTGGGTTTTCTCAATAAATATCTATGAAATGTAATTTGCTGAATGCATTCCAAAGATTAATCTGGCTCAGAGCTCAGTCTAAGGATTAGTCCAAATTATCTATTGCCACTGGGGCCTGGGGTCATTGGTCTCTGTCTCCCAAATGGAGGACTGAGAGCTATGATATAAGTTGCTGGCCTCTACAAGGCTTCAGATATGATAAAGGACGGGGAATAAGAGTCAGGAGAAAGTAAATTACCCAAAGGTCTCACAACTTTGAAACTTCAGAGCCACTGAACTGTGATTCAGATCACCTTCATGCCAGTACAATATTCTTTTTACTGCATCATGTTGGCACAAACAGAACAACCAGTGACTTTAAAATATCTTGCCATCAATTTTTCTGGTCCTAGAGTCCAACAACTTTTTCCTTGTAACATGATGGGAAACTTTAGGCCAAATCAAACCTCAGCTTGAAGAAATACAGTTGTTTTTTGGCTTTAAAAAATGCATCTTCAATTTAATCGAGTCCTCACATCACAGGAATTTCATGCAAGTAGACACCTCTGTTATTCACAGGTAGATCACCAAAAGCAAAATTTGTTTTGTATCCTTATTTACTTTATTATCTGCTCAATTCACTTAACTCTTTAAAAAGACAACTGTAGTGTACTTCTGAAGTTTTAAAATACATACAATAAGAAGTGGAAGGAAAGGCTATTTTGAAGTCAAACTCTTAATTGGAACATCCCCTGGAAACTCTGCTTGCACATGTACACATTTTGACTGAACAAAACATCACAGTCAATATAAAAATTAATGCCACGTGACTTCTCATTTTTAGGTATGACAAGTAGATAGTATTATATTAGCCTTTCTACTGAGAAAAATCATAAGAGCTAGTTTTTCTTTAAAGCACATTATTGTACAATCTCACTTACATGTGGAATATAAAAGAAAAGTTGTAGTTGGAGAAGCAAGGAATAGGATGGTGTTTACCAGAGGCTACCTGCATCAAGGTGAGAGAGGAACTAGGGAAATAGCCAAATGGTACAGAATTTCAGTTAGGTAAGAGGATTAACTTTAAAAAAATTGTACAACCAGTAACTATGGTTAATAGTGATGTATTATATGCTTAAAATTCCTGAGAGTCGACTTTAATTTTTCTTACCACAACAAATAGGTATATGAGGTAAAGGTTATATTAATTACCTTGCTTTAGTTATTCCACAGTGTATAAAATATCAAAATACAGTAGTTACACACCATAAATGTATACAACTAAAAGAATAAATTTTTAAATTTTTTAAAAATTAAAAATTTACACAACTCCTTGGATGTATCCAAGAACAATCAAGACCTGGAGATGAAAGAGGGGGAAATTTTTAGAAAGGAATGAAGCCATGGAGGTAAGCATCTGTTTGTTCATAGCATGGGGCAAGCAGGCAGAGAGAAAGCACAATCCCTCACCTGGAATATAGTGCTAGCACAGCAGCCGGGGCATGAAGGGTCATAAACCTAAGATCTGCAAGAAATTTTTCCTAAAGGAATGTGCTGATTTTCAAGATGGGTATGTGTGGCCAAGATACTAAAAATCCAGAAAGAAAACAGCTAAGAGGCCAGAAAAATCTAAGCAGGAGTTTTTGTCAGTCTTATGGTACTGAGAAATGAAAATTGAGGATGAGCATGCTAAAGGGCCCTATTAAATAATACATGAAGTGAAGACATAAATTGAGAAAAAATAAGAATAAAATTACAGATAGGATAAAGCAAAAACTAATAATATAATGGTATACAAATGCCAATAATTATGTTAAGTGTCGATAGATGAAATACTGCAACTAAACTATATAGATTGTTAGGCTGGTTACCAAAATCCCAAATCATGTGCCACTTCAAAGAGATACAACGATAAATATACGGACATAAAAAAATTCAAAGTTAAAAAAAAATCTCTGGTATGGTGGTACATGCCTGTAATCCCAACACTTGGGAGGCTGAGACAGGAGAATCCCAAGTTCAAGTTCATCCTGGGCTATGTATTAAGATGCTGCCTCAAAGACAAACAGACAAAACAAAACAAAATAAACAAAATGCCAAACAACACCAACCCAGGGGAAAAACAGTGAGCCATACATGCAAATATTAAATAAAAGAAACGTGCCATGTAGCTAAAGTGAAATTAAACATAAAATAAGGCAAAAGCTAGCATTAGTGGTAAAGGAGGACAACTCATAATAATAAAATAATAAAGATAATGCAATGGGTAGGTGGAATATATAGCTTCAAAATGTGTAAAGCAAACATTGTCAGACTCAAAGGGAGAAGCAGAGAAATCAAAAGTCGTAGTGAAATAGTTTAATATATCTTTTTCAGTAGCCAATAGAGTGAACAAAAATCAACAAATAATAATATAAAGATTTGAAAAACTTAATTGAATAGTTATACAACCACAGCATAAAACCTATTTTTAAAAGTGCATCTGTAACAATTACAGAAATTTCTTATGTTCTCAGCCATAAAGCAAGATTCAATGAATTTAAAATTATTGAAATTGTTCCATGTTTACTTCTGATTATTGTAAAATTAATCTAGAATTTAACAATGGAAAAGTACCTAGGAAAGTTCCAAATACTTCAAACTAAGCAACATTTTTCTAAACATGCCACATGTCAAAGATAGAAGATACTTTTGAAATTAGGACTGCTTTTGACAAGACATATGAAAACTTAAAAAAATAATGTTAAAATAATATTTAAACTGGATTGTTATTTTAAATAAATATGTCAGAAAAGAACAAGGCTAGATTCTATGGTACAACTTCTGTCTCAAGAAATTAAGTGAATAAAATATTAAACTATATAAAGGAAAGAAATAATAAGTTAGAAATTAATAAAACAAAAAGCAGATGTACTATGAAGAAAATAAACAGAGCCTAAAGTTAGTTCCGTGAAAAGACAATTAAGATCAATAAACCCTGTGTAAGTTAATTAGCAAAAAGATAGCCATCATAAATTCTTAATATCAAAAATGAATAGATGCACAATGCTACAGAATTTATTGACAATAACAATATAATAAGTCAATATTGTAAACAACTTTGTGCTGATTAATTTGAAAACTTGGATAAAATAATGCATTCTTTAAAAAACAATTTACCAATATTGTACAAGAAGCATTTAAAAATCTAAGTAGCTCAATGAATATTTATGAAAGTTTGTGCATGACTAAAATTTTCCTATAAAATATGAAATATATTTATAAGTGTATCTACTAAATCTAGTAATATGCTGTAGCTCTCAGATAATGAAATAAGGCATGAAAAATAATAAAGATTATAAAAATAGAAAAAAGAACTGAAGCTGTAATTATTTTCAGATAGCATAATAATGTAAATGGAATATACCTACAATAATACTTTTTAAGTGTTAAATATTAAAGTGTATATATTATGGACCCATGTATATTAAAAGTAAAAAGGAAATGCCAATCTCTAGTGAATAGTCATAATAGTGATGATTTTGGAGAGGTAATATTGAGCACAGGGGAGGTGTCTGGGTTTCTGGTGCTATTTCATTTCTGGACATGGGAAGTGGTAACACTAACATAATCACTTTGGAGAAAGTAATCAAGATGTATAAGATTTTTAATCTCTATAATATGTATATTGTACCTCACTAAAAAGTTTACAAAAATAATTTTAAAAATCACTTCCATATACTGTAACCCATACCTAAGGCAGGCTTGGATTCAAATAGACAAGTTGTCAATTATATGTAACAAGGGTCTGTGAATGAACTGACAGAAGAGTAAGAGAGGAATGGCCATGAAATGAGCCAGCCTCAGGTAACACGACCAGCTGTATTTCTGTGCCTTTTTGATTTTTCTTTTCTATATTGCAGCTTACTTAGGGAAGTCCATGCAGGGAGCTTGCTGATCGCATGGACACATTCAGAAATGTGTCCCAGGACTGTCCATTTGGAGAGTATTACAGAGCAAGAGTACAGAGAGACTATATCGAAGAGGTGTGATAAAAAAATGCAGTGAATGTTTAAAAATTTTTTCGTTTTAGAAAATTTATTATAATAAAAGGCACATTGCCTTATCCCCTTCAAAATACTTCCTGTCAGTTGGAACACACTTATCCCTGATTTCTAAAGCAGTTCCTGAAGTCCTCTTTTGTGAGTGTCTTTGATTGAGGTGTCATGGCTAAGTCAATTGATTTCTTGAATCAACTGAAAACGTTCACCTTTCGGGTTCATTTTGACTTTCAGGAAGAGCCAGAGGTCACATGGTACCAGAGTCATTGAATAAAGTGATCGAAGACATGCTGTAATATTTTTACAATATACATTGTAATAGCACTCAGCTTAAATCAGTACTCAACAGCAGCATGTACTGTATTCTTTTGGTGGAGGGGTTGAGACAGGGTCTCACTATGTCGTTCAGCATGGTATATTTTTCAGCACACCTTACATGTATAGGTGAAGACTTTGAGCTATACACAAAGGCGTTCATTTTATCTTAGCCTATGAGTGTGAAATTAAGAAAATCTTGGGACTAGACACTCAATGTAGGAGCACTGTAAGCTCTTCTGAGTCGGGTCTTTTGTTAAATTGTTAGCATTTTAAGATGCTCTAGTTTAAATGATGTAAATTCCCAAATACACACATCCTCATAAGTAACAAATCATATCACAAAGACAAGGTTTTATTAAACAGATTTCATTTGTTTGATTTCTGATTTATTTCTGCCTCCCTTCTCCTATGCTTTTTCAAAAACTTTTGTTGATCTTCCAGTTACAGTAAGGTTGTTTAGGACATGGTCTCTGTTGTGAAGTGGGGTAAGATGACAGGAAAATATGTAAAACAGAGAACACGCAAAAATTCAGTTGAGATATAAGAAAAGTATTCTAATAGTAAAAGGCATTACCACATGTTTACTTATATTGTTTCTGTGTAAAATGTTTTATTATTAGATTTAACCTTACCAAAACCCCTATGCAAATGGCTATTAACTGCATGTTACAGGTGAAGAAATTGAGGTTTAGAGAACTGAAGTAATTTGCCCCAAATCATAGAAATAAAGAGGACAGAAGGGGGAAAAAGGAAACAAAGCTTGGTAAATAAGTAGGGGAAGAGGGTTGAAGGGAAGGAAGGGGAACAGAAAAAAAGAAGCAAGATATGTCATGTACAGCTACAAATTCCCTATGATGAATGTTTTCATTATGTATATCTAAAATGTATTCCCAAAAAGGAAGAAATAGAAATTTGTAAGTGTGTTAGGCAGCTTTTTATCATAGTGACAAAATACTGAGAAAATGAACTTATGAGGAAGAAAGTTATTTTGGCTCACAATTTCAGAAGATTCTGTCTGTGGTCTCCTGGGCCTTTTGCCTTTGGCCCCGTGGCAAGGCAGTACAGCATGGCAAGGAGCACATGACTGAGGAAACTGATTGCTTTATGGAAACCAGGCAGCAAAGATGTGTGTTTGGGGGTGGGTCTTCATATCTTCTTCAAAGGTGTCTCAATGATCTAATTTCCTTCCAGGAGGCCCCACCTCTGAAAGGTTCTACCTTCTCCTAATAGTGCCATAGGTTAGTGGCCAAGGCTTCAACACATGACCTTTGCGGAACATTTAACTTAAAAACCATTCTAGAGCTAGCATTTAAACTTCTTTCAGTCTGACTCAGAGCCTCTCAGCAACACCATCTCCTTCACCTCCCACAGTGACTATCATGGGTGACCTGTCTGTGTTTGCACATCTGATCGTCTCATCCATTTGTTGCCCATTTTTACTCACACACCCCCATTTGTTTTATTTCATTTTTGCAGAAATCATGCAACCAACTTTGATTACTGAGTTAATTTTGCATTGCAAATTGTGTTTCTGTCATTTTTTATGCATCCCAGACATGTATACATACATGGAGTGAAATCAGACCAATGTTATATAGCAAAACAGACAACATAATGGAATGAAACAATATTTTCTACTAATAAATATATATGACTATGATGAGCCCAATACAAATTGCTTTTGGATCAGCAATTTTAGATTTTCTGCATTAATATCTGCAGTTGTGCTTTCTATTTCCTCAACTTTCCTGTCATCAGAATAACTAAGTTCAGGGACCTACTGAGCAACAATGGTGATAACCAGAAGCCACCATAAACATGATCTAGAGAGTAATCAGAGGTTAAAAGCATAAGATTTTAAGGAATCCTAATAAGACAGAAGAACCTTCATTCAAGAGATGCAAATGAAAACAACTATGAGATTCCACCTCCCTCCAGAAAGAATGGCTCCTATCAAGAAATCAACCAATAACAAATGCTGGCAGGTCTGTGGGAAAAAGGAACACTTCTCCATTCTTGGTGGGAGTGTAGACTGGTGCAACCATTATGGAAATAGTGTGGAGGTTCCTCCAAACACTAAGATTAGAAGTCCTATTTGACCCAGCTATTCCCCTGCTGTGTATCTTCCCCAAAGAATTAAAAGCATCATACTACAGAGATATATAAACAACCATGTTTATAGTGGCACAGTTTGTAATACCTAAATCTTGGAAACAGGTCAAATGCCCATCAACTGGAGACTGGATAAAGAAGATGTTTTTTTTTTAATAAAAAGGAGTAGTACTCAGCCATAAAGAATGATAAACTAGAGACATTTATAGCTAAATGAATGCACATTGAGGCCATACTCTTAAGTGAAATAGATAGGACACACATGTGTAAATACCAAATTGTTTCTCTAATGTGAGAAACTGAAAGTTGAAAATGAGGACCAAAATGTATAATAGATAATGTGAAATAGGAATAAAAGGATTGAAAGGGGAAGGGGAATAAGAAGGGGGGAGGGGAAAGAAAAAAAATGGAGAAAAAAGAAAGTAAAGAGAAAAATATGAAAAAAGAAGGAAAAACGGTAACAAAGCTTTTGTAAATGGGGAGGGCTGGAGGGGTGGAAGGGACAGAAGGGGAACAGGACAAAAACAAGAACCAAGATATATCATGTACAGGTAAAAATTCCCAGTGATGAATGTGATCCCAATGTATACCTAAAATGTACCAGTAAACTTAACGAATAAAAAATAAATAAAATAAAACGGGAAGACCTTGAAATATGCAAAATTCCCTATTTGACCTATAAAGCCCTGTAGAATCTGGCCTCTGTCTACCTCTCCAAAGAGTTCTTATGGTAGGGGGCCCTTCTCCCACTGTGGTTTCACCACATTATCTGCATCTGATTTCATGAATTCTTTACTGCTTTGAGACCTTTGGTTCTCTTGATTCCTCTGCCTGCAATGACCTTTCACCAATTCTTTCCCTGGTTGGTTTATTCTTACCTTTCAGTTCCCATCCCAAGTGTCTCCTGTGAGAGGTCGCCTCCAACCTTCTCAGCTAAAACAAACGACCCTATTCCCTTGATTTCACTTCACATCACCCTAGTTATCATACTTTTGTGTCACGTATAGCAACCTAAGGATATCTTGTTCATTTACTTTTTCAATTTCATGCTTTATCCCCCGAACCCTTTCTCTGGTTCCCAGCTGGCTTGTTACATCTATAAGATATTTTATGAATATTTGTTGAAGGTCTACTTATTTCTTTTTCTTTATTTTCTAAGCATGCCCACTTGGAATGTCTACAACTTTTCCCCATCCATTTCTGGCATCTGGGTTGTCACGGGATGTCAGGTTGGCAGCACAGTTCCATTGTGGAGAAATCATTTTGTGCATGCTATTTGCTGAAGGACAGTGTCCTACCTCCATCCGCTCACCCTCAGGCATTCACACACTCAGCTGTATGAGATCATGCTGATGAGAGAAAGCTAATCTGCTTGCTCATCTTGACATTGAAAAGTATAGTGTACTACTATGGGGAACAGGAAAACTCAGGTCCTGAATGTGAAGAGACTTCTCAGTAAGAGGCTAGAGAAGTTGAAATAGACACGACAAACGGAAAGAGAAAGAGCACTAGAAAATGCAAGGGTCTGGTGCATTCCTTCTGGACACATCAGCTGCAACACTGAGACACAGCACTCATTTGTACTCAAGCCAAGCTCTTTCAGGGCTGGGGCCAAATATAGAGTAGAATGAAAGGCCAATGTATTTTTAACCAAACATATGATTTTAAGATGCCTGGCAAATAAAGGCCATCTTCTTTGCGGAACTCAACATTTATTAGATGCTACCTTTATCATAGTCTTTGATCAAAGAAGAAGATACTGGCCAGCCTTTTAAAATAGCTCCATAATTATTTCCTTGCCAATGCACTAAATCCTGTTACCAGATTGATTTTTGTAGATTTCTGACCCCATGGGTCCTCTTAGTCCTGATAACTTGTGCCAGGCCTTCTGTGCTTGAGTTGGCCTCATACTTCCACCTTTCCCCTAATCGTGTTTCTGATGTTGTATCTTGTAACTTGGCAGTTAACCTTGATCTCAAGCCCAATCCTTCCATCCTGAATGAGATTTCCATGGTTTATTGTCTCTCTAAATTTAAATCTTGCTCTAGCTACTCTCTTGGTTTAGTCCAGATCGTCTCTTTACTAAAATATCTCAGCAAATCATTCTCACATCTTATAAAAATCATGGCAATTTCAAAGTTCATTAATTCTTTTTCCAAAATTTATTAAGCACCTACTATGCACACAAGCTGTATTAATGAAAGGGTCGCAACCTTAAAATATGCAGCATGGTATTTTCTCTCACGGAACTTACAGATGGGTGTGACAGACAAATATCTTTAAAAGCCATCACTTTAGCTGTTGTGATGGTACATAGCTTTAATTTCAGCCACTCTAGAGGCCTTAAGGAAGGAAGATTGTAAATTTAAGGCCAGTCCGGGGAATTTAGCAAGATCGTGTAAAAAAAAAAAAGTCATTGTATTAACTCCCAATAGAAAAGGGCCAGATTACCCAGCAGGTAGTTGTTTGTTAATGTATGTATGTGTCATCAGATAAAACCTTCTGCAGGAAATGTTATCTAACTTAGATTGAAGGCAGAGTCAGACTCAGTAGGGTGCTTTTTATGGACAACAGAAAAAGAAACTCTTTCTATTTGCTGCTTATGTGGAAGCTGCATTATGCCACTTACCAGGTCAGGTGGCTCATGGGACTTTGAAGTTATTGCCAACACAAATCTCCAAAATGAATGATACTTGTCCTGAGAAAGTCAGCGTCTCCTTCACATAAACCTTTGGGCCAGTGAAAGTAGTGAGGACTTGTGAATGACTCCCCTGTTTCTCATTAGGCCAGCATCAGATTTTTTTCAAGAGTTTTTGTAGAGTCCTGGGCATGTATCTCAGTTGTGGAGTGCTTGCCTAACATACTGTTTATACTGTGTTCAATACTTGGCACCACAAGAACCAAAAAAGCAACAAAACTCTTAATCCAACAGGCTCATGAGGCTATGATCCAGTTCAAATGTAGATTACCAGGATCTACGTCCTTGTCTTAAAAGTCACTGGGGACATATGGCACTTCATGATAGTTTTCAGGTAGGGCTCATGACCTCTCCAATTATTACTACCTTTGTACTTATAATCTGACTGTAAGGGAAAACTTGGCAAGGCACTGTGGTATCTGAGGTCAGTGGATTGGGACTTTAATAGGCACACATAGAATTCTACAACTCTATTCTTAGATTTAAGATCGCACCCTTTCAGCCCTAATCTCCCCTTAAAGGCTTCTTGAGAAAGCAGTCGCTCCAATATCCTTCAGCTTCTTGAAGCTTTCCAGAACTTGAAACTCTATTTTTCCCCAGCCTTTCTAATGGTCCAGTTTAAAATGCACCCCCAACAACCAGCTATGATCAGAATTAATACCTCAAACCCCTATTTCTCTCTCTTAAGCTATTTCTATATGTTTTATAAATATCTTATAGAAATTTAAGTCAGACGAACTGAATATTCTGTGTGAGATGCAAGATACTTATGATAGGCATGACGTCCTGGCATTTTTATTTGAAAAATCTACTGCTCATAGAAAAAAAGTGAAAATAGAAGGAAAAGATGGAAACAAAGCTTTTGTACACAGGGAGGGGAGGGGGCTTGAAGGGGGGAATGGGATAAAATAAAATT
>NW_004624731.1:32304097-32360427 GCF_000247695.1 Heterocephalus glaber | reverse complement strand
GGATTGATTTCTCATGTTCCCTTACAATTTTAAAGAATTTTTTCTTTTCTTGGTCACTAATTGCAATCTTATCTTCTGTATCTGAAATTCTGTCCTCACATTGGCTCATTCTGCTGCATAGACTTTCAATGGAGTTTTTAATCTCCTGGAAATCGGTTTGTATCTGTTTTGTGGATTCCATTTGTTTCCTATGTTGGGATTACATCATGTTCCTCAGTTCCTCTATTTTTTTATCTGTATCCTGTCTAGATTTTTTAATCATGTCTTGCACTTTGGGCATGATCTTTGCTGTTATGTGAGAAATTATTTCTGATTTCATTTTTTCTAGATCCTCTTTTGTTGCTAGTTCAGGGACTCCAGGTGGTTGAGTATCAGAGTGTTCCATCTCGTTTCCCTTTGGGTTTGCTGTAGGTGATCTGGAAGTCTGGTTCTGTGGCTTGTTTGGCTGTCTTCTCATTTTGATGAGTGGAGGATGGGGGGTAGGGTGGGTCTGTGTTCCTGGCACCCTCCTCTGGGCTCGGAGCCTTGGCGCACCTACCTGGAAACCTTCTGCTGCCTGGGAGCCATGGCACCCCTACCCCTAGCATGTTTTTTTACAACCCAAACTTACCCATTGTTTAATGTTACTTTAAATACCATGATAATTACAAAAATTTTCCTTGTAGTTGATAAATCCAATATACTATGTGTTAGACCTTTATATATAAAATCATAAAACATTACTGAAAGCCACTGATGAACACCCCCATATACCATAGTCATGAATAGAAATACCTAATATATACTGATTCTTTAATTGATCAGAGATTTCACGTGTGACAATTTTTTTTTGTTGAACTTGTTATACTAATTTAAAAATTTCTCCACAATATCAAAAGGCCTAGAGTAACTAGGAAACAACCAATGGCAAATAATAAGATGGGAGAAGGGGCCCTGACTTATTCCAAAGGAGAGCCACTTATAAATACTAGGCAAGTACCTATTTAACATATGTAAAGAAGGTATAGATAAATTTAGAAATAGTGAATTTCAGAAACAGAGTTTTGAATGTTATGAAACTTGCACCTGACAGAGCTGGCACTGAAGATCAGTGGGTAAAGGCTAAATTGTTATAATTGTTCTGAGACCACTAGTCTTAATTTCCAGGGGACAACAAATAAAATTGTAGTTCTGCTCAGAAAATACAAAAGTATCAATTCAAATCCATTGCAATGCCTAAATAAAAAAGAAACAAAAGTTCAACATTTTAGAAAAAAATAGGAATATCTTATAACCATGGAATGAGGAAGAAGTTTATATAATAATAGAAAACAATGGAAGAACTTCTTTTCAGGAAACAAGAGGCTTTTTTTTTTTTTTTGGATGGTGTCTTGCAATGTTGCCCACCCTGGTCTTGAACTCCTGAGCTCTTACCTCAGCTTCCTGAGTGCTGAGAATACGGATGCTTGTACCCCTACCCTCAGGTGGCTAAAACAACATTTTAAAGAAATAAAAACCCAAGGCACCAATTACAGGCATTTTTCTGTTACAAATTGTATAAATAACAAATGATTATTATTCAGAATGAATGAAAAACTCTCAAAATCAATAAAAGGAAGATAGCACAAAAATGAGATAGATGTGATTACACAGTTCATAAAGGAAATTTACATGATAATAAGAAAAAAATGAAGGTTTACTATTAATCACAGGTAGCAATTTTTTAAGATAGCATAATGTTTCATACCTATGAATTCAACTAAAACAAAATATCTTATAATTTCAAGTATTGCAAATATACAGAAAAATAAAAATTGTTGCCTTTAGGTGGGTGAATAAATTAATAAATCCATTGTGCCATGAACTTCTAGTTATCTGCTAGTGTTTTCTTTCCTTTTCTTTTTCAGTAATAAGAACTGTATTTTTTAGCTGGCTTTATGGCCAGCTGTAATAAAGACTACATTTTCCAGTGTCCTCTGCATCCAGATGTGGCCCTATAAATTCTCGTGGTGTGGATGGAAATACAAGTGCTGTGTGCAGCTTTGAGGAAAGGTCTACACACAAATAGTTTCCTTCTCCTTGGGGCCAGTTGAAATGTTGATATACTGTGTTGTATGGATAGCCAGAGACCACCGTGGGACTTGAGAATGAAAGTTGTATGTACAAAGTGATCTGAACAGTCATAGGGGCACGGCCTCGTATACTTTGGAGTGCCTTAACATCACTAGACTTGCCCACCTCCAGACTTCTGGAACCTCAGGTAGAAATGCATAACTCTCCTTAAACCAATCTGATTATGGATATTTTAACACTCATAGCAGCCTAAGTTAATGCTAGCCAATATAGATTCCTTACAAAAAGATTTGACTTTGTCCCATGAATTGAAAGATGTGTATACCCTGGAGTCCAGCGGTATGCTCTTTATACCATGAGAAATCTTACTGTCATGCTTTCAGAAAGCATGCACAAAAATGCCTATGATGACACTGTCCTAAGAATAACTCAAAAGTTCAAATCCATGTATGGACGAACAAATAATTTTTCTTTTAATTTCTTTCCTCCCCTCTTTCTTCCTCTTTCTCCTTTCTTCCCCTCTCCTCTCCTCTCCCCTTATCTCTTCTCCTTTCCTCCCCACCCCTCCCATTCCCTCTCCTCTTCTCTCTTCTCCCTTTCCCTCCATCCCCTCCTCTCTCCTCTCGTCCTCTTCTTCCTCTCTGTCTACCCTCCTTCTCCCTCTTTTTCCTCTCTACCCTCCCCTCCTCTCCTCTCTCTTCTCTCTTTAGTGGTACAGAGGAGTGAATTCAGGGCATTCACTCTAAACTGTGTCCCAAGATTTTCTTTTAATTTTTATTTTGAGACTGGTCTTGCTAAGTTGCTAGGTTGGCTACACTGGCTTGAACTTGTGATCCTCCTGTCTCAGCCTCCCAAAGTGCTGGGATTACAGGTTCATGATAGCACACCCTGCCAGGAATAGATAATTTCACTGCAATATTTTAATTCTTTCAATTAGTAATATGAATCTAGAAATAAACTCAATCTCCAAAGAATCCATAAACATACTATAATGCATGAACATCTTGAGTTAAAAAATTTAACAACAAGGAAGACTATACCATGTATTAATTGGAGGTATATACATACCTGCAATTTATCCAATACAATGATAAACTCAAATGTTAGGATTGTGATTAGCTGTGGTGGGGAGGGCGGGTTGTTGCAATCAGGGAGTGCCTGGTGAAAGCAATTTTCAAGGTTCTATTCTTTTATTGACATTGCAAAGTACAAAGATATTCATTCATTGATTCATTTACTTATTTATTTATTTTAGTACTGGGATTGAACCCAGAGGCTTGTGCATATTAGGCAAACATTCTATCACTGAGCAAAATCCTCAGCATTTTTTATTATTTTATTTTGGGAAAGGTTCTAAATTGCTTAGGCTGGTCTCATACTTGTGATCCTCCTGCTTCATCCATCTAAGTAGCTAGGATTATAGGTGTCAACATCACACCAACTAATTTTATTATTGTTTTAGGTCATTTTTTGAATGTCTGAAAAAATTTCAATAAGTTTAGAAGTATAGGGAGGACAAACTAGTGCTTCAAAGTTGTTATAAATGTGTAAAATAAATCTATCTCTAGGGACCTAATGGGATCGCAGCATAACATTTATTCTTTTTTTTCCACTTAGTTTATTGGTACATTTTAGGTATGCAGTACAGTTACATTCATCATTGGGATCTTGTACCTTTACACGATGTAACTTGGCTCCCACTTTTTGCCCCCTTCCCCTGCCCTCCCTTCACCTCCTCCACCTTTCCCTATTCACAAAGACTTTGTTTCCATGTTTCTCTTCCTCTCATATTTTTTCTTTTCCCTTGTTTCCTTTCCACTACCCCTCCCACTTCCCCTACTTCTTTAGACATTTTCTTCCTTTTTCACAATATCAATTATACATTTTGATTCTTATTTACATTTTTAGTTTTTCACACCAGAGAAACTATTTGGTATTTACACATGTGTGTCCTATTTATTTCACTTTTAGAGTATAGCCTCAATGTGCATCCACTAAGCTACAAATGTCTCCAGTTTCTCATTGCAGACTAGTGCAACCACTGTGGAAACCAATATGAAGATACCTCAAACAACTAGGATTGTAAGTCTCATTTGAGCCAGCTATTCCTCTACTGGGTATCTTCCCAAAAGAACTAAAAGAATCATACCACAGTGATATTTGTGCACCAGTGTTTATAGCAGCACAGTTTGTAATTGCCTATCAACTGGAGATTGGACAAAGAAGATGTGGGTTTTGTTTTTTTTTATAACATTTATCCTTAAGTACAGTTGATATAACAGAGCCCTTCTTTCTCTGCTTTTAAACATATGACAAGAGTATCAAGGACTTGCTCAGACAAAGGTGAACACCTCTACTAGCCAAAAGGATTCTTTGAGACCTCTGAGCTGATTGGGCCACCAAGACCACCCCTAAGACCTCCCAGCCAGCTCCACGCAAGCTGTGCCTCTGCACTGGCCAGGTTCCCAGACATTCACACTAGCCGAGCCCCTGCCTGCTCTCTGGATCCGCACTGTAGAGCCACCTGAGGCCACAAAGGCCATTGTTATAAGCTCCAGAAGATAGAGCAGAAATGAACAACAGAGAGAGGCTCTCTGAGGCTCCTTGATGAAAACTGAAGCCCATGGGGAAAGTGAAGAAAATCTGTGCAATCAAGGCACACCAGAATACTGTGGTTGGTAAGTTGGAGGAATCAGGACCTCCCATTGGAACCTGGACTTGCTTTAGGGGAAGGGCAGCTGGAACCTGGAGTAGAATCTTGCAGAGTTCAATCCAGCAGGAGGTCAGGGAGCTTATGTTGGGGCTTGCAGCCAGAAATCAGCCTGAATCTCAGTGAACTGAAATTCAGGGGACTTAATTGACTTTGATCTGCACGCCACTGCCCATGTTGTCTATTGTGACAGCAGCGACATACCCTGAAGGAGGCCCTTAATTTTATTTTTTAAATTTATTTTTTCTTTATATATGGTTTTCTCTCTCCGTTCTTGTACTTAATTTCTCTTCCTTTTTGTTCCTGTTCCTGTCCTATTTCAGATTTTTTTCCTCTTTTTTTTCCTTCTGTCAATTGTCATTAGTTTTATAGGAAAGTGAATACAGTTTCTAGCTTCCCTAATGCTGCTAAGTTTTTTCTGTTCTTGTCTTTGTTTCTTCACTGTGCCCTTTCCTCTTGTCTTCAATAGTTTCCCAAAGTTTGTGTGATCTTCCTTTGTCCTGTAGCCTCAGTTCTAACCTTTCCCTCTCCTTCTATCTATCTATTCGTCCTTCCTCAACTCCTTCTAAGTCCTCATCCCAAAGGGTAAAGTTGTTATATTGAAGGGTTTATTTACTACAAACATATTTTGGGCTGGTCCTTGATTTTGATTTAGTTCATACAGTTAAAGTTGACAGATTAATAGCTATCAAAAATTGTTATTTTCTAAGCTGTGTTTGATGCTATTGTTGATGCTGATCATATCACTTGTGCTAAGGTATTCTGATTGACCTAATCAGTTGTCCTTCCTGGTATACTGAAAATGAAATTGCCTAAAAGTAATTAGAGACTCAAAACCAAAAGACCAGCTATATCTGGAAGATAACTCTGAGATACAATCATTGTGTAAGGGTTCTAAATACAATCAACAATAAGCAACATTGAAATATCAAACCAGGAATCAAATCAAAAACAGCACCAACAAAAAAAAATAGAAATGAGAAGACATGTAAGCAAGGCACAAACCCAGACTTCCAGCTCACCAAAGGTAAATTCTGGGGGAAACTAGGTGGAAAAAACTGATAATCAAACACCTGGTCACCTTGAACTTATAGCACAGGAAGTAACAAAACAGATGAATGAGGCTCTAGAAAAATTCAAAACAGAAATAATTTCCCAGATAAGTGCAGAGATGGTAAGCAGATTGAAAGACATGATTAGAGACTCTAGAACAGAAACAGAGAAAAAAATAGATGAGCTCAGGACTATGATGGAAGGAAGCCATGAATACCTGGCATAGGAAAGAAATGGAAACCATGAACACCCAACACAGGAAATAAATGGAATCCATGAAACAGATTCAAACAGATATCCAGGAGATTAAAAACTCTATTGAAAATTTTCACAGAAGAATGAGCCAATGTGAAGACAAAATATCAGATATAGAAGATAGGACTGAAATTAATGACCCTGAAAAGAAAGATCTCTTAAAAATAGTAAAGGACCATGAGAAATCAATCCAGCAGCTGGTAGATGACGCAAAGAATACCATAAGACTGATAGGAGTCCATGAAAAGGCAGGAGAAAGTACAAAGGACATAAAAAACTGTTCACAGAATTAATAGCAAAAAACTTTCAGGGCAGAGGAAAAGAATACGACATATAGATAAATGAGGCATATAGGACACCAACTAGCCATAATCAAAAAAAAATCTACATATAGACAGACATATAATAGTCAAGATCCCAGAAACCCAAGAGAAAAAAAAAATGCTACAATCAATTAGAGAAAATAAACAAATCACAAAGAAAGGAAAGCCCATCAGAATCACAGCACACTTCTCAACACAAACCCTCAAGTCAAGGAGAGCCTGGAGTCAAGTATTTCAAGCCCTAAAAGAAAACAACCTCCAACCTAGATTGATGTATCCAACAAAATTATCTTTAAAAATTGATGGGGACATTAGATATTTCCACAACAAAGAACATCTGAAAAACTTCATGAATACCAAACCAGCACTCCAAACAATTCTAAACAATATCCTAGAAAAAGACAATGAGGGTCACAACTTCATGAGGCCCAACAGAGCAAAGCCATCAGGCAAGACAAGAAATTAAAAAGAAAGGGCAGAAAAATAAAAAATAAAAGAGCCAAAACCAGGAAAATATCATGACAAGGATAAGTCAATATATATCGGTTATAAAAATCAATGTTAATAGCCTCAATTCACCAATCAAAAGAAATAGACTGGCAGAATGGATTAGGAAGCAAAATTCAACAATATGGCACATACAAGAAACACACTTAATTCAAAAATAAATTCATAGACTGAAAGTAAAAGGATGGAAAATAATTCTCCATGGGACAGGAATCTGGAAACAGCAGGGGTAGATATCTTATTTGCAGATAAAGTAGATTTCAAACCAAAACTAAGAGATATAAAGAAGGTCACTATATCCTTGTAAAGGCAACAATCTAAGAGGAAGAAATGATAATCATAAATATATATGCACCAAATACTAGTGCACCCAACTATATAAACAAATGTTAATGGACATGAGAAACCAAATAAGGGGTAATACAGTTGTATGGGGAGAACTTAATACCTCATTGTCACAAATAGACAGATCATCTAGAGAAAAATCAACAATGAAATAGTAGAACTGAACCAAGCCTTCGAACAAATGGACTTAATAGATGTCTACAGTGTTCCACCCCACAAAATCAGAATACACATTCTTTTCAGCTGCACATGGGTCATTCCCCAAAATAGACCACATACTTACTCACAGAACATGTCTAAGTAAGTGCAAAGGAATCTAAGTTATCCCTTATATATTTCAGACCATAGCGCAATGAAATTGGAGATCAATAGCATAAGAAACCACAAGAACTCCACAAACGCATGGAAATTCAATAACACTCTCCTGAACAACCAATGGGTCACAGGGGAAATTAAAAAATAAATTAGACAGTATCTACAATTAAATGATAATGCCAATACAACATACAAGAATCTATGGGACACAATGAAAGCAGTTCTATGAGGGAAATTAATAGCAGTGAATAGCCATACTAGGAAAACAGAGCATGTTCAAATAAACAACCTAATGCAGAACTTCAAGCTCTTAGAAGAAGAAGATCAAGACAACCCCAAAGCTCATAGAAGGGAGGAAATTATGAAGATGAGAGCAGAAATCAGTGCAATGGAGACTAAGGGGATGATATAAAAAATCAATGAGTTGAAGAGTTGGTTTTTCAAAAGAATAAATAAAACTGATAAACCCTTAGACAACCTTATCAAAAAAAGGAAAGGAAAGGCTCAAATCCATGTGATTAGGAATGAAAAGCATGACATCACAACAGATCTAGCAGAAATTCAGAGGATCATCAATACCTACTTGAGAACCTGTACTCTAATAAAATAGAAAACACAGAAGAAATGCACAGATTCCTAGATACATGTGAATTACCAAAGTTGAATGAAGAAGGCCTAAAAATTCTAAACACCCCAATATCAGTCAATGAAATTGAAAACCTATTTAAAAACTTAACAACAAAGAAAAGCCCAGGTCCTGATGGCTTCACTGCTGAATTCTACAAGATATTTAGAGAAGAACTATTGCCACGGCTCTTTAAACCCTTTAATAAAATTGAAGGGGAAGCAGCACTTCCAAATTCATTCCTGGAAGCAAGTGTTACTTTGATTCCAAAAGCAGAGAAAGACTCAACCAAAAAAGAGAACTACAGGCCAATCTCCCTGAACATAGATGCAAAAATCCTCAATAAGCTACTGGCAAACAGAATACAGAGGGTCAACAAGAATATCATACACCCTGACCAAGTCAGATTTATCCCAGGGATTCAAGGATGGTTCAACATACATAAATCAATAAATGTAATACACTATATTAACAGAGCTAAGGACAAAAACAATACGATCGTCTCAATAGATGCAGAAAAAGCATTTGACAAAATCCAACACACATTTATGTTAAAAAATACTAGAGAAAAGTGGAATAGATGTCTTTATTTCAACGTGTCAAAGACTATCTATGAAAAACCAACATTCAAAATCATACTAAACCTTCAAAAACTGAAATCCTTCACACTAAAATCAGAAACAAGATAAGGATGTCCACTACCACCACTCCTGTTCAGTATACTTCTGGAAACATTAGCCACATTAATTAGAGAAGAGAAAGAAAGAAAGGAATAAAGATAGGAAAGGAAGAAGTTAAATTGTCATTATTTGCTGATGACATGATACTCTATATAGAAGACCCAAAAAACTCCATCAAAAGACTTCTAGACCTAATTGACAGATTCAGTAGAGTAGCTGGTCAACACTCAAAAAACAATAGCCTTCTTATACACAAATAGCAGACTCACTGAGAGAGAAATTGGGGAAATAATTCCTTTCACAATAGCATCCAAAAAATGAAATATCTATGAATCAATCTAATGAAGGAAGTAAAAGACCTCTAAATTGAAAACTACAGCATTCTGAAAAGAAGAGATCGAAGAAGATATAAGAAAATGAAAAGATCCCTTGTTCCTCGGCAGGATGAACCAATATAGTGAAAATGGCCATACTTCCAAAAGTTGCTATATATATATTCATTGCAATCCCAATTGAAAGTCCAACAGTATATTTTACAGAACTAGAGAAAATAATCCACAAATTCATTTGGAACAAGAAGAGACATAGAATAGCAAAAGCAATTCTAGGCAGCAAAGACGAGGTAGGGGGTATCACAATCCCCAACTTGAAATTATACTATGAAGCTACCGTGATAAAAACAGCATGATTCTGGCAAAGAAACAGACCTGAGGACCAGTGGAACAGATTAGAGGATGTAGAAACAACTCCAGACACACTCAGCCACCTCATCTTTGACAAAGGAGCCAAACACTCTCACTGGAGGAAAGAGTCTCTTTAATAAATGATGCTGGAAAAACTGGATTTCAACTTGCCAAAGATTAAAACTAGACCTAGATCTCTCACCATGCACTAAACTAAAATGGAAATGGATTAAAGATCTAAATATTAAAACAGAAACACAAAACCAGCTGCAGGAGAGGTTAGGTAGATCTCTTGAAGACATTGGTGTGGGAAAAGATTTCATAAACAAAACCTCAGTTGAATGTGAACTAGCACAAAGAATCAACAAGTGGGATCTCTTCTGATTCAAAAGCTTCTTCACAGCAAGAGAAACCACCAACAGAGCTAAGAGACAACCCACAATGCGGGGAAAAAAAATTTATCAGCTGTACCTCACACAAAGGACTACTATTTAGAATATACAAAGAACTTAAAAAAATCAGATCTCCCAAATTTAAAGACTGAATTCAAAAATCGACATCTGAAATGAATAGACATTTCTCATACAAAGAAGTAAAAGTAGCAAATAAACATGAAGAAATGTTTGAAATCACTTGTCATTTGAGAGATGCAGAGGAAAACAACACTGAGATTCTACCTCACCCCAGAAAGAATGGCTGCTATCAAGAAATCAACCAATAACACATGCTGGCGGGATTGTGGGCAGAAAGGAACCCTTCTCCATTGTTGGCAGGAGAGTAGACTGGTGCAAGCACTGTGAAAATCAATATGGAGATACCTCAAAAAATTAGGATTAGAGGTCCCACTTGACCCAGTTATTCCCCTGCTGGGTATCTTCCCAAAAGAATGGAAAGACTCATACCACAGCGATATATGCACACCCATGTTTGTAGCAGCACAATTTGTAATATTTAAAACTTGGGAACAGCCTAATTGCCCATCAACTGGATACTGGATAAAGAAGATGTATGTGTGTGTGTGTGTGTGTGTGTGTGTGTGTGTGTTTAATAAAATGGAGTACTGCTGAGCTATAAAGAACGAGAAACTAGAGACATTTATAGCTAAATGGATGCACATTGAGGCCATACTCTTAAGTGAAATAAATAGTACACACAAATGTAAATACTGAACAGTTTCTCTGGTGTGAGAAATTGAAAGTGTAAATGCTGATCAAAATGTATGATTGATATTGTGAAAATGGAAGAAGAAGGTCTAAAGGGGAAGGGGAATTGGGAAGGGTAGGGGAAAGGAAAGAAGGGAAAGGAAAAAATGTGAGAAAATGAAAAAATGGAAATAAAGTCTTTGTAAATAGGGAGGGGTGGATAGGTTGAAGGGAGGGTGGGGAATGGGGGATAAAAACAAGAACCAAGTTATATTATGTAAAGGTACAAATTCCCAATGATGAATGTCATCTTATTGTATACCTAAAATGTATCAATAAAATTAATGAATAAAAAAAGATACTTTGAAAAGCTCTTGTCTATGATCCTCAGTGTTATAGCTGCTTCCAACACTCTGCCACCTTCTTCACCATCTGTGTATCACTAGGCTGTAGTAAATACCTTGTTCCTGATGTTCTACTAGGTGTCTGATAGCACTATCTCAATTAGGCTCTTAACATCCAGTGAGCCAGAGAGTGTTAACCTTCCATAAGATTTATTGGGAGTTAGGTAAATGAACTGGCTTTGTCACAATTGTAAAATGACAGTCAGTGCCTGGGTTCAAAATGCAAACCCAAATGTTTCCAAAAGGTCACCTCTCAACCTCAGTATTAAACCGTATTTCTCTACCCCTCATTTCAAATATGACTATTTTTATTGTCACCAGTGTAGTCACAGTAATTGGTAGCATGGCTTCACTGAGCAACATTTCTAGAAATGTTTTAAAGGAGTAACAGAAAAGCAAGAATAGAGTGAATATATGTATGACTGATTGCTGACAATACTTTTGAGAGGTTAGAAGACGAGACACAGAGCAAAGATGCAGGACATTCTGAAAAAATGACAGTGAAAAGATAGAAACAGAGTGACAAATTAAAACCAGGGAAACAGGCAGAGATTAAAAAAAAAAAAAAGGATCAGGAGAATGAACAGAAAATAGTAAGACCATCCTAAAGAATTTATTTTTTTCTCCCAGAAGCCTCTTTCCTCACCTTGGAATAGGTGTTTCATCTTTTGAAATGAGTTGGATAAATAAGAAGAAAAGGTTGAAAAATAATTTCAAGTCCACAGTGCAAACTCTAGGATAGATTGTTTTTCCTTTTCAAGGCTTTCATCCAAAAAGCATTAAGGTCTCATGGTTTGGGCAATAATTACCAGCAGTAATAATAATACCGTCTAGCTAATGTTTTCTCTTTGGCAGTGCATCTTTTTGAATCAGTTCGTAATGATAATGTCTTCAGGATCACACACTAATGCTATGACTCTTGTGTTAGTCTACAAAACTGGAGGCTCTTTCATGTCCTTGGACTTTTGTGTATTTGGGGCTATCTTCAATACCAATGCTAATGAGGTACTTTCAGGTCATAACAAAATAGTTCTTTATTTGACTTATTATGCATATTTGAAAACTTTAGCTGTGCATTTGGATGTATATATCACATATATATGTAGACATTTCTATGGGGTGTGAAAACTCAGATTGTTAGGGTGGGAGAATGGCACTGTACTTGCAAAAATTCTTCAAAAATAGGATATTTACCTACTTATTAAAGATGATAATTTTGGTATTGCTACATAGCAGGTGGGGTGGGTGAGAGAACCTTTCCTCCTTTGAATTCAGTGATATTATATGAGGCCTATTAGTTATATGTATCATGTGGTTTTTATAGTAACCCCTATATATTATAATTCATTTAATTCTTTTTATTTTCTGACATGTTATTAGTGTTGAGGATAAGAGAGAGGAAGGAGTCAATAACAGGGACAATTAATTCAGCCCTCCAAGGAACACCAAGGATGGAAAACTGCAGCCCTTTTCAGATCACAGGAGGCAAGAGAATGACCCCTCAGGAGTAGAGGTAGTGCCTATGGCTGGAGGAGAAGGGTGGAGCAGTGATCCTGGAGTGAGGTACAGGCTACAAAACAGATTTATTGCTGTTCATTTTAAAGTTTAAAATTGTGCCTGTACAACTAATTAATAATATCTTATGAGGAGACATGCAGATTTTTGTTTGTTTTCTCAAAATCTTCATAGTAAAAAGGGAGGTCAAAAAACAAGATGACATGTTTATACTATAATGGCAAGACAAATTATTGTTAGAACTTCACAGAAGCTTTTCACAGGGCCTTTATCTTATCTTCAAAAGCCCTAGAGGGGAACACTTTCTCAATGGACTCTTGCTTTTATATGAAAACCAGTGCCCTTATTTCTAATTTTTAACCTAATACTACTGAAGCATTGAAGCCATTTTTGGCTTTAAGCCTTGTTCCCCTAATTACTGCTACTTCATTGCTGTTGAACTTCACAAATATACTAGATACATGGTAGGATTACTCTGGGAATTTAGCATGATAATGCATATAACACACTTAACATAGCTCAATACATTTTGAATATTTTATTATCTTCTGCTAGGATAATCAAAGTCTTCACAGGAAGAGTAAAAAGAAAGAATATTACTTAGAAGGAGAATAGAATAAGCATAATTATTGAGACGAACAGGAAAAAGACAAGCTGTAGTTTCAATGCAATATAAGGTCTATGAAAGACAGAAATGAGAGATACAACTAGAAATGTGAAATATCACCAGATGGTGGATGGTGTTAAATGTTATTCTAAAGAGTTTGGATCTTATTCAATGGATAATAAAAAGCAATTAAACATTTTATAGTAGTAGAATCATATGATTTAAACTGTACTTTAGGAAGATTAATTTGGAAGCAATTTATAAAGACAAATTAGAGATGAGAATAGCTCGACATGAGAAGTTCATGTAGGAGAATAGTATCAAACATCAAGGAACAATGAGGTGCTTGATTGGAACAGCAGCGGTGATAAAATAACCCAGACGGTGTGGATTTGGCATATGTTTTGTAAGTGGAATTTATAGGATTTGGCCTTGGAAATGGAAGATAATAAGGGGCCAGATATGGAAACAAGTCAAAGCTGTTTTAAAAGCTTGTAAGTTGGTCATCTTGGAATGTTCCCAAGCCACATAAAGATATTTTATGAGAGGATTACAGGTTCTATTTAGGATATTTTGTGTTTGCAAATGTGAAAAACATCTAAGTCAACCTTATGGCCAGACTATTGCAAATACATTTAATGAAAAAAGGCTGTGATCCAGTATTATCATTTTTATGATTTATATACATGATTGAAGTAGAGGATTGAGGATAAAGTTTTGGGGAAATCCTGTGTTTAGAAGATAAATGGAAATTGCAAATGAGACAGAGAGTACAATGTTTTCTGATCAATTAACTTCAATAACTCTGTAAGAAAATGAATGGAATTTCACAAAGAGACAGAGCAGGAGATGCTAATGTGTAGACAGTGAATTGAGATGGCTCATTGTAGGATAAACACTTTACATTCCTGGTTTCAGCACTACATAGTTTCCTACTTTTCTGAGCACAGAGGTTTCTAAGCCACCAAACTGCTGATTTTTCTCTTGGACATCATCATACATTACCACTCTGCAATAGTCTACATTACTGAGCTTTTGAATGTCCTTAAATAATATCCTTTCTGTAATAAAACCCAAATCTACATCTGCAATCCTTTTCTCTTTCCTGAGTGCTACAGTATTGCCTGTAACCACCTGTGCAGTCATCTTCATATGTCTCTTTATCTGTCATGCAAACTTAACACATCCCAACAGTGCCCTATTTCCAAAGCAACTTGTCTCCATGGTTTCATCATTTCACAGTTCTCCCAGCCACTACTGGCTGAAACTCTATATGAAACTTTGATTTTTTTTCCTCTTTCTTTCATATCAATCATCAATATGTTCTCTGGCTTTTGTTTTCAAGCTTAATCCTCTTTGGCCATTTATTTAATATTGTTTAAATGGTCAATTGAAGTCTTCACACTGCTCTGTCTCCCTAGTTCAATCTGTGCTATTAGTGGCTATCATCAGATTAGTTTCCTTAAAGAGAACTATGACCAGATCAAAAATTGTTGGTGGCTTCTCACTATCTACTTAATTAAATCCTAATTTATAAGTTTCCCCAAAAATACTCTCCATAAATTACCTCAAGTTTTTCAGAGAGAATAAAAAACTCTTTTATTTAGGTTTAAACAATTAAATGAGTAAGGACAAGTGAAGATGGAAACGTGCAGAAGGGAGAAACTGGTTTAGCAGTTGCAAAACTGACTCAATTTTATTGGGGATATAATAATACAGGACAGTGAATTCAATCTGAATCAAAAGGAACTGTAAATAACAATAAACAAGAAAGGGACTTCTATGTGAAGAAACAGATTTCAGAAGCAAATAGGAAAATATCATCTCTAAGATATGGAAATGACAATATCATTTTATCCTATTTATTCAGGATTCATAGCCATATTCCATTCTGTACTAGGTATTTCCCTTTAAAACAGATACAGAAAAATTGAAGAACATTCTTAGGAAAGGGAACTTGATATTGAGCAAAGAAAATGGAAATAATTTCATATTATCTGAAATATTGGTGAAGAAACTGATGACATTTTCCTTGAATATGGTAAGATTTTGCATATCCTGAGATATCTTTTAAATGTACTAAAATGGTTTTAAAAAGGTATTTTCATTTGTTCAGTATGGTCAAGACTACAGCACTAATGCCAGTGGGTGGAAAGAAGACAGACTTACACTATCTTCTACACTTAAAGTAGATAAGAAACTTCTTATAATTAGTTCTGTCAAAAGATGGCTCTATAGTTCAGATGAAGTTTGATCATCCCACAAGCTGTCATGTGTTAACATTTAATTCCCATTGCATAGTATGAAGACACTAGAAACTGTTCTGACTATTGTATTTATTGGGAAAGGCCTTTGGGGAGTGTTTAGGATTGGAGAGAGTCATTAAAGTCATGCCTCTTGATGGAATCCTGTGGCTTTATAAGAACAGAAAGAGATCAGAAACAAAGATGCACACAGACACACAGACACACACACACAGATACACACGTGCATGCAGGCTTCCTGTCTCATATCATGTGATACCTTGTGTGGCCTCAGGACTCTGCCAGCAAGCAGGCCATCAGCAAATGCAGAACCTTGCCAGTAGATCAGAACTGTGAACTACAATAAACTTCTCTTTATACCTGACCTTGCCTTGTCTGTGGCACTGCATTATTAGCAGCAGGAAACAGACTAATACAGATGGATTAGACTCATTCAAGAACAAGTCAATTATATATCATTACAGGTTTTAAATTTATTCTGAGCAACAGCTCAGAAAGAAAGGGGTAAATTCAAGTGTCAGAGAAAGATGTTGAACTACACTATCTATATTGCATCATACAAACCATGAAAGATACCTTTCTATGACAGATTCAGCCAAGTCCCTTTAACTTACCATAGGTTCCTACCTGGCAGGGTTATTCACTATCCATTATTTTTATTCTACACCTTTTCTGCTCAATTTCTTTGCTCAAGTTTTGTCATTTGCCTGAAATGCTCCTTGACTGACATATTCCATAAACTGTTACAGTACCTATTCTTTAAAGGTACAACCTTAGTCGTTTCTTCTTTTTAAATATTTCCAAGTTTAAAGAAGAGGTGTGATCATAAATTCAGTGAATTCTGCTGCCAAGTGCCATCCAACAGAAAGGCAGGGATCTTCAATTTGAGAAGCAAGAAAGGGCATGTCAAATCTTAGTAACAAGGTGTGACAAGTTTGAATTTGTTTGGTTCAGGCAGCTGTTTGTGAGTTAACAATTGAGAGAAGGTATGTATTAAAGTGTGCCACAAATCATGGATCATGAACAATACATTTTTTTTGGAGTTGCTCAATCATGTTACTTCAAATTTTAGCTTATTAAAGTATATCATCGTGGTAAGAGAGGAAACTGGGGTCTGTTATTA
This sequence comes from Heterocephalus glaber, assembly GCF_000247695.1. The sequence goes on along the minus strand of NW_004624731.1, from coordinate 32,343,824 downwards.
TGATCCGGAGACCAAGGTTCAAAATTCTCAATGAAAATCATTCAGTTCTTTTGTGAAAAAAGTACAACAAACAAGATCCAACATCAAATGATGATGAATGGGTTTTTTGAACTTGATGGAATTCTGTGAGTGAGTTGTACCCAGGAACCTTACAGTAAACTTTGAATATTAGAAATAATGTGCATAGAAAATGGTCTAAGATATGGACGACTGATTTCTTCCTCCGCATGACACTTTTTATCACACATTGCTTCTGATATGGCAATTTCTGTTCAATAAAAATATCACAGTGTGTCTTCATCCACCTTATTCACTGGATCTGGCATCAGGTGACTCCTGGTTTTTCCACAAAGTAAAGATGACCATGAAAGGCAAATGTTTTTAATCAGTTCAGGACATAGGGGCATCCAGGATACCTTAATTAGAGACACACAAAACACTTACAGAAGTGCTTCAAGAAGTGGCGAAAGCAATGGAATAAGCGTGTGCAAAGCAAGTATTCTGAGGAGTATTTTGAGGGAGATTAATGACAATATGCCTTTTACTGTAATAAATTTTTTAAAAATTAAACATTAACTATGTAATTTTATCTTATTTTTTATCTTATTGTTGTGAACTGAAGTTCTCTGAAGCAGCCACACGTATATTGAAGAATCTGCAGACTTTTTCACCTTGGCTGACTCGTGAATCCTGATTTTGAAGATGGAATGTTGTAAATCAAGGGTCAGAGTCATCATGGGCTTTCTTTAGTCCCATTGCAATAGCCATTTACTGTCAACCTCTTTATCTGACCTAACAACATCCTGAATAGTAGATCAAACTTTTGAAATGTATTTCTAACCTTGATAGACCTTCCAGCTTTCACCAATCCAAAAGCTAAGAATGTGATAATGTCTGAATCCCATAGAAGAAATTTTCCTGCTCTGCTGTATCCACCTACCCTGATGACCTCACTGATGTGTTTGGTAAATACATTGATTCTTTCATTCTCTTACTGTAGAATTCATGTACCATTCATAGTAAATTGAATCTGTGTTCCTAGGTCACTCATATTTGGCTCAGAATAAGCTATTCTCTCTCCTCTCCTCTTCTTTTCTTTTCTCTTCTCCTCTCCTCCCCCTCTTCCTCTTTCTCAAAACCAGGGCCTTCATACTGAGCTACTCCAAGCTTCTTTTTTATTTTGAGACAGAGTCTTGCTGTATTACTAAGTTGTCCATGCTGGGCTTGAACTTGAGATCCTGGTGCATTATCCTCCCAGAGTTCTAGGATTACAGGCATGTGAACTATGTTCTTATTTTCGTGAAATCAGAGTTGTTATTTTACATCAACATTATTTAAAGTAGGGATGACATTTATTAAATGATAGGACAGAAATTAACACTAAAAAATCTTTGTCTTCTTCTTTTCTTTTTTTTTCTTTCAAGTTTAGAATAGGAATAGTTCACTGGGGTTAATTTCAGTGATTGCAGATATGAAGAAGGGAAAGAGGTCAAACTAAAATAGAAAAAAGTCTTCTTATAGCCTTAAAGAGATGAATGAATTAAATTCACTCTAGCTTATTTAAGAAATTGGTAGATGTTATGACAAATCCAATAACCATTATTCCTGAGTAGTCATGGAAGTGATATCCCTAAGGACATAGCTCTGCGATTGGAAGTACAGTCTTTTTTCTTAGGGCAAGGGAGTTATATCTATTTTCTTCTGATAGCAGAGGCAAAAGCTATGCCTTTTATAAAAAAGAAAAAGGAAAAGAAAGCTTTGGTTAATACATGGATTCTTTAAACATTGGTTCCCAGTAAGAAGTTATGATGGAATGAAATAGTCCTTTAACATTTACAAGGTGCTTTTATATGCAAAGTACCATCTGATAATCACAACAAGGAGGAAAAGCAAATATTATAATCCCCACCTGAAGATAAGGAGACTCAAGGTGAGGAAGGCTAAGAGACTTGTTGTTGTTCACCAATATCTTTAACATCCAGATTCAGTAATTTTCCCACTATCAAAAACTATTCAGCAGTAACTCGCTATGAATTTTTAAAAATAATGGTGCCAAATGAGAAAATTTGTTCCTTTTATAATAGTAACAAAGTACAAAGAGAAAATGAACTCAGAATGTAGAATTACTAACTTGTATTATGAAAGCAAACTCTATGCTTCGAGGATCACCTCTAAGGTAACAAAAAAACAAACATATGTTCTTCATTTCACAGATGAGAGTATACAAAGGAGTGAAGAAAAAGTGAAGGAGTATTCATGAAGAAAAAAGACCGTCTTTTTTTTTTTTCAATTTACTTATTTATTTTTTTTTTTTTTTTTTTTTTTTTTTTTTTTTTTGGTACCAGGGATTGAACTCAGGACCTTGCGCTTTTGAGGCAGGCAGCGAAACCACTGAGCTAAATCCCCAGCCCTAAAACACTGTCTTTTATGGCTTTGAGTGATGGAAGCTTGGGTTGTTAAGAAATGGAATTCTACCATGATATAAGAATTAAGGTGATACTAAAACTATAATTATTTTTTGCAATTAAGAAGAAACTGGTGATGGGCAAATTTAATTGATGTCAAAAGAAGTGGTAAGAATTTGGCACAACAGGAATAAGCAATCCACTTATTGGTAGAAGGGCAATACTTTAAAGCAGAAATTCAATAAAACTAAGTTTTATGCATTTAAAGAAGAGCATTAACATGAATAGAAAGAAATTGAAAAGATAAAAGCTTATCAATACCCAGGGCTGAAAGAATACAAGATATAATCAAAATATGTGGTGAGTATATAAATTTTAAAAATGTATTACACATTGCCCCAAATCCCCTTCAAATACTTCCCCCTCACTTCAAACACACTTAATTCATTGTTCTTGCCACTTTCTGAAGAAGTTCTGGAAGTACTCTTTCTTGCTTTGAGGAGGTATGATCTAAAATGTGAGTGCTGTTACTGAACACCAGCCAAAAGATAGGCAAGTTTGCAAAAATATTATGGTCTGGGGGCAGGGATTTAGCTCAGTGCCTGCCTCTCAAGTGCAAGGTCCTGAGTTCAATCCCTGGTATCAAGTATACACACACACACACAGACACATATATATATATTTTTTTTAATATATTTATTTATATATATATATATGGTTCCTGTCCACCTTATTCACCAGATCTGGCACCGTGGGCACCCTGTGAACCTCTGGCTCTTCCTAAAAATGAAAATGACTGTGAAAAGTAAACATTTTAAATCTATTCAGGACACTGAGACAGTGACAACAGGACAACTGAAGATACTCACAAAATGGAGAAACAAATCCCTTAACAAAAGTATCTAAAAAAAATTAAAAATGAAATACCTAGGAATCAATCTAACAAAAGAAATCAAAGACCTCTACTCAGAAAATTATAGGACTCTGAAAAGAGATCAAAGAGGATGTCAGAAAATGGAAAAAGATGCCTTGCTCCTGGGTAGGAAAAACCAATATAGTAAAAATGACCATACATCCAAAACTGCTATATACATTCAGTGCAATCCCAATTGAAATTCTAAGAGCATACTTCACAGATCTTGAGAAAACAATCCAAAAATTCATTTGGAATAAGAAGAGACATAGAGTAGCAAAAGCAATTCTAGGCAACAAAGACAAGGTAGGGGGTGTCACAATCTTCAACTGGAAACTATACTACAAAGCTACTATGATAAAAACAGCACGGTAGTGGCAAAGAACAGACCCCAAAACCAGTGGATCAGATTAGAAGATGTAGAAACAACTCCAGAAACACTCAGCCACCTCATCTTTGACAAAGGAGCCAAACACCCTCACTGGAGGAGAGATAGCCTCTTTAATAGCTGGTGCTAGAAAAACTGGATTTCAACCTGCCAAAGATTAAAACTAGACTTGTATCTCTCTAAACTAAACTCACTAAACTAAAATGGAAATGGATTAAAGATCTAAACATTAAAATAGAAACACAAAACTGGCTGCAGGAGAGGTTAGGTAGATCTCTTGAAGACATTGGTGTGGGAAAAGATTTCATAAACAAAACCTCAGTTGAATGTGAACTAGCACAAAGAATCAACAAGTGGGATCTCTTCTGATTCAAAAGCTTCTGCACAGGAAGAGAAACCACCAATAGAGCTAAGAGACAACCCATAATGTGGGAAAAAATTTTATTAGCTGTTCCTCCCACAAAGGACTACTATTTAGAATACATAAAGAACTTAAAAAAATCAGATCTCCTAAATTTAAAAACCCAATCCAAAAATGGGCATCTTAAATGAACAGACATTTCTGAGACAAAGAAGTAGAAATAGCAAGTAAACATATGAAAAAATGTTTGACATCACTTGTCATTTGAGAGACACAAATGAAAAGAAAGCTGAGGTTCTACCTCACCCCAGAAAGAATGGCTGCTATCAAGAAATCAACCAGTAAAAATGGAAAGGAAGTCTATGTAAATAGGGAAGGGTGGAGGGGGTGAAGGGTGCACAGGTAATGGGGAAAAAATAAGAACCAAGATACGTCATGTACAGGTAAAAGCACCAATGATAAATGTAAATGTATTGTATACCTAAAATGTACCAATAAAAGAATTTAAGCAAAAAATAAAAAATAAACTATAACGTAACATATGGTACAATTTCAAAAAAATAAAAATAAAGAAAAAGAAATCAACCAGTAACAAATGCTGTGTGGAGAAAGAAACCCTTCTGCCTTGTTGTCGGGAGTGCAGACTGGTGCAACCACTGTGGAAATCAATCTGGAAACTTCTCAGAAACCTAGGATTAGAGGTCCCATTTAACCCAGCTATTCCCCTGCTGGGGATCTTCCCCAAAGAATTGAAAGAATCATACCACAGTGATATATGTGCACCCATGTTCATAGCAGCACAGTTTGTAATATCTAAAACTTGAAAACAGCCCAATTGCCCATCAACTGGAGACTGGATAAAGAAAATGTTTGGTTTAAAAAAAATAAAATGGAGTACTACTCAGCCATAAAGAATGAGAAATAAGAGACATTTATAACTACATGGATGCACATTGAGACAATATCCATAATTGAAATAAATAAGACAGACAGGTAAATACCAAATAGTTTCTCTGGTGTCAGAAATGGAAAGTGTAAATATGGATCAAAAGTCATAATAGATATTGAGAAGTGGGAAGAAAATCCAAAGGGGAAGGGGAAATAGGAGAGATTGAGGAAAGCAATAAAAGGAATGGAATAAATATGAGAAAATGAAAAAATGGAAGCAAAGTCTTTGTAAATGGGGAGGGTTGGAAGGGTTGAAGGGAGGGCAAGGGAATGAGGCAAAATATGAACCAAGATATGTCATGCAAAGGTACAAATTTCCATTGATGAATGTCATTATGTTTATACCTAAAATGTACCGACAAAATTAATTTTTAAAAGAGTCTAATCTCTGCATGTAGAAATAGAAGAAGAAAAAAAGACACAAAAGAGGACTTCCAGAACTGCTTCAGAAAGTGGCAAGAATGACCCATTAAGTGGGTTCAAAGTGAGAGAGAATATTTTGAGGAGGATTAATGGCAATGTGTCTTATTGTAATATTTTTTCAAAAAATTTTAAACATTCACCATGTTTAAACATTCACTATTTAAATATTCACTTATTTTTCCATTATACAATGTATTTTAAGTAAGGAAAGGACCACATGATGGGAGAGATTACACATGGGGAGGTCGAGTAAGGAGGAAAGAGAGGGAAGAAAGAAAGGATTGCACTATGAGAGTTCCTTCATCCATACTAAAACAGTGCTTAGCTTGGACGAGTATTTGTTTTAGGAGGGATAGTTTGAAGAGGAGAAAAGGGAAGGTGAAAATGCTGATGTCTAATCACTGTAGATTAGGTGGCAGAAGGAGGTGAGAAGAAGCCAAGAACATTGTGGGATTTACAAATCTGAAGACAGGAGTCTATTGTTGTATCCATATGAAATGTATATGAGATACTCAGAAAGAGTTACATATGAGTATTTCCCAGCAGCAGTGAGGACTCAGTTGATATTAAGAAGCATGGCTTGATGGTTGTGTGATTTCCTTTGGAAGTACATTTGGGCCCAGGAATTCGATAGTGGCTATTGATCCAGATTGGAGGTTTAGTAATCTCTCACTTTAGAATAACCTTAGAATCGATCAAGTAGGATCTTTATTCTGTAAAACCCCCCAAAGTAAGTAAAAGTCCTGTTTCAGCACTGTGATTTCATGAATAACACTGATCATCATACATCAGATTTCCCTACTCTAGCCAGGGATTTAGCTCAGTGGCACCGCACCTGCCTCACAATCGCAAGGTCTTGAGTTTGATCCCCAGTATAAAAAAAAGCAGATTTCTCTACTTTAACTAGATAAGGGGCAGATATTATTCCTTCCAGTCATGGTATATCTTCCATGCTGCAAATACCTCAACATACAGTAGGCATTTAATAAATGTTTGCAAACTAATTCTAAATGCAAATAGGCTTCAGAGAGACTGAATGTCTTTAGTGAGCCTTACATTTTTTCTTTAATTATTAGAATATCTGTTTCACTATTTTCCTTAACTAGTCCATTAAGTTAAATTCATATACTCTTATGTTTAAAGTCAACTTGCATGTCAATTTCCAATAAAATTTAGAACATGGAATTCACTGTATCTCTTCTTAAATTGAGCTAGTGTACATAAAATACATAAGATGGCTCACTGGAATCCAAGAGTTTATCTTAATTTTGTGAGAGATTTTGACAGGTAGAAAAATATTCCTTTATATTTTCAGATTGTTAATCTTTTGCCAATTCATTGCTCTCATAAAAATGATCCCTTCATTTGAACTAAAAATTTATAATCATATAGATTCTTACAAAATGCTAAAAATAGATTAAATTTTTAATTGAATTTAGCTTTTGGAATTTTCTCTTTATAATTTTAAAATCTTCCACATTTTTCACTGAACTTCCTTCAATATCTTTTTTTTCTTTATAAAAAGAATAAGCCTTACGGTGATTTCTTAGCTTGGAATTTGCATTATTATTAGTGTAAAAATAGTCTTTATATCTACTTTCTGATTATTGATAGTAGGAAATATTTTAGAATGTATTATCATTTATACGTATTCCTTTCAACTTTGGTTTTGTAGAAACGTACTAGAAAACACTGAAATACAGCAAGTTCACTGACCCATTTTGGAACTCTCGGATACCTTACATAATTATGGAGATTTCCTGGTTAGTATCTGTACCAAATCTGTTGAGGTTCATCCCACCTCTATTTTCCATTTAAAGGAGGCCTTAGTCCTTGCAACTTCAGAAAGGACAAGCCCCCAGGTCCCAGCTGTGCTCCCTTTTTATCCCCTAATCTGAGTCATCTCACTCACCTCCTAAGGCCGCATATCTTTTGGTGTTCTCTGTTGCATGAAGTGGCCTTTATGCTTCAGAAAATGTAAAGGTCATTTTCTGTTCTTTGAAACATCACTATATTTTCTTACTTATAGTTTCAGTTGCAGTAGAAGCAAACAGAGGGCAAATTGTTATTTCACTGGTGATAACCAGAGCTTTGAAGAGTGCCTTCAAGAGTTGTTTTTAACCCTGGGTCACAATGTCACTGTCCTAGACTGAGCTCCGTGCCCATTTAAACTCCATAAACTATAACCCAACAATGGCACGATATTCCTGTTGCTATATGAATGCTGTTCCATAAGAAATTATTGCTTTACTGAAAATGCATATAAAAAGAAAAAAGGGGTAAACTCAGTGGCAATACAGAATGAAAATTACGATAGAGCTAAAAGGTCCTGCTCTCCAAAGTTAAGTTTTCAGAAAAATGTCAGGAAACTAATATCCACTAAGAATTTATGGTAATATTTTTTTCACACAAGTCATTAGCTATTTATGTAAATTTTGGCTTTTTGGGGTAAAAAGACTGCAATGAGTATTGTTTTGTTTTGAGCTTCTGTTTGTTTCCATTCTTGACAATGTGCTCTTATAAAACATTGTATTTTATAAAGCTAAAAACATACATTTTCCCAACCCTATAAACCCTGTCTTTTTTTATAGAATTACACTCTGATCCATTATTTTATAAACATATTATACACCTCAATTCTGCTTTTCATCTGTTTTCTGACATCAGGAAGTTATCAGTCATGTACAATGAATACTGATTGGATAGTATCTACTTGCTATGAATTCTGTTTGGCTAGTTATTCAGAAGCATGAAGGTTACTTGAATTGTTTTGCACCTTAGTCAATATTTTTCCATGTTCCCTTGCAGACCTGATTTTTGAGAATATTATTCAACAAGAACAACAGTAACAACCTCTACCCAAATGTAAGCATTGGAATTCTAATCAAGAGCCCTTGTTTCCTTCTGTATTAAGTCAGTTTTTGTATTGCTGCAATATAATACATGACATCCACAAGTTAAAGGAAGAGTTTCATTTGGTTCACAGGGTTGGGAGATTTGGCTCCAAGGCATAAATGTCATGGTGGAAAGGCATAGCAGAGGATATCTTCTCACCTCATGGCAGCCAGGAAGCAGAAAGAGAAAGGATGAGCCAGGGAGCCCCAGTGACCTGCCTCCTCAGACCAGGGACTGCCTCCTCCAGCACATTCAGCTATGGTTAGTTCACTGATGAGCATGGCACCCCCATGATCCAATCAACTTTCAAAAGCCCCAAATCTCAACACACCAGACTTTTGTGGAATATTTTAGCTCTAAATGATAATACTTCCCAACTTCCAAGGTAGAGCTTTAGGTGTGAAAATTACATTATTCTTTTTTATGAAGCCTTGTTTAAAATAGTCTCACAATAACTTTTCCATAAGTATCAGAAGATATGTGATTAGGTATCCAACAATGAAGATGACTAAGTCACTAATAATGGGAAAATATGAACCGGAGTTCAAAAGTACACTCATCTTCATTGCTTCCATACTGTTGGTCAAATATTTTTGTTTTAGAATAGAAAGGCAATTCTGAGCCATCCATGCCTGCATATTTTATTCCTCTAGGAAGGAGAGAGAAGCTATAGAATAGAACTTAGTGATCACTATCATCCCATTCTACAAATAGAGAAGGGACAGAGTTGAGATATTTCAAGGTGTGCAATTGTTATTGATAGGAGAACCAAGAACACCTTTATACAACAGATGGATGTGACAATTCAGCAATGTGAGACAATTACAGGAAATACAGATAGTATGATTCCTGAGAGGGGGATATGTTTGCCAAGTTCTCTAAGTTCCTACTTTAGCAACTGAGCTTCCAAATCACATGGGTGCCTATTATCAGCAGTATTATCATACTGACTTTGCACTTTGTCTCATAGGATAGAAATTATTTATTTAAATATTTATTTAAATATTTATTCATCTGTTTAAATATTTATTTAAATATTTATTCATCTGTTTAAATATTTATTTATTTATTTAAATAAAGGGGAGTGGCATCTTGCAAATTGCCTGTGATTCTTCTGATTCAGAAGTCAGTGTAACAGACAAAAAGTGAGTCCCATGAGGCTGTCAATGTCTCAAATTCCCATTTTTTCACCCTTTGACTAGTTCCTCAGTTTTAAAAACTTCTTCTTGTTTTTATTCCCTTTATTGTACATTCTATCTCTGCTCTTCTTTCTCTCTGAGCTGCCATCCCCTGTCCTTCCTTCTTTTCCAATTACCAGAAGTACCGATTGTATTTCTCCTTGTTCTCCTTTTATCTGCCTTACTGTTTCAGCCAGGACTTTTCAGATATGTGAGAGTTTTTATTTTTAACCACTACCATTTTTTCTGTTTATCTGCCTGTTACTGTCTTTGCTTGTCTCAGCTTCCTCCTGTGGGTGCATCCTTATCTCTTTTCTCTGTCTTAAGCAATCACTGCCAATGGGGACTTTTTTTTCAAAATCCAGTCTAAGACAAAGTATGAACAACTTTTCAGAGAGGTCAGTTGAGTTTCTATAGAAAAGTGATACTAAAGAAAATCAAAATATTCTACTTCCTTTCTGCCCCTACTAACATCAAAATATAACAACAAAAAATCCCAAATTAAAATCTGGCTTTTAGAGACACAAAGAATAAAATGGGAATAGGTTATTTGGGTCACTGTAAGAAAACTACAACATCTGAGTTAACAGCAATATCAATAAAGAATTAATGACTAAATTACAGAGAGCATTCTGTTTTTTGATTTTGTGCTCTACGGTGTAAGATTTCTGGTAATCATGCATGGAGTCAACAACTATTTACAGAGTGGGCCACTCATAAATTCTATTTTCTGGGATCAGGAATTAACCCATAGTCAGGGCAGGAGACCTATTAGGGGAGAAAGCTGAGCACATGAAAGGACAGTACCTTGAGAACACTATAAAATATTGAGTTAGTTAGGTATGGTCCTTCACATTTAGGGCCTCCAGAGAGAAGGAGACAGTCAAGAAATGTGACTCCAGAGTTAGGGAAGGGCAAAGCCAGAGCATGCTCTGAGTTGGCACAAAAGCAGTAATGTTAACTTTCAGGCAATGGGAAACTAACTGTGGATGAGATGGTTGCTTACACAAAAATGACAGATGGGAAACGTGTGGTAGAAAAATCATTTGACAGCAGTATGAAAATAAACTGGAGGAATGTCGAACAGGAAATAGGGAAAATTTAGATTTGCAGAGTAACCTGACAGTACATGATAAGAAGTTGAAAATCAAGATAAAAAGATTAAAAGATATTTAAATAATAAGGCTAGAGACAAATTGGGTCAAGGGAGCACATATCTAGGAGGAGTCTGGGTTGTCACCCACACTTTTGGCTTTGAGGATCCATTCACCAAGAAAGAAAATCCAAACAAAAAACTGTATGAATGGGAAATATGATATGTTCTGTTTTGCGCATACTGGATTCAAGTTTATTTTGGGAAATAAAGATGGAGATTTCCATTTTAGAATTATGGGCCTAAACTCAGCGAATAAACTGTGAGATGGATGAATGTTTAATTAAGACCATCCAAGAAGAATAGGTACAATATGAAGGATCAGCTGTTGTTATTAACTTTATGATTATTAAACATTTATTAGGGGCTTATCAGGGAGGTTAGCTTCAAGGTTAGAATAGAAAACAGGAAAGATTCTTGTGGATTCATTTATGTATTCACTTATGCCTTCAATAAATATTTATTATATTGTTGCTAAGAATCCAGAATATTAGATGGATTGATAAAGCCCCTATGGTGATGGGAAATAATTTAGGTCTTAGTTCCTTTGAGTAATGAACATTGCAACACAGGAAATGTAACTTATTTTGAGACTGATACAGTTCAGATAGGCATGCACTACAGGGGTAACATGTCCCAGAGAGGGCCAAATAGGTTTTGGGAGAAGGCATGTGATCTTACAGAAAGTGATTGGCATGTATGTAGTACAAAGATATAAAAATGCGTACTATATTCCATAGACAAGGAACAATCTTGTGATTAGAGTGTGGAGTATGTATATGGAGTAGTTTGCAATGAAGCTAGAAATATAGACTACATTCAGATTGTAAAAGGCCTTGTAAACGAGAGTAAGGAGATAAACTTTGTTTTGAAGTTAACTTAGCCAAAGATATTTCATTCATAGACTCATTGTGGTCAGTTTAGTGAGGAAGGATTGGTTATAGAGAGCCTAAAAATAAGAAATGGTTAAGATACTTTAGGATTTATTGTGTTGACTATTATTAGTATTTTGGATAATAAATATTCAGTAACAGGAACAAAAATCTGTTGTAACAAGAATGTAAAATAGGACACTGGCTTACTGGTTAATTGATGAGCAAACTAAAAAGTTGGTGGCCAGTTAAAGAGTAGATATCTGCACTATGATCAAGCAGCAAACAGCCATATGTTGCTTAATGGTGGCATGCTTTGAGAAATGTATTTATTGATTTCACTGTCTGAATATTAGAGAGAGCCCTTACACAACCTAAAGGTATAATATCACTGGATGATGCAGTGGACCCTTGAGTTATGAGCAGCCTCACATAGGAACAACTTGGGTTACAACTGGAATTTTAGTTTTAACTTATGGCTAAAGTCTTGAGTTACAACCTGAATGCCAGCTGCTTGTGCAGTTGTAAACAAAGACTTGTAATGCCAGAAAATTCAGTCTGAGCCCAGATGTGAATGTTTGTGACATGGTCAAAGTGGCCTCCAAAGCTAGAAAAGAAGGTAAGGAAGGAAGGGAAAGTAAAGAAAGTAATCACAATAGAAAAGAAGAAGGAAATTGTGGAGTAGTATCAGAGTGGCATTCATGTGATCAATCTTGCTTATATGTAGAGCATGTTGAAGTCCACCATCTTGACAATCTTACAGAGAAAAAGTTTGTGTAAGGAAGCTAAGTTTGCTAAAGGTGTTACTCAAATTAGTAAGTCATTATCAACAGTGTTAAGATGAAATAGAAAGACTATTATTAGTGTGTATAAACAAAAGGGAGATGGCAGGTTACACCCTGAGTCTATAATTTGTGAAAAAGCTGTGGCTATAAATGCAGATCTTGTAAAGGATAATCCATCATCCAGTGATAACGGTGAAACATTTTGTGCCAGTAATGTGTGGTTTCACAATTTTAATGTGATAACTGCAGTTTATAGTGTAACTAGGCACGGTGAAGCAGCCAGTGCTGACTAAAGGGCTGCTGAAAATTACATACACCACTTCAAAATTATGACACAGAGAAATAGCTTTTGCCCTTATCAAGTTTTCAATTGTGATGAAACTGGCCTTTTCTGGAAGAAAATGTCCAGGAGAACATACAATAACCAGGAAGAGAAGAAAATGCCAGCCTACAAGCTTGTGAAGGATAAGCTAAACTTACTGCTCTTTGCCAATGTGAGTGGTGATCTCAAGATAAATCCTCTCTTGGTTTAGCATACTCTGAGACTCCTAGAGTGCTCAGAAAACATAAAGTCATGAAGATTAGCCTAGAGGTCATGTGGAGATCTAAACCAAAAGCCTGGGTAACACAAGTACTTTTTTTTGAGTGGATCAGCGAGGCTTTCTGTCCTACTGTTAAGAACTATCTAGAGGACAGAGGTTTATCACTCAAGGCTCTCCTCGTCATGGAGAATGGTCCTGTTCACCCATGAGATTTGGAAGAAGAATTGGCTGCCCAGGGCTTTCAGTTGAGTTCCTCACACCTAATACAGCTCCTCTACTGCAGCCTATGGACCAGCAGGTTATACCTAACTTTAAGAAGCTATACACACCAAGGAAGTGCTCCTAAAGTACTTCTAGATGATCTCAGATACAGATTTAATCCTTAAAGAGTTCTGAAAGAAACATTACAACATCCTTTGCTGTGTCGGGTTAATTGAGAAATCCTGGGCCAGTGTCTCTCTAAGGACACTGAGATCTGCCTGGAAGAAAGTGTGGCCTAAAATTATACAAGAGAGACTTTGAAGGGTATGTAGAGGAGCCTGAGTCTTCAACTGACTCTTTGGTCAATGACGCTGCAGGTAGACAATGGTGATGTTGAGGAACCAGTGTAGGAACACTCAGAGGAATTGTCTACAGAGGAACTTCAGCAACTTCTGGGTGAGCAACAAAGAATGGCAGCTGAGGAGCTTCTGAAGAAGAAGGGGTGGATCAACAATCAGTGTAGCAAAGTTCTTCTGAAATAAAGGAAATCCTGAAGATACATTTGTAGAGAAGACCCATCCAGACAGAGAAAAAGCCAATCACTGCATTCATCTGATTAATGACAATATTATATCATACTACAGAACAGTGTTAAAACAACAGACAACCTTAGACCAGCTTTTAGTACTGAAAAGGTTGAGACCTAGTGAGCCAGAGGTAGGTCCCAGTGGGCCACAGACTCTCCCAAGGAGAGAACGACACCAGAGAGCCAGATTCCTGATGTTCTTATGGAAGGGGACTCTCCTTTCAAACAATAACCACCTTCCATTTCATCTTCCCTTCCTGCAAATAGAAGATGTTAACTTGAATGGTGAATGCAGTATGAAATTGTTGTTTCTGGTAAACTAGATACATTTTATAACTTTTTGGTGAATACACAAGGAAAATTATTGAAAAGATTAGTTAAGGGGTTCTTTGGGGGTTTCAGAAGACATTATGAGTATTTCCATTTGTATGGGGAAAATAGTCTTGATTTATAATCAATTTGAGTTACAACCAGACCTCATGAATGAATTCAGTTCATAAGTCAAGAGTCCACTATACAAGGCTTTAGTCCCTGGTTCTCTCTTTCTTACTTGCTCACTCACTGTCTTTCACTGTTTTGCAGCATGGTTCGATAGCAAGCCTCATGTAGTGAAAACCTGAAGATTCCTGGCAAACTTCTCCAACCACAGAAACAAATTTGGAAGCAGATTTTCCAATTCCCCTCAGTTCTTCAGACTGTAAGCTGTTCAATGGTAATCCCCTATGAGACTGATACTGAAACACCTGCATCAACTACTTCTGGATTCCCAGCCACAGACACTGAAAGATAATAAAGGTTTATAGTCTCAAGCTGCCAAGTTTTGGATGAATTTGTTACTCCGCCATATGTAATGAATAAGGTTGCTCCATGTTTAGCTATTGCATTGTTTTTCTAGTGTGAGAAACCAAAAGGATAAGTAAGAGCCAAAATGTATAATAGATATTGGGAATTAAGAAGAAAATGTTTAAATGGGAAAAGGAATAAGGGAGAGGGGAGGAGAAAAGGAAGGAAGGGAAAAAGAATAGAAATAAAAAAGTGGAAACAATTCTTTTGTAAATAAGGAAGCAGGTCCTGAGTCTGATCTCCAGTACCAAAAAAAAAAAAAAAAAGCAGGAGATAAATAAGGAAGAAAAGAGGGGTTGAAGGGAGGGGAGAGGATTGGGGAAAAAAAGAAAAATCAAGGGTTGGGACTTAGCCCACTGGTTCTGCCACATGCCTCACAAGTGTAAGGTCCCAAGTTTGATCCCCATTACCAAAAAACAAAAAAAGAAAGAAAAGAAAAATCAAGATATATTATACACAGGTACAAATTCTCTATGATAAATGCAATCATTATGTATATCTAAAATGTACTAATAAAAATTAATTTAAAAAATAAATACAGTTGCTTTTGGAAGAGATGAACAAAGGAGAGAATTGTCAAATTTGCAAGTAGAAACAAAAGAAAGTAAGTGTCCAGGAAATTAGTATTGCAAAGAATATAAAAGCCATCTGCTCCTGATCCCACATGGTAAGAGATGAGATCTTTTAACGATTTAAAATAACAAAGAGCCTATTAGTTGATTAAAGGAACTTGAGGGAAAGATTATATTATTGTGAGGGGGTCAAGGTGGCTGGCATTACATTGGGTGGAGAAGTAACAAAGGAGTTAGAAAGCCAAAGAAGTACAACGTTCTTGAGAACAATTTGCAAAAACAGCATTGAACATAGTTACCAGCACATCTTGGTGGCAACGAGGAGATAACTCAAAAGTCTACTATGATGCACACGGAAATATAAAACAAAAGAAATCATAACCTCAAACCAAAAAGGCTAGAAACTCTAAAAAGGCCAGAAATTTTCTGGGAAAAAGTGTACTTTTTGAGTTAGCATTTAGTGGTGAAACTGGTTGAAGAATTTCATTGCTAGATGTTTTTTAAAACCCTTATGCCATGAGAAGGAGGTGAATTGAACAAGTTGTGTTGTCTCTGAGAAAAGCATATTTCTAAATTCCCACTTCAGATGTGATAAAGGGAATGCTGGACGAATGAAATCCTTGACCCCAGAGGAAAGATCTCAGAGCCACTGAGCAAAAAGGGAGCAAGAACACAAAATCAAAAACTTGACACCAGTTCTATCTTACCACCAGGTAAAAGGAGGAGGTCAAATAATACCCAATAGAATTTTGGTATTGTTTTGACAAAGGTCCAATATGTATCTGCCATTCACAATTTTCCCAGTGAAATAGTTGATTAAAACAATCTGGTTTCTGTTCCGTCAATGAGGTTAGGTGTCTGTGGGGGGGGCTGCAGAAAACTCATTCTTTCGTTTCCTAATTTGCTGGATCAAGCGGATTTGTGTCTGGATTTCATGTGTAAGCCTGCACTGTTGGGTATGGCTGTGGAATTGCAGATGTGGGGTATGACTGGGAATCTTCATTTGGGGAGAAGGTGATTGAGTACCTAGTTATCTGCAGGCCCAGAGGGCTGACTAGAGCAGAAAATGATCCATATTTATCATATGTCATTTCATTTTCTTCTTCCTCAGCATAAATGAGGCCACTTTCCAAACCTCCTTTGCTATAAGGTATTGCCATAAGAATGAGTTCTGGCAAATGAATTATGAGTAGAAATGGAGGATTTTTCCTGCCTGAGTTAGTGCCTTCTATACTTTCCTTCTTCCCCACAGTGGAGGCCAGTTATAGGTAGCAAAGCTACAGGTTGAATTAGAATGATACAGATAGGCCTATCATGTGAAAGAGGCTATGTTTTTAATAACATGTTAAGAAATGTTCATTGAAATTTCAAGGACTAGAGTGGGAGCTAGCATGAGTTTTCCTGATTGATATACATTTGTTTTTCTTTACTCTGCATAAGAAGAGTGAAAACAACTACTAAATGAGTAATGTTGTTCAGTGCATCCTTAAAGTTCAGGAAACATTCATCAGATAGAATAGAGTTTTAGCACATTTCATTTATAGAATGGTTTCTTGGATAATGTGTGAATTCATGTATGTGTTATGATATGTTTATGAGTCAGGAATTATTGTATCTATGTATTGAGTTCTGCACCATACCTCCAAAAAATTCCTCAGATGTGGGCCCTTTAATGTAGGCATATTTTGAAATAAAGAGAAAGTGCTTGATATAAAAAATTTTTTTCTATTTAAACAACTGCATAGAATGGCTTCTTTATCATTGTCTACATAATAGTCTTCAAACTCCGCAAATTCTCCCCTCTGAGGATCACTCTTTTTATATGGTGTTTGATTTGCTTCAATGTGCACATGGCAGCAACAAGCACACCTAAAAGAGTAATAGCACCAAGGCCACAAGACAAAGTGTTAGTGATTTCTCAAGGTTCCTTCTCAAACCAAATTTAATATGTATTGTCATAGGGGAAGTGGGAGGGGAAGGGGAAAAGAAAGAAGGAAAAATTATGAGAAAAGAAAAAAAATGGAAACAAAGTCTATGTAAATAGGGAAGGATGGAGGGGGTGAAGGACGCACAGGTAATGGGGAAAAAATAAGAACCAAGATGTATCATGTACAGGTATAAGCAGACAATGATAAATGTAAACGTATTGTATACCTAAAATGTACCAATAAAAGAATTTAAGCAAAAAATAATATGTATTGTCTATCAAAGCAGGGAAGAGAATGTCCACAGGGTAAGGCAGTTTCAATAATAATTAACTATATGTGGATATAGGACAAAATCTTCAGATAGAGCATAATTCTGAAAATTAGAGAGCTACAAATTTAAACAGACTGATATCTTTATATTTTTTTTGGTTACCTTAACTTTTATTAGCAAAATAATAATTTGACTGATCAACATGACTGATATTTTATAAGCCGTGAGTTTATAAGAGTTCTGGTAACCAAGGGACAAAAGTGGTCCAGATGTCCTTCCTTGGTTTCTTCAGCATCCTCTTTCCTATGCCGTTAGGATAGTCTTAAAAATGCATTTGAACTCAATTAAAACTCTTTCATCTGTCAAGATGTGTTGACTCCCTTTCTCTTCTGTTTCCCTTCTCACCAATAAAACTATAAGATCTCTCTCAATGAGAGAAGCACAGTGATAGAAAACAATGACAATTCATCTTTGAAGGGGCACTGAATTTTCACACTCGTGTTATTTGGAGAATGAGAGTAGTTCAAGTTACACAGTAAACAGAACTGGAGAAAGTGAAAGAAATTTATAAGGGAAGAAGAAGCAAAAGGGAAAAAGGGAAAACCTTATGTTCTCATACAGTACAGAGAAAACAAATGCTAGCTGCATTCTTTGTGATTTTCTGCTTTAAAAGAACATCAATGATCACTATAGGTTGTATTGTCCCTTAGACCACATTCCTAGAAGAGATGTTCTTTTCCACTAAGGCAGTGGTGGCAAATCTATGGCACGTTACTAGTTTTTTTTTTTTTTTAAACATAAGATGTTAATGTATAACTTGCTCTTTTTAAACTAAAACCTCAGTATTCAGGTTTAATTGCAGTGTTGGCACTTTGTAATAAATAAGTGAGTTTTGGATTGCAGTTTGGGCATTTGTCTCTAAAAGATGTGGCATCACTGCCCTAGGATATTGGCAATCAGACAAACACTACAATAAAGAGTAGTTTGGACTAATGATAAACCTTTACATTGCAGATGAAGACTGGTAGTGGACAAGACTGGTAGTGGATACTAATGTGATACATTAGTATCACATCTGACTGCTAACTTTCAAAAGGGAAAAGAATCTACTGAATTTTGTCAATCTGCAGTAATTGGAAAGTGTTTTGTCACAAAGCTGAATTCACATGATCTGCTTCCTTTATATTGTTAAAGAAAAATAATGTTTTTATGCTAAACTTCCTTGATGTAGTCTGGCATATGAGTTTTGATCAAAATATATACTGAATATTTAAATTTTTAAAATTTATTGGAGTAAGAGATACCTTGCCATTAATCCCCCTCAAATACCCTCACTTTGAACACACTTATCTCATTGTTCTTGCCATATTCTGAAACAGCTCTGGAAGTCTTCTTTTGTGAATGTCTTTAATAGGTGTAATAAAAATATGTTGAATGCTGATGAAAGTGCCACCAGTAGAAAGGAAGGCTCATAAAAATATTGTGATGTGTCCTCATTCACTTAAGTCATGGATCAGGCTCTGTACAACTTCATGTTTTTCCCCAAAGTCCAAATGACCATGAATCTATTCAGGACATCATGGTAGACATGACAGTGCAATTGAAGACACTCATGAAAGAGGACTTCTAGAACTGCTTCAGAAAGTGGCAAAGATGATATGGATAAGTGCATTCAAAGTGAGAGGGAGTATTTCATTAGCTATGAATTGCAATCTGTGTGCAATACTGTAACAAATTTTTAAAAATTGCACATTAACTGTATTTTCTGGTCACACCCTCCTATCTTTATTGTTAGTGATCCAGGCTATTTTATAAGGGCTTTTAATGTATCTTCAGGAGAAAACCATTGTCCTTTTGGAAATATACTTAGTCTGATATTTAATTTCCTCAATTCTTAGATAGAAAATGGACTGAATTTTTGTATTGCTCCTTTCTAAACATTACCATTAGTCATAATAAGTGAATCAAATGAGCACATGCAAGCTGCAGGCTTTATGTAGAACAAATTAGGGTGACTCAGAATAAACCCAAGATCCTGTTAGGAGCAACTGATATTTAAAAAGTCATTAAACAGAACATTCCATGTAAAAGATCAGGGGCTGTAATATAAATGGAGAGAAGCTGTTGCATAGGACAGACATTTAGGGTGAAAGTTATGATTTAGAGAGGTTTCTGAACTGAGTGTATTCAGATGACGCACAAAAGAGATTTGTATGCAGATTGGGAGAATACAGTGAGACAGTCTTACTCAGTTAAGTTTCCCAGGCTGGGCTCAAATTTGCAATCCTCCTGCCTCATCCTCCCAAAGTAATGAGATTACAGGGATACAGGGAAAATTCAATGCTTAACCAGCTTCCACACAGTTGATGGTGGTTTTAAAAACATTCCTTTTTTGATTCCTCCTTGAAATGTAATCCTGTCAGTAAGATAGAAATCTCGCTGCACTTGAGTCTTATTTGTCATAATTATGCATCTTTAGGGTTTCATAACTACCAATTTAATAACTTTGCCGTTTAGAGGGCTATACCAGCCAATCAGGATAATAGGTTTGGTATTTGGTAGAAACCATTTAACACCCAAGAGCCCTTATTGTGAGCCTCTTGATGCTACTTCAATTTGACAGGCAGCTTCTGATCATCACACATTGCAAAACCTTTGGTAAAATGCTCATTTCTTTTAAATAAACTCTGTGACCTAGTAGTAGATGACTTAATTTGCATATAAGGTCACTATGTAAGAGACATTTTCTTCAAATTACTCATTTTCTTCCTAGTCATCTATTACATTTACGTGAATGCACCAAGAAGCTTCTACTTCCTCAGGAATTCTAAGTGCAGGTAGGTTCCAACTGACAGCTGATAATGTGCCACAGCCTCCAAAACTAGCTGTTACTCTCATTGCATGATTTTGGGGAAGATTCTAGCCTTATCCATCTAAAATGGAGCACTTTTTAAACAATTAACTGCATTGTCCAACAACTTGTCACATTAAAATGATAAGCAGTAACACAAGATCTTAGCACATCAGTTCTTTGGTTTTTTGGGGGGTTTTTTTGGTGTCGGGGATCGAACTCAGGTCCTTGAGCTTGTGCAGCAGGCGGTGAAACCACTGAGCTAAATCCCCGGCCCTGCACATTAGTTCTTATTCTGCAGTAGACATAAAGATCATGGGAAGAGTGCTTTTAAATATAGATTCCTGGGGCTTATCCTCAAGGACTCTTATTTATTATGTCTTTGGAGGGGTCCGGGAAATGGCATTTAATAAGCACTGGAGTAATTTTGCTACAATTATCTTTAGATTATATTTTGAGAAACACTGAATAAGACCAATTACTAGTAGACTGACTATCATAAGGACATTCTAGTATTTTATCTGAATGAATTGATAAAATGGTTTTGTTTTATTTCTTTTCTTGGCCTATGCCTTTATTTCTTCTAAACTATGAAACCACTTTTTAAAAAGCATTTTGTTAATGAGTCTGTCCATTTATTTACTTAGAAAAAAAGAAGGTGAAATATACAGAAGCTTTTGTGTTTGCATAGCATGATTTTAAAAATGAACAGAGATTACACTTTGGCAAGCTTTGCCAAGGTCATAACTAGCAGTATAGTAGTCTGAGCATGAGATGTGGGCTCAAATACCACCAATAGTACTTTTTAGCACACTTTACAAGACCTTTGGTAACATGCTCATTTCTTTTAAATGAACTCTGTGACCTGGTAGTATACAGTCCACCTCCAAGGTCATCAGGTAAGAGTAGTTTTCTCCAAAAATGATTTTATACTTAACCTTGTAATCCACAGTGTCCTCGTTTATAAAATATGGATAGTAATAAATATCTTACAGATCTACATAACCCTCTCAACCCCCCTGTCTCTGTCTCTGTCTCTCTCTCTCTCTCTCTATGTGTGTGTATGTGTGTATGTGTGTGTGTATGTGTGTGTGTGCGCGCTAGGGGTTCCAAAACTAGCTCTGCTACTCTCATTGCGTGATTTTGTGGAGGTCTCTAGACTTATCCATCTAAAATGGAGCACTTTTTAAATAATGAACTGCATTGTCCAGCAACTTGTCATATATATGTCTAGAGACAGATAATTTATGTAGACCTGTATATATATGGGGGGGGGGAGAGGAGAGTCTGCCAAAAATATATATACATCAGGAACAGAAAAACTTATAGAAATAATTTATCATTAAATTTACTGAGCCATCATGAGATTAATACAAGTTACCTTTGGCCTCTACAATTACAAGAGGTGCTCAAACTGGTGGCCAATGGCTTCCAGACGCTTACTAGTATGACAAAACTTTGAAGTGTGCATACATTTTTTGGCAGACTCTATATGCACGCATACACATACATACACACATGCACACACATATGCACAGCTTAGCACACTCCCTGTCTCAGAATAATCTATTTTTTTCCATTACTGAGGATTGAACCCAGAGCCTCTGCATTAAGCTATGTCCCCATTCTTTTTTTTTTTTTTTTGAGACAGGATTCTGCTAAGTCATTAGGTTGTCCAGGGTGGGCCTCAAACTTGAGACTCTCCTGCCTCAGCTTCCCAGAGTAAACTTATATTTTCATTGTAATCATCAAAGTAAAATAGGTGAGCACTTCAAAAATACATGTATCTATCTGGGATAAGAAAAATCTAGCTTCTACCTACTCTTCCTATCCTACTCTTTCTTACAGGTGGAGTAAAAGTAATAGTAAACCTAAGAAAGAGAAGGTGCCTTTTAAAGATAGACAGCTAAATGTGCTGATGTTGGTTCATGATCAGCAATTTCCCTGCAAGCTCAGATGTCAGGAATAAGTCAATACCATGCTCTAGGGTAAAGTGGATCATTTGGAATAGTCTTCTTTCCCTCACTCATTTGTTTCTGCATATCCTATCTGATATACCAGTGTTTTGTTCAGAGGCAATAGGTAGAAATTAAGTTATTTCTTTACCTCCAGTATAGTATGAAAATCAAATATGCAGCATACACACTTTTGTTGTGATACAGTTTATGAAGCATTTTAGCTGAAGGATAATACTCTGGGTTCTTATTTCCACAGTACATGTCCCCAGCTGCCAGGTCCAACTTTGCACCAGTATCAGCCTAGAGTGACAGACAGGAGCCCAATCAAGATGGCAGGCTATGTCTGCACTGGCAATGACAGCTGTGGCTAGTGAGTGTCAGAGGGTGAGTGAGGGTGATGAGTCCCATATCTGCAACGTCCCCCAGGGCCAAACAGTAATTTTTTGTTGTTCTTCTTGCTTTTCAGTTTTGAAGGTACATGTGTGGACGCCTATAAGCACGATCAAAGTTATTCTGCCTTCTCCAATATAGGATGAAACAAATCATGATACAACACATAAATTTGGTCATTTGAAACATGAAGGTCAAATCTTCTCAAAGAAATATAAAAAATTATTCATTTTACAAAATAAATTGTATGGAAAAATTTTCAAAAATGAATTTGCATATTGATGGCCTTCCTTTGTGGATAATTAAAATTTAATGTGCACAAAGCTTATAAAGATGTTTAAAGGGTAACAACAGAGCAAAGAAAAGTAAATTTACAATAAAAACCAACAAAACTATCTTTTAAAATGCTTTTTTTTTTTTTTTTTTTTTTTGCTGGTGGTGATGGGAATCTATTCCAGGGCTTCAGGATGCTAGGCAAGTACTCTACCATTTATCTGCATCCTTGTCCAAAAAGCTACTTGAGACAGGTAACTAAAAGTTGCTTGATGTGACTGCATGTACATCTATCTGCTATCCTCATTAATGCTGACTCTCTGCCTCTTCCACTTGAGGGCTTGGGGGAGTCTCTTTTCTTCTCTTTCATTTTCTCCCTGTTTTATACTGGATGTATGAGGGTGGCAGTTTCCCCTGTCCTTGTTAGCAGGTTTCTAAAGCTTGATGTTGCATAGAGACATCTAGCTTCAAAGCTCTGCACACCTCAATGTTTTACTCTGTGAGTGAGGAATAATTTTATATTCTCCCTGTACACTGGAAATGTTTACTCATATTATTTGTAAGTCCTATGTCCTTACAGCACAGAGATTCTTGGGAGAAGGTGATAGATAAACACCAGGAAAAAGAAACAATCTCCCTCAAATTTTTCCAGTGACAGTTTGGATATATAATGTAAACCTGAGCTCAGCCCTACTGTAAAATCCAACACATCCTCTTGAGAGGCTTGAAAATTCTAGGAAAATTCATTATTTGTTTCTCATTATTACTGCAGTGTTATCTTTGGTAGTATTTTCCCTTGATCTTTACTGCCTCTAGAAGAAAGAATTTAACATTTCTTATAGAAATCCATTCTTAAAATTTCTGACTATTTTATTTTTCTGATTATCTAAATGAGCTTCAGATAATCTTGCTAACATTTAATGACTAGGTAAACTAAATTCACCTATTTCTCTTTTTAAATTTGTTTATGACTTGCTTGAAAGTTTTCTAAGTTGTAACAGTTCATGCTAATTTGATTTTTTATTTTTATGATTACATATCCTATGTTCTTAAAGGAACAGATCTTGTTTCTTATTATAGAGATGATCATACACTTTTTTGACCTTTTGGTTTGAAAATGATGACAATTCTACAGTAGCCTTTTAAAAATTAATGTAAACAATGAGATATCTGTATAAAAATGTAAAATGATCTTATTACCCGTCTTTCTATATTTCTTAATGCTTTCCCTTTCTTTTGTCAATGTACAATATTGTACAATATTTTTATTCCCGACAAACATGTTTATCTCAGCAAACACATTATGCTTGAAAAAGAATAGTGCTGTTGTTTCACATCAGGGCATAATCCTAGGAAAAATGCAGAGATATCTTCTGGTTTGAACTCTAGAGGATAAAAATTAGTGGCCCAACTCCTGGAGTTGCCATAGGGTAGCAGTTGGGACTAAGGAAATTTGGATGTGGTTTCTTCCCTCATGCTTGTAATTTTAAACCTGGCCCTTGGAAATGACCAGTGACAGCCCAGCACTTCAGCAGTGACAGCAGCAGTGAGGAGAGGGAGTTCCTGGACAGCAACCTGACACCAACTCCCCAGATCTCCTGCTCTAAGGAATGGCTCATCAGAAAAAGGGGGAGTCATCTTCAGGGCATGAGAGAAGATCCAGTCATGGGTCTACTGCCTGGAGACTCATGAGAAATGACTGCAAAAAGAAGAAAATAATCATCTCATTGTGGGCAAGAGGGGAGCTCTAGTCATAGGATAACAACAAACACCTCTTCCAAACTGCAATTTGGTAATTAAATCTGAGAACTGGGTCAGTCAGCTTCAAAATTATTCAATTATTTTAAAAGGGACCTTCTTGCCTCTTTCATAAGACTTACTTTCTTCTAATTTTTTTAGTATTTGTAATTAGTCCATTTTATGGTTTAATAATCAGTACAGTGACCACATTTAACCACTTAGGTGGTTAAATTTCGGTCGCTTATTTCAGTTCTAAATGTTGCAGTTGATCCCCATTGTCTTTCTCCCAAGATCAAAATATTTCAGACAATCAATTACTGAGCATTTATTAGGTCCTGACTGAGAATCCTGTACATTTAAAATTATTCCTGGCAGCATCATTGGTCTGTCTCTGGGGACATATGAATAATTACCAGACAATGCTTAGCTTGAGCCAAAGTACATGAACAATCAGTCAAATGCCTGAGATTAATTTACTATGGCTACTAACCAAATGGATGAAGAAATACTGTAAAATACATTTGAATTTAAACAATTTATTTGCAAAAACAATTTTTGTAAGTAATCTGGATTATGTACACTGGATTATGACAGTGAATTCATAACTAACTAAAATCTTGTGCTAAACAGTGCTGATTAAAAGATAGAAGTTAATCTGAGGAACCTGTAAAAGAATATGATAATAAAATTTATAAATAAGCAACTAAAACAATTAAAATCACCAAGTCCCAGAACAGCAGTAATAATAATGATCACACATGGAAACTCTATAACATATCAGGAATAAGTAGATAGTAGAATAGTATCCTAAATGTGCGCTCTGCTTCTGAACTGAGAGAGGCAGATAATCTCCCTAGCACCTTTTATTTCAAGGGAAATCTTCAGTGAACTGAGTTCTCTTTGGTCCATTTTAAAAAGAATTTTAAGATCATTGCTTTATTATAAGCCTTCTACAGCAAAAGGAATCAAACATTGCATGTAAAAATAAGTAAATATACATAAAAGCTTTCTCTACATGAAAAAAATGTTGTAAAATTGAGGTGGAGAATATATAGTTCATTAGCCTGTATGTGAAATCAGTTATAAATTTGGGCAGATGGTGATTTAATAGCCACTAGTATGGCTGTAGTACAACAACAACAAAAAATTAAAGTCCACATGAAACTCATTATTTGAAGTAAAATTCATATAATTTTTTTTCTCATCCTGTATTCATTTCTCATTTTATTACTATTTGTTCAGGAAAGGTCACCTTCTCCCCAGGTTCCCATGTTTTAAGACAAAATAAGCCAAGTCTGTTCAACATCAGGGTAAGGTTGGACTGGATTCCAGGTCAGAGTCATGGTCCAGACCTTCCTATCCAGCCCTTCCTTCCCCCTTTGATAAAATCAAAGACAGGCACCCTGGCTTATTCCAAGCAGGACAGAAGACAAGCATTATCTGATGGCAACATCCCATGTGCAGGCTGGGGAATAAGCACACCATCTGGTCCTTGGTATCACAGGAGTTAGGTATCTGTTGTTGATTCTACTGGAACTCACAATCCAATGTGCAGTGAAAGCATGAGGAAAGCATGTGAAAACATAGGTTCCTGGACCCTCACACTGGAAGGATTGTCCTTCAGGAAGTCTGTAATGAGATTCAGAATTCCACACACAAAAAATATACTCAGGTGGATTCAATTGTATGCTCATTTGCTTACTAATTAATTCAACACCTATCTGTGAGCAGTAAACGTGCCCTGGTCACCCTCCTAGGATGCAGCAGTGTCACCACAGGTACAGCAGTGAATAAGATGAACAAGGTACATTTTCTCATGGGATGATTGGAGTTATGTTTTCTGAGTAGAGATTAAAATGTTATAAATACAAAAATAACACACTTTCAAATATTGGTAATGCTACAAGAAAATAAAATGGCACAGAGGGAAAACAGTAGCCATGAATGTGTGAGAAAAGATGACCAGAGAAGGCTGCTTTGAGGATGCTATATTTGAGTTGAAGGTTTAATGATGAAAAGGAGGTACATGCATGTGTATGTTTGTGTGCATGTTAAGGCACACAAGGAAGTGCACAGGAAATACAAAGCTGTAGAAGAGCAAAGGCCCTGAGGTAGGAAAAGAATGTGGCAATCTTTTTTAAAAAATTAATTTTATTGGTACATTAAATATACATATAATGACATTCATCATTGGAAATTTGTACCTTTACATAATACATCTTGGTTCTTATTTTTTCCCAATTCCACTGCCCTCCCTTCAACCCCTCATTTTCTCATATTTATTCCATTACCTTCTTTCCTTTCCCCATTCCCTCCTACTTCTCCTTCCCCTTTGGACCTTTTCCTCCTATTTCACAATATCTATTATGCCTTTTGATCCTTATTTACACTTTCAGTTTCTCACGCCAGAGAAACTATTTGGTATTTACACATGTGTGTCCTATTTATTTCACTTAAGAGTATCACCTCAATATGCAATCATTTAGCTATAAATGTCTCTAATTCTTTATGGCTGAGTAGTACTCCATTTTATAAAAAAAAATTCTTTATCCAGTCTTCAAAATCTTGAGTAACACAAGGCAGGACAGTGCAGCTAAAACAGGGTTTCTCAAGTGTGAAATTATGGACATTTTAGGGCTAAGTAGTTCTTCGTAGAGTGGGTAGAGTGGAGCTTTTATATGCTTTGCAATGTTTCATCAGTAGCCCTGGTCTCAATCCACTAGATGTTGGTTGTGCCCTCCCATTATGACAACCAGAACTGTCTCCAGCCATTCGTAAATGTGCCTGGGAGGCAGTGTCATCTTTAGCTAAGAACTACCTAAGTACAGCACAGAAGGGCAGGGAGAATGAGAGGAGCCCGAGAGGACAAAGCAGAGAGTAGCTAAATCACTCAGGGCTGTAATAATTCCTGGATCTTTTTCCATGAGAATCTGGAGGTCACTGGAGGATATTAATTGGGGATCGATGAGAGCTATGATCTGATGTATGGCTTTAAAGGCCACTCTGATGGTTGGGTGGGGCCTGGAGGGGTACAGAAGTGGAGCAAAGGTCCTAGTTGCTGGGTTGTTGAAGGAATCTCACAGGAGGAGGGGATGGGGTTGCAGTAGTGTTAGCAGCAAGGATGGTGAGCATATGCGGGGTTCAGCAAATCAGTGCAAGGAGCCCTGGCAAGATGGAGGGAAGTCACTGGAATCCACCCGGAGAAACATCATTGTTGGTGCTTGCTACTCAAATGTGATGATTCATGGACCAGCAGCACTGCCCTTCCCAGGTGTGGAGTCAGATGCTCCTCCAGAACCTCAGCCACGCTGACTCCTAATCTGAATATTCACAAGGCCCCCAAGCGCTCGCTCTGCATATAAAAGCCTAAGAAGCACAAGCCTAGACTAATTTTCCTATTTTATTTATAGGAAAGAAGACATTTTGAGGGGGAGAGGGGTCTGTCCAAGGTCACAGAAGTAATCAGGGGGAGAGCCAGAATTAAGAAATAGCTCTCCCACTGCCTGGTTCAGGATCCATTCCAGCAGTCTTTGTGGAAGGATATTGTAAATCTCCTCTTAGAGTCCTTAATTAGAGAGCTAGGAATTGTAAGATTGTCCCTTAATTCTTACAGGATAAGAAAAAGTCACCCTTCAAAAAATAAAAGTTTGACATTCCTCTAGGAAAGAAGAATGAAAGACCCATGGTATCAATTTAAAGCAAAAGAGCATTTAAAAGCCATTTACCAAAATGTGTTGCTGCTGCTCATAGGGCTGGCATCTTTTCCCAACTCAGGTTGTTAACAATGAAAACATAAAACAAATCCCCTGAAGAGGGGTGCCAGGACTGGGCTGTGGGAAATGATGATGAGGCTCTGGGATCATCTTCTGCTTCCAGGGCTGCCCAGTGCAAAGGCAGCACTAGGACTGCCAGGTCACAGGCGGCAGGATCTGCAACTTGAACAATGTCTTTTTTTCTCCCCCTGCTGGCCACATAAGGAGAGAATTTGGAAAACCGAGCCTCAGTCTATGTCCCTTTTGTTTTTAATGCCTCTTTTCTGGCTATTACCGACTTGCGGGTTTCTCATTCCCCAGGGATGTGGACCATTTGTTAAATTCCCCTCGCTTCAAAGCCTAATGTATAAAATAACTACTGTCCTTTTGGCAGCTCCTGCAGAGCTAATATGCTGTGCTTATTCCAATATGTGGGCACCATCATATCCTAAATTAGAGTGCCTTGTTTGAAGGATGAGTTTGAGGGGAAAGAGGGATCAGCAAAGGGATTCAAATCCACAAGACTGCCTCTCATTTGACAAGATACCCAGCTCTGTTTCTAAGCCTGGGCAGCACTGCGACCTCAGAAGCCTGAGAGATTTGGCAAATCACTTCCACCAAAAGGCTTTTCCAGTTTCCTGTAGTTAGTGGGCTTATAAAGGGGAGATAAACCAACCATGGCGTGAGCACAGTGTTGGTGGGCAGCGCGAGTGCTCCAGGTCCCCTGGAGAGGAGGAGAGCACTGAATGGCCATTAGGGCTGCAAGTGAAACTGCTCCTCTCTGTTAGGGACTGGGCCTGAAGCACACAGCTTCTGTCATTGCACAGATATCATCTGCCATTAGCAGGTTCCTGACAGAACACAAGGCATGCCCAGTGCTTCTCCCCAGGAGCAGAAGCAAGGCAGCATGCAGGTGTGCATATGCACGTCTGTGTGTGTGTGTGTGTGTGTGTGTGTGAGTGTGTGTGTGTGTTGGGAAGAGGCAATGAAGAAAAGAGAAAAGATGAAATGATGAATTCTGGACTCACACATTTACACAGGATAGAGGGAACAGGGCAGGATTTAAGCCAAATCAACCCCTTTGGAATTGGAACTCCGAGTACAACATTTTGTGCCTGTGGTCTTCATTTTCCATCTCCAGCAACTGAGAATAACAACAAACAATGACTGACAGGATTCTTGGTAAGCGCCAGGCCTCATGCTGAACCACACTGTGGGGACCACTTCACTTAATCTGAGATGGGATAGGAATTATTTTTAGTTTTTAAATTAATGTATTGTTTTAGTTGAAGAGAGACACAAGCACATTTTATACATTTCCCCACAATACTCAGATAAGAGGGGTTGGAGCCAGGATCCCACTGATGGCTGTGTGATTCTGGAGTCCTCAAGCATCAGCACTGCACTGCTTTGTTGCCATTCAGTGGTCACTGAGAGCTGCATGCCAGAAAGCACACTGTACTGAGTACTACACTAACTTTGGCTATTACTCCATAAAGAACTTTACCTTAGCTGTTCTAGTCATTGATACTTGTTGTGGACCTGGTTTGGGACCTGGTTTTATTTCACAAAAAATAGTTAGTTTTAATATAAAGTTAAGGCAAGTGAGAAAAAAAAAAGATACTGGCTTCTCCCTCAAGGAACATCTCATTTTTCCAGTGTGGGCAAGAAAAACAATATATCCTTTTGGAGGACTATATCAGGGAAATAGAGGAAATCCCAAATGTTCACCAAACAAGAACTTACCTAATCTTATATTAGTGGCAATCACTGATGGTGAGTTCTCACTTAATGGCAACCATGAGAGCCTCCCTTGTCTTTCATCCTATCTCTTCTCTTTATGAAATTTCAAGACAAATATCTGAAATGAGTAAATTTTAATTCTGAAACACTTATGGAGTTTTCCCAAAGCTATAATTTAGCAGACATAGTCGAGGCACTATATCATAGTAAATGATAGTTTATCCAGTGTTCATCACCTGGAAATATTACTACTAGCAGTGCTTCTGTGATTCAATGGTACAATAATTGATGTTCACAATGATTACCCTGAGGCAATGCAAGGTCCTGAAGTGCTTTGTGGATCATAAAAACAAAGGAAAAGGGAAAAAAAAGAGAGAAAGGCTTTTCTTTGGAACACTTTTTTTTCTTACAGTTGATAATAATACAATTCTTTGGATATTAATCACCAGTAAGAAAATATGTGGTGACATCATTGATAGGAAAACTTCTATTCCCCATTATACCAAAACAAGTAATTATTCACAGCCAAATAGATGGTTGATATCTTTTTGCTTCCCCTCAAAACCTCAAGTCACATTTACCTCACTGGCATATGAACAACTCTCAGGAGTCATTCCTTGTTTTAGTTTTCTCTCACTACCGAAACAAGTTACCATAAATTAAGTGACTAAAAATAATACAAATTTATTACCTTGCAATTCTAGAAGTGCAAGAAAAGTCCAAAATTTGACTCACGGGGCTGAAATCAAAGAGTCAGCAGAGCTGCACTCCTCCGGGAGACTTCAGGGGAGACTGCATCCATGTCTTTCCTGACTCTAGAAGCTGTCTGCAGTGCTGGGGTTGTGATCCCCTTGTCCACCTTCCATATTTTTCATGCTAACTACAAGCCCTACTTTACATCTTCTTCCTTGTTCTGACCTCCTCACTTCCCTCTGACATGAAGGCTGGTGATTACACTGGGTCTACCAGATAGACCAAAATAACCTTGTCATCTGAAAATCTAATCATGTGTAAAATTTGCCACATAAGGCAACCTATTAATAGATCTTGGCGATTAGAATATAGCCATCATTAGGTATCCGTTATTCCATCTATCTTGCTGTCCTCACCAACACCTTTTTCATCATAATGTCTCCTCTCTCTTTCTTCTTTGACTTTGAATTTTTTGGAAACAATATCCTCTTGTCTGATGGCTTGAATGATCCTAAAACATAAATTACGGGATTTGATTCATGAGGTCAAAGGAATCAAGTTCTTAAAATGCTCTACTAGTGTCTGCAAGATTCTTGCTTTGCTTTTGGTTCAAGACAGCCTGCAGGGAAGGGGCAAACCTGAAAACTGTTTACTGCACTGCAGATGCCTGCTATCACATATATCCAAACATGGGAACTGCTCAACTTCCATTTCTCAGAGCTTGGACTTAATAGAAGAATTCGGAGTTAGAACATAAATGGAAAGAAAATAACGGAGAATATTTTTCTGCTACCAGATAGTGGAGAGCACAAGAGGATACTGGACAGGAGAAACAAGGAAGTAGAAAGCCAGGCTGAGAAAAAAGCTGGATTCCATCTGAAGAGCCTTTGAGAGTGCTGATTTGGCCACATTCCCAGCTGCACCAGGCACCCTCCATGCCCCTGTTCATTGCAGGAGGAGCAAGAGAGCATCCATGGAAAAGCGTCCCATGTACCCAGAGCATGGGGGAAAGTCCTGAGGAATGTTATGAGAGAGACACTAGCCAAGTGGAAATGAGGTTTGCAGATGTGTGGACAAAATGTCCAGACAGAAGGAAAGAGCACACAGGTCAAGCCAAACAGGGCTCTGCTTCTCAGGTGCAGACAAATTTCCTCTCTACTAAACTTTTGCCCTCAGATCACTTTGGCTGCTTGCCTCTAAATTATGTTGGATATTTCTCTTTTACCTCAGATTCCTGTGTTTCATAAGTCATGCCATTTGGAAAACTGTTAGATTTAAATAGGACACCTGACATATATTATAAACAATGCTCAAATGAACAAGTTTTATTATTTCCTTGTGTTCTAGCCTGTTTAAGATAGTTAATGGAAGCACTGGAGTGAAGAGAAGATGTAAATGTGTCAGTGTCAACTGTGATACTTACTTTCAATGCATATTACAAGCAGAGTCATCTGTGAGTTAGTGCCTTTGCAATAGGGCCACACCTTTTTAATTTTAGAAATTTTAGTGAGACAGAAATAATAGCAACTTTCTTTACCACTTAGAGCTTAACAGGTAAGGTACCATGAGAAGTGAATCATAAATTTTTAAAATTCATATGACACTAATGAGAAAATACTGTTGTGATCCTATTTTAAAGGTCATTATTTGGCTGAAGGAGGTCAGCTAACCATGGCATATAAGTAACAAATCATCTAAAATTCAAACCCAGCTTAGCTCACTTCCTAATTTCATCATCATAGCCATAACACATATTCTTTCTGTTTGTCCAAAAAAGACTTTTGTTTTTATAGATAAACTTAAAGGTGATATAGTACATAAAATCTCTTCTCCATAGATTAATTGATAACAAATGTGAGATTTTAATTATATGTGGTTTGAATATAACAAGTTATAGCTACTTCCATTTTGCCTTTCAAAAGTCATTTGGCTTTGTTCCATTCAAATCTCATTGTACTGTATGTAAATTTTTTCTCTGAAAAGTAGATTTTAATGGGTCGATATTGGCCCTGAAATAATACGTCCAAGTCTTTAGCCCCAATATCACTGAATGTGACCTTGTTTGAAAAAAGGGTATTTTCAGAGGCAATTAAGATGGGCCGTAAAAACAATAACTGTTATGTTAGAAAAGGGAGATGTGAGACATACAGACACAGAGACACATAAAGGCCAAATGAGAATAGAGTCAGAGAGTGGAGATATGCTGCTGCTAGCTAAGGAAAGCCATGTTCCAGCAGAGCTGCAAGGGGCAAGGAAGGATTTTCCCCAGGACCATCAGAGGAAGTGTGGCCCTGCTGCCTCCTGGATTTCAGATTGCAGACCTCCAGAACAGTGAGAGAATACATCTGTATTGCTCTAAACCACAAATCTTGGGATGACTTGTCGTGGCAGCTCTAGAAAACTAGTATGTGGATGTTATTTTGATGGCACAGATATCAAAATAGTTTGACAAACATTACTGAGGAAAACGGTGTGATTCGTCACCACAACTCTGTCTCAGGGATGCAGTGTTATACTTTCTTTCCTTTCTGATACAAGCAGAAATTATCATGTATTACAATGTTTTTTTAAAGACTAAAATATTGAACTGGCATTCAAAGTTTCAGTGTAATGTACCATGTATTTTATAAGGTCTCATGTGTTGTATTTTCCACTTCAGAAATAGAATAAATACTCAAGTTCCTACTCTTTAAGAGTGAAAAATTAGGCCAAAATCAATAAATATTCTGTTGTAATTGAATATCTATCATTATAGTTATAGAAGCAAAACATTCTCATTTATATTGATGATAAAATTTTACCAAATTCTACAAATAACCGAAATAAATATATGTATGCATGAACGTGTGTGTATGTGTAACTTTTAACCAATCCTTGTATGTTTAATTTGCTTCTTACGAAAGGTCAACAAGGACACAATTGCATTTAAACCCTTCATTACTATCTGGTGAATTTACTGTTCTCCTCATGAAACCCAGGAGTTTTCCTTGGCAGTTATCTCTGCCCCTGATATGTAATTCATCAGTGATTGCATGTAGAACTCTAAAGCTTTGAGAGAAGTACGGTCTGGATATTTAAGGAATCACTCAAGAGTGATTGGCTGTAGCTCCTACAGAAATCAGGAACCATGAGTGAAAAGTACTTTGGACATAATTTGCATGGCATAGGTATTTCATCACCAAAAATGTAGATAACTAGTTCAGTTGGTCCTAGAAGTGGTAGCAATAATAATAATAATAAGTATAATAATGATAATTATTATTATAATGATAATAATAATAGTAGTAGTATGGGTGGTGATAGATGCTATAGTGAGGAAAGACGTGAATAATCATTTTGGTTTGCCCAATCATCATGGAAGTCTCTCATAGCAGAAAAAAATCCCAAAGAAAGGAAACTAGCTCCTTATTATAGTGTTTCTGTGGATATTGAGAAATTATTCTAGGTCAGAAAGGCACCAACTCTTGCAGATGAGGTCAGAGTGGATTTTCAGGATGTGCTAAAATATCTGTTATCCTATATAGGTGTGAAGGTGATGGCAAAAGCAAGATGCAGTACTTACAGGCTGGCCATGATAGCAGCTCTTTATCCATCCTCAATTGCCAGTCACCCACTCTTACACAGCATGATAGAGTAAGATTATGGGTTATCCCTGCTGCCAGACATTTCCTTGGCAAAACCACATCCTTGACAAGGAACAGACTGGCATGAAGGTCCACATACATTCTCAAAGGCTTAGCAAAACTGCACTCAGGCTCAGTGGAGCCCTTGATCCACTGTGACACACAGCAGCTGAGTCAGCCTGCTGTGGAGAGCTTAGAATGCTTAAATATTCCTGAGGGAATTATTTTGTCTAGCAATTATCAATAACAGAACTGCCAAGGGTAGAAAGTTACAGCTACTCACACATTCATAAAACAAGTTTTCCTTTCAGCCTAGCCTTGGTGTTGTAAGAGGAATAACTTAATGGCGTGTGCACAGAGTCTCTTACTGGTTCCTTGGTATTATGATGGGACATTGGAATTTGGGAAAGCAGCAAGCAATAGAGCAGCAAAGTTGCTCCCATTTTATTTATAGATTAGGCTACATATTCTGAATTTAAGAGAAAATTTAACTCCAGGATATATATCCAGTCCCAAGGAAACATGACAATGCTACCATTGCAAATCTGAGCTCAAAGACAGGCAAGTGAGCCAAAAAGTTCAAATGGACAGCACTGTGAGAGCGGATATTACATGCTCTGGACTGAACTGTATTTCCCCCTAAATCCCACAAAACTCTAACCCACAATGCGATGCAATTAGAAGGTAGGGCTTTGGGGAGGTAATTGTGTTCAGATGAGGTCATGAGGGTGATCACTGCATGGAGAGATGGGTGGCCTTTTAAGAAGGTACATGAGACCTTGTATGAGAGTTTGATTACTATCTCCACAAACACAAAGAAGTCATGGGAATAAACAGGAAGGTGGCAGCCATCTATAAGCCAGGAAGAGAGTCCTCACCAGAAACCAGTCATGCTGGCATCTTAATCAGGGACTTCTAACTCCATGGAAATGTGAAGAAATCAATGTCTGTTGTTTAAGGCCCTCAGTCTATGGTATTTTGTTACAGTAGCCCCCATGAATAATACACTTTAAAAAATAATTATTTTTAAATTGTTTTAAATAGGTTTATAGAAATCTTTACATGTGTAGCAAGCATAGTTATCAGAACTGCTTTACTAGAAAAGATGTCTATCTCTGTTTTCATTATGGAACATGGAGAATTCATCTTTCATTTCCCAGAGAGCTCCAAAAGCAAGCCTGTCTAAATTCTGGGATTACCTTAAGAATTGCCTACTGCCTACTTATGTGTCCATAGCAAGTGACCCTAAGTGACGGGCAGCTAAATTTTCAGTTCCATGTTACCATTGGAATGAATTTTGTTCTAAGGTGAAATTCATGTACGTATAATTGGTTGCAATTTGAAACAATTTTATCATGGCTATTTTTGGGGGGAAGAGTTTTTACAAATACAAAACATCTTTTAGATTGCCTGCTGAAGACTAAATTGCTGTGACTATTTTCCCCCAGGCCTTTTAAATATCTCATTCTCTAATCTGAATCTGTCTTCCACAGCCAAAACACTATCAGCCCTCAGTGACCAGGCCAAAAGAATTTTTTTTAGAAAGAGACTGATGTCATTCAAAGACTGACATTTCAGTTTTTATTACCAGAATATCTTGAAGAATTAGATCTGATTTGCATTGATATTTGCCAATTGATTTATTAAAGTTTTTTTTTCTTTTTCTCTTCCCTTCATCAGATTTTAACACTTCAGTCAACAGCAAAGTCACAATTTAGCAATAGTGTGACTTTACAGAACCTCCTCTGCTTTTGATTTGTGGACCAACTTGAGAGAAATACCTGATTTGATTGATGAAATGAAGGCAGGTGACACGTAAAGGAAATGGCAAGGTATTTTTTCTTTTTTTCAAAAGAATCTCCTTCTCACAAAGTTTCCTAAATGACACAGGGGAATTTTATTGGCATGTCTTTTGTGGGTAGTGTGACCCCATTTGTGTTACCTACTGAGATTTCTCTGATTCATTAGGATGAATTGCATCCTTCATGTACTGGGAAACTTGCAAATGAATATGCCAAGAGAATGATCAGGATTTCAGAAATGTGTGTGCATTTTAAATGATATGTTAGCCTCTAACATCATTAGAATGCAGATAGAAAAAGACAAAGTGGGAGTTTCTGTGCGCTTGTTACTTCAAACCTCTTCATCTAAAGTGATAGAAACTTTAACCAAGGAAATGTGACAGTACATTTATCCATCAGATACTTTTACGCGCACACACACACACACACACACACACACACACACAAACATGCCACTGAAACAGAAAGAATCCCAAGTGTTCCTACACTTACGCTTGGTAGAAAGAGTATGAGGCCCTGAGCACCTCAGGAAGATCAATTTTCTTTAGTGCAAAGGTTCCTTAAATTTATTGTGCATCAAAATTATTCCAAGAGCTTATGAAACTACAAGTGGTTGGGCCAAACATGTAGATTATTTGACTTAAGTACAACTGCTGTGGGCTCTGATGACTTGCATTTCTATCATGTTCCTAGGTGGTGCTGATGATGCTGTTTGGAGATTATATTTTAAGACTCTGTTTTAGGCAACTGAGACACGGGTTTTATTACTTATTTGCTCAAGTGGGTGTTTCACAATCTTGAAGTTAATTCTGCTATCTTTCCAAAGTGACTACTGTAATTTAGGTCTATATTTTGCTTTACAGAATCTAAGACAATAGCAACAACAAAAAGCAGTTGAGTAATGCTTTGTCAGTAATAAAACACCTTCACTTGGGACAATCCAGGTAGGTGAACAGGCATTCTATTTTTCATGCCTTACAGATGAAAAGTAAAGGCATCAAAGAACTTATTGAAACCCCAAAAAAATAAATTATGGAAAAATAGAGCCTTGAACTAGAGCTTCCTAACTCCAACTTTTGTATTTCTACCAAATCACTCTTCCTATAAATCCTTTACATTTGTTGAGATTTTTACACTTTTCAAACTACTTTCATATTCATTATCTCATTTGAGCTCCCAGAGCACCAGTGAGACAGGCAGGCCACATATTACGGTCTACATTTTGCAGATAAAGCTATCATAAAGATGATGAGAAAGGGGCTGCTGTCCCTTAGACAGCATTTCTTCATTCAGCAGCTTAATTCTTTCCCCTGCAGTATTTAGCAGCAGCATCTGATGTAGCAGGTAGAGCAGTAGACATTCTCCTTTCTCTGAATATGCCATGCCACAGTATTGTACTCCATCCCTGTCTTTACAAAATTTTATTTTCTCTTTTCCTACTAGGAATGCAAATAGAGTAAGAGAGATAAGGATAAAGTTTAGGAATATCCCTTGGTAGGAAAGTGAGGAATGGTCCTTAATTTCTGGAATTCAAATATTTGAAGGAAAATATCTTTGTCTGAATTTGAAGAAATTACACTTCTAACTCAGGGCTTTTCAACATTCATTCTACATACAAACCAGCTGGGATCTTGATGGAATGCATATTCTTATCTACTGTGTCTGTACTGGAGCCCAATATTCCATATTTCTATGAAGCTCCAAAGGGTATGAAATCTGATGATAGAGTTCCAACCTTCATGGGCAGGAACGACTATTTATCAAAAGCAGATGTATTTTTATTATTCTCTGAACTACCTCTGAATCTCTTGGTTGGAATACAAAAATTAAAAAATGTTCAACTATGGTGAATACGAGGCACATTGTGGGACTTCCCTAGGGCTTCTTTTTGCTGGGATATTTACATGTCCCAATATTTTCCAATCTATATTGTCTAGAAGATACTTAATTATACAGAAACTGTGGTGCAGGGACCAGCAGCACTACCATTATATGCGTGATTGTTATAAAAGCTGCATTCCTGGTCCCACCTCAGATCCACTGAAGCTGAATTAACATTTTAATAAAATTCTCCAGGTAATTTCCCAGCACATTAAAGTCCCTAGATGCAGTCCTGCCAATATTTTTTGCCATTCTATGTTTACAGTTATTCTGCTCACCTGGATAGTCATCTGACAAACTAAGAGGTTTTACTCCCACAGGACCCTAGATTTCTCCAAAAGCAATTTAGTGGGGTAAGCCAGGAAGATGTATTTTTTACAAACTTTTGCTTCTACTCTGGTTAATTCTGATGATTAGCCAGATTTACAAATGTAGTAGAGTATGCAATAATGGCAGTAACAGTTACACCACAGGTAGCTGCCACCAGAAAGGATGTTTTATGGTGAATCATTAAATATACTGTATTATAATACATCTTGGCAATGAGGGCTCCTCACTGAGTATTGTACTGCTACCTATTGCAAAAATCAAGTGGTCCTGAAACTTCTCTCCTGATGCACACGATAGAACATATTTATCGGAATGGCAGAGCCTAAGCTTTGTCAACACACATATAAAGAAAAAATCCTTTCTCAAATGCAGAAACCTGCTATAAACATGTCACAGTGTTTTAAAGAAAGCAAATCTATATTTTGGAGAAACATATGATATAGTACAGCAAACATATAGTTTCTGAAGACTATTCTTTCAACCTAAACTTTATAGAGGTTATATTGGCAAAATACTAGGTAATTTGAGGTTTATTCCAAAGGCATTAGAATACTAAGCAGGAATATTAACTTGACCATATTTATATAGAAAAATAAGAGGAAAGTGTCCAATTGGAAAACTAATGAAATATAGAGAAAATATTAGCTGAACTACATTGTGACAGAGGAAATAAGAGAAGGTGAACTGATGAGTAGTTGCTAAGAAAAATAATAAAAACAATGTGTCAAATAAATTGTTGCTGGGATAAAGGGGGTGATGAAGCTAGGATCAAGCCAGATACGGTAGTACATGCCTCTAATTCCAGCATTTAAGAGATTCCAAGTTCAAGGCTGGGCTGGTGTACAGAGCAAGACCCTGTCTCACAAGATGAAAGCAGAAAGGGAGGGAGGGAAGGAGAATGGAGGCAGGGAAAAAGGGAAGGAGGGAAGGAAGGGAGTGAGAAAGGAAGAAAGGAAGAAAAGAGAGAAAAGAAAGCTAAGATCACTCTCACCTTTCTGGGTTGGACAACTTTTATCTCTTACCATGAACATCTCCTGGAAGTAGTCCTGTGGCCTCTCTCCTTTTGATCACTATAGGTGTATGCCTTGATTCATGGGACTTGAGGTTGCCAATTGTCCCATTGGCAAAGACTAAATCAGATCTTCCCTGGCATCTCATGAGAGATATTGGGATAGATTGTAGTCAAGATCCACAAGGAAGATTCCAAAGCCAGTTCTGGATAATCCAAAAGAGCTGCACAACCAAACTTAGCTTTTCCTGTATAGGTAAGCTATATCAGCAACAGTATTGTGAGTTCTGCTATCTTCTTTAATGGCTTGTTTGGCTCCCAAATAAATAAACTCACACTAGTCTTTATAAATTTCATTGTGTCCACTTCAGCAATTTCATGACCACTTTGACATTTTAATATGCTTCTCTCTCTCATA
>NW_004624731.1:32246561-32303997 GCF_000247695.1 Heterocephalus glaber | reverse complement strand
TATATAATGTATATATATATGAAGAGTGATCATATATATATATATATACATGTTTTATAAAGTATATATATGTATTTTTTCCCTTGTGTAGAATTCCTCTTTCACTGTCCAATGGCTCATTCCTGAACATGGTAGGTCATTTTCTGTAAGAGAGTAAAATCTTTTCTTGAAATAGCAGTCATGGCAAATATAAAGACTGTGATATACCATTATAGATTCCATATAGCGATAATTAGGCAAATGAGAAAAGCTGTCTCCAAGAAGAATGGACACATGAACAAGCCATGCTAGAGAATCTCTGCCTAACAATACATCATTGTTGTAATGAGAACCAAGATACATCATGTGAAGGCACAAGATCCCGATGAAGAATGTAACTGTATTGTATATCTAAAGTTTACCAATAAACTTAATGAAAAAAAGAGACACTGTAAATTGGGCACCACAAATAGGTATGTGATGTGGTTCAGCACAAGACATAAGTTATTAAGACTAATTCTCTTTGTTGTTGTGTTAGAATGGAAGATAGATCTGGATAAAAAAGAAATTGAGGTTGTTTTCAATCAAGTTAATAATACTCCCCCCAAATCATCACTGTAGGTAGCTAACATATAAAAATAATTATAATAAATATTAATAATGTCAGTTATAACTAACAATGTACTGAGAAATTTTCCAACATATTCTTTTGACATTCTTATAAATTTGATAGTTTCTATTTTTAAATCTGTTTTAAATATGTAAAAACCATATCATTTGGAATAGTGCCAAAACAGTTAAGTAATGAGAATATCAGAAATGAAATGAGTAGTGAGAGAGGGGGGCTTGTATGTCTACAAGCTCTATTAGGTCATGTGCAGAACTTCTGATTAAGACATTGCCTCTTCTCAAACCAAGGCTCCCCAGAGTCCGGAACCACTGAAATCCAAGAGAGTCCCTTAAGATCCAAGAGAGTCCACTCTAATTCCTTCCTCTTCGGGCAGAGAACTCCTGGGGTCTGATGATTCATCTTGATAGGATAGGTATGGGTCCCTGGGATGGTACTAGGGCACTTCCCGACACGCACCAGAATAGCCAACAGAGCCGGCTGTGGAAACTGCCACCGTTTTGAAGATTAATGGTATCAGTTATTGTAACTCCTGAAATTCTAAAGTTTTGGGTTGGGAAAGCCAATAATCATGCAGTTAAATATTGTAATCTTCATTTTCTAAATTAGCCATTAGTTTTAATGATCAGGTTACTGAAAAAGAGTTTGTATTTACTTGGTTAGGCTTTCTGGAAGCACATGTACAGGGAAAGAATATGGGTTTGATCTAAATTAAAGATATTTATAGACAGAAATAGCTGTCAGTATACCTCCTGCACAGGGAAGTATATCCCCACATATAAATACAGTGTCTATGCTTATCTATCTATCTATCTATCTATTCATCTGCCTAGTATATTACATATTGTGTATATATTGTATATCTATCTGGTATAGTATATATATAGTGTATATATATTGTGTGTGTGTATATATATATATATAGTGGATATAATATATATAATGGTATATATTGGTATATTAAAAAACAGCATACCAGTAAGACTCAAACACATAGCATAAGTTATCTTTTCCTGCCTTTTGGAAAGAGAAAATGATAATATTAAAAAGTAAAAACAAATTCTATATGTTTAAGAGCTTTAAATAATGAAAAAAGTAGCACAGCAAAACACTAACAGCATGGTTTCCCATGAGGATGTTCACACAAATTCTAAAATTCATTTCCCTTTCAGGCCTTTGTAGGTGCTCTTCTCTATGGTTAGGACACTCTTTCTTTTATTTTCTTGGGCAGGTCCTCTTCATGGTTAGGGTCCCAGCATAATATCCCCTCAGGGGAACTTTGCCGGCCTTGCAGATTTTGCTATATGGCCCTGTTTTGTGGTCTTATTGAATTCTATATTTTCCTTTATAATGTATGAAAATAATTAAAGCATTATTCAGGCAATTATTAGTTTAATGTTCTCCTGTCCTGTTGAACTATAAGGTCCATTTGTGCGGGGAGCATGTCTATCATATTTCTCATTGTGTCTTTTTTACAGAGTGAGCACACTGTAAATAATTCTGACCAAATGATTGCTTTGTGAAATGGAGATCAAGATTACTCTGAATATAATTCAGTATTGATAACATATTCATAAGCCTTTAAACAAGAAAGACACTGAAAAAATACCTAAGATTTTATTCTCCATGTAAAGAGAAGTGGAAATATTAAAAAATAAAAACTCCAGAAAAATAATTTCTTTACACTTACATATAGATCATGTGGTCTTTTTAAAATATGGACTCATGCTGATTTTAAC
This sequence comes from Heterocephalus glaber, assembly GCF_000247695.1. The sequence continues at coordinate 32,301,651 of NW_004624731.1, read as the reverse complement.
ATGCTAACTCAAATGACTAGATGATAGCTATAATATTTACTTTTAGAATTTGACCAAAGGGACCTTATGAATTCAGTTTAATATTATATGTTTCTCCAAAACCCATGGAACCAGAGTCTATGCTGGGGTGGTGGGGGGTGAGCTATACAATTAAAAGTAAGACACATGAAAGTACAGTGTTATTTGAGTTCAAAGGTAGCATCAGTAAAGAGCTCATACTTGGAAATGAGTTAAAAGGAGAATCTCAAATCAAGAGACTAAAACCTAATGTATACTGAGAAAAATAGAATTTGAGACTTCTTGAGGTCCTCCTGCCTCCTCCCAGAAAATGCTTTCCTACTCCCCCCATCAAAATAGGAAATGTTTTTTAAGTAAGATTTCTATGTTTGGTGTTGATGTCAGATCTGGCTTTTGGCTGTCCAAAGAATTACACAGCACCTCCTGAGTTGTTCTCAATCTAAGGGGCTAAATCCTCAGTCTGCCTTTTGGGTTTTCCAGGTATCAAAAGTCAGAGAGGTTGTGGAAACCTCTGTAGAAACAAAATGCATAGGAGATACTTTCTATAATCTTGAGCAATCATGACACCCCATGAAGCAAACTTGAAGAAGGGATTTTCTCATGAATGTAAGAAGAAATATTTAGAAATGTTAAATGAAGATGGGAGCAGCATTGCTCACAGAAGGGAGATCAAACACTCCATAGAAAATGCATGTTACAGTGCAATTGTCCTCCGGGTGTCATGGGATTATGAAAGTCTAACTTAATTAAAGGAGAAAATAGATCACACTTAATAACCACGTATGTGACACATCATCTTGACTATATAAAGTAACTGGAGAGGAGAAGAGATTAAAAAATTATAAATACAAGAAAGACACACACAAAATGCCTTAAACTGTTCTCCATCGGAGTCAGAGAAGTGTTTTGATTCTGTATGTATATAAAGTTTACCATTGTTTTAATTTCTTTCTTTAAAAACATCTGCAGTATACTTGAAAAAGAAACTTTAAGTGCCAATGGAAAAAAAATAGCCCAACCAAAAATTAAAGAAAGAACTACATTAGGAGATAACATATTCGCCTCATAAAAATACACCATTCATCATTCTTCCCTTTCTTCTTCTTCAAATGACAGCTAATAAGACATTTGTGAACCCTACATAGAATCTTCTCCCTTTCAGCACTTGATGTCCCTGTGGGGTTGGGCTAATTACAGGTACATTTCTTGTGGAAGGCACAATCTTTCTACCATACTGCAGAAGCACAATAAATAATTGAACAAAGCTAGCTGGATTATTTTTTCTCACAGGGCCACAGGTTGCAGGCAGCTTTGCTGTCACATACGGAGCAGGACTCTTCCTTGGGTGTCTCTAAGAAAGGCTTTGTTTGATAGGCTGAAAAGGTTCACACTGTTTCCAAATTTTGAAAGCGATAAAACACACATAAAATCCTGGTGTCCTTTATAGAATAGTAAAGGCAAATACTCTCTCCTGTCACTAGGAACATGATTTTGATCAGCTGGTTGGTTATTTAGGCCAGATGTGAAAGAGATGAAAGAGTAAGCCTGCAAATTAATACTTGTTGTCAGGGAGAAGAGGATTCCATCTTTGATCTACAAATGCATCAGGGAGCTGGTTGCTCATGTGCCCCAAAAGAATTTGGCACACAGAGAGGGCCTAGATAGATGACTGTAGAAAAGTAAAGTTAATGTTTTATCCTGTTCAATATAGTACTCAAAACTAGCACAATCAAGCAAGGCAAAGAAAAAAAGGGATGTGATTAGGAAAGGAAGAAATTAAACTATCCTTTATTCACAGGTGACATGATCCTTTGCATAGAAGACCCGAATAACTCCCCCAAAAGATTTTTAGAACTATTAAACAACTTCAGCCAAGTAGCAGGATACAAAATCAATACAGAAAAATCAATAGCATTTCTGTATACCAACAAGGAATGACTGAGAAAGAAATTAGGTAAACAATCCCATTAATAGTACCTTTAAAAAAATTAAATATTTAGGAATTAACCTAACCAAAGTGAAAGCCTCTATAACAAACACTAGTGTACTCTGAAAAGAGATTGCAGAGGACATCAGAAAATGGAAAGACATCCTCATTCCTGGATAGGTAGAACCAGTATTGTCAAAATAGCCATATAACCGAAAATGATACATAGATTTAATGCAACCCCAATCAAAACACCACCAACATTCTTCACAGAACTAGGAAAAAAAAATCCTAAAATTTACATACAACCAGAAAAGACCAGGAATAGCCAAAGTTATTCTGAGGGATACAAACAAAACAAAAGGCATCACAATGTTAAGCATAAAGCTATATCACAAAGCTACAATGATTAAAAACAGCATGGTACTGGCACAAAAACAAACATGTTGACCATTGGAAGAGAACTAAGGATGCAGAAACAACCCTGGGCACCTTTAGCCATGTGATCTTCAACAAAAGGAACAAAAACATATACTGAAGAAAAGATACCCACATTAACAAGTGGTGCTGGGAAAACTGGTTATCCACCTGGAAAACAATGAACCTAGACCTATCTCTCTGATTTAGTGCTAAAATCAAATAAAATGTATCAAAGACCAGGTATAAAAACAGAAACACTGAATCTGCTGGAAGATAAAATATGTTAAACTCGTGAAGTTATAGGCACTGGCCAGGACTTTTTGAACAGAAACTCAATTGCACAAGAAATAACATCATGAATCAATGAACGAGGTTTTATCAAATTCTACAGCTCCTTGGCTCCAGGAATTTAGCTCAGTGGTGCCACTGCCTGCCTCACAAGAGAGAGGTCCCGAGATCCATCCCTGGTACAGAGAAAAAAAAAATATTCAACAGCTTCTGCATAGCAAAGGAAACAAACAACAGAGCCAAGAGACAACCTAAAAAAATGGGAAAATTTATTTTCTCAGCTAGTCATTGGACAGAGGACTAATATTTAGAATATGTAAAGAATTAAAAAAATTAGACAGCCTAAAATAAAGGGCAGAATCAAAAAAGGGGAAATGGAACAAATAGATACTTCCTGAAGGCAGTAAAAATAAACTCATGAAAAATGTTCAACATCTTTTGTTGTTAGATAAATAAAAATCAAAACAAACTGATATTCCATCTAATTCCAGAAAAATGGCTATTATCAAGGACTCAAAAAAAAAAACCAAAACAAATGTTGGCAAGGTAGTGGGTAAAAAGGAAGACTTCTATATTTTTGGTAAGAATGTAAACTAGTACGACCCCTGTGGAAATCGAATGGAGGTTCCTTAGAAAACTAAAAACAGAAATTCCATTTGACCCAACTATACTTCTGGATATCTTCCAGAAAAAGTTAAAGACATCATATTATAGGGATGCATATATACCCATATTTATAGCAACACAACTCATAATACCTAAATCTTGGTAACAGCCTATATGCCATCAACAGATGAATGGATGAAGAAAATGTGGTATTTATACACAATGGAGTACTACTCAACTATAAAGAAGGATAAATTTGAGTCATTTGTAGGAAAATGAACGCAGTTGGAGACCACAATGCTAAGTGAAATAAATTAGACATGGAAGATTAAATATCATATGGTTTTTCTAATATGAGAAACTCAAAATATAAGTACCATAATTTAAAAAGCACAATAAAAGATACTAGGAAACAGGGAAATCAGTTATGGAGAGATGGGAAGAGGATTTGGGGATTGATAAGTTGGAAAGAAGAGAAGTGAAGGAAAGAAAAAGGATGCAGATGAGATATGTACATGTGCAAATTCCCACAATGAATGTATCTGTATGCATTGTAGACACATACTAAGAGAAAAAAGTAACTTTTTGATATGACTGCAGGAATGTGATGGAGGCTACCCCTAAAGCTCTATGGGGCCTTAGATGAGAACAGCAAATCCTTGCCCCATGTCCTAGGCCATGGTCTGGGGAAAAGGCAGGAAAACTTTTCTCTAGAGGACCAGATAGAAAATATTTTCAACTTTGTGGCTCAAGCCCACAAAGCTTTGCTGTTTTAGAACAAATGCAGCCACAGACAATGCACAAATGAATAAATATGGCCATATTTCAATAAAACTTTATGTACATACATTGAAAATTGAATTTCAGGCATATTCTTGTATGTTAAAAAGTGGAATTCTTCTTTTGATATTTCCCAGCCATTTAGTAATTTAAAAATACTTCTTTTTTTTTGTTCTTTTTTTTTTTTTTGGTACCAAGAATCGAACTTGGGTCCTTCTGCTTGCAAGGCAGGTAGCAGAACCACTGAGCTAAATCCCAGGCTAAAAATAATTCTTGTTTGCAGGCTGTGCACAAATAGGACAGACTGGATCTGGCCCAGAGGCTATCAGTTGCTGATGACTTGTATTGGATTTTAAATAATATATCCAGAAACTTCATAATTAATTATGAAATATAACACAAAATAAATATAATAAGAAAATAAGATAGAAAAGGAGAGTAATGTGTATATGAATTTGATTCCATAAACTCCTATGTAGTTTGCTTAATATCAATTATATTAATGTACAATTTATACATAACAACATATACTTTTACAGATGGGTCATAAATTTAGCTTTATGTTTGCTAATAGTTAATCCAATAAAGGACTTGAGAACATTTATAAAAACTCACTGAAGTAATTTATAAAAAATTAACCATTGCTCAGGAAAAAAGCAGTAGAGATACTGAAAAAATGAGGAATTTCTTCCAAAGGAATTTCAAAATATTGATAGTGTAAAATATCAATAATCTTTAGATAATAGTATTACATTGAACAGAATTATTTTAGATTTCCTTGATAAAGTCTTTAAATAGAAGCTAATAGCTTTTATTCCAAATTGTCAGTAAGTAAGAGCAATTGCAAGTTGGGATAGGAGTTGGCAAGATGGGCTTGGGGATAACATGCCATCTGAGTAGAAAGGACTCTGAAGGTTTATCTTATTGCAGGAGTGAGATATGTGAGATCTGCAGGTTCAGACTTCAGAAAATCCTCTTTAGGGGCTTTTCCATGTGAAGTCTAAACTGAGTCTATGAGGCAATAAGATTAAGATTGATCCCCAAATAAGTAACTCATGCATTGCTTATGTACATTATTAATCAACGATGAGTTGTATGTCTTAATAAAGTTGGGCTTTGAGTGACATTTTCACAGAAAAAATAGTTGCCTCTAATAAGAATATCTGCTTGAATATAAGACCAGATACCAAGGACAGGGCATTAGAAATCAAAATAATTTTGTATGATTCCCAACTACTTTCTTTTTGAGATGTTTCATATTAGGAAACTAACTAGTGAAAAGCAAAGTAAAACAAATTTACAAAAAGTATGTAAATTTAATTCATACAAAACATTTCCCCAAGACACATAACCACCAAATTCACATTTGTTGCCTATTGAAAGTGAAAAAATATGTATGTATGCATATACATGTATATGTATATATACACATACACAGATTCAATGCTATGGCTATAAATTTTAGAAAGATGAACACATTACTAATGCCCATGGGGACTATAAATAAGAACTTTGTTGGAAATTTCCTAGTATTTTCATAAGATACATTCTTGCCCTTCCAATTCCCTGGAATCTTAAAAAGTATGAGGCATCTTGGAAATTGGAGGGTTGCTTACCAGTTGGTGTAAGGTGTCTCCAGGTAATGACAGGTTCAGGGCGGCCATTGGCCATGCAGACCAGGGTCACATTGCTGCCCTCATTCACAGTGACATCCGAGGAGATGTTGGAGATCTTTGGTGGAACTGTAAAGAAAAGCGAATGGAATGTGTAACCAGGTAAATAAAAGCAGGCTTTCAGCACTGGTCCTTGTGACTGAAGGTGACAAATGTGAACTTCTATTACTTAATTTGAAATTTCATGTCATGTAGCCAGGTTTAAGACTCACACTTGTCATCTGTCCACCAAGTCTCTTAGGAGCTTCTAATGCACTACTAGCAGCTAAGGTCCTCTTCAGCTCTGGTTACCTGAGTGCTGTAAGAAGCACCTGGACTCCTACAATGAAAATATCTTAGATATTTTCAGATGAGAATAAATTTTATTTAAAAACCAGAAGCGCATACATTAGTATAAATTAAGAATAGCTTATTATTACTGTTAATTAAATTTATTAACTTATGTATATGAAAAAAGAAGTGTCCAACCTCTCTTTAAATGCCAGAGAAAGAAAAAGTGTTATTTAGTATAGATTGCATCATTGTTAGTAATATAAAGTACTTACTTGGCCATATATGGAATTCCTGGGTTAGTCACTACAATGGAAAGCCTCTAAACATGGTCTTTGCTTGTGACAGGCCAGATGATCTACTTTAGAATGTGAGCACTGAATTAATAAGGCCTATGTTGGACCAGAGATTTAGCTCAGTGGTTCTGCCATGGGCCTCATAAGCACAAGGTCTCGAGTTTGATCCCCAGGTACCAAAAAATAAAAATAAAAATAAAAAATAAAAAATAAGGCCTATGTTAAGACAAGTAGATATTGCAAAAGTACTACACTACTATTATTCTCAATACTACTATCATCACCATTACTAACAATTTAATAATAGCTAACTTTAATGAAACAATTACTGTATCTGAGGGTTGGTGTAAAGTACTTTATAAGTATCATCTCAGCTTCTTATAACAAAGACATGATATTCTATGAGGATTTTATTTACTGGTAGGAGTCTGAGGTATAGATGGAGCCAGATGAGAAGCAGAAAAAGAATTCCAATCGAGCTGCCTCCAGGACCCATGCTCTTAAACGCTTCCCAAACGAAATTTCATCTTCACAATCCAGGCTACCAGATGGCAGAAAATGACAGAAATTACTTTTTGGTGATGTGAAAAATGAGTCCCCAAGGGCAAGCTGTACTGCCGTCTGACTTCCTTCATTAGTGTTCAGGGTGGCAACATTAGATCCCACATTGGTAGGCTTAAGTGGGAAGTGAATTACTCACAAATTTCATCACAGAGGTTATGCACTGATTACAAATAGGAAGGCTTGGAGTCAGTTGTGATTTTCCTTTTACTCAGTTGCTTATGCTATCCCTGAGAAAGTTTGAGTCCAGGAGAGGAGGACAAGAAGGCATGAAGGAGCTCGATAATAAAAGAATCTTATTTTTCTCATTTTTCCTTCCCATTACAAACTCTCCATTCCTGCCTAACAAGAACAAAGTTATCTGCTTATAGAGACAACTGCCTGACAGTCATATGATCCCTACAAATTGTTTTAGGTGATATTGATGGTACTTGGGCCACTGACCAGTTCAATGTCACGAGAAGGAAGTGGGTGGGGGCTAAAATCTCTCAGGATTTCAGCATTCTTTGTACACATTTTATAGGGCCTTTGGGTAGAAACTGGTGATTTTAGGCCCAATGCCAGTACCAGGGTATAGCTGATTTCTATTATTTAGCATTCTCTATTTATAGAGTATCTACTCTGCCTTTTAGATATTGGATATAATGGTCATTTTCTTGTATTCATATATTGACTTGCAAATGTTCTCCTAGACTTTTTAACCTGTTTTGTACTGAAATATTTAATCTGTTGATCATACCTCTTTTTTTCTAGTCCTTTCTTTTCCTGGTTTTTAGGACAACAGACTCAATTTCTTCTCCTCTTACCCTTCTGGACAGCCTCTCCAATTTAACTTTTGGGATCATTTTACCCTGTTCCTTAAATATCTGTATTTAAGGTCTTGATCACTGTCCTCTTACTTTATCTAAATGTGTGCATTCATTAAATGATCTTACTTACTTTGCAGCTTCAGAAGCTAAGACCCTGTTATCTATGAGTTCCACATCAGTATTTCCAGCCCAGATTTTTCTTGCCACCTTCATCCCTATATTTCCAGTTGACTATTCTTTACCTCCATCAGATGCCTCACAGATACTCCGATGTCTCTTCTCTCCGTCTTTCCATGAAACACTTGCACACTTGCATTTTGATTAGCTTGAATAGTCCATTATGTAAAGAGTTGCCGGAGCAACAAAAATAACACAAACCCCCAAAATAAATAATATAAGGGATCATCCTTAACTGCTCTCCTTCATTGTTTTCATTTGACCCTGAAGTTTTGTGGCTTATCCCTTTTAAATTCCTTTATTACTCCCAGGAAGCCTTGTTTCAGACATAGACATTTCCATTTTTTAAAATCTGAATTGTCACAAGAAAATTAAAACAGAATTTCTTGCCTCTACTCTTCCTCTTCTTGGGCTCAGCACCTTACATCCACCACATGACAATCATTTTTTTCTAAATTATGTATTTGAGCATAGTATCCCTTGATTAATCTAATTTCCCTCAAGCTTTGAAATCTAAGCTTCTTAATAAGGTTTAATGGGTCATTCATGATTAGCTTTTGCTATTCTCTCCAACTTAATTTCTTCCTCCTTTTGCACTGAAACATCCAACTCAGAAGTCAGATCAAACAAGATTTGGTTCTGAGAATGTGCTCTATTCATGTCACACATGGCCATTTGACTCTGGTTTTTGTACCTATGTGAAATGTTCTTCTTTCAGCTCTTCATGTGGTTAGCCCCTTCTCCCTTCATGTTTTAGACACTCATCTTGTCCTCTTACTTTCTGCCAGGACAACTTTTCCGTCACTTCCCACCTCCATGGCTACCTGTTTCTGATGTCAAGTGTGGTAAACTGTCCCTCCTGTATTTTCACCGTAGGCCCCTTATTGTTCCATGCTGTATACTGAATCACAATCGCTGTGTTACCTGTGCCCTTCACTAAGTTCTAAAGGCAAGCAATAGAGCCTTTGTTTCCCTGACCACTAAATCATAATGCAAGGTTCACAAAAAGCTGAGTAGAGTCATCTCCAGAGAATGTCAATCTATATCAGGTAACTATTATTTTATGCTTCTTTATTGTTCAGAAATAATAATTAGATTGATACTTATCTTTCAAGTGGAAATTGGCTAAAAATTACTGGAGAAAAATCTGATTCCCATACTATAAATAAATTTCAGGTGATTTAGAGTTCTGATAATAGCAAAAAATTCAAAGGAAAAGAAGAAACATATATACATATTGAACTGATCTTATAGAAAAGGATAATTCATGCACAAAAGCAATGAAAGAAATCATGAAATGTTAACAGATATAACAACAATGAAAGTTTAAGCTTCTGCAAAATAAAAATAATCACAAACAAAATTAGGAGCCAAAGAATAAATTGGGGAAGCTGGAACATGACAGGCAAAGTTCAGTTCCTTACCATATAAGTAGCTCTCATTAGCCACAAAGTAAAATAAAACCATCCAGACTAATTGGAGAAATCACTGAAACTGAGAAGTTTGAAAACATTAAATAAGTAGTTCGCGGCCTTGCATGTAGGAAAACATAATAAATCATCTAGTATACTATGAATAGAGATATTCTAGAAAAAACCCAACTTCTCAAGAGTATTATGATGACCCAAGAATTGAGCATAAATCGATATTACAGTGTTTGAAAAATAAACAACTTACACTTCCTGATACAAGTAAGTTCATCATGTTAAACATTATTTCCTAGATAGTCATCCTTAGTAAGAATGAAAATAATGTGAAAATACTATTTGTGTCATGTTCACAGAAAGGACTATTGTTCTTCATTAGTTTCTGCAACCTGGATGACCTAAGAGGCATAACTTCTATGCTTTTCAAGACGAGGTTTTTATTTTCTCTTTGATTCTATGAGCTATTCTATATTGATCCAACAAATCACCCTTTTAACTCAAATTAGTCAATTTTTGTTGCCTAAACCAAAGAATCTTAACTCTTGAAAGTTGGGAAGCAGTCATAGGGTGAAAATTTGAAGAGAGACCTGTACATAGATGTAAATTGTTGTTTACTTTGTCTACATACCTCTTTGGCTCCCACAAAACTAATTTAATTGCATATTTATCATTGCTTCTTAAGTGTCAGTACACACTGCTTTAAAAATAACCTTAGGCCTGCAAAATCATCTAATTCCTGCTGTGAGTAGTTTAATGCCTTTATTGTTTCTCCCTAACTGACCAACTAACAGAAGGAAACCAATCAATATTCCAGAGTAGGAAAGAAAAGTGGTCAGTTGGCTCATTTCCTTAACCTCAAATAATTAGCAGTTATAACGTATACAATTCAAAATGCCATTCATAATGGTACAAATTAGTAACCAATCAGACTCACTAGTTATTACTCATTCAAAGTCGGGACAAGGTGTATTTGTTTAGTGTGTGTGGTAATGATAAGGGGTTAAAAAACACTCTAAACTCCTTAAATTTTCTAACTTTTCTTGAATAGAGTGAGAGAAGCTTAAGCTGCCATTTACACATGTGGCAGGCTCTGGTGTAGTACAGCATGTCTATATAAGACTTGGGTTCTGAAAGCTTGGCTTGGTGGAACATCCCTGTAATCCCAGCACTCAGCAGCCACAGCAGGGGGAAAAATCACAGGTTCAAGCCCAGCATGGGCAATTTAGAAACCTAGAGAGACCTTTTCTGAAAAAATAAAAAAGGCCTGGGAATGTAGCTTAGTGCAAACTCCCTAGCTTCAGTCCTTAGTACCACAACAAATAAATAGATAAATAAATAAACAAAGTTCTAAAATACACAGTATATTTATTCAGCAGTGCTTGACTTTTAATAAACACTATCCCAGGAGTCAATGATAGGAATAAAATATATAATATAACACATAAATGCCATCTTGTGAAACAGCAAACATCTATCCAGCTTGGCATTTTGGTTCTATAAATGCCACTAAAGCGTGTTTTAGTGCACAGTGTGGAAGTTTCCAGGATGGATGATGGGATTGGAGACTGCAGCACAGTGTAGTAGATTGAGCACCAGATTTGACCCTGCCCTGCTACTAGCTCCCAATGCAGCAAAATACTCTCTGATATTTGCTTTTGTTATCCCCATCCTAAGGCACATTGTGAATGCTTAAGCAATTTCAAATGAGCAAATTATTTAAATTTTCCTGAGTCTCAGTTTCCTCATCCAGAGATTGAGGTAATACAAAAGGTTAATGTTAGATAATATTACAGGAGTGAAATTATAGTCAAATAAATTGATGATGCATGTGAACTCCATCTGTAAACTCTAAGAAGTTTTACAAATGTATGTATTATTTATTCATGTTAACACTGGCTAGTAAAGCAATAATTTTTTTTTTTAGTGAAGCAGTATTGGCTTAACCCTTCCCAAGATAACATGATAAAATATTTCATGCATTTATGTGCTAATGACATTCTAGTTATATTTTTGCAGATTCTATTATTGCCAAAAGGTATACTTAATTACTATAATTAATAATTAATGGTTACTATTGACAGTAACAGTAAATCACCCCGAAGGTATGCATTGAACCCTTTTCTACTAATGGGAAGAGCTGTAACAATATGTTCAGCCTTGTAGTCAAAGTTCAGACATTTTATACCTGTAATAGAAAGAGACAAAAAGATGCAAGGGTATCCAACTATAAGCAAAGAAAATTTCAACAAAACTTTCAGAAACAACTAACTCTTGGGTTCCCAAGAAAATGCTTTCCAAATAAAATTTTGTCATCATTACATATGTAAATTTTCTCAGTAAAATATAGGTCTTCCTTAAGTCATTACTCTTGCAAACAACAGATGTTACCAGGTATTTTGCGACTGTAATTTGAGTCAGTGAGGTATTAGACCTTGTAGCAAAATAAAATATCTAGCAGAGATGATTTCTTTTGCACTAGCTCTAGTTCTCACCTCTGTTAGGATCCATTAGGCAAGAAACATCAGCCTCTGAAGTTAGTATTTGAATCATGTTCTGTAGGAACATGCTTCCATTTAGACAAAGATTTCATGAGTGAGTATGGAACATATGAAAATCATGGGTTCTTTCTATATCAGGTGACACTCTTAAGTAAAAAATCTCACTATATATATATATATATATATATATATATATATCAGTTACTCAAATGTCTGCTAGGCATGATTATAAGTGCTATACCTATGCATGCATTAAAGAAGAACCAAATAAGGTAACAGGGATAATATGCTAATTATTTAAAAGAATGTACGCCCAAATCAAAGCAATCCTAGGTTTCATGTGTGATAATGTGATGGAGTCAAGGAAACAGGAGTGGAGAAGCTCATAAAAATGACATATTCAAACAATGCACGGTCAAAAAGTAGTCATTATCTTTTAATTAGAAAAGAAGCTTCTGACCTGTACGTGTAACTAAAAGTTAGTGCCTAAAGCCTCACTTACCATGGTCCTCTGAGATAGAGCTGAATTTTTATTCTGCCAGCCGAGGCATAAGCAGTGTAGGAAAGACACTCTTTGGAGCCCCTGAGTCCTACATTATCACATTCTCAAGTGGCCCTCTGAGCACAATTCTAGGACATCAGATCCACAGCACAATGGTCTCTAGAAACTCATCTTTGACAGTAGCTACCATCAAAAGAGAGGGTTAATTTGGGTTAGAATAACTCAAAAATAGTAACCTTGAGAAAAAGAAATGTGATGCAATTCACTTATGTAACATTGAGTAGTGGATATTTCCTTATGGTGATATATGTGTGGCATGTCCTAATAGTCCTTTATTCTACCTAAAAAGAAGGTATATTGGAGTTTTACCTCATATATTAAATGTTTAGAATCACCCTTAAATCTAAGTGTGTGGGCTGGTTTAGAACCAACACGAACATCCATGACAAGGTAAGGTTGTCCATTACTGATGCTTCAGCAGTCGCTACTGTGGGATGTCAAGTGGCCATTACAATGAACAGGTCATTGCTTTTACTAAGTAAGTGTAAAGGGAACCATTCTGACCATTCATTGAGGCTGCAGTTTCTCCACTAGTCAGCAGCTCCTTCACAACCTGGAATTCCCAGGACCTTATTCCAGATGTTTGGATATTTGTTTGTGCTAATTTGGGTAAGCTTCCAGATGCTGATTTAACCAATAGATGGAAAGAATGAAACTGTTGCCTTCCTTTTATGTAAGCAAACTATCTTCCTCATTTCTCAGATATAAGGGATAGATATTAGATACTGTCCACCCAGAGCAGATGGTTTTATTTGGCAGGAATAGTGGTATGAAGCGGAGAGATCAAAAATATCAGGTTACCTTGGGCAGGCGGCAAATAGCAACTGGGTAAATTACAAAGAATGAAAGTGGCACCCTAAGACTGTAAGAGAAAATAGAAATAGATCTTCTCATATTTTTGTATTCTAAAAGATATATTTCTATATATTAAAGGGAATTATTTGTTATAATTCTTAGAGAAGGTAGAAATTGAGGTTGTATCCTTGTTATCTACTAAAAATTTACTCCTTATAGCTTTAAACCTTAAAGCCTATAAAATATTTTATGTGCGACCCAAATATTTTTTCTCCTCATTAATTTTTTTTGAAGATTGAAGGTACAGAACACATTTTCTATATTCTATATATGAATTTTTCAGTTGAGAAGACATTATTAAGACTAAATCCTTATATGAAAAGCAGAAATTTTAAATTAAACATAAAAGAACTTTGAACAAATAGAAATTAGAAGTAAAAGGTTTCAGAGATGGCATCTTGTTTACTATGTGTAAGGATAATATAGACCAAGAATAATTTTTGAGTCCCTACATCATGTAATGGAACTGTGCTAGACACAGGCAGAGTTCAGGAGTGTGTAAAATGATGGCAATTATGACTTAGATCACCCAGTTTATTATTGTCTCAACAGAAGTGCCAGTGGGAGGTTATCATGAAAATAAGTTACTCTAACATTTTCAAAATGGTTACTGTTCATCTTATTTCTTTTTTAAATTTATATATTAATTGGTACATTTTAGGTATACAATACATTTACATTTATCATTGGGTGTTTGTACCTGAACATGATGTATCTTAGTTCTTATTTTTTTCCCCACTACCTATGTGATGGGCACACAGGTAATGTTCACCTTATTTCTTCATTTCATTTTAGCAATCAGAAATGTATATGATAACTTTGATGTTTGTAAGAACTCTTTAAATTTAATGATTTCATGCCCACATTACTAGCCTAAATTCTATTTTTCTACTTGCTTAAGGCACATAGAGTTCTTTGTATGTAGGGAAGGAAGTAGATTCTAATAGAAACCAACCAGGGTGAAGTAAAGCATGCCTAGAATACAAAGAAAACAATAAAAGATTTTTCCTGCCACTGCTCAAGGGCCCAGAAGATAGAATATTTAGACAAAGAATAGAATTGACAGGAGGTTTTAGAATTTCTTTCTTTGCATTGCCCTGTTCAAAGCTTACTATGAACCATTTTGAACAGAACGTAGAACATTCACATTATTTCCTTCTAAACAAATTGAGTTGCCATTATAAATTAATTAATACATTTAAGCCAATTATAAGTATTCCAAAATTATATAGAATGGTAGCAAACACTGTAGTTAAAAATGTAAAATGTAGCTAGGGGAGATTGAATACTTTATACAATTCTAAATATGTTTGCAAATTCCAAAGAGGTAAATAAGTCGTAGCAAGTTTTATGGTGAGGGAGGAAAATAAAAATTTGAATTGATGAACATGAGTTAGATTCCCTTTTTTCATCTGTGCTTGTTCTTTGTTGGAGAGGCAAATGAACATTAAAATGAAAGAAGACATAAACAATTAGAAAAGTGAGAAGAAACGATAATAATGTTAATAATAACAACAATGCCTTCTAAAGAAGGGAAAAGAAAAAATATGAGAAAAGGAAAAAAATGGAAACAAAGTCTTTGTAACTAGGGAAAGGTGGAGAGGGTGAAGGGAGGGCAGGGGAATGGGGAAAAAATAAGAACCAAGATACATCATGTAAAGGTACAATATCCCAATGATGAATGTAACTGTATTGTACACCTAAAATGTACCAGTAAACTTAATGGAAAAAAAAAAAGAACAATGCAATGTGAGGTAGCACAATATTTTACAGTTTACACCATACTGGTATACACCTTGCTCATACTATAAGCCCGCATGATAGCTCAAACAGATATGATTGTAACCTCCCTTTCCCAAGTCAGTGGTTGGAAACTGAGACTTAGTGAGGTTCATTATCATAGCCAATGTTTCAAGGATTCAGAGAGAAAGTACTGAGTTTGTAATCAGTTCTGATTGTGTCATGAAGAGTAAAAGAAAGTCTTGGTTTTTCATAGACTAAATTATCTACCACTGACATGTGAGATGTTGCCAAGTTCATGGAATTAAAGAGCTGCCAAAATGACGAGGGCATAACCACAGATAAGATAGTCTGAGCAAGTGAGTAGCTGTGTCAAGTACAAGAGTGCAAAAGTCATTGATTACCACATGTCCCATAGGGGGCTGTTTGTATCACTGGAAGCTCTAAAAGGTTCATCATCACTATTTCAAAGTATGGGAGTTTGGTTTAGTAGAGTTAGTTTTATTCTGCTCTATTCATTTCCAATATTATATGATTAAAAATTTGTCTAGTTTTGACTATTTTGCTAAAACTGGTGATAATATCTATAACCTGTAAAACTCAAACAAAAATTTTTCCAATAGAAACTAGATCTATCCCTGCAAGCCTGTTCAGTGCCTGTGTCATGTGGTCCTGTCCCTTAATTTCATGTTCATGACATCGGATTTCCCATGTCTCTTTTCTTCCTTGTGAAACTCAAGATAGGAACATGGTGATGGTACTAAGAGGGGACACTCTTTTTTCCTGCTTCCACAAATAAATCCCAAATAGGTAAGTCTCTCATTAATCTTGAGCTAAATGTGAAGTTAGACATGGAGGGGCCTCAGCTCTCTTCTGTTTGTTCAGAGCCCTGGGCATGTTATGGGAAAATGTCAATGATTTCTCTTCTCTTGCTTCTGCACCCTGCTGTGATGTTTTATTCAAACCTCCAAGTCCTAAGGAAACAAACACTGCCTATCAAAATCTCACCAACCTGGCTCCCAGTCTCACACATAAACATGCACAACACCTATGTTTAGGAGAGCTGATCAATTCTTGCAAAAAGCAGTATCTTGGTAACACGCTGTGGGGTTGGAGCACTCAAGCAAATGATTTCTGAGGCAGCCGTGATCCTCTGTGACTGTGTTTGTATCCATCTCACAATGCTGGTGCTTATCCAACAGGATGTGTTCACTGACCCTTCCAGCAAGAGATGGTTTTAACTACCATTGGAACACAGCTCATATAGGAAAAAAAAATTTAAAAAGGAAAAAAAATGCCTGCTGTGAAAATAAGGCTGGGTGAGGGAAGAATGTGATGCAGATGCTACTAAGAATGGCTCAGTAGCCCTTCCATGGGGAAACTGAGGAGAGTTTTCTCTTGATAAGTGCTGCATTGGTTCTCTATTCAGTAGCTACCTGCTGGCCATTGGGGATAGTGGCTTTTTTCTATAGAGCTAGACCTCTATGTCTCTCGAGTTGGAAATGTATAGAGCATGCATTAGTTTCTGGAAGCTGATGCTTAGAGGAGGAAGATGAGCCATACCTACAGTCCCATCTGTCCTCTATGTCCTGTCACAGGTAGAAGAGGCAAGGTACAGAGCAGGAAGAGGAAGCCCTGGTGGACATTCAAGTGCAGGCAAACTGCCACATTCAGTGTCCTCCTGTCTAATTTCAACTGATGGAAAGCACCTGACGTGATAGTTAGGACTTTGGTCTCAGTAAGTCACAGATTGCCTAAGACAGAATGCACATTGCAGTACCAAGTAGAATTCCTATGTTTTTACCAGTTCTAAGCAGCTCCAGATTGTCTGACAACCAGGCCTTGTGGCCACCATCAGACCACATTTCTTCCTTTACAGTCCCTGGGGAAAGGGCAAGCTGGTCCATCTACTGCTCTGTCTACCCTTTGTTGGCCTCAGGCAAGTCACTTTAACTAGAAAATAACTTGGCCATGACAGACACTGGCCACTGAGCACCTTCAATTTTCCAGGGATACTTTCTCTTAACTGTCACACAAAAGGACAGTGCCCAGATTCATAAGATTTCTCACTATCATGTGGTAAAGGAACAAAGGGATAACTTAGTGAATATTCAACACCATGGTAAAATTGCAGAGAAACAATACTCAGGGCTACTTGTGATTACTTTGCTCTCTTACCCTTTTGCTAATGCTTTCTTCCATTAATTATACAGCCACAGCATTCTCCTGATGGTAAAATACCCCAAGTGGCTCAACTCCAAACTGCACATTTTTAGCTGTTTGCACTTCCTGTAATAATTAGAAGTTGCCAGAGAAGATCATTTCAGCCTCCTTCCATGTCATGTAAATTGAAAGTATACCCAGAGCAGGCAAAGTTCAAGTTTCAAAGAAAATCTTCTCCAATATATTTAATATATATATACAACATTATCAAAAAAATATAACGCCAAACTCTGCCCCTCTGTTAATTTTTCATGAAGCTGCGCAACAGATTAGGTTCTGCTGTATGCTGGCCTCTCTGACAGCTTTGGGAGTCAGATCAGGTTTCAGTGATAAGACAGCTGGTGCCATCTATTTAAGGG
The DNA here is from genome assembly GCF_000247695.1 of Heterocephalus glaber. Next base: position 32,284,162 of record NW_004624731.1, on the reverse strand, counting down.
AAAACAGCCAAGTAAGTGAGCAAGATTCTAATCACTACGTCTAATTACAATGTAGAGTAAATTATTATAAATGTTTTTGAAAGTGTCTTAAAACACTGTAAAAAAGAAAAATTATCAACCAAACAGAAATATGCTATGTGGATAACATTACTTGGGATTAGGACATTCACATGTGTAAATGTTAGCTGTTATGGCTATTCCTGCCACCTAAATCCAGCATTCACACATTAAAAACTTTATAACATTTCTCTCTCATTCGATCAGATGCTAAACTGCTTGACTCAAAGTACACCTTAGTTTATGGGTCCTCATGGGAATGAGGACCCATTTCAGTTATACTAGACTGAAAAGAATTTCAAATTGCTCTACTAAAATGATAATAGGTAGGAGAAGGAATAGGAGATTGGGAAAATGAAAATGTGACCCTTACTGAATATACGTATTTCCCAAAAGCAGATTTATTTTTTTTTGTATTTAACCTCCCTCATTACAAATCACAAATGCTTCACATTCTCCAAATCAGTGCAAAACCAAAGAGAAAGAATTAACATTTAATCCTTGGTTTCCCAGATAGTCATCTATTCAGACACTTCTTATATGAGTCCTGTTTGTACTCCGGGAATTATGACCCACATCCTTTGTCCATTTACTTCATGAAAGGGCAAAGATGTGTGATTATTCTCAATACGCTTCAGAATGGTATTCCCAATTTACAGTCTAATTCTTTAAAGGTTATGGGAAAGACTCAGTGTTTAGCAAGTATCCATGTCCTCTACATTACTCAACCTGTTGGGGTGACTTTGGGCTCTGGCCGAGAAAATGTAGGTAAAAGTGAGATAAGCCATATGTAGGCCTGTCCCTTAATAAATCCATGCATTGCTGTTCTACCTTGTCATGTGACTGTGGTGGGTATGGGATCCAGATGGCATAGCTGCTATGTCACCGAGGGCCACCTGACTGGACTAGGCTTCATGAGTCATGAGAGCTCAGCAGTGTTTGCTGGGGCAGCCAACATTAATTATTCTGACCAAGACAGCATCAAAAAGACCAGACGTTACAACTTTCATTTAGAAGTTCACTAGCTTGAAAGTTAGAAACTGGATTTGATGTCTCAAGGTCCTTCATGTTTCATAATAATGACAGTTGAATTACAGTCCTCTTTTCTGTCCAGTAGGGATTTTGGTATGGTTACTGATGACCATACAATTTATTTAGTCTATTTGTCCATTTCTGTTTACTTCCTGATAAATTACAGCTTTCTGCCTGACATTGGCCATTATCTATAAGTAGTATGGAAACTTCTCCTCTGCTCTGTGATACTGAAGCTACAGTACAGGATCAGACATTGTTGTCTTTGCCATGTTCTGTGCCTCACATTTGTCTTTGCCACCTGAGAAAAGTTTCCAACATGCACAACTAGGTCTGACCATAAACCTTTGGTATTAAGAGCCTGTTTTCTTGTCTCTGTTCTACAAGTCACATATCCTCAAAAAGCATTCTCAAATATGAATCTCATAATTTTATATGAGATGCATAGCACGAAAGCAAGCACTCTGTAAAATCCATGGAAAGATAGTGTAAAATGTTTGAATTACCAAAACAGCATTTTCAGCCAAAGGTTACAAACTGTATTTACACCTGTAGATATTATGAAATCATGCCAGATATTTCTAGAAATTGCCTGAGGAAACATTGCACTAAAATGCTTATTTTGTAGTCCAGGTACTATAACCAAGTTTCTCTCCGATTGCATATGCTTGCTAGTAAATAGCACAGCTGCTAGAAAGAGTCTTTGGTTATATTTTTAGGTTCTCCTCTGTCTTGGTATCTTTAGTACTTGAAAAGGTTTTTTTTTTTTTCCTCCTTCCAGTCAGAGGAGGACAATGCTTCAGGAATTATTTAAGGAAACTATGTTATATAATCAATGGAAGGAATCAAGGCCTCTGCATTGATCTCCCTTACTGGAATACAAAATTATATTTTACCAGAACAAATAAGGTTTCTAATATGGGTTGCATATACCCTCAAGTATCCCATTGTGAAATGGTTCTATATTTAGCATTTTGCAGGTCTCTTTATTATGCAATCATTTCTTCATGAGAAAAACATAAAGAAAGTTCACCGGAATATATTTCTAGTACATAAGTTACTTTCAAGGCCAACTAGGGAGAATTTGGGAATAATAGTGAAGAGGACAAACTGAAAATGTGTGGCTCTGAATAGAAAATAAGATCTGACCCAGATAAGCACAGAGTTATCGAAGAGCAGCCCCATTCAGTAATACAAGACTTCTGGAGACCTAGATTTGCACCCCATACAGCGCTTTCCTCTTAGTAGGGCTCCTTTATGCTAGGAAAGTTTTCCATACATCACTGTCTGTATATTTATAAAAAAGTTAAAAATAGCACGTGCCAATTTTCTAGATTCCAGGATGGTAGATGAAAGACCAAATCATTTAGGGAAAGAATATGGAATTTACACATTTATAAAAATTTTAAGTACACTTTTTTTTTCAGAAAGCAGAGAAGGGAGCTAACTTTTCATTAAGATTCTATGGTAATATCACTGCCTTTTATGTGGGGCTTGTGAAATATTCCTCATCCCATCTCTGTACAGCTATACCTGACTTAGTCTGTGTTATAATTTGGGACTTAGAGACTAAACTCTGTGGCTCCTGTATATGTCAATGATGCCCAATCTGATAAGTTTCTACCTAACCTCAGTTTATTCTAATGCTTAACTCCAGAAGCTGTTTCCCCATGCAGTATTATTTTAAATAAGAATGCACTCTTTATTCCTTGGAGAAAAAAAAAAGGTAGTTTGCTACCATTTCAAGAAAATGATTTTCTGACAGAAAGTGGGAGAAGATTAAAAATAACCAGTATGTATTTTAACATATTAGACAGTAAATTCTTAGTCTATAAAATCAACTCTTCTCATTTGCTGGGGAAAATAGACAATTGATTATATACTACTTCTCAAATCTATCAGCACTCACTTCCATATCATGTATAATATAAATTAAAAAAGCTTCGTATGAGTGAAAAAGTTTATTCTATTCAGAAGAGAATTTCAGAAATCAACTAGAATTTCTCCTTAGGGCAAGCCTCCTAGCCCTATGGTTAAAGTTTCCCTATGTTCATGCAAGTAAGAGGTCAGGGTCTAGTAACAAACTTGTGAGCATAATAAATGTCCTAAGCAAAGGAATAACTCAGAATTGCTTGAAGAAGGGCAGAAACTATGTCTTTCAATATGTAAGTATGTTGTATAATTTAGTAGCTGGGCTTTGGGATTCAGAACTGGATTCTCTCCTGGTTAATCAATTTACTAGTTATTTAATTTTATTCGACTCAGTTCTGTCATCTATATAATGGGAAAACTAACCTACCTTGTAGAATTTTAGAGACCAAACATGACAATGGTTATAAAATACTTAACGTGATGTTTGGAATGAAAGTACTTCTGCACTTAGAATAAATGTGACTTTTCTCTGAACAGTCTAGTGACACTTGATTGGACTGTCAGAGACAGCCTTCTTAAATATTTTTCTGGAACAAAAGAAAAGAAAATGAATGTTTGAATTTGTGAAGGACTGAAGAGTTCTCTCTGGAAATATATACTTTGGGGAGGTAATAGGTGACCAGCAACTTCTACTTTAATTTGTGACATCTCTGTAGAGTAGCCTAAAGCAGCCAAATAGTATTTATTTCTTCACCAGTGGAAGAGCTTGAGTGCTTTTCTGTCTATTTCTAATTCATGTGTTCTCTGGTAGGTTAAAGCCTAGCTCCCCTTCTCTGAGATATATACCACAATTGCTTAGTACTTCCACTTTTAATTGAAGACTTTTCATTTGTTAGGCCTCAAGTAAGAGAGGGGCAAGTCAGAAAGCCAAAGGGGCAGCAGAATAGGAATCTTGCTCAAATACTTGTCATTTTCTCTGCTTCATAAGACTAAACACTGAGATCTCGTATACTGGGCAAGAGTATGGTTGATTGCGAAACCACAGTTGAATAATTTCTCTTTTGTACAATTAAAATACCATTCTTAAGGGAGCATTAAAATATTTTGCATGACATTTACTTTAGATTTTCATGAGAGAAGGAGAAAAATTGCTACATTTGATGCAATTCCAAGGTCTTTTTTTCTTCCCTGCCAGTGTTTGAAATAGCCTATATTTAAATGTGTAGAGGTGTCTTTAGAGAACTACATGCATAGAGAATTGTAAGTCTGTAACTGGAAACATCTTTTGGGGAAATGTATGCTATTGTGAAAGCTCAACAGTACATGTTGAAATAATTAAGTCTTTTGGAAATGATTGAATTGGATGTTTTCATATAAGCAAATCTACATTTGTCATTCTGAATTCTTTTTATGGAAAAGTGTTTTTTTCTCCCTCCTGTTTAGGTAATTAAAAGTAGGCACCTGATGATCATTCATTATCAAACATTTTCATTCATGCAAAAAAATTTGGGGAGGTTAAGGCCTTGCTTATAAAATTTTATCCTTCAAAGGAAACCGTACTCTAGAAGCTATTATTCAGTCTCAGAGAGTAGGTTTTAAAGTGTTAATTCACACTTCAGTAAGGTATTCACAGCGTATCTCTTCCTTGGTGGCGAGGCTCCAATGCCTGCATTCCATGGGGATGCCATGCACCATCTTGAAAAGCTGGACCATTTCCAGAAGCATTAGGGCTTAGAGAAAGAGCTGTTGCTCCTTAGAACTTTACTTCTCTTACAAATATTATTGTCTCAATTTATTTTAATGTAATGGAGGGAAAGAAGGTGGGAATAAATTGCATACACAGGAACGTTTAACAGTCCTGCTGGCTAAGGCATCACAAAAAAGAGGCACAGGAAAACCTATGAGAGTTTGGAGCCTGCTGTATGAGAGAGATAAAAGTAGAAACATTAAATTGGCTGCAATATGAAGGGCAGGTGCAGTTGTTCACTGGAGGCAAGTTGGCAATTTAGTTTTCAATGACCAGGTTGTCTCACTAAGGTTCACCTTTCAAAGTCCTCCTTCTAGTCTTCAACTTACATCCCCAAAGCCCTGTCTCATCTTGAGTCTTCACACTCTGGTAATAGCTACTCTTTACCTTTCTTCTTTTTGGAAAAAAAAATGCCCTGGTTCTCTTTACTTATTGGAAATGGAATGAAAAGGAAAGAAAAAGAAATCTCATTGAACAGTGGAAGAACACACCCAAAGAGAAAGCCATTTTGTGTTGTGTATGAATGGTTCTGTCCTACCTAGGTAAACATAACTGAAGGGTGAGAAACCCTCAGGCATAACACCACGATTCTGAGCTCATTCCAAAAATTTCTACAGACGGAAAAGAATTCAAACCTCACCTCCACTCGCCCCTCCTAATGTCAGGATGGGGCTTAAGAAATGGAGGTCAGAAGAGAAGAATTCAAATGCCATCAGACGAGGTCAGGGTGGTATAGCCACAGACAGAAGAGAAGAATTCGGAATGGAAAAGCTGATGAAAGCAATCTATCTTCATTAAAAGCAAATGGAGGGAGGTGATAGCTGTCCAATTCCCTGTCTCAGATAAGCAAAGAAAAATGACTTCCAGGGGGGTAACCACTAATCTGGACTAAAAGAAAAAAATCATTTTTCTTGTTCATAAAAACACATAATCTTGAAATACATATGATCTACATGCCAATCCTTGTTTAGTTTTGTAACCCAGCATTCTGATTTTGTTGGTTGGTTCCTCACCTCTGTGTTCCACTGCCTATCTTAACAATTACGTAGAAGATGATGATAGCCTTGATATCAAATAATAATGATGCCATTTTGAACATCTTTGATACAGATAGAATTGATCATGGTAGGGTCTCTCCCAACAACTTCATTTGGACTGCAACTGTCTAAAATGAACTACATATATGTTCTGAAGACCTATTCTAGTCAATAAAGTAGCAAATTGATCCTGGGAAATAATCAAAAGAAGGGTGTATAACAAATAAGTGATTTTTGAATTGCATGGCTCCTGCTAATGAACATCAATTTATCATATATGTCCAAGGTTCAGTTGAAGATTGATGAAACACATCTGATCTCAGAATTATCTCTCCCCACAGAGGGAATCGAAATCCCTTGGGCTTAGGCAAATGAATATGATCCATAGTCAAAATTCAGTCTTTTGGGAAATGAACAATGAACTTTGTATATCCCCCAACATGAGGCCTCTTGTGCCTATTCTTATAGCACAGTGAATAGAGGCAAAATGTAAGTGTCACATTTTTAAAATGACAATTGGTCATGCCATGGAGAGGTATGTATCAAAAGGAATAAAGCAACTGATGCTAATACTTGATACCAACCAAAAGACTCTTGTTATTCTCAATAGATACAGCTCCTGATATACCATTTCATTGTAATTCAATAAGAAGGTGACAAAGCTTGTGTATTCTGATTGCCACAAAAATATAAAATATAAACTTGGATATTTGAATGGAATAACTTTCTTATTCTATATAAGGACTAACTATTTTGAAAACTTTTTGAATATGGGGTCATTTTCTCTATGGTTATCATACTTGGATATACATGGAGGGTTAATTTATGTTTCAAGTAAGCTATATTCCTTCTTTACTTTTTCTTAACATAGACATCCGAATACTTCTACAGTAGAACCAACATTTATACATATTATACCCTTCACTGAGATTAAGTTAATTGGACATTAAGTTTATGGATAATATTAAGTGAAAGATAGGACATTCCCAGACTGAAAATTTTTACTGTTTTAAAGCATGCATGACTCTATCAAGTTTAGGATTTCTGTCTTTTTTTTTGTGGTACTGGGGATCGAACTCAGGACCTTGTGCTTGCAAAGCCCTCAAAGTTTAGAATTTCTTATGTTTAGGTTTCCAGAGGAATACAGAGGTGATAAGGTGGAATGTGATATTAAAATACCTAGCAGTTGCTGACCACTTACTATGTTTCCTTTCACAGAAGATAGGTACTGTTAATATTTCCATTTTGTGGATGAAAAAATAAATTGGGTGAGAATTCTTGGTCTGCTGCTTTCTATCTGTATTACTTAGCCCCACTCTATTTTCCTTATCAGTATCTGCCAGGGCTACTAATGAGCAAGTCTGAACCAACTAACCTTGCTGCATTCTCTCTCTCTTTCTTACCACACTGCAGGTGTCCCTCTAAAACATGCAAAGGATGGCTTTCTAGAACAAGGCAGATAAACTTTTAGTAAAATTCATATAAACAACTATGTTCTTCCACTAGAAATTCTAGAAGTGTTAAAACCCAATGTCTTTTTGGCACTCAATTTTTGATCTTATTGGAAAATTTAGACCTTTCTACATGTTTTTCTGGTGCAGAACTTTTCAGACTTGGCACTGTTGACATTTTGGTCTGAATGATTCCTTGTTGTGAGGAGAGTTGTACTGTACATTCACAGGATGTTAAACAATATCCCTGGTCTTTATCCATTGGATGCTAGTAGTGCCTTCACAATTGTGACATCCAAAAATATCTTCAGATATTCCCAAATGTTCCGAGGGGCAAACATGCCTCTGTTTAAGAGCCATTGCTCCAGTGTTGTATTAGATGGCCTGAGGAAGACTACCCTGATCCAACAGGCTCCTGGTCCAAGAGATGGCATTGACCCCTTTTTCCCAGAGACAATGATAGCTTCCACAGTAGAGCTCTTAACCCTAAAATTCAATTAAACAAGTGTCTGTGGTCCAAAAGTAAAATTAACTATGGAATCAGGTTTTTAACAGCTCCAAAAAAATCCTGTTAAATTTATTCCTTACGATGCTATTTCACTTAATTAAAACATGACAAAAGATGATTTCACCTGTTACCATTATATTTTACTTATTAAACATCTCTGGTCACTGTTTTTTTAAAACAAAGTAATCAATTAATTTAAAACTTTCTGATTTATATGCTTGCAGAGAAAGTTCTAAGAGAAGCATTTTGTCTACTTCTATCATGTAGAATGCAAAACATGAGGATTCTGGCAGGACAATACATAGCTATCAAGTCAGTTTACTACCAAAAGACATGAAAGGCTTGTGTCTGATTCTCTCCTTTGCTTGAGGAGGGAGTGACAGCACTATCTACCTAACTCAGAGCAGATGTCACCTCAGCACAAGGCAACAAAATGGCATTTACTGGGCATGGAAGCCACATCGCAGTGTGAAATGCTATCCAATAAAACTTGCCAGGAACACTACTAAGCTATCTTGTTGCTGTGTGAATCTGATCTGCCAATAACACCTGGCCTATTGCATCCAAAGAGCTGGACATAATTGGAGGGAAATGCAAATAATCCATATTTAATGTGTCTCCACTTATGTTTTAAAAGCTTCCTCTGCTCTTCTTGCCTGAGCCCTCTTTACCAAAGTATGGAAGAGGTGACATTATTTCCCTTTTAATTAAGGTATTACCTGGTAAGAACGGTATAGATATGTGGGCAGACAGAATGTACGCAGGGAAAATGTTAGGGTTGATTACCTGGCAGTATGTTGTATATCCAGGGAAATGCTGCTTTGCCTTCTGGATGGAAAGCAATGGGAATAATAATATGTAAATTGATGTATCAAGATTTCTGAAAGCTCAGCATTATTTCCCCTTGCCCAGAGATTTCACCTCACCTTATTAACTATTCTAACCACCCAGTCTTTTTTTGTTGTTTTTGTAATTCCTGTTTCCTCCCATTTAGCACATAGAAAAAAGCATTAGTAACACTCTTGGTTTTAAATGAACCCTATTAATATTCGTCTCTGCAAGGGACTCTGGGATAATTTTGATAAATGTGGCCATGAAGCCGATCTGACAGAGCTGAGTGTGATGTTTGTGTGTTCATGGGGAACTGCTTCATGTGCAAATCGGGACACAGACTGAAATGGGGAGTCTGACAGGTCTCTTTCTGAGCTGCAGCTAGCAGCCTGAAATGTAAATGTAATTATACTTATAACAAACTAAGGCAAAATAAAACACAACAAGCAATCATTATGGAGATAAAGCAAACCTGCTTGTTTGTGATTGGGGGGTTATTCGGGGATGACAATTCTCAGTGCTCACAGCTAGGTTGGCTAGACCTAGAAGGCTTCCTGGGAGGGTAATGCAGACAAACCTATGCTGGTAGGAGAAAAGGGCTCAGGCTGCTTGGAGATGCTGCCATTTCTCAACCTGTCTCCTGTTTCCCCAAAGCTGTAGAAGCTGCCCCTGAAAGACTACATGCTTAGGTGGTGATTAAATTTCTGGAATGCAAATGGGGGAGGGGGACAAAACAAAAACAAAAACAAAGGGAGGCTACAATACTGAAAAAGCTTTATAACAGATGCCAGAAGTTCTTGAGAATAAGATCATTCCATATACACGGATTGCCTGAGGTGAGCCTCATGAAAAGTGTTAGCTCTAAAATGGAATGCATAAATAAGCAGTGAGGTCTGGGAAGGTTATGAGCAGCATAAAGACAGTTATTCTAATGTTCAAAAGGATCTTCCACCCTAAGCAAGAAAAAAATATGAATACAGGCAGATGAAATAAAAGAGATACAGATCAACTTTTTACAACTCTCTCTAAATATTGCTCTTCATTCTCTGTAGTATTCACTTATTAATTTTTATTATAAGTGCTGGTATATTTGGGGAATGAGAATTCATCTGTTGAACTTACGACATTGCAGAATATCACAATGAGTATCTTTGAATACCATGTGGTGGGAAATAAGTAGATAAGGGAGTGAAAGTAGTAATGGCAGTAGCTGGAGATTTGACTATTGTGCTTTGGAAAGAAATGGCGAATTTGGAAAAAGATAATGATAGGGTTAAAAAATGATGTAAGACTGTAGGTAGGTCGGAAATATTTTTCTTAGGTGGTAAAAAAAAGCACAAAATGTAAGAATTAATCATAAATTGTGTGTTATTGTTTCTGAGAAGCAGAATGAAGGATTGATGATTATATGTTTATCATTTATTGGGAATGTGCTATATAATACACTTTATTTGAAGAATATCTTATTTAATTACATTTGAAATGTTTATATTATTATATCCACGTTACCTATAAACTGAGGCTTAAAAAGATTAACAATTTCATGGTAAATGACATCCCTTGTAAGGTAAGAACCCAGGTTCATGTCTCCAAGATTCTACAGCCTATAGGGTCAAGGTCCAGGTCTGTCTAACTTCAGAACAAAAGCTCATTACTCCACCTGCTCAGGCTCTTTTTAAATTTAACATTTGTTTTAAGAGATGGGAAATGGAAGTCACTTTGCTGAAGCTAAAGTAGTTGTGCTGGCTACTGAAGCCATTAGCCAGCCAGATAACTGTCAATCTTGCCTAAAAAGCCATATATGGCACTTTGATTAGCACATCCCTTCTCAGAATTGAAAGCACACACCAAGGCTATATTTTGAAGGTGATCTGACTTTTATGCCGGACTATATTGTCTTTGGGGGTAATACAGCCATCTTCTTCTTGACTTGGTTACTGGAGATAGAACTAGTAGAGGCGTCTCCATCGGGTGGATCAATCAGAACCCCTTAAGCACCAAGTTAGACTACTTGGAAGTAGAAAATATGGACTGGGGAAGCATAGCCTGTGCTATGTGACTTCACCATTGGAAGAAAGAAAAAGAAAAAAATACAGCTCACACAGCTTACAGAGCAATTGTTCCTGCACAAAACTCTAGTCTAATTGATTTGGACACCACTGCTAATTTTCACTCAGACATCTATTAGCACACATTAGTGGGTGTCATTAGGTAGGGAGGCAGAGATTAGATGGGGAGCAAAGCTCCAAGGCCCTGGTTTGGGAGGTAGAGTAGAATGACAACAGACAGAGTCTGTTTCACACTGCAGTGGTGTCAGATACTTCTGCTGGGAGAACCCTGAAAGGAAATGACAATGGCTAGGGAGGCAGGGCAATTGTGTACAATAGTGTGATCCTTTCATGCATTTTTCTAAATAATAAGTGTTCTTGGACCGTCTAAAGGGACAACTAGGGTGTACCACACAGCACAGAGCCAAAACACACATACAATAAAATCAAGCATTAACAATGCCCTATTTTTTTCTCTCTCCAGATTTCATTCATTTCTGTGTTGTAGTCAGCATCCAGGAACTATTTTAGGCCTCACTCGTACACAAGTCAGGCAGTTGATAAAATGGCTGGTTAGGTCAGAGCTGTCCAAATCATCTCCCATTGTAAATGGCTGAGAAATATTCCTGTTTTATTTATTCTTTTTGTATGCAGCCATACTCAGATACTTAACTAATGCTGAAATGCAGTTCCCATCCACTGGGACATGTTTTTCAGTTAAGCAAGTCAGGAAAACTATCTGATGCCCTCAAGGAAACCCTCCATGAGCTGGTCTATACTGATGACTACTCTCCATGAATACATTTAAAAGCTTATGAGCCTCTTTCAGGAGCAGGACAATGTTATGCATTGCAAATGAGCTGGAGAAAGAAAAGGCTATGTCTCCACTCAAAACAGAAAAATCTTACACACAAGCAAATATATCTATATGTGATATAGACTTAATCATTCCATTACTATTCCTAGCATCCTTTATAAAACTTGCCTCTAATTCATTTCATTCTCCCTTGAAAATCTTTTCTTATCCTAGTCTGCAAGGTAAAGTCAAGTACCCTTATCAGAGTGCTCAAAGCTCTTCATTCTGTTCTCAGCTGATTATTCCAGGGTGATCTCTCTGTATTCTCCATGTTCCTTTTATTCTATTTGAAACAGACAACATATTATTTCCTGAACACCTGAAGCACTTCTATACCCATCCATCCCTTTCTTTTGTTTCTTTTGCCTTCATGCCTGTCTTATTCTATGAGGCCCTATGCCATAGTTCCTACTCAGAGAATTCCTCCACATTCCAGAGAAAAAGCCATTAATTTTCTGTCTTCCAATTGGACTTCGTTGAGATATCCATAGTAGTTTTTGCGCATATTGCTTATATTTCTGTTCTCCCCTTCTCTTAACTTCCCTCCTTGGCATTCATGCATATTGAGTCGTTGATGCCACAGTTACATTCTTTAGTCATTTTTGAATGTCCAAAAAAGTCAGACACAGTGTTTGGCATATGGTAGGATCTTAATAAATATTTGCTGAAGTGATGAATTTGTGATTGAATTTTGTCACTGAATATCATTATCTTAGTAGCAAATGATGGGATGATAATTGTTAAGAGAAGAGTATTAATGATAGGATTTCTGAATGACTATGCATCTTTCAAATCTTTGGGAGCACTGACAATTGCATGCATGTTGAAATGTCATATGTGTTAACTTCTTAGATAAGATGATAAAGAACCAATGAACATTCTGTTCTAGACTATCATTAGTCTACAAAGGAAGGGATACTTTATGCAGAACTGTTTTGAGGGTTATGTTATGATGAACTTTATCTGAGTCCTTGATCAAAATGAAGTGACAATGGATAATGTTGAAAGTGCCATCAAAAGAATATCTGATCAATATAACTCATCTATGGATATAAATTAGAATCATCAGAAGGAATAGAAAATAAACAGTATCACATGTCTTCAATTGATAGTGATAAACAAAGATGAATCTAGCAACAGTTTTCGCTGAGCTGCTTTTGCACCCCCACTACCTTAATGATGAAGAGAACCAAATTGAACCATTTATTAATCACATTTTATATCTATGTGATGTCCTTTCCTGTTATTATAAACAAGATAATGCCACCTTTCCATTGAAAATAATATAACCGAGGTCAAATGAAGTAATATAATTCATCCAGGTCACAGTGCTAAAGATGCAGTACCAGAACCAAACCAGCGTCTGGTTTCAAAGGCACGATTCCTTTCACTATGTAGTGACTTTCTGTTTCTTTTCTCTGTCATAATGTGAAGCAGCATATGACACAGAGAGAATACAGAAATTAAAAGTAAAGAGGACCAATGCACTATTGCAGAAGAAGGCTTGAAAAGAAGTGCAGGAATGAATGAGGTGAATTTTTTGTTATAGGAGCTAATGCTGTGAAAGTTCTGTCCTCATGGAACAGTCTCTTGGTTTACTCTCAGACAACAGTTAGGACACATTAAATACAGTGTCTGTGTTAGTGAGGATTGAAATGGCCTACTGAAGCCTGAAGCCAGGGGTGTCCATCTGTCCTAACTTTAATGAGATTGACCAGGCTTGGCTATTTCTGCTTTCTGGCAAACAGAATCAGAAGGCATCAACGAGAGTAATCTGGGAGCAGTTTTTGGCTATATACGTGGCTGCTAGTAGAATTTATAGACAGTAAAGCTTGATTCAGGGGCAGTCTATAGCAAAGCCACAGAACGGGCAATTCATCTTCAGTAGTCTCTATGTTCTTAAGTGTTCTCTTCCTCTCAATGATCATTAGTTGGAATGGGAAGTATCTGAAAATTCTAGTAATTTATAACAAGTTATTTGGTGGCATCTGCCACTCATTTCTTTTCTCCATCCAAACCCAAATAAATGTGCGGCAATTGGGTCATTATGCTGGAGGTTAAAATAGGCCAGGTACTTAGATAAGAGAGTGGTTACCTTTGATTATCACTCACACAACTGCTGTTATACTTTTTCTTTTGTTGAATGGATAAAGTGTCCAACTGACTCATGCATAACCTAACTCATATCTTCCTGGATCAATTAACCCTTTTTTTTCCTCAAGGAGAGTTTTGGGTGCCCCAAAATCCACTTTTAAACCTATCAGCTTTCAGAAATTGGGTAAGAATACTAGTGCTTTTATATTACACTTCTACTGCACATAATTATAAACCAATCACATACAGCAATGTTGAATTAAGCACTATACATGTATTTTTATGTAAAGAAAAGCTAAAGGTCCTAGGGTATAGATACTGTCTCTTTAAAAAGAAGCTGAAAGTTTAACCAAGCCCTGGTGTTATTCTTTTGCTGACCATCTTCCACTGGTACAATGCATCTGCTGCTCAAGAGCCCCACTGTGCTGTGCCCGGGGAGACTGCCATTTGAGTTCCATTAATGGCAGCCTCACTCTGGCCCTGAATGGGGTTGCTTAGTGAGGAGCACTGCTGAAAGTACTGGAGGGGATGAGTGAGATGAGAGTGCTCATTTCTCTGGCTCCCATGCCAAGGCATCTCCACACAAGCCACAGCTCTGCTCAAAGGCTTTCTGCATGAAGCTTCCAGAATCTCTGGCTTTTGTAACTCCACTCTCCTTCAACACTTTGCAGGCCTACAAGTGTTAGCAAATTCTTCTCACCACCTCAGGGCACTGCAATGCACTACTCCAAACCTGTGTTCTCTTTACCCCCTGCCTCCTGCCCAAATACATTTTTTTAAAATGCTGTATTAAATTTCTTTGAAATGATTCAGTTTACATTTGAGGACTGTTTCCTATGAGGAGCCCGACTGACTGATACAGGGCTACAACTCAGGTTTACCTTTAATATACAGCCTTCTATTCTTAAATTAGATTGTTGGGAAAATCAGAAAAAATAAAATAATACCACTGAATCGGGAGGAAAAAAATATGGTTTAGACTAGAAAATCACCAACAAACTAGATATGTTTCCCAAACCAGATACTGGCAGTTGTTATGTTGCTCACATTCCCCTAGTAAACCATGCTTCCTAGCCAAGGTTTTAATAGCTAAATAAAAGGTTTGGAGCGAGCTTCATCTCCCCAGGCCAAGGGCATATTTCCCAGTTACTTCTAAATTACTTCTTTTAAAAAATATCCAAAATATGAATTGATATGAAATACTGTCTTTTTTCTAACAACCATAAAATTCATTAATATCAGGAGTATGATCAGTGACATCTTGTGACAGATAAATTGTCCCTTATAAGGTCACAGGGTAGCATCCAGCATTCCAGCAAGATTCCTAGTAAAATTTCAGAATTCCAGGAAAGCATCAACTAATAAAATCTAGTGTAAAGTAAATGAAATGATGACAGAATGAAGAATTTTTTCTTGTCTGCTTTTACAGGTACTGGAATTAGCAGTTAGAGAGAGAGAGAAGGCGGGGGCAGAGACAGGCAGAGAGAAAGCAAAGCGAAGAAAAGCAAAGCAAAGCAAAGCACAAGAAAAGGATGCTCTGTGCTCTGGTACCTGACACAGCTAAGGGCTGTGACTCAGCAGTACAGTCCAGGAGCAGCAAGGTGAGTGATGGTGACCTCCCTTGTCAGTTTTAGCTTCCTATATGTTTGGCAAGCAAAACAAGGGTTTAAAATAGCTTTCCTGCAGGTTCCATGTGACTTGTCACTGGACCCAGACAGCACAAAAGGGCTGATTAGTGAGGCAAAAAAGAGGATCTTCTCCTGAGATGACTTCCAAAAGCTGCTTCTTGCAGCACAAATCTTCCTCTGAAAATGCAGAGCTCGCTGGGAAAGGCATTCTCCCTTTCAAGTAGTTGAATTTTGTTTGGAAATTCTTTGTTATTTTTTACTTTTTTATTTTGATCACCTCCAAGTTACTTCGGAACAATCGTTACTTTGGAAGCATATCAGGAAGTAAAAATTCAAAGACCACTATTTCCTCAAAGCTATCACCCTAGCCTTCTTTCCTACTGGCCTTGGGGAGAGAATTTAGCCCTCTCATGGAAAGTAAAAAGGTTGGGCAACCCCTTCTCAAACAGCTCTCGCTGCAGTTGAGTCACAAGGATGTCTCTTCTAGTTTGAGTGGCCACACAGACTGTGATCTATGTCCCCATCACGTCAGGGCTGCAAGTTGGAAGACACTGTCAAGTAGTAATTGCTTAAATGGTGCAGAGGCCTGGGGAGATGGTGATTCAATTTTCCTCCCCTGATGGAGTAAAATTGTTCCCTGGGGAAACACGAGTGGAACAGATGTCATATTACCACCAACTGTTTCAGAAATTTTTGAACCAAGTGTTATTCTTTAAATGTTGAACAAAGAAAGAAGGGCTAAGAAGTGATGTGAGAGAAAAAACATAGAGGAAGATGGGGTTTAAGAAAAGATAATCAGGCAATAAGGAAAGAAACTCTGAACTGAAGGACTACTCAAGTCCTGCAGCACCATGGAGAGCAGGTCAACAATAAATGCTTCATGGGGTCTCCTGATTGATAGCTTATGATTATGCACAAAAGCCCAATGAGGAGAAAGGGTGGGAAGAAAAGTGATGGAGAAAGAAGAAGGAAGGGAAAGAAATGAAGAGGGGAAAGACGACGGGGTGGGGAGGCAGGGGAATTAAACATCTCAGTTAAAAATTTAGAGGAAAATAGAATGAACTTTACACGTAACTTTTAGTTCCCTTTTATTCTACCAAACACCTGGGTTGTAGACTTAACACATAAGCATTATTTTAAATTAGGGAGACAACTATATAAAATTTATGTACTGTATATAAATTTATTCTTCCCAAGATCTTACACAAAAGCTCCTGACTTTGGTCTTGAGAGTCCTTGTACATAGGCACTGTTGCAGTGAGGTTAAGAACAACAAAATTAAAGGGTGATGTAGCAACAATACAAGATGTTCTCATGTTTAACCCCCATTAAAAGAAATCATTCACTTTCTGGCTACTAGTTCCCAGGCATCTGATCTCAGTTACCTAGGAGACTTCCTCCTGAAAGGACCCACACTCACGCATTCCAGCAGCAAGCAAGTCATTGTGATGTCACTCCAGGTTCTCATGTGGTCCCAAAGCTATTTCACATCTCATTGTTTAGCTGGATGAGATCTGATCATGTGTGTTCTCCAGTCTCTAACCTGGTGCAGAGAATCAACCAGTTCTGAAGCAAAACTCAGCTTTATTAAAGGAAACAGAGTGGAAGGCCAAGGTAAAAGAGTGGAAATAAAATCAGAGTAAACAATCTCTATTTACAAGTCGGCCCAGCCACGAGTTAGTGGGCAGGAAAGGAGGACTGCCACGCTTAAGCACATGGCACTTGCCATCACCTGTTGCATATTGTTACCAAAAGTGGAAATTCTCAATTCACACTTGAAGTATTGATCTCCATATTAGACTTGAGAACTATATGTCCCCATCCTGGCTTCAAAGGACAGTTTCAGTTCAATTAGATCATATTTATTGAGCTCCTAGCTCAAGGCAGTGTAGCAGAAAATGCACAATTTACTTAAGATTCTTTGAAGTATTCCTGTGGCCCAGGGAAGGACACAGGCACGTGGACAACTATAGCACAGTGAAATGGGTAACGCTGTGGAATATGGACAATAAATTAAAAGAGTTTTGAGAAAGAAGATACCATTTGAAGCTGCAGGAAATCTCTTTGTGAAGATGATATTATAATAGGTCTAAGGGGTTAGTACAGTGAATACTAACGTTATACTGAAGAGATGAAGGAGAAATCCTGGGCTGAGGAACACCATGTGCAGAGGCTGAAGGTTACAAAGTCTTATGAGTGTCCATGTCTCATAATAGCTATGAAAGCAAGTAGATGCATACAACTGAAATGTAGTGAATGTTGTTTACATAATGAGAGACAAAATGTACAGTGGTGGGAAGTTCACAAGAAAGATGTCAGGCTAAAGTATGGTGCATCATTCAATAGGTAATGTGGAATACTTCAAGTGCTGTGAATAGGAGGGTAGCAGTTGCTGCTGTTTTTGAAAGGCAGGTAGAATAAAGAGGTGATGGGTGAATTGGAGGATTTTTGATTGAAGGAAATTGGTAAAATTTTCTTTCAGTTCTATGATTTAATGCTTCATTTTAAACAGCACATTAGTTTCCTATTCCTGCCATAACAAATTAACACACACTTGGTAGTTCAAAGTAGCATAAATGTATTATCTTATGGTTTTAGAGATCAGAAGTTCAAAATGGGTCTCATGGGGTAAAATCCAGGTGTTTGGATATAAATTTATTCTTCCTAAGATCTTGGACAAAAACTTCTGACTTTCATCTCAAGAGTCCTTGTACATAGGCACCGTCACAGTGAGGTTCAGAAGCTCAAAATTAAAGGGTGATATAGCAACAATACAAGATGTTCTTATGTTTAACTTCCATTAAGAGAAATCATTCACTTTCTGGATACAAGTTCCCAGGCATCTGATTTCAGGGACTCTAGGAACTCTAAGGAAAATGCCTTTCATTGTCTTCCTCAGGTTTGAAAGGCCATCTGCATCCTTGAGCTCCTGTTCTACTTCTGCCTTGAAACCCAGCAGTATAGCATCAAATCTCTCTCTCCCTCTCCCTCTCTCTCTCTCTCTCTCCCTCCCTCCCTCCTCTTTCTCTTTCTCTCTCTGGCTCTGATTCTTGGTTTTTGTCATACTTCTCCTATTTGGATTCTTTCACTGACACTTAGGATTACATTGGGGTCCACATAGACAGTTCAGGATAATTCTTCTTCTCAAAGTCATTAACCACCACTGCAAGGTCCTTTTTTGCCATGTATGGTAATATGCTCCCAAGTTGCTGGGATTAGCAAGTGAGTACCTTCAGCATACAGCATTATTCTGCCTACCATAGACATTGTCGGGTCATAAAGCAAGTTATGAAGCACAAGAGGTGAGTGGGAAATCAAATCACATATTCTAGAGGGATGTGTAAGAGGGCAGTCTACAGAAATGGTCCTGATCATCATCGGTCATGGGTGAATCAGAGTAGTCAGAGAAGAAGGGATTGCACTTATCACTTTAGGGCCTCACCTTCATATTCAAACCATGTTTAATTACTCCCGAATAAACAGTGAATAAAGATTTAAGAAGAATGCTAAATATAAAAAGGACTCAGTGTCAAGGGAAAAATAATTCTTTTGAAGAATAATGGATTTAAAATTTGAGAAACAGATAATTCTGTCTTTGACTAAAAAAATGGTAACTTTTATATTCTGGTTGTGTATGTGTTTGTGCGTGCGTGTGTGTGTGTGTGTGTGCGCGCGCGTGTATGTTAGTAGGTACTGAACTCAGGGCTTTAACACTCAGCTACATTCCTAGCCTTAATTTGAAACAGGGTCTTGTTAAATTGCCAAGTGGAAACAATCTTGAAAACTTTCTGCTTCAGCCCGCCTCAGCCCTGGCGTTGCATGTTTTTATATGTATAGTCACATTTACTACTGTGTGGTAAAAATCCTTCTATAAGATTATAGAATAATACTGCCCTGTGTTTGGAGTATTGTTTTCTAATCCTTGATGCTTTGGGAGGTTTGATTATTTTCCTTATTCTAAATTACATTTTCCATGGTTGCAATTCACAGAAATATATTCTGATGTCAGAGTATAGATGGTATAAGAATGCTGTACAATAATACTTGGCCTGGGATGTAGCAAACATCATATTTGGGCCTGATTTACTGTGTAATTGGGGCCAAATTAATAAACAATGTCAACCCCAACTGTGGTTGATAAGTTATGTTGATATTTTAGAATAAAAATCATGTATGTGAAAATACTCTGAATAAAGTTTGCAACTTGTGGAGGTTGCTGTCCTTTCATCAATCAGGTGATCAGGTGGCATTAGTCATTCACGATCCACCTTGGGTATACAGTTGTAGTAACATATGCCCTGAAGCCAAGCATTCACATACAGTGAGTTGTGGCCATTTGCAGAAAAGAGGTGTATAAATTGTGTATTCACTAACTTCATTTGGTAGTTGCGTCAGTACACATGAGTGTGGTGATTTGAAGAGTTCATTTAAAATGATGTAGGCGAGTTTTTAGTATAAGTCAGACCTGAAGGGGGAGGTCTACCTCCACAGCCTTTGGGAGACAATGAGCTGCAGCAGGCTCACAAAAATGAACATGCCTACCTTTTGCAGAACCTTTGGCTCACAGAGAATCTCATGGAGAAGGAGAGGGCTCTTCAGAAGTTACCACAATCTTTGTTCCTCAATGCTGGCTAACCCTGGGCCCTATTCCAGGATGTCATATTTGTAATTCTTCAAATGTGTGTGGAAGAAGTAAAGAGTGATTGGAGAAGAGTGACAGTGAATCCCATATGCTTTCTTTCTGAATCTCTTCTATAGCAAATCTGCTTAGTCTATACATTGATACAGAATTTTTCCAGCTAAGGTTGCATATTCCATGTAGTTTTGAAAAACTTCTGCCTGTTCTCACATCATCACTATTTTCAAAGAGTTTGAAATTGTAGTAAATCTATCATTGTAACTAAGCAAAATATGGGAAAAGACCCTACTTGCTTTCTTTTCCCACAGCTCTTTTGATTCAAAGGACCTATTGAGATAGCAGTTTCATTAAGCCTGAAGGCTTGCATTTAGTAAGATAATGTTCCTTGATTATAAGGAAAGATATTGGTTCTGAGCCCTCACTGTGATACTGATTTTATTTATTTTCCACTTTGGTATGTATATCTGCCACCCAAAAGGTATAAACTAGGGAATGTATTACCTTATAAAAACAGTATATTGTCCTGAATTAACACCACACTTAACCTCCACACTGAGCTATAGCTATCAAGCCGTGTCGTTCTCCTATAAGAGATGGGTCACAGTAAGTCAGAAACACTTGGCTGTTCCATCTGTGACCACATGCTGAACTAGTTTCAGCTACACTGAAATATGGTATAGAACTAAGCAGCTCATCTAGGAATAGTACCCATAACTAAAAATAGGACTCAGGCCGGCAAGTTGGACTAACAAACCCAGATACATCATACTTGTAGTTATAATAAAAAAGCAAAAAACACAATAAATTTTACAATGATATAGTAAGAACCAGACATTCTGTGATGAAGAATAATTCTAATTAACTCTGAGAATAACAAGTAATTTTAATTTTTCTGTCTGCACCTCTCTCTCTCTCCCTCTCTCTCTCTCTCTCGTCAATACTTCCTTCAACCCCTAGAAATCCAGATTGTTCACAATAGGCCTTATTTTCTGTTATGGAAAGACAGTTAAACAAGCAACAAATCCTAAGATATTGATATACAAACAATATCTCCTGAGCAGTTTGCAATCATTGATTTATGGATTAATAAACAAATCTTTAGTTAGTACTTATTATGTTCTGAGCTTTATGCCAGACATGGTATTCATAAAATGAAAGAAAGAAACAATCTGATATACAATATAAGGGAATGCAAGTAAATTAAGCCATGAGAAACTATGGGCTCAGCCTTGAAGAATTTAGCACACTTCATTTGAATCAAAACCTCTTCCTAGCACATGCCGTGACCCTGAGGACAGCTTTTCTACTGAAAGTCAAGATCACTGACAGACTATTTTATTTGTGGCTATTGCAAAGACACTGGTCCTCAAGAACCCTAGTTTAGATATTCCTTTGTTTAGATATTCCTTTGTGAGAAAGGAAACTCACAGTAGCCAACTAGGTACTAGATTATAGGTAAAAGAACTATAATATGTAAAATCTTATTTTGGCATTTTCAGCTATACATGTACACAGAATTTATCTTCATGTAGTATTATCTTTTGCTTTTTATCTTCCTGTGATCTTTTTCTTAAAGAACTGAGCTCTCCTAATGGGGCTGTGTATCATACAGCTTGACACTCCCTGACAGGGCACTGGTCATCAGTCTCAAGCTTCTCAGTTCAAGTACCCCTACCCTTAAAAAGAAGGCTTGGCTGATAACTGGGCATGTGACTAAAAGGAGACCAATCACTGTCTTTATTTCAAACAGCTTAAAAGGCTGAAGAACAGGAAAGTAAGAAGGACAGGAATAAAGACTAAGGGAGAGACAGGCTCTGTGTTCTGAGATTTCAAATATATATAGTCTGAAATGCCCAGGGTCATCTTACCTAAAGTTTGTAGAAACTTTGACAGAGAATAAGGTTAACATAGAAGAAAGCATAGCAAAGAGGTACAGAGAGAAATGCAGTTCTTATCACATCAATTGAATGTCCATAGCCAACCACCAATGAAATTAGGTCATATTCATGTTTTCCTTTTACTTGTGCTACACCCTTCTATATACTTTACCTACTTTGCTTGCAATTTTTACCATTGATTTATTTACTCTGAAAACAGTGTTTGTGGTTTGAATTCCCTTTACCTTGAAGTTTGGCACCATACAAATTGTATGTGTATATGTTTGAAATATATGTATATATGAATATAATATATATACACATACTATATATGCACATATATGTATACACACATGAGTAAAATTCAACAAAGTAGTATTTATTGGGCCAAAATGAGCCTGTTAGAATATATTGTGTGCATATAATGCATCTAGCCTCCCAAGTCATATGTTAGCACAAGCATTTGGGAGTGAATGGCATTTATTGGAGTGAAGCTATAATGAGATGGCACAGTGCAGTGGGAAAAGCATTCTACTAGGTTTGAGAGGGAGTAAAGTACCATATGCTGAAATATCTATAACAGACACATTTGAAAGCAGGCCTATGTGGATGTTAAACAGGGAAGATCTGGGTTCGAGCTTTAATTCTGATGTTAGCTAGCTCTATGGCTACGGGCAAGTCAATCTAACTTTACAGTTCTCAGTTTCCTGTTTTGAGAAATGAGGGGGCTAGAGTGGTAGCTTTCACACTATACTCTGATCATCCCTAGATGTCTCATGGGGCACCTTGAGGAGTAGAATGTGAGATAGGGTAACAAAGTCGGGCTCTCCCCCTTCTGTCTGTGCTCTCTAAACCAGAAAAGGCTTCATATTTGTTTTATTTGCTGAACTTGATGTCAGCTTTCAATTCAAGGGGATCTGTATTTAAAAACACTGGGCTTGATGACCCCTTTGAAGTTAATCCCCAATCGAAGATGTCTACTAGCAATACCTTAATTTACCTCACAGAAAATAAGCATCTTCTGTGATTGACTTTATTTAATTCAGTCCTGTTGATTACATTTGAACATTGAAAATCATTATCTTTGTCAGGTATTCTGCATCAACATTAAAAAATAAAACTTAGTTTGGGAGTTTAAGTTAGTGTTTTAGATACTTCCATTCAGAGAATCTAAGGAATAAAGAAAGCACAAACCAACTTATATCACTTTGGCTTAAAAGAGAAATTGATAGGCATGAGAAATATGACTAAAGATCAATGACTTACGTGTTTCTAAAACATATATAAGTTTTCAGCTTCTTAGCCACTAGGAAAGAAAGGAAACAGATGAATACTGTTCAAAATCAAGTCAAAGATTTTTTTCTTCTTTTGTCGCCATCATTTCTGACAAGTACTGCTCCCATGCCTATGCTATGTTGGATACCATTGCAGATATCTATTATAAATAAAGGGTTATGACACATCTGTACCTAGTGAAGAACTGACACGAGTTTAAACATAAATATACCTGCAAAAGTCTCCAGAGATTAAAATTTCTATGTGCAAACAAGAGGGTAACTCATTTAGACATGGGCCAGCTTAAGTTTCAAATGATTTAGGTTTCATCCTAAATCTAATTTTACTTCTTGGTGGATTAAAGAAGTAAATCGTGTTTTATTGGAGTCTGTTCAGTATAATGTGGAGATAAGGCATCAAAGCTTTTTGACTCACTCAACTCTCTTTAGCTATTCATATTTTTGAATGATTTAAAGCAAGAAAACTACAATTAGGGAAAGATATGTTCCTTTAACTCTACTTGATTTGTACCCTTCTTAGCATTTTGCTTAGCAAATTGGAAGAGTTGTGGGAAAAGATAGCTAGCTCCTGAGAATTCTGAAAAATGACATAATTGACACCCTTGTTCTATTTTCCTGAACTCTCTGCCTTCTTCCTCCAGCATTTTCCCCAGTAACACCACAATTCACCTGGGGAAGGTACAGCAGAGTTCTGTCAGAGAAGTCACGGTCTGTGATTCTCACCAGGCAGAGTTGGTATATTCTAACACAGGAGTTTTCACTGCAATCTCAGTGTAGGTAACTCAAGGTCTTGTACCCACAATTAGTTAAGCAGATGTAAATGAGGGCTTTTAACTAGGTGTCTGGATTTCCATTAGCTGACTTGAGGAATCTCAACTTTCAAGGATGAAAATCACCTGAACTCTCTCTGATGCAGTGTCCCTTGCCCTGGCATGTGTACACTCAAGTGAATCATTAGGAGGGATAACACGGAGCCCTCACTAATCCCTCAAAGCATGCAGGCCTCCTACTGAGATGGCTGCCTTGCCAATCACCACTTCATGCTCCCAGAGTTCCTTAGCTGAGCATAGCTATTCTGTGATTAATATCACATAGAAATTTTTCCAGGCAGAAAATGCTGCCGATAATTATTTGCTGTCGAGGACTGGAAAAATGCAAAGGCCTTCTTCAGATTTTTCTTTGCCTCTCTTCTTTTTCCTTCCCTTTTTTCTCTTCCTTTCTTTATGCTCTTCCCAATTCTCTTCCTCTCCTTTCCCGCTCCTTGTCCTTTTGCCTAAATTCTTATAGCCAGCTAAATACTGATTGCAAATTCCTTTTTTTCATCCTTTAAAATCAAAGTATAGAGTTTGGAAAAAATATAAAAATGCATCAATTCTTTCTTGAAGGGTAAAAGAAAAAGCTGAGTGAAATTTTAAGAGCCAAGGAAACCCAAGTATTAACAGATTAAAAATTCAAAATAGGCTCTTTAAAAAGAAGGAAATTCTTTAAAAATATTAAAACAACCTATTCATTTTACAAAAGGAAATAACAGTAATATAATGAAGCTGATTTCATCTTATTGCTTTATTGATACTTATTTTATTTTTAAGTTTATAAGTAGTTTGTGTATATATTTTACTTACGTTCAAACAGTTTACCAATAAATTGAAGGCTCCAGTACTACAATTTCAGTCCCAGTTTCCTCAAGAGAAATTGTTGTCATCATTTTAACCCAGTGTCTTTGTTTCATATAGTCACATCATCACTCAAGACCCAATAGGCTACTGAGACAGCTGTACTGTCATTCCATTCTTTCTACTGATACTGGATAACTTAAAAATTAGTAAAGATTAATATATTCAGTCAATATTGGTTTAACATCTTTCATATGACTTTGCATGGTGAGGATTGAGCAGTGAATATAAATTATTATGTAAAATACAAAAATGTTCACGTCCTGCTACTTAGTTATCAGACAAAGGGAGAGTCATTAAAGAAGATAAACAAACAAACAACAACCACAACAAAACAGTTTCTGATGGTGATATTCTACAGAGAAAAATGGAAAGAAGATTAGGAGTATTAGAGGTTGGAGGTGAGGGTTGTTTGCAATTTTCAAAAGTAACATTTCAATCACAAATAATAAAAACGTAGGGTTGAAAGCACAAATGTACATTAAAATTAAAAATAGAGCAAGTGCTGGGGATTCAGCTCAGTGGCACCACACCTGACTTGCAAGCACAGGGTCCTGAGATTGATCCCTGGTATCAATCAATCAATCAATCAATAATAAAAATTAAGCAAGAAATATTGAGATAAGAGATGTATTGAGATATAACATACTGTTAACATTGTTATATATTCTTCTTCCAAACTCAATGACATAAATAGGAAATATTTTCATCTTTTAGAAGGTAATAAAACAATAGTAACAGTAATGGTAATAATACTAATAGATAACTTTTATCATATGTATATACATATACATGAAATACTACAAATCATATTTACTAGTGTGTGCATCTGTATATGTATAAAATTCAGTTTCTATAATAGCTGTAGATGTCTAAAATCTGAGATCTGTTCAGTTTCTGATTTTGGAAATTACTAATAATTATCATATTGCATATCTCTTCTACCTTATACTCTCTGTATTTATCTTCCAAGATTTTACCATTTCATTACGTTACACAGATCTAGAATGTTTCAGTTTTTCAACTCCTTGTTTTCCACAAAACAAAGTGATGAAATTTGGGTTAATTTGGGATAATTTATACTGCCTATCTTATTATTCATTGATTAATGTCTCTCATGTGTCCAGTCTCCTGATAAGTTCATCAAATTAATTCTTTATCCTGATACATTTTCATTTTTTCTTTACCTCTTTTGTATGGTTTCCATGTCTTGGCTGAAATTATTTTTCTGTTCATACCTGTTACTAATGTATCCCAGTACATCCTTTGGCATATTTATTATAATTATTGCACTCTATTCTGATATTTCTAATATTTGAGTTATCTCTGGGTCCTTTTCTACTGATTATAATATGTCTTAAGATGAATTTTATTTTCTTACTTGGTAAGCAATATGATGTCTACCATAATATTGTATTACATGCTAGGAATAGTACATAAAGAACAGTAGAGACTGAAATAATGTATTTGTACCTAGAGAAAGGCCAATATCATTCACTTTGGGGCTGCTCAAGTTAAGAGTTGAGTAATCTAGTCTATAGTTAACCTGATTTCTGGGGTTTGTTTATAACCTATATCACACCACAACATAGAATCTGTATATAACTACAAATGGTGTAGTATCCAGGGACAGACTAACATTGGCTTGGTTTTAATGTAAGATCTAGAGTGCAGGAAGGCTGTTCTCAGTTCTCATGATCTATCTGTATGTAAGCAGGTCTCATTTTCTCAGCCAAGAGAGAACTATCTCCTTCTTTTGGTCTTCCTTTAATTATCAATGGCCACTGCTGATAGTGTTAAAGGAGTACCAAAATGAGGGATGGTCTTTTCTTTTCTTGCTTGCTTTTTCCCTCCCTCCCTCCCTCCCTTCCTTTGTTCCTTCCTTTCCTGCTTGATTCTACAGACATAGACTGACTGTGTCCAAGTTATATAACACAATCTATGAACTTTCTAAAAATATTATTTTGAAAAAATGTATTCTCGTTTCTGTGATGCAATTATTGTTTTAGTTATTTCTAGAATGACTTCTAAGACCTTGGTACCTTGATGCCAAGACAACAAATATTTGTTCACTAAGCTTACTTCATATATTAATAATTAATATGAATAATTAAACTGAGTAAAACTTTGTTCAGCAGAGAAACAAAACAAACATACACAAAATAGTAAAACTTTTTGTTATTGTTCATAAACTTAGTAAATGAGTAGTTCCCTAAAAAGATGAAAGACTATATACGATTGGACAACGAGTATTCCACTCAAGTAAATGATTTAGCACTTATTTAAACACATAAACAATTTTTATATTGTTCATAAATTCAATTTGTCAGCCATTATTGTTCCTTGTGTCCCTAAATATTTGAATGTGTACACATGTGCATGTACATACACACAACCACCTTGAATTCTGAGTAAATTTTCTTGTCTAATTTAATCTCAATACTAATTCTGAATAACTGTTTATGGTGCCCTGATCTTTGTATTTCAATAATTTTATTAAGAATTTTACAACAGAAATCACTGCAGTTTCCAGTACTCCTTTCAAATTAGCGACACTGAAATTCTTGAGGTACTTCAGCAATTAAGCTTGTTGGAACGCACTAGGGAAGTAAAACACACAAGATACAGTCTAAGCCTTTTTTTAATTGGAAAAAAGAGATTTAGTCTCAGCCACTGTGAAACTCAATTCAAAGCATGTCATGTTTCCAAATGACTGACTCGTCAATCCTATAGAAAAAATTAAGAGTAGTTGTTTATCCGTCTCTAAAGGAGCTCAACACGGTATTTAAAACATGAATACAAAATAAATTAAATAATTGTTACACTAAAGCTTGTAAATAAATGTTTCACTTTGAAAGACATTTACCAATGGAGTTATTAGTATTAAATCTTTCATTATTATGAATAAAATTAACTACTTGATCATAACGATGGATACAACAATTATTAAGAATTATTATAAATAAATATCAATTAGAAAATATGAAATAAAATGATGTCAGTTTATTAGGAGAAAAGATAAGTTCACATATAGATGTTCAATTAGGTGTCTATTTCGTAAGAAGTAAGAACAACCTATTCTTCAAAAGGCACGACACTTCCAAAAGGAATATTTATGACTCCATTCCAATTATGTGTTTTTTCCCCCCTACCATTTGAAATATCCTTTAATCTGCTATTATTTGCTTTGCTTTGCTTTGCCTCTTTGGCCAAATTCTAGGTGAATGAAACAAATGAAGGGTGATATAAAGGAGTGAATTAATAGATTATAGTCTCTTTTCTTCTCTTTAGGAGTTTAGTCTCAAGAGAAAAAGATCCTAATGAGAATGAGTAATTTGTTAAACCAAACATCACCAGTGATTTCTAGGGGGAAATTCTCCTCTTCTTCAGTGTCATGAGCATATGGAGTTTCCTATGTAGGATAAATATAGAAAATTCAGAAATACGGAAAATAAATGTGTGTCTTTTTCCATCCATGAAAGTGAGTATTATAAACTATTAAAATATTTTAATGTAGAAAAAAGCAGGAAAACATAGTTCAGATGTAATTAATGTTTTTAAAGTAGAACTTAAAATGAAAATAATAATACCTATATTATTATTATTGACTTCTTATTATATATCATGTAATATGGTATATACATTAGATTATATTTCCTCTGAATATTTACACACGCACACACCACAAGTATAACAGTGTTACTGTTATGATATATAATCTTTATTATGGAAAATGAAACTTTGCATAAAGGATGATATAACTTGCACTGAATCACAGAAGTACTTAATGAATCAGACTGGAATATATATAAATCCTCTGACTTCAGAACCTATGGCCTTAAGCCACTATGTACTAAACTTTAAGGCCAGTGTTGTGTTTTGTGCAGGTCCTTAGTCTATTGTTCTAAATGTCAGTTTCAATGTAATATAAAATAATAACAACATTTAAAATTATTTAGCATGTATGAGCTGAATTTTTCAGATGGACACTTTCCTGATGTTTAAGAAGCAAGACTTCATCAGATATTACAAAAAGGAAATGTTTTCTACAGAAATGTGCATGGCATTCACATTCCATGGGTTCTGTGACTGAGCCAGCAAGAGATTCTCTGAAGAGCTGTTCATTCAGACTGTACAAGCAGTATGCTACTGAAAGTTGCTCAGAACCAAGGCCTTGCCAAGCCAAATAAGACAAGAGATGATGCCCACGATATGGAAACAATTAGGTTTATATATCATTTATGATATTTATCATTTCATGACAGTAATATTCTAAGACAGTTACATTTTCATGACTATATTCAACTTCATTTTATAAATTTGATCAGTATTATAATAATTATTGTTTTCTATGGCTGTCTAGAAAATTAAAATGTAGTAACGTACAGTCCATTCATCAATTGGGTTATATCTGGAATAAATGCAGACTAGTCACATGGATCACTCTCATCTTCCACACTTTCTAGTACAAACTAGTTTTGCTGTTATGAAGTCACTTATCCATTCCATTTCTCAAGCTTTTAAACTATGAAGAGACTGTAGTAACTAATATCAACATTTTACAGGTAAGCAAAGAGCAAACCCAGCAAGTACTTTGTCAAAGGAATGCCTCTAGCTGGCTATTTTGCTGCCCATTCAGATTAAATATACCCAAGAGAACTGTTCACTACCTTTACACTCCTCTGGTTCCAAGGAAGTACTGTGTTAGGAAAACAACCAAACAAATGAACAAATATGACTTCTGGAATCAACAGACCTTAGTTTCAATCAAGTCCTCTCCTATAGCAGTTGTGTAAATCTGGGTGAGTTATTTATTCTTTTCTGTTTTATCTATAAAAGGCCTGATCTAGAGTGTTTGTGTGAGGTTTAGGTAATGAATATGAGTTTCCAGAACACAGAATAGGTTCTTAGTCTGTTTAGGATATTACAACAAAATACCATAGACTAGGTAACTTAACTGCATAGATTTAGAAGTTTCAAAGGCCAAGATCCAAGTGGCTGGCAGATTTGGTTTCTGTTGATGACCCATTTCCTGGTTCATAACTGATTTAGTTTTCAGTGTGTCCTCACATGGTGGAAGGGGAGAGGGATCATTCTGAGGTCTCTTTTATCATGCCTCTAATCCGCTTCTAGAGAATAGAATCTAATCACCTTTCAAAAGCCCCATGTCAGGCCGGGGATTTAGCTCAGTGGTTTCGCCGTCGGCTGCGCAAGCGCAAGGACCCGAGTTCGATCCCCGGTACCAAAAAAACAAAAACAAAAGCCCCATCTCCAAATACTGTGATGTAGGGGATATAAATTTAGGGGCTGGCACAGACATTATTCAGACTACAGGAAGTAGTCTTCAAAATGGTAGCTTTTCTATTAACTTTTCACATCATGTTTCACTGTATTGGAAAATGTGTTATAGAAAAACCTTCAGCTCACTATCAAGCTGTTCATTATTCTTTAGACAGAATTTAAATACATTGTCTTTTTCCACTGAAAAAATATCCCAATCTATTCACTCATTAGAATTGTAGTGTGGTTACTTCTGATACTACCTGCTTTTGAAAACATCCTACTTCAGATTATATTTTCCATCAATGACTCCAACATATCATTTTTACCAATTTAATACCCTCAAGTAACATTAAAGTTTTTTTTTTTCCAAACTCACAGCAAATAATGACTGAGTCTAACCAAACTACCTCAAAATTATTTGTATTGTACCCTGTAATATATGCCCTGGTAACCACTCATCACTCTGTACCTAAGACTACTTCACTTCCACATATTCATTGTTTATCCAACTCTTATTTCCTTCAGATAGCATTCACTCCATTCTTTTCATCCAAAGCATCCCCCCACCTTTTTTCTGCTCAATGAGTCTTACATACTTGACCTTTCAAATAAGTATGGAAATCTCAGTTGGTCCAGAGTCTCTGTGATATACTATCTAGAAAGGGAAGTTGCAGCAGAGAAGTTCATATATCTGGCTTAGGTGAGCAGTTCCTACCCCATTTAACTCCTCTAACTTCTCTTCAGTATAGGGAGAAATATCAGTAACTCTCTTTCATAAGCAAATCTCAGAATTCCCCATCAGTTTTAACTTGATTAAATCTATTCCTTTAATGCCTTTTCTTTATGTTTGTATGATGCCTTAATACCAGAGTAGTAGACAGCCTACAATGTACCAGGCTCAAATGGTAGTATGCATAGAGAGGCTGAAAAAATATTAAAGTTGTGAAAGATGGAGAAAAACAGAAATGTGGCATTACTGGCTAACCTGGAAAATCAAAACCCACAATTTTCATTTTATCCAAATCAATTCTACCATTCCACGCCCAGAGGCACTCAAGCAGCAAGGCTGCCTTGCTTACACACACTGCTGTGAAATGTAGACTTCATACAGCAGCAGTGGTATATAAATATGCAAATCATAGATGTATACAGAAACAGCCTTCCAATAGAGAACACCAGCTGTCACAGGCAGCAAAATCACTCCAAGGACTTGGCATTGGCGAATTGGCAAATACCCCCTGGTTATTGCTGTCCCATCAATCACAGGCCATTTGGCAGGGCAACAATCTTGAACAGGTTTCTTCCTCCTTTTAACTCAGTTAAAGGACTTCTTTTAAAGTGGTGAAATGCTACTATAAAATTTGATCTGAGTGTCTGCTATAGGGAATTCATTGTTTATGTTTGGAAAAACACTTTGCTGTATCTGGTCACACAAAATGAACAAACAAAAAATACTAAACCCTACCTAAAATAAACATCAGGTTAATGTTTTGTCTTTATTAAAGAAATATTAGGCAAGATTATGCTGATATGGGTGATGAGTAATGTGTAGATGTTAATAGTTTGTTTGCCTGTTTTTCAGAGATGGTTGAAGACTATTGACCCTCAAGTTATCAAAAGTTTTTAACACATTAAAAAATGGAACAGGAAGGAAGATGAAAAGATAGACTGCCAAACCTGTAATACCCCAGTCTACGAAACTTAAGTTCAACAGGGCAATGAATAAGAAATACTTCTCAACAAACAAAGAATGGTTTACAACCATGGAGGCATTCTGAGAGAAGTAAATATGTCATCGATTTTAAATAGCAGTATTATCCAGAAGAGAACAGATCAATAGAAGTTGCATAGGTTTTCAGATGCTTCAGGATATTAAAGAACAATCCCATTTCCCCCTCCATAAACCGTTCCATCCAGAAGAGTAATTTAAAATGTGTCATAAATCATTACCTGCTCAGCAACCAATCAACATCCAGGAAAAGTTATATCTCCCCCTATTCTGCCTTGGAACAATCAGAAATGTTCTCATTTTTGCTAAAACACAGGCCTGCCTGGTCCAGCCCTTTTGACTGGATACATGGGAGAAAATAAATTTTCTTTCAGATTTAATATGGCAAATACGAAAAGAAAAAACTGATACATTTCTTCAAATAACTTAAAAGTACTGAATGATTTTTACTTAGGTGATGTTCATTACATCCTTGTAAATGAGTTGGTAATGTTTATTGCTGTTTCAAGAAAGCATGAACAGATACAGGTAAATACAAAGATTTGCTCCATGCACAAGATAGAAAGATGAAGACTCATAATGAAAAAAGACTCAGATTTTCATGAGTGGTGTCAACACTCTATGTATGATCCCACCTTCCTTGTTAGCCTGGATGTTACTCTTAGAAAGTAAGATTATTCATTCATTGCCAATTATTTTCTGACCTTTTCATTTTCTGAAGTTTTGTGTTGTTAAAAAAAAAGGTACATTCTATGAACTCTGGGAGTTTGTGCTAGTAAAAGATAAAATGTGTAATCAAATAGCTTTTTTATAAAGTGAAATGTAACATGTTTTAAGAGACAGGTAAACACGCTTATCATGTTTGAGAAGGAAGAATTTGCTATTGGGCAGTAAGCTCAGTTAAGCTATGACATAGACACCACTTTATACATTGTATGTTGGGTAACATTTTAGAAATTCCAATGGGTACATTATTTTTCTTTTTGTGTCTAGTTTATTTCACTTAACACAATATCCTCCAGATCTATTCATTTTTATGGAAATGACAACATTACATTTTTTTTATAGCTGAATAATGTCCACCATGTATATATGCATGTTTCATTATCTACTCTTGTGTTGATGGACATCTAGGCTAATTCCATATATTAGCTATTGTGAAAAGTGCCCCAACAAACATGGCATCTCTTTGGTGTGCTTACCTAATTTCCTTTAGATAGTTACCCATGACTAGGATAGCTGAATCATATGGTGGTTTTATTTTTAATTTTTGAGGAACCTCAGTACTGCTCTCCATAGAGGCTATGCTAATTTACATTCCCTTCAACAGTGTGCAAGAGTTTCTTGCTCTCTGCTTGCTCTCTCATCTATGGGGAGCTTAAAAAAAAAGCCAACCTGAAAACAGAAGCACGATCATCTGAGGCAGGGAAAGTTGTATGGCCGAGGGAGTGGATAAAGGGAGGTTGAATTTGATCAGTGCACACTGTATGCAGCATGTGTAGAAATATCACACTGATCTCATTGATATGAGTAATTAACACATGTTAATCAAAGCTAAAATTGTTTCATACATGCACAAAAGTACAGAGAGAACCCATTGTCATGCCCCTCCTTAAAACCTTCGGTCAATTTCTCTGCACACACTCTGGGAAAGCAAAGCAAACCCAAAACCTGGACATGCTCGCTAGGCTCTGTGTACCTCCTCAGTCTTCTCTTGTTCTTCATGACTTTTGCCCACCCTGTTCCAAATCATAGCCAGTGCCTTTTCACATGCTTTAGTTCTGCTAGAAACCCACTTTCTCACATTCCATGCCTGGCTAACTCCTATTTTCACAATTTTTGGGAAGAGTGTGATTATCCAGGATCTTATGTATGCACACCAGAAAAAGGAAATCTGGAACAGTACATTACAGAAATCCACTCAGAGCCAGACTATTCTGTCACTGTTGTGAGCAGTAAAAGATTTGAGATAGGAATGGTAATACCAGAGCTGTATTTCACAGATATGTAGAAGCTATGTTCAGGACAGTTTAGAATACAAAAAGGTGAAAGCAAAAGTTAGCACTATATTTGGAAAAAAATCTTGGAAAAAGATAATGAAGACCTAAATTAGAGAAAGTAAGAAAGGGCATTTTATTAAAAGGTAATTTTACAAAAAGGTGATAAACACTGATGAAAAAAGGCAAATCCAATAGAGAAGGTAAAATAACCTTGATTTAAGTAAGATCCATTGTACCATTTTCAAACATGAGATTATCAGAAGAAAATGTAATGATACATTGGAGGCAAAAAAATTCATTTTGACCAGAAAGCAATAATCATGAATTGGCTGATGAATACAGCAAAACGCTCACAAGGTTTTTCTGGACTAGTGTTTGGAGAAATAGTTGGCAAGGCTGGCAATGGAGCCTTGGAGTCAAACTATAGAGATGCTATAGTGATATATGAGATCATCCATGGACAAAACCTAAAAAGGAGGGAGAAGGAAAGGCAGCTCTGACGAATCATACAGAATATGAAGATCCTACAACTAAAGGAGATAAAGTTGACATAGTTTGAAAGATAAAAGGATCATTAGGACAATGCATTATTTTAGAAAATAAAGAGGAAAGAAAAATGAAAAGCAACTTTTTAATATTGTTCTTAAATAGACATCAAAGAAAATGACATAACTGGCTCTTTAAGAAGGAATTTTAAAATAGGAAATATGTGAAAGACCAAGAAAAGCTGTTTTCACCAATTGAATTGAAAATCAAAATGATGAGTGAAGAGATTTACTGAAAACATAAGGATTCAACTAAGATTAACATGCCTTTGTCGTATACTCAATGAAATGCTAGGATATTCTACTTCCTGGCAACATTTTACACTCTTTAGATCAGAAGAAATTATAGCAGCATCCAGGTTAGGGTAGGCAGGCAAATAGAGCCACCAGTACATAGTTAAAGGAGCATCTAGAAGATGCTGATTGATAGATTTAAAATTTTAAATTAGAAATTTTATGCAGAGAATTGCTTATTTTGGAATTTTACTTGAGTGGAGAAACAGACAAGAGGCTATTGCACAAAATCAGTTTTCTTTTCCTCTCCCTAAGACCTTGTATCCTGTGAGCACCTTTAAATTTATAGTATCTCTTTTAAAATGAGTGTGTCTCTGCAAGTAATAGTAGCTATAATGTATGCTCTACTCACTTTACAATAATTATTTTATGAATTTGCTTCCTTAGCAACAAAGACACACAGTGAAGGGTTAGTGTAGGAAAAACAAATAAAAAGAAATATAAAAGAAGGAAAGGGCAAAAATCAAAACAGTACTGAAAAGTTTCCTTTCAAAAAATCATGAATGTATTATTTTAACAATTTTTATTGAGGTATAAAACACAAAATTAGAAACTAAACAGTATAAAGTTTTACGTAAGAAAACCCTAACCCCTCAACTCCTCCAAACCATTATATAAATTATTTTGGTATATTTCATTCTATTGTTTCCTCCAATGGATGTATGAGTGCATAGGGAGTGAGTGTGTATAAACTGGAGTTTACAAAATGATGTTATACTAGTTGGAAAACTGCCATTTCATTTAACCACATATTGCAAAGACTTTTATTGTTTAATAAAATGGCTGCTTAACTGTACAACTCCCAGTCTTTGTTTGGAAGAAACAGAAAACATCTCTGGCTGCCTTGTGTAGAAAGGAACACATGAGTCTCACATCACTGGGAAAGTGCAAACGGAGAGTTATTGGGAAATGTCCCATGACCAGGGTGTGCCTGCTGATAAATTAGAACACGAGTGTGGCTTCCACCTTCTTCAGTGCAGCCCTGGATCCAGGCCTTAATGATGCCACCAATGATTTGAATAGATTCTCTCTGATTCTGAATTTCTTTTTTTAAAAATTCTTTTACAAGTACATTTTATATATACAGTAAGTTTGCATTTATCATTGGGTGCTTGTACCTGTACATGATGTATCTTGGTTCTTATTTTTTTTCCCCATTACCTGTGTACCCTTCACCCCTTCCACCCTTTCCTATTTACATAGATTTCATTTCCATTTTTTTTTCTTTTCTCATAATGCTTCTTAATTTCTTATATCAACATTGCCTTCTAGTAATTATGACTCTAGAACACTGGTTTTAAGGCCCAGAACCATGCCCAACCCCTAGTGTTGAAAACAACTGGTTTTTATTCCATATTGCACAATGGACAGAAATATCTGCATGCCACTAATATTGCCAATGAGAGAAATTTCCAAACAGAAAAAAGAGTTCTGAATGCTGGGGAGCAGTACAATGTGCAAATTAATAGTATTTCTTATGAAATAACAGGGTAGCTTCCCAAATTATTCTGAATATTCAGAACATTTTTCATAAATTTCTTTAAAAACAATTCTATGATAACCACTTTGTACATAAACCTACATCTGAATTGCAGGTAGTGTTAAATGAGAGAAATATATTTTAAAACTTTGATGGACATCTGTACTTCACCCTGGGTAAAATTTCCACTAATTTATACTCTCAACAGGAAGATATGAAAGTGTCAGTTTTTCTACTGACAATTCAATTGGCAATTCTATTGCCAGTTCTGGCTATCCTTATTTTGTTAACCTTTCCCCAATATTACTAGTTGAAAAAGAAATAATTTATTGTTTTACTTTATAGTTCTTTGGTTACTAATGCTGTTTGAATAGTTTTCTACATTTGCTATTTTCCTGTGTCCTGTAATTTGTCCTTTGATAACTTTTAGTCCTATTTTCTTTATTGATATTTCCTTATGTTCTTTATTGATCTGATAAAATCTGTTCATATACTATATTAAAAAAACAACAGACCACCTATTCTTTTATTCTCTAAATTTCTGCTTACTTCACAACATTGCTTATTTAATTAGTGTTTAATGTTTTTATATTTGTGCTCCTTTGTGAATGATAATTAAAATATTTTACGTGTTTATTTTAAGTACACAATGAAACCACCACTGATTTTATATATTACTTCAAACAACTGAATAGCAATCTGTTAGTAGTGTTAATATTTTTTCTCAGCAATTTAAAGAGTTTTTCTATTTAGTAGTAATATTTCTTGAAATTACCAGTAGGTTTATTTTCTCTTTTTTTATTTTCTAGCACATAATGCTCATTTTGTCATTGTTGGTAGTGTTAGCTTTGATCATTAGATTAATATGATGCTAGCTGGTTTTTTTCTAATTTTATTTTTCTCATTTTGTATTTAAAAATGTTTTGTGGGTAGTTATTTGGAGATTACATATTTTATTTTCATTATTCACCTGCAAGTTTTAGAATCCATTAAATTTTTGTCTGTGTCATTTATTTCTGTGATGACTGTAAAATGATAATATCCAGGCACCATCATTCTTTCTATATTTTAGCATTCTATATAAGGAATTTATATTCTTTATTTAATAATTATTATATAATTTTATTATGTTATACTATATTGTAAGCATTTGTCTTGATGCCCAAATCATCCCAGAATTGGTTGGTAGAAGTGTCTTTCATGCTGGCTTCTGTGTATCTTGGCATGTATCATTATCCTTTGAAAATGTTATTACTTTTTTTGCTCAAAAGATGCTCTAAATATATACTGTTCCTTCCTTGTCTCAGCCCTGAATCAGCTACTTCTGTAAATAATCCTCATTCCTTTTAGTGGATAGTGATATTCTAAAACCAAGGTATGACATCTACTTTTTAGTACCAGTTGTCAATGTCAGGGCTATGAAATATATACACACGTTTGTCTTTTTGTTTTCTCTGAGCAGAACTCATGAGTACACACAGATAACTCC
Source organism: Heterocephalus glaber (assembly GCF_000247695.1). Next base: position 32,246,697 of record NW_004624731.1, on the reverse strand, counting down.
AATTTCAATCCAAAACAATAGTGTTTATTTTAGACTCTTCCATCTTCATATTTATGTCTCTGTTCATCAAAAATGAGAAAGTGATTATCATTGCCCTTAATATATTTATTTACTTGCTCAATTCTCTTGAATATAT
>NW_004624731.1:32212077-32243913 GCF_000247695.1 Heterocephalus glaber | reverse complement strand
ATTTATTTTGATACAGTGTCAGGCCAAGTCACTAAGCTGCACAGGATAGGCTTGACCTTGTGATCTTCCTGCCTCAGGTCTCAGAGTGCTGAGATTACGGGCATGTGCCACCTGAGGATGTTATTTTCTTAATCTTTGATCTTGGACTCTGTAAAGTAGCTGGCATTCGAGCCTCAAAATCTGGCTTATATATTAAATCCATCAATATATTAAGCATCTCACATGTATATTTATATTTGTGTAGCATATTTTGTGTATAAAAAACTAACAAAAATTTAAAGTTTTCTGTGAAGAATAACCAACAAAGAGAGAAAATATTTCATCTGTTGAGAAGTCACTAATGTGATAGAAAAATATATGTGGTAAAATAAATATATACATTTATTCATCTAGAATGTTTTTGTTGGATGCAAAAGAAAGGTGAGCATATAAGCACTAACACATTTATAGAGTTGAGATGTTTCACTTTTTTTTTCAGATTTCTTTTTCCAGGATTAAGCAGCCTTCAAGGGCCTAAGCTGGGCCATTAAATTTAAGGTGCTTGTCATTCTATCTCTTCTATGTCTCATAGTTAGTAAGATTAATTATCAGAATATTTGGAGGTGAAATTACACAACATCACTGTTTTATATAATTTTCAAATATAAAATCTTTTTGGGACAGTGATTCTCAAAGTGTAGTCCTTATAACCAATGGTATGAGCACCATTTTAGAACTTTCTATAAATGCAAATTATCAAGCACTACAAAGATTTACTGAATCAGAAATTCTGGGGGAGATTCCACCACCTAAAATTTAACAAAATCTCTAAACGTGGCTGATACAAATTGCCTTTTATGACTCTGACATCTTTAATAAATGTGAGAAAAAACTTAAAGTGATGCTAGTCTAATAAGCTTTCCGGACTCCAAAGAAAAAAGCTAAAGATTAGAAGCTGATAAAAGGGGCACTGAAAAATCAGTCATGGGGGCCTAGAATAAAAACTGACTAAGCTAACTGCAAGGAATAAGAGATTATGAGTAAAATCAGCAGTTGTATTCTGGGTAGTACCCCACAGGACAGTAAGCCTTACAGAAATACTCTAGCAGTTGTGGCCAAGGATTTAGCTCAGTGATTCCGGCACCTGCCTTGCAAGTGCAAGGTCCTGAGTTCAATCCTTGGTACCAAAAAAAAAAAAAACAAAAAAAAAAACTAGAGCAGCAATAGCATCGCGGCATTCATTTCATCATCATAGTCATCATTTTCAACCTTATCATCATCTTCATGTTCATCCTCATCATGATCTCCAGACATCAGGCTGGCTGATCATCAAATTTAATCCTTATAATAAATTTAGTAGAAATTTAGTATTTAAATTGTTATCTATATCTCACATGACAAAGCTGAGCATTGAAAAATCTAAGTGGTTTACCCTCAAGTTTATTTAGATAAGATGAAGGAAAAGTGAGATTAGAATCAGGCAGCATGACTGCAAAGCTCACTTTCTTTTTTATTTTTATTTATATATTAATTGTTACATTTTATATAAATTGTATACATTTACATTTATCATTGGGTGTTTGTACCTGAACATGACATATCTTAGTTCTTATTTTTTTTTCCCATTACCTATGAGCCCTTCACCCCCATCACCCTTTCCTATTTACATAGACTTTGGTTCCATTTTTTTTTTTCTTTCTCACAAAGGGAAGAAAGCTCACTTTCTTAAGCACTATTCTTTAGTGATTCTTACAGCACCTTTGAGCTATGGCTAGTCTTGCCATTAGCTAATGAAAAAGAGCAAAGTGTTCATTAAATAATTTGATAAGAAACCTGGCTGTGGTGGCACATCCCTAGAATTCCAGCATTCCAGAGCCTAGGGAAGAACAATCACTGTGAGTTAGAGTCCTGAGCTACATAATGAATTCAAAACAAGCCTACACTGTGTAGGAAGAGGCGAGAGAGAGAGAGAGAGAGAGAGAGAGAGAGAGAGAGAGAGAGAGAGATTGTCAAAATGGATTTGCAAAAACAACAAAGCATAATCAAGGCACTACACAAAATATCCAAAAGGCCCTTACATTTTGAAGGAAGATGCTATGGAGTGGGGGAAAGAAGGATGCCAAGCCATGCCTAGAAGCAAAAACTTGATGTGGTAAAAATCATGTAGACGTAAAGGACTGAGTAGCAATTAGTGAAAAGAGTATGAATAGATGGGATCCCTGAAAACCACAAAGCTGAGTGTTATAAAGGGAGATGCTTCAATGGTCTGGCAAAAAAAACCAAATTATTATGGTCAGCTAAGTTAGACAAAAATTAATGTACGGTCAGAGAAGGACTGGGATGTCAAGGAAGTCAGTGAAAGGTGGAGATTTCAGGTTTGTGGCTGAAAGTGCATCTGAAGAAGACAAGGGTTTGAAGTTAAAGTCCCAGTGGGCAGACTTGCAAACTTCCATAAGGGATGAATGGAAATTTGAGATTATACTGTAATTGGTATTACTCTGTTCATTAAGTTTGGATATACATGAGAGACCCAGGTGGGCGACCAGAATATCTGGGCTCATTCCTTCTCCAAAACATTCCTGTTTTCCAAGTCATAGATAAGCCAAGGTTAATGATGTCATCTGTATGCCCTTGCTACTTTCCTGGCTTTCCTAGTGCATCAATATTGGCTAAGTGGCTATCCTTGTAATCTTACTGGATGATTATAGTTTGACCTACTTTGCACCCACCTTGTGACTTTGCCCTACAAAACATTCTCAGAGGAATGACCTTGGTGGCATCCCACTTGTCCTACTTTTAACCTCCTTTGTCCTTTAGAACTCATTCTTCAACTCTGAGAAACATGAACGCGACACATCTGACACCTAGCAGGGTGGGAGTTATATCTCTCCTACAGCAAAATTTCTAGATGCATGTAACTGTCCAAAAGACTCCCTGGATGACTCAGACCCAAGGAAGACATAATCCTTTCTTCATCTCCCTTATATGTAGAGGCTTTGTTGCTCATGGTGTCTTTGAAGGTAATAGGGTTAAGAAGAAATAATAATAATTTGAATCAGAAAAATAGGGATCTGGAACCCTGTCCTAAGCCTAGAGAGAGCTCTGGACAAATTCCTTATTGCCTCTGAACTGTAAGCTTTTTTCATACATATACTAAAATTGTTCACATCTACATAGTAGTACATATTAGAATTAAAGAAGATAATAAATAAACAGAACTTGGCAGTTGTGTTGGTTCTTTTCCAGCCCATAACACTAAGTTAAACTTCACCTACACTGTCATGGCATGAAGGTACACATAGTATGGTCTGAGTTCTGATTTTAACCCTCTTGGGATGGTCAGGTTTGTAGGTTAAAAGTATACAAATGAAAAAGAAAACAAAACAGATTTTTCTTGTAGGAGTTCAGACTTAAACATAAACCTTTCAAGTAGTCCTTAAAATCAAAACAAAAAATTCCATTCCAGGAGGCAGTGTTTTAAATCTGATTCCAGGTCTGCTTAGCTCTCAACTACTCCCTGAACTCTCTGTGTGACCTCGACCAAGTAATGTAAATTTGATGATCTTCTTTTCTCTCAACTTTTTCTCACCAAAGAACGATTATCTGATTTTATTTAGTGTAGGACAACACAAAATAAATAGCTATTGTGGTCTCTAGGAGCTTTCTGATGACAATAAAGCATTCAAGGTACTAAGATTGTGTAGAATGCCTACAACTAATCAGATTTGTTTTCAAGTAAAATATAATATAAGGAAATATATGAATAAAACAGATCAAAAATCAAAGGAGAAAATCACAATGTATTCTCAATAACTGGTCATCAAGTAAAATCTGTTCTAAAAAAGTCATAAGTAAACAAGTTCTTCTTCACTTCTCCCTATTTCTTAGAATCAAGTAGAAATTCTCTGTTTTGAAGTAGGAGTCGGTGTGTGTGTGTGTGTGTGTGGTTGCATGCATGTGTGTGTACACTTGTACATGTTTTGAATGAGCTGCTAAATTAACCCCTTGACATATTTACATATTTCTACTTATATTTACATAGTAAATGCATTGCCTGAGCTCTAAAGAATAACATCTCTCCTTTTCAAGTCCAAGCACTCTCCACTAAACTGCAAGGAAAGCATCTAATGCGTTAGCTGTGATTGGAGCTCTACAAATCAGTAGACATGTCTTTTATACGAAATAAAATGAAGCTGTCAGCCACTGCAAATGTACCAAGATAGTGGTCACATGACTAAACCACCAGACAGTCTCTGAAGTATTTTATTCCAGTTTCAATCTATTAATCAGAAGATCTTGGAGAGCAATAATTTAAATGTGGCAATAATCAATTTTATAACACATTAATAGAAGCTACGTTCAAAGTTTGCCACACCACTGACTGCACTGGAATCCTGACAGGAGCCCTAGGGCCATGCCTAATTTGCATTAAGTTTACATAAAATTGTAAATCAAGAATACATGAGCAGAGCCCTAATATTTGTTAGTGCTTAGATCTTTCCTGATATATGGATTGAAACTGCTGCTGGTTTGAGTTGGGTTGCAAAAAATCTGTGCAACTGATCAGCTTTGTTTTCATTCTGCAATTATAGGGAAAGAGACCCAAGAGAGCTTTAGTTTGAGGACATGTGTATGACTTTTAGAGTTTCCACTCTATGAAACCATAACTCAGATGTGTCTTCTGGATGGAATCTCCCATCTAGAATCAATTTGTCCCCAGTGACTTTGTAGACCCTTGTCACTGGACTTGCTCAGAAGGAATATTATTTATTTATTGAAGACAGAAACAACACAGAAATCTGGACAGCTAAGAAGATATCCTGGCCTCTGGAATTTTTATTTTTCCCAAAAGACTTCTGCTGTCATAAAAACAGATGATAATTGATTGTCTTTAGTACAAGAGCAGATACACCAAACTTTCCTAAATTCAGCAAATTGTCCCAGAAGTTTGGGAATGTGAGATTCCTATGGTTCTAAGGACTCTGTGTTCTTATTTCTGTTTTCAAACTCAGAGTTAGGAGACAACATTTTCACCAAAGTGCTGATTCACAATGGCAAGGGCACTCTCTACTCAGTCTTCTTATTTTAAGTCTCTATTCTAAGGAGAAAATAGACACCTAAGTGAAATAATATATTCTGAAGCCTCTGCTTTTCAGAAAGGATTTTGCAAATATTTCCTCCATTGTGATTACTTCTGACCTCCATCTTTCACCTTACTATCCACTTAGCCTACCTTTTTCTTACCTTGCACGATCAAGTAAACTTGGGAGGTCTTGGGCTCATGCTGTGTCTGAACCGAGCATGTGTAGGAACCCTCATCATAGACATCCACTTTCTGGATTCGGAGGCTGTATTCCAGAGAATGGCGTTTCTCCAGCTCAACCCGGGGATCCAGAGACCATTTGTCATGTCCAGCGAAAATGATGCCAGAACGGTTCAACCAGGCCACTTTCGAGTTCTTGTCTTCTACAACACATCTGACAAAGCAAAGGAATAATGTTAGTGCTTTAAACCATAACTGCACCTGCTTTCATTCTCCATGTGGTTGGACTCATCAAGACCAATCAAAAAAATAATTATATGCACAATGAAATATTACCATGACATTTCTTGGAGTCCTAAGTATTTTCACTATTTCTTTTAGATCTAATTACCATCCCATGGATGAATGTCATTATATTAGATTCAGTTCAGCAATAAACAATCTGAGTGTAAGTAATACAGGCAAATAAATCCAAATGAGTATTGACTTCCCAATGGATTTTCTTCTTCTTGTTTAGGAAAAGGTCATTCACATAGAATTCCACCTGTTTAAATATTTTCTAGAATTACACAATTGATATTGTGGTCCTGTTAGTCCATCTTGAACCAAAGTTTTCTTTCATTAATATTTTCTATCATTTGTTATGATGGTAGGTTCAAGTTTCGTTCCATAGTTGTAGGAATGAAAGAAAGTTTGAAAGTTCATTCGTACACTGAGGAGTTTTGAATGGCTAGTCACAGGAATGAAGTGTGTGAGCAGGAGCAAGGGTAAATGGATAGATGTTGTATCAAGGAAGTCAAAACAAACACCACCTGGTATAAATTTCATTTCAGCTGCTGAGGGCAGCAGATTGTCTGATGACAAGATAGTTAACTAGCAGCACTTCTGGTCATACTGAATGAATGTAACCTTTCAAGGGAGATGAAGAAACAAATTTTATATCTGATATTTCAGAGAAGGTAAGGTATAAATACTTGTTTAAATGACTATTTTTTTTAGAAACTCAAAATGCTCTCTTTCTGAAATTAGAAAGAAGGATAAACAATTAGATTAACGGAGAAGTAAATTTTTCATGGTGAATGCAGTTTTTTCCTTCAATTTTCCAGCAAAGAATCTGGCAATGAAGGAATGAAGCAAAACCAAAAACAAACAAACAAACAAATAAATAAATAACCCCACCTGCTCTCTGTATTCCTTTGGCAAGATTTTAGTCTGCCTCATGGGAAGATAGTCCCAGAACCTGCTCATAGCTGTAGAGCCAGCTGCTCCATACTTTAGGGCATGAGTGGACAGAAAGAGCTAGACTCAAGTACCACAGTAGAGCAATTAAAACCATCTTGCCCTGTATTTTCTAAACAAAGTGAAAGCCAGATCTTTCTCTCAGGTTAAAGCAGCTGAGTAGAGATTCCACACCCATGGATAGAAAAGGAGCTGATGAAAAATCCACAAGCTGTCCACATAGGGATGTAAAAGCCAACTCATCTCTCTCATAAGGAGGAGAAAAGCTGAATGCATCTTCTAAAATGTCTCATCTATAATACAAAAACCACCTTATCAAAATATTTTAGGTGGATTATATATTTTATTTGGAATGAGAATTTGAATTACATTGGGTGTCAAGGCACTGCAACTAGAAGTTGGGTTACTTTACTTTCTTCTTTCCCTATTTCTTGTCATAAATATAGCCAGATGTAGGTACCATTTAGTCCCTCCATTTCCCAGTGTGTATTTTTCTACCACACAGATATTATTGGGAATAATTTTTTATGTGTGCTTGATAAACTAGAGGTCCTCTATGAGGCGCACAAGTTCACTTTATGAATGCGGGCTGCTTCTTTCCAGACTCGATATGACTTTTTCTTTTTTACTTTTGTGTACCATCACTTCTCTGTCCTTGGTGATGATATTTACTCTTAACTTAGAGTCACATAGAGTCCAATTAAAGGCTGTTTGCTGTCTTATTCTAGACCATTAATGAAGCTATGCAATGTACACTTGTGATGTTTTTCTTTTCTACTGAGAAAATATAAAATTTCTCTATGTAAATGTATTTTATCTTTTACCATGTTTCCCCTTGCACTTTTCTCACCTGCACAGCTCAACACAGCAATAGCTGCATTTGCTAGTCAGAGAATTACTCTGAATCTTCTTTAGTTCAAAATGTGACCCTAGTCTGTCCATTTTGAAACCATATCAGGCTACACATTTAACAAAGACAGATTTTGCCCTATTCATTTGGCTATCTCTAAAAATGGAATAAACTCATGTGGTAAATGTCTGCCATGTAAACTCACAGGATCATACACACTGACACAGGATGTATGGCTACCTATCTTCCATGCCATCACTCCAAAGAGCATTCAGAAATAAACCAAGCAAGATTCCTTTTCATGAGAAAGTAGAGATTTAAGTCAGGTCTTTATGGTCCTTTGGCATTTGGGGACTTTTTATCCATAGCAAAGTTAAAATCACACATCATTGTTCAAAGTTATTCTCTAAGAATATTAATATTTCTCTTACCTAAAGAAGTCATTGACGATTTCAGCAAAATTGTCAGACCCATAAAAATGTATCCACTGAAAATAATGCATTATGTGGAAATTTTGTCATGACAATCTATATAACATCTTATTTTTACTTTGGGATTCAGCTCTTTTTAGTTTTTTAAATTTATCTTTTACTTAAAAAACAAGTGAAAAGTATGTTAAAATATGTACACGCTTTTTATTGACTAAGATGGGTAGGTAAACTCTAAGCACCAGAGTACAATGTAGTATTTTTAAAAAGAAATTATTTCTCTAAATCTTTAAGGGTTCTTTGTTCTATAGTCAAAAGTTCCAAAACAAATGTATTTACACTGTAAACTACAGAATAATCCTTCTGCAACCTGATTAATACATTTCCTATGAAAAATTAACAAAGGAATAACAAAACTTCAGAATTTTAAAAAAATTTCAAATCTTGATTTAAGGCAGTATTTTAAATCATAAAAGATACAGATATGGAAAAAGCCAAATTAATAGTCTCAGTTTGTAGAACTATGATTATTAAATGACAATAACAAGTCACACAGGGTAATTACAGACTACCTGGCTACATTAAATGAGAAATACTGATACAAAGCACCAGCCTCTCAACATTCTAGGTGAGCTTGCACCTAGGAGGAAGTTGGCTTGATCACGTGATAGGTAGACCTGTAGAGAAACCAGGGTCATGTTATCATACTATAACAATGAATGCTTGCCCACCTAGAATGGTGCTTTAGCACTGGACATTGTGGTTGAAAATTATATATCTTGAGAGTTTATCTCCAAAACTCAGCCTGGCTAAATCAGGAAATGTAGAGGTATATTAAAAAGTCCTTTAGTGCTGTATGTTGGTTGACTTAATTGAGATTTAGAAAGGGCTGAACTCTAACCAGAGTAGATAACTGTGCCACATGAGAAGGTCAGAAAATGTCCCTTCACTTTGGCCAGGATTTCCAGCAGGCATATAGGGGATGTAGTGGTATGAAACAGAGAATTATCTTTCTAGAAATCTTTTTGTGTCAGTATCCTATCATTTACTTGGTTCCTTCTTATGAGCTCATCAGACTCAACATTGCAATAGAGTTACTTGTATTCATCTTTTTTCATAAGATTATTAAAGGCAATGACTTTCTTCCAGTTTAATCATGAAGCCCTCACTGAGCCTAGTGGTGTAAACACCATGTATGCAGTAATACTGAAATGTGAAATAAATAAAGTGAATTTAATTTCACAAATTGTTTTAGGCCATTTATTAAATCTTTATTACATTCCTTAATAAGAAATTTAATGAATAAATTAATAAGTACTTTAACATTCCTTAAAAGTCATTAAAATGATCTGATAGAAAGCAAAATTTAAAAGGAATTATTGGATATAATACAAAAGTGAAAGGGAAAGTAAGAAAGAATATGCTGTTTGTTTTCACTTTGAGTAACGATCACTTCTGTGAACTAAATAAGCTATGTTGCATGTAAAACAGTATGAAAAGAAGTATAAAGCGTTAATAAATGTTTAAGAATTTGCCCCCTTGAACTATGAACTGTTAAATATCAGGGTATTACCTACTTTAACTATACAACTATGACTTTTTTAAATCAGCTCTAAAAATAACAGAAAAATTAGGCAAACTTTTATCTTCCCTGCTCAGTATATCCAAATCCATAAAGGTGTTATGAAAAATCAATACACTTATAAAAATCTCAAGCACTGGATCTCTGCAAATGCTTTATACCAAGTACATTATGGACACTTACATGAACAAGTACATTGACAATTCTACCCATACTTCACAAGGCTGGGAATCATACTTTTAAAATTATGAATATAATGAGATTCAGAAAAGAAATGCTCAATTCCATTTGAACCAACAGATTATTTAATAGCATATTAACTGACAGATTATCCATAATGTGATACACATGTGCCAGATATTAAGCCAATTTAATTGCTACCAGACACATCTCTTTATATTTAATAAGCATTATTGGTTAGAAATATACTAATATAGCATTAGTATTTATCCAAATTTAATTTTACATAAATATTTGCTATTTCTAGAGGATAATCTTGTATTTTTCATTGATAATAAATATATTTTATTTAATCTCTCATTAGTTATTTATGTTCCTAGTTCAAATTATAGGGTTTTAGGGCAGTATAACTGGTCAGGTAAGAAACATTCCTTTGTGTCGTAAGAAAAAAACAATGAGATGAGTATTTATCAAGTGGATGCAAGCTATGCCTCCAGATTGCCTTGATGTGTATAATAATTTTAAAAAATCACAACCTGGGAGGGAGTATCACCACCGGTATCTATTGGGTAGAGGCCGAGGATGTTGCTAAACATCTTTTAATGTACAGGTCAGTTTCCACAAAAGATTAGCCTATCCAAAATATTAATAAAGCCACGATCAAAAATCTTTGAGTTAGGTCTTTGTTTCTCAATTTAAATATCTGGACTTAATAGGGCAGAAATTAAAAGTGTAATGGCATGTTTTTCATAAACACATTCTTTTACATTTTTAGGCACTTAATTAATTACTAGCCAAGTCTGTGAATCAAGTTCCTGACAAAAGTCAAGTTCCTGACAAAGACACTACAATGAGATCTAGCAGCAGTTTGTTATAGTTAACAGTTAAACAGAACCCTTAAAACAGCTAATCGAGAGGTTTTAAATGTTTCCAACACACACAAAAAAGTGATAAATATATCAATTATCTTGATCTGATCATTTTATTATTTAAATTTCTCATTCTACTCAATAAATACACACAATTTCTTTGTGCCAATTGAAAATTAAATCTGCATTAAAATAAGTTTGTAGTTAATAAATCATGCCCTTTTATTTTTAAATTTTAGTATCATAATTGTGTAATGACAATTTTATACATATTTGATAGTGACTGAAAAAGTTGTAATGTGGTTGATTCCTAATTTAATGCTGGGGAAGTCATTTAATTTGAGTGCGTTTTTTCCTTGTATAAAAAATGGATTGGTAAAACTAAGGATAAGTAAGGAAAAATTAATTCAGGTGGGAAATTTTTGAAATTTTAAGGAAATTATTAGCTTTTTTTCTATAGGAAAATATTTCTTTAACTTTTTTTTCACATTTGTGAATCTTCAGTTTTTTCTGTTAGATGAGGAAAGATTCAAGATGTGGATAGAAATGAATATGAAATGAATAAGAAAAAAATATGTTGGCCCTTTGATACTGTTTGCTTTGAAACTTCAATCATTCAAATAAAATCTCTAGTGAATCAGCAAAACTATCACAGAATCATTTCACTCTAGAAAGAAAGCAAATTGGTCTGGGAAGTGGTGCTATATATTACCAGCATTAAAGTGTGGAATCAGGAAAATTTCTAAACAAGAGATGGAATAAATCATCATGAAAATATCTCAGACTCTTCTGAGTCAGAAGTCCTTAGTCTGGCTTTACAACACTATTTTAAGTATAATGAATTCCAAGAACTATGCAAACACATTAAAAAAAAAACACCAAGTTAGTTAAATACTAAATTTAAGGAATTTTGAATTACCAATCATTTTGGACCATCTCTGCATCATTACCATGTTCTAAGATTAGATTCAGGCAGAAATAAAAGGGAATTTGGGGATTCGCCACCGACCATCAGGAACTTTTATTTGTTTCCTTGTTCTTTGCTACAAGAAGCTTCAGTTCCCTAGCTTTCTTGTTCCTAGCTTTACTTTTTAAGCTTCTAACAATAAAGTAACTTTAAATTAAGGCATGTATATTTTTAGACATAATACTATTGCCCAATTAAAAAACTACAGTATAGTGTAAACAATTTTTATCTGCACTAGGAAATTTAAAAACTAATGTGAATTGCCTAAATGTGACATTTGCTTTATTATGATAGGCTGAAACTGAATCTTCAAAGTCTTGGAGATATGCTGTAATAACAATATCTGATATTCACATTATGTTTACTATCATGAAAATTTCAGAAATGTGTTGTGATAGAACATGAATGTAAAAGAATAGGAAGCAAGAATTTCTATTTTGACCCTTGGAAAATCTGTGGTTGGAGAGATAAGTGATAGTATGATGTATGGGTTAATTTTAGACATACATAGAAACACCTAGTTGCCCCAAAATATCCACTATTATAAAAGAGATTTAGTGTTTTTCTCCTGCAACACAGAAATAATACCTATTTTCTTAGTGGGTTATGGTTACTGAATGGGCTAATGTATTTAGAATACCCTGTGAGCTTTAGAAGAGTTTAATAAATTTTTGTTCCAATATCCTTCCATAATTTGAAGCTTGAATATTCATTCTGTAGAAATATCAGTGTTGGACCAAAGGTAACTTCCAACTGTAGTGGTTTAATCCATTCCTTGCTTATTAATAGATATCTGCAGAGAAATATTATTTTGGGGGCTGTGTGGTTTCACATCAGATTATTCCTTGGTCCTCTCTGATCAGCAGTGAATCCTTTAAATCCCCTAAGATTTAAATGCAAAGCCGGATGATGCAGTATGGTTATATAGTGCAGCAGTATAAACTGAGGCTTAATGTCATCTCTGGAATATCTTAAAAGGACTTTTGGGATATGCGTGCATAGGTAGCTTAAATATTTCATCACTTTCAATCAGAAGTGCTTGCTTCCAAGAAAGGCAGAGCCCACATAGGCCTGTGGCTAAAGGATAGCCTGAGGAAAGGACAGCAGCTGCGTGCTTTGTGAACTGCAGAGGTCTGCTGCACAATTGGGTACCCTCCTGGGTTGAATGAGCCATACCCTATGGCCTTCAGGGTGCAAGACCAGGCCTATCTATTTCTTCTCAGTGAGTAAGAAGTGCCAATTATATTCTCCCTGAAGTAGCAAGATCACCAAGCCTTTCCTTGCCTTTGAACTATGGATTCTCCTCTTCCCATACAATTGAGACAAGATGAGGAACAATTTATATCTTGCTTTTATTCTGATTCTCCTATGAGCCTCTATCATCTGTGAAAAAAATCCCTTTACTTAAAAGAATAAAAAACTGCCTTTAGTTGTATCTTTGAAAGAGTGAATTTAGTTGTGGGACCCTTGCTCAGATATGTAGTTAAAATGCTCACTCACTATCTAATTAAAAATAATTCCACCGCTATTTGAAGGAAAATTTGTTACCTTCTGAGTCATTATGAAGTAAATATCAAAAGTATGCTAAGTTCTAGAAGGATGAAAAATGGGGCCTGTACTATGGAGGGTTTATTCTTTATCTCATTCCAGCAGTAAGGAGAAATAAAAGTGCTTACAATAAATTATAAAGCACTTAGGATGAACATTCTGAATTACCAGGCACAGCTGTAAAGTCAGGAGACTGTTTTCCATAAGTCTCACTTGAAAACCCTGCCCCTTACTTTACAGTTTTTTCATATACAGCATTATGCAAATGCTATCATTGGAGCAGAACACCATTATAATATGACTCATCATCACATCACATGCACTTAGGTATAATTCAGATCAAATTATGCCCTTTAAGACATGACAATTAATAGGTTCAGCACATGCGATTACACTACTTACACACAGAGAGTAAATAGGTAAATAAATGAAACTACCCATCCAGGCCACCATTAGAAAAGAGCTCTGCTGTCCAGTTTACTTCACTGGTAGAGTTAGAAGTAAAAGAGATAAAGATAAAGGCAGATAAATGTAAAGAACAGTAGAAGTCTTTACTTTTTAAATGTATTTTGTGGATACAAGTGTGAAATAGGGAATCTAGCAGCTGCAAATTGAAGGAGATATTATCAAACAGATCCATCATAGGTGAAGGAAATGTAGGGGTCCCCTCCCCCAGCTGACAGAAAGCTGATAGATCACTGATGAATGAATATAAATCACAAGGACATTTCTCACATGGAGAATTATAATCATAAGGATTTTTCTATCTTCCATGTTTGATTCTCTATCACCTACTTTCCACTCCATGTCACTTCCTATATTTCTTATTTCCAAAATTATTTTTTTCTTCAGCATTGTCTTCCAAAGGACAGGAGTGTGAGGACTTCACCTTTGTGTGACAACCTATTATTGTGGTTTTTCTTTCTCTCCTCATCACATTTTTTCCCCTCATCTAAACCTTTCACTGAAAGCTTGTCACACTTGAACAGATCAACAATTAGGTTGTGAACTAGAGTTGAAGCCAGGTGATCTAAAAGAGCTTTAGAAGTTACCGAAACAGTTGGACTGATAGTGAGAAGTAATGAGTTTGAATGAAAGACCAGCTAGGGAAGCTCCTCTAATGAGCACATCTTCCTCGAAATAGAGGGTAACAGAAGTGACTTCCAGCCTCCACCTCCATGATGTGCTGATCCATGTAGGGTGATGAAGGTGGAAGGAAGTCACTAGTATCCAGATTTGAGAGCAAAAGGAAGCCAAAGGGCTTCCCATCTTATACTACTACATCAACAATGTAAGTTAACTGAAATTTCACAGCTATTATAAGTGCAAGAAAAAGCTGTAGATGCTGGAGGTGAAAGTCATGCGATGATTCCTAAGAAGGATCCTATAACACAAAACCACCATCTTCTTAGCCTGCAGTCAGTCATTTATATTCCACCTTCCAACTGTCTCTGTCCCTGGGTTACTCTAGCATTGAAACTGATCTGTAGAAAGGTGTCTCCCCTCCTCATAGTGACTCCCAAAAGAGGGCTGTTCAATGAAAAGACAGAGACTGGAAAAGAAGACCTGAATCTAAGTGCAGATTAATAAAGCATTGTTTGAAAATTGTTTCTCTATTTCTTGTGGATTAATTTTCACTGTTTATAGTTAAGATTTCTTGACATGGAACCAAGAACTGTTGAAATCTCAGTATATGCTCAGGAATCTCACTTGTTTACCAGTGTGAAGCATGCAGCACTCCTCATAATATCTGCTTTCCCCGGTGGATAAGTCCCCTTTGCCTGGCTTTAGCAAAACTACTCTTAGAAGGATATTCATGAGTCTCTAGTTGCCAAACCCAATTGGCTTACTTTTAAAAAATTTAATCTTTTCTAAGCTTTAAACACCACATAGAACATATTTCTCACTTTTTGTCTCTCCTCCTAACTCTCCTACTATTTCCCAATTTCCATAATTGTTTGCTTTTTTCCTTCACCTTTTATATGTTGCTGTCCTCAGGATTCTATTTTTTTTTTTCTTCTTGGCCTTGTGGAGCATTCCTAATACATTTCTTTAATATCTGGGCTTTAATTACACTTTATCTGATTGAAATCTAAAACATCATACCCAGTCTTCCTAGATACGTGAAGGCACCTAGAATTCAGCATGTTCTGATCTCAAATTTGCTATCTTCTGATTTATTCTTCTAAATTTCCAATTTTCAATTAATGGAACCATAACCCAACTCTGAATCTAAATTTGTAGCCACATAGATATTCCAATTTTCCTTGTACCCTTCATGATACTTATGTAATCAATTTTTTTTTTTACATTTTTGCTACTAAGATGGACCGTTACTTTCCATCATCACTTATTTTATTGGTCAGTATCTTGTCGTCTATTACCAGCCTCACTATTTAGCATTCAAAATGGTGCTGTGGTCTTCAGCCCTCACTTATAGTTATTCCTTCATTCATCTTTTATACTGAGCAGAATATATATGAAATTGACTATGTAATTCTCTTGTTTAATGTTCATGGACTTTTTATCTGTTAAAGTGCAAATACATAGTAAAACATATATCAGTTTAATCCACCTTTCCAGCCTCATCTTTTGACATTACACTCTCTCCACTTTAAACTTTATTTATTTATTTAGCAGTACTGGAGATTGAACCCGGAGCCTCACACATGGCAGGCAAGCACTCTTACCACTGAGCTATATCCTAAGCCCTTTTCATTTTATTTGGAGGGAAGAGCTCTCTAAATTGCCTAAGCCGTCCTCAAACTTGTAACCCTCCTGCCTGAGCCTCCCAAGTAGCAGGAATTACAGGAAAGAGCCACTATGCCTGGCTGAATGTTATTCTTTATGGAGGTTTACATCTTACTATTCCTGATTCTGGCTTGCCCTTTTCTTTAAGATATCTCTTGTATTCCTTTATCAGATCCTTCTTCCTATATAAAATCTATCTTAGATACACCATTCTTTATGAAGTATTCTCCAAGTCCTCTTATGCTAGTATTTTAATTCTTGTTTTTGCGCCTTTCATCACTGTTGCAGGAGTTCTTCAAGACCTTGTCTTCTCTATCTTTTGCAACTCTATTGCCTGATGTCTGAAAAATACATGACACAAAAAGCTGCTCAATAATTATTTCACTGGTCATCTCACATTGTCTAGGGAACCTCCCTCTCATAATAATATTGAGGGTGGAAGAGTTTTACCAGTGCAAGGAATTTTAAGAGGGAAGAAATTATGACAGGACCAAACATGATTTTTCTTATCTTAACTGCACACGTCTCATTTTTTCTTTTTATGTTGCTACCATTTTTTCTAATTTTTTTTGCTCAGAAGAAATGATGATATCTTTTCTATGATACATTGGTGATGTGGATGTACAAAATTTTTTAAAAAGAAAAAATGTGAGGTGGAAACTTTGTAATTCAAAGATTTATTTCTGAAAATATGCCATAAAGTTAAAACAAAATATTTCCAAACACACCGGGGCTCCTCCTCAAACTTGTCAGACTTATCCAGGAACTTTGACTTTATCCTGTGAAGTATGTTTGTTCTCTTGCCCTCATGACTCATACATAAGGATCCAAATGAACCCCCACTCAGAGGCTGGGCTGAAGATTAAGCACCACCTTTTTTGACTTTACACAGGGTTTGAGACTAGGTAAGAATCAACTTTGTCACTGCTCATCTCTATAGTGAAATGGGTTAATTTGGTCTCCAAGAACATTGAAAATTTTTCCTTCTCCACTTCACTTCACTGTGAAATTAACAATTATTTTTTCCCTTATGATAGTAATACAATCAAAAAGAAAAACAGACATGGTGATAAAGAGGTGCATTAGGGGGACTTTCTCCTCCGATATTTTGTTGTCTAGGAGGTCACTGAAAGTAGGAATTCTGAAATATCCCAGTTCATCAGAAGCATTGCATTTATTAAAATAAAACTAAGCTTCATTTTTTATTAGTGATTTATCTGGTTCTCTTTTGTTTTTATATGTAATTTATAATATATTATAATATATTTTATATATATAGTTTCTCTGAAAATCCTAGGCTAATACAACAGATATTAACAAAATATTTTATTTTATTTTATTTTATTTTTGATGCTGAGATCGAACTTAGGACCTTGTGCTTGTAAGGCAGGCATGGCACCACTGAGCTAAATCCCTAGCCAACAAAATATTTTAATGATTTAGAACTGAGCTTATCTCAGCTTATTATTTTCTCTTATATTCTTTCATGTTTTCTAACAGAGTGATTTTCTGAAGTTTTTTAACCCCCCAATGACAGTGTTTTCCAAAAGAAAATATAATCTTTTCATACACTTCCTACTAAAGGTAATTACTATAGCTCATCAAAATATGATTTAATATTTGAACTTCAAGAATATTATATATAATGTTAGTCAAATGTAGATTATCACATTTCTTTTATCATATTTAACACTATATATATACAAACTCTTAAAACTAGAATATAGTAATCTAATAGTCCATAAATTATATGTTTTTGTTAATATTTTCTGTGTCACTTCCTCTCATTCCATCTCTCTCTCTCTCTTTCTCTAATACTCTTTGCTTTGAGGCCATGAAAATGATCATGTCATCAGTCCAAGAAAATAGCTTTTAACTTCTTAAAACTTTCCCATTTTGACCTTATGTGATGTGAGCCCTTCATCTTTATGAACAGTCTCCTGTCCAGAAAACCATGTGCCATGTCAGATGATACTTCGCAGTAAAATTAAATTTCTTCAAACTATAAAATTAAGGAGTCAGAATTTTTAATTTCCCTGTTCTACGTATATCAGTGCTGTAATAATTTGAGAGCACAAAAGTACTGAAGGTATTGAATAGAAAACTCTCTAACGATAGTCATAATTTTAAAAATTTCATTTCAGATGGATCACTCTATTTGTACATAATTCCTGAATTATAGAAGATGGTGACTGAGGGTAACAAAATCGGAACCTAGGCAATGTGCCCTGACAAATCTGAAAGACAGACAGCACAGGAGTTTAAAGAATGTATTGCTCATTAAGTGTGACAATTCTTCTAATGGAGCCGTGGCTGATATTTTTTCTCAATCACTGAGCTCTACACAAGGCTTCTGTCGCCCCACAGAACTCAATGTGAGCACTGGCCAGTGAGTCCAATCTGAACATTTCAAATCATTTGAGCAGTTTACACTTAATGATTTTTTTCTTATTATCAACTTTTACAAACAAAATGGCAAAAACAACATAAAGCAAGGCCAATGATACATATTTGATACAAAATAGCTCAGTGCATCAGCCCCAAATAACAAGTAAGTGAAAAAGGCTCTCTAGGTCTCCATGTGTAGTAATGTTTCTGGGAAGTCAATGTTGTTAGATGCAAATCTGCTTGAAGCAATACTAAAAAAAATTCAAGAAGCCAGCAAAAAAAGTAAACCAGGTCTCTGTTTTATGTTCTTCAATGCAGCTCATCTAGTCTTTTGTCCATCACGGGTGAAGAATCTTATACACTGAGAATTAGAAAAGATTATCAATCTTACATCGGATACCAACTCCTCTGACATTATTTTGCTTTCAAAATCTATTTTGAAATCACTTAGGAAGTCAGATACTGAGGTTATGAAGGACAAAGATATTGTAGAAAATAATGTTTATTACAGTGTGTGACTTTTTGCAAATCATCCACCAGTGAACTTTTGCACATTTCTCTAAAATGGCAAAATGTAATGAACTGTCTTATGTTATTCCACAATCTTAAACCTCCTCACTCTTCCTTTGTAGGAGTTGGTGCTTATATGTGACCATGCCAAAATTGCTCCAAATTATCTCATAGTTGCCCTACTCCTGAAAATCTAAGAAGTGTATATTATGAGCCGGAATACTCTTTGTCTTATCAAATATTCTTTTACTTGCCATAATCAGAAAATATACTACTGTGAGCATAGCAATAGAAGAGACCTGTTTCATGTGGTGTACTAGGTACATTCACATCATACATCACCATTAACAAAAAGGCTTGACCATCAGCAGATGAACCTAGAAAAGCCAGCTATTCCCTAAAAGCCTTTTGAAAATTTGACAGGGACATAGGATAGTTAACATTGTGAAGGCATTTTTACAGTTTCTGGTTTGGGCAGAGATATTTTTCACTTTGACTAGGAAAAAGTTGTGCCATTGTTGGTTATATACACTCCAGGGTAAAGGAACAAGTACTGCCAGCCAATATTTTGAGGCTGTTCCAGCCATAGCAAAAGCACGGTGTGAAAGGACCCCACAAAGACCACCTAGCTTCTCCCACAGCCTGCTGAGTGCCAGGCATGGTCCTCGTCAAAAGAAAGTTTTGGAATTGACTACAGGGCAGTTGGTTCTGGACTGCCATACAGCTAAGCAGCCACTGTCATTGAGAAATAGTAGCACAGGAAGTAAATGCCTTCCTTTGATCAACTGCAAGTTTTATTCCTTCTGGCTGGTGCCTAACAGAAGGCACTTCCTGATACTCTGGGTTCATGAATTTTCACCAGGGCAGAATTTAATTCTTTGTTCCACCAATGCTGTTAGAATGTTTAAAAGATTTATTTAGAATCACTTAATAAATGCAGATTAGGCTATTCTGCGCAAAAGAACATTTTCATCAGTCAGTCATTTTCTTCTTCATTCCTTCTTTCTTCCCCTTTTATCACTCATTATTTTGCCATAGATTATATAAAAAAACTTTAGTATTTTATTGCACACACCTGAAGAGTATCTGGTTTTTGTCTGTTTCATTAATTCTGCTAATTTATTAATTTAGTTAATGTCATTCACTCCCTTTTCATGATTCTCCTGATAGCAGTTTTCTAATGAAAGATATATTGGTTGGCTGCTGTAAAATGTGTTTTCAGCAAGGTAAAGGTGGTCCCTATAATGGATGTTGGCACACAATCAAGGGTATTCTACCAACAAGTCGGCAGCATTTGAAAGCACTTTACTCGTGCTAGCCAGCACTGAATTTTCAGAGGCAAAGGAGGGAGACAAATCCTGGGGTTCAGATAATAGCAGACAGCTCCTGCTCCAATATGTGAAAGATAATTACTCAGCACAATTTGCCTAGGCACTAGACACAAGCCATGTGCTCTTCCTGAGGCCTGCTTTCTTCTAGGTATAAGACTTCCTAGCTAAACAGAACAGAAAGTTTCATTCTAACCTGGAGTGTTGAATACATATGACAACTAGAGTTCTAAAAAAGGGCTTTTAATTGAAGAGTCCAAGATCAGTACAGGGATTCCCCTTAGGAATATTGATTCTGGAACCGTAATGGATCAAAACCAACTACGTCTTTCTTTTTCTTTTATTTTTTCTACCCTGGGGATTGAAGGCAGGGCCTTTGTATCGAGCTACACTCCTAGCCCTTTTTTATTGTTTTATTCTTCATTTTTGAGACAGAGTCTTAGTAAGTTGTTAAATTGTCACACTAGGTGTGAACTTGCAAACCTCTTGTCTCAGCTGGGATTATAAGTATACACCACCACAACCTGCTCCAATCACTCTTTTCATGATAGAGAGCATACAGTTGCCTTACCAAGAAGTCTGTATGTATGATGAAGAGCAGGATGAAAGGGAAGAACAGAGTTCAATTTGGCTAATAATCCACACAGAGTCAGCTCACACAGTCAGCTAGTACTGCCTCCCCCTAGATCTCAAAAGGAAGGTTGTAAAGATGAACAATAAACTTGCAAAAGGCTATAATGAGAAAACTAGTAAGATATCCAAGAAGTTAACTCACAGTCTTAAAAAAATTATTTATTTAACAATTAAATGTTACAATCCCTATACTTTAGAATTTAATAAATGGCTCATATCACTCATGACAAACATATCTTAAAATTCTTAGTGCATGGGAACCAGCCTGGGAAGATGGTAACTTGGAAGACTGGATCTGGAAGGGGCCATAAGATAGGATTGAGATCTCTCTGAAATTATTAATAATTGGACAAGGAAGGAAAAAACAAGTTTGGTTTGAAAAGAGGATAATTAGGGGAGTTAACTATGGATCTCCAGGGAAATTTCTTACAACTCCTTGGGTACATATGACTGTCATGACTTTAGCCTTTGACATTTTAAATTTGAATTTCAGTATTATCAACATATTCCTGAAGATTCTGTAGATTTGAGAGGTGATTTTAAGATATTTCCCGAAGTACTAGTGTGCTCCAGCTTGTGGAATTCCAGCAATTTTTTTTTTTTTGTAGATTCAGTCAGATGGTGAAAGACAGAAGTGCATCTACAGCAAACAATATGTAAAGAAAGTATGAGAAAAAATATGAGGCAGAGATAAAGGTGCACACACAAACTCAGTGTGAGAAAGTGAGAAACAAGAAACTGAAGAGATTGAGAGCAACTATTAGAGGATCAGATTAAAGATATAAAAAAGCCAAAGAAATTGTCTAACAGACACTCATAATATTTTTAAGGAAGAAGATACAGGAAAGAGAATAAAAAAAGAATATTTGTATTGATAAATGATGTCATGTTCTCTTTTCACCTCAAGCCACACTGTTCTTCCCACATTTGTAAAACAACAAAATTAAAGGATGTAGGGTAGAGAAGTCTAGAGATTTAGGTATAATCTGATTTGATATTTTATGATTAAAAATCACATCTGTTCTGCATCAAAAATTCAGAAAGGATAGAAACACATAGACAAAACCAATGATACTATTAACAATGCTTATCTCCAGTAATTTAAATCCATATTCATAGACATACACCATTCATTGGACTCATACTGAATTTTCATTTCATGTGTTTTTGAGCTCTACTTTTTTAATTACTCTACTCATAGCACATTAACCATAGCAACGTCATAACCCTCTTACCTACTTATCTTAGCTCTTTAAA
Organism: Heterocephalus glaber; assembly: GCF_000247695.1. The sequence continues at coordinate 32,222,141 of NW_004624731.1, read as the reverse complement.
GTGTTCTTATAAAATATAGTGATTTGAGATGACCTGTACCAATGCCTGTATTGTACACCATCGATGAGTTGAGCCTTTGATGTCAACTCACTGTGATTTGTAGAATTAAACATAGCTGTAGCTAGGGGAGTTATTTCCCTAAACCAGCAGTCACTGTCCCTCACTACCATTCTCAGGACAAGGAACTGAGCCCCAGGGTGTCCCTGATGAATGCTTGGCTATATTCCCAAGGTATAGTGCCACTGCATGGAAAGATTCAGTATAACTCAAATCTCAGCTAAAGAACACATCCACTATAATAATTTAGACAAACTATCTCACTTCTCTAAGTCCCATTGGATTGTTCTGGGCTTAATAAATCATTAAATTTAAAGAACTTTGATAACTTGGCACATGGAGAGCAACTGGTATTCAATACATATTATTGTTGGCACTTATAATCGCTATTATGTTTACTAGTCACAAAAATAGAATGAGGGAGGATGAGATATGAGACTTTCTTTTCTGAAATAAGTGTATCAATTATTGCAAGATGTAGGAACAATGGGGAATTCCCAGAAATGTTCCCTTTGAGGAAAATTCCCAATGATATTATAATTTATAATTTACTGAGTTGAACTTCTAAATGAGAAGAAAAGAAATAGAAGATCTTGTTGAAAATGTTGAACTCCAGCTAAGCTGTGTGCTCCCAGAAAGTAAAGATGGTTAGGAAATCTCCCACCCTTTAGAGTGGGAGTGTCTAACCATAAAGGACTCCAGTGTTCTCACAGATGTAAGACCCCTCCATCCTCCCTCAGGACTCCTGGAGCAGTCTAATTGAAATAGCCTGAGTGATACTATTTTTCTAATTGTCTGGTGCCTTTTGTTTTTTACAAAGTGTATCACAAACTTCTTTGTGCCACGTTACTTTTGGGACCCATGGGCTGGGAGCAGTGGCCAGAATAATCCTGGACAGTGCATTTGCTAGCAAGAGGAACATAGAAAGGACATTTTCATTCTTCTTTAGAAAGGGTTTGCTCATTATATTATCTCTTATTTCACAAAATATATGCATTCCAGAAATGCATTTTTTTTTCTGGTGCCTTAGGGACTGCTATTAGAAAATCAGAGATCCTTGAGTGTAATAAAATCCTGAGATGTAATAAAATCAGACACTTAAAGAAGCAGTAGTACCATTTTTTATACTCACATAGTTAAGAGAAACAGTAACTTTGCTTTCATAAAACACTAAAAATAATACTCTCAACATTTATAATTTTCTGATACTCACCAAATAAATCACACAATGAAAATACTGAAAGTAAACCCATTGGGTAGTTTTTAGACTCGAATAGGTTTGCCTAAACTTTGGATGATTCCTCTACGTGGGTCATAAAGTTAGGAATTTCACATTTCTAGTCTATTCAGTTTAGTCATTATGTCAGCAGGATGCAGAGTCCCCTGCATTTTATTATGTTTTCATTTCATTTTATGCCACTGGGTTAACAGTCAAGTATCATAGCTCTTAGTGTTTAGGATAACTTGAAAATATAGAAGCTTGTCGATAGTATTTTATGAAGTGGAAGGAACTGTTTTGTTTATTATTCATCTCTACATAAATGTTCGCAGGTTTGTAAGATTTTGGAAACACATTAAATGGAATTTTTAGTCTAGATCAGATTTTAAGAAATGACAAAATGGAAAGTGAATGTGGCTTGCATTTGAAGATCTTATGTTTTTCTTAAAATAAATCAGCACATTTGAATTATTTTTAATATATATTGAATGCAGATCAAAGCTGAAAGAACCTTGTAATAAATGGCAAAGGCCAATATTTGGTCATCTATTTTGCACCAGTCACTGTTCAAATACATTTACATATATTATCAGATTTTATTCTTATATCAACCTATGTAAGATAGATGCCCTGACTATTCTCATTTTGAGAAGAGGAAAGCGAGTCACAGATAGGTCAATCATCTTGCTCAAGGAATCCTAGTTAATAAATGATAGCAATGAGTACAGAATCCAGTCCATTCTGAAAGGTCTGCTCTCCATGCAAATGAAGGAGGACAATTCTGGGAACTTTCTTTGCTTGGGTCCCGCATTCGGTCTCTCTTCTTTTCTACAGCCAATATCTTCTTTGTATTTATAGTAACCTATTGATTAATATTTTTCAGCAATAAATTATTTGATGCATTTAATGTCTAACAATTAAGTGTGAAGGCAAAAAAAAAAAGGTTTAACTCTGTTGAGTAGAGAAGTCTAGATTTGCAATCATTGTTTCTGTAGAACATATAAGATGTTTTCTGGGTGAACTTTAAATTCCAGGGTTGCTACTGAGAAGTCCAAAATGATTACAGACTCCTTTAATGTGACTAGTTTTTCTGTATTTTTTCCTACTTGGGTATTTATTGGTTCTTCTCTTTATTACATAATTCTGAAATTTCCTATTGGTACAGAAAAGTTTTAGATAACTTAATAGATTGAATATTAAGGTAGTTGTAGAAGCAAAATAAGTAATGTGTTCTTTTAAGATTTGCTTTTCCCATAACTCCTTGTTTAAGGTGAGGATTATCTGACTCTAACCAGTAACTTCATTAACCTAACAAAGTTACCTTGCCAGAGTGAATTTACAATGTATCTGGCCTATCTTGTGTCTGTGACTTGTAAATAGGAACTGGGATTGTATTTACATATCAAAGGGATGAGATGATGGCTAAAAAGGATATAAAAAGGGAAATGCTGAACAAAGGGGGTGCAGATACTGACCAGACTGTTTTCTGGCATTCCCACCCACTTGCGAGAAGAAATTTTATTATTTTATCCAAATTCTGTGTCTCTGTGTATTTCTTTCTGAGATTTCTGCAACAATATCTCAATTCTTTGTGGTACAGCTACTTTTTCCATTGTGTTTCTAACCCTTTTAACTTGGAAAAAATGTTCTTCAGCTCAAGAAATTTTTATTATACTATTTCAATAATTACTTTCCTTCATTTTTCTCTTCTTTATTTTCTGTATTACAATTAGTCTGATAGCAGACTTCTTCAACTTCTCTTCTTCTCTTTCTCTTCTTTTTCCTCCTCTTCTTCCTCTTCATCTCCTTTTTCTTCAGTTTTCATTCTTCTTTCTTTTGCCTATTCTTCTTGAGAGATTGTCTCAGCTTTTAATGTCAATATGTCTATTGAACTTTCCATTTCAACTAACCTGTTTTTAATTTTCAAGATCTCTATGTTTTATGGGTTCAATAGCTTCTCTTATCTAAAAATTTTTAACAATACTTAAAAGTTTTCTCCTGCTCAAATCCTCTCTCTTTTATTAAATTATCTTATCTGGTTTTTTTACTCTCTTCCATATTAGAAGCATTCCTTAGGTTTCTAGAAATCATCATATGCTATACATAATTACAATGAAGAATAAAATGCAGGTGCAGTCTAGGAAGTCTCTCTGGGTGCCATACCAGACATCTGGGTAATGTGAGGAGGTGGTGCTGGACAGGTCACACATATGAGCTCTGGCCTACAGTTACAGCTGAGTCCAGTCTTCTGGCCATTTCTCTCAAGCAAGAGACCTGGCAACTGGTAAAACTACCTGGATCACCCAGAACAGCTCACCGAAGGCTGAAAATCATGGAACAACCTTAATCTACACCACACAGAATAAAAGAATCACCTAGCCAAGTTGTCTGTTCCTATATCCTGAGATATGACAAAATAATTGTCATTTCAAGCCAAGCTTGGATTTTTTTTTTTTCAGCAAAGGAGAACCAAAGCGTTAAGATTATAAGGGCTATGATAGAAAACTTATGTCTAAAATACCGGTAAATGAAAATACATTCAACTTGTATAATAATTTTTTAAATTGTGGCTGAAGATTCTGAATTTGTGGGTGAGTCACCTTAACCTGGGCTTCACAGCAGGGTGACTCAGCTATGCTTTTTATCAGAAGAGGCCTTCATGTCTTTTCTTTTGCACCTTCCATCCTTCCTTCCTTCCTTCCTTTCTTCATTTTAAATAAACTAGATTTACAGCAAAACTACAAAGATGACACAGAGTTCACATAAACACCACCCCTAATTTCCCCTATTATTAACAGTTGACATGTTTGTACATCTGCCAAAATTAATAGGCTAATACTGATACATTATTATTAAATGAAATCCACACATTACTCAATACTTCCTTACTTTTAACCCAATATCTTTCTTCTGTTCCAGTATCACATCCAGGATAGTTGCCAAGTCTCACGGGGCTCCTTCCTCTAGGCTGCACAATTCTCACCCTTTATTTGTCTTTGATGAATATTCATTTTTGAGTAGTTCTGGTCAGGTGTTTTTGTGGAGCATTCCTCTCCTGGAATTTCTCTAATACTGTTATCATGATTAGACTGAGGTTATGGGTTTGTGGGAGGAAACCACGGGGTAAAATGCCATTTTTATTTACCTCTATTAAAAAGTTACACCCTATCAACACAACTTCTTACTGTGGATGCTGACCTTATCACATGGCTGAGGTAGTGTTAGTCAGTGTCTTGACAACAAAGTTACTCTTCAGTTCTTCCTTTCTATATTGCACTAACTGGAAAGAAGTCTCCATGTATATCCTGCAGAGGACAGGGATTTATATTCCACCTCCTTGAAGGTGCAGTAGCCACACAGATTATTTGTAATTTTTTGCAAAGGAGATTTATCTATTTCCACACTTACTTATTTTTTCAATGATTTATACTGACATGGACACATGGATATTTATTTTATGATGTGTATTTTAAAACTTTTTTTTCTTTTATGTTAGTTGTATCCCTTAAGAGAATTACAAAGAGACTTAAGAGACTTGCACAGAAGATAAAATCTGGGTGATGATAGTCTAGAGTCTTGGTAAAAAAATGACTAGGGTTTGAGTTGGGGTGGTAAGATCTTGGTGTTTAATATACAAATTTAATGTATCCCCCTTTCACCAATGTTTGGTCTCCTCCAGTGCAAAGAGCCTGTCTTCCCATCTCCTAAACTCTTTTGCTTAGTTTAGTTGGGGACAGTTACTCAGGAGCATAAGGAAGGGACAGAATCTAGGATTTAACTGGCTTTTAAACATCATTCAAACACATTTTCTTATTTTCTTTGTCCCTCTTCCCAACTTCAGGCTTTCCCCTACTTCAAGGATATGTTGTGCTGTCAGTTCCTGAGATGTTTGCAGACTTTGTGGGATGCATTGGTTTGTTTTTCATCTTTCCCCATTATTGGCTTAGACTTCAGCATTTTCCCTTTTGCTAAATCAGTTACACTCATCCATCTGCCTTACTGCTTCCACAGTTGTTATTTCTGTGCTCTTTCCTCTTTTTCTCCCCATCTGTATGGATTTACCCTTAGCAGGGGAAAAATTCCTTTACAGCAGGTCGAATAGTTTGGTGGGGAGCAAAATTAGATACGTGTTCTGTCCATCCTCTTTCCACAAATTTGCTCAGGATTTTGAAGTTAGATCCAGGAGACTGAAGGGTCTAACTTACTCAGATTTGACAGCTGTAACTTACACACACAACTGATAAAGAGTGGATGGCAAATACTAATTGAGTCTCATACAAAATGAAAATGAAAAGCCAGTCAAGACTCAAATATAACTCTAACCACAAGTTAATTTTTATTTTTCACATTACATTAAATTTCCACTCCTTATCCATCAAAAAGTTTGTGTTTTCAACATTTAAAATGAAACTTGTCATCCATAAGATCATGCAGATCAGTTCTTTTCAAAATTTTTATGTGCATACAAATACCTTGGGGGCCTCTTAAAATGCAGATTCTTATTCAGTAAGTCTGAGTGGAGATGAGACTCTGGTTGAAGGACCACAGATTTGTATAGCAAGGTTGTATATCACTGAAATGTTTGTTAATGGCTTTACAGCACTCTATTTCCTGGCATTTAAAAATGCCATTTCATACATTATTTCTGTTGCAAAGGTATTCTTTGCATAAAAAAAATTGTCACAATTAGGCCTTGGATAGGCACACATTGTGTTATTTTAGAGAAAGAAAATACTGGTGTTCAGGTCACCCTATGAGTGGAATAGAGCCATAGGAGGAAATGTGTCAGTACTTCAATATTAGATATACCTACTTCCCAATGGAAAACAGATATTATATTAATATGTAGTATACAATAATATGAATATACATAAATATATCATAGATGAAAGATATATTTTACAAATGGAGAACTAAATTCTAAGATTGTTAAGTGTATAAACATAGCTGGGACAATAAATTATTATATAATGATACACATGTATGTATTTACATATATTTTATACTATAACTTATACCAAGTAATTTAAGATGGGCTAATTATGCATAAAAATAATATTTATTAAAAGAGGAAGGGAAATCAAGGCAAAAGAAAAAGTCCCACAAAGAAATATCAAATTAGAAAAATATCAAATTTAGTATACAAACTGCATGCCATGATTTTGGTAGTTAATAGCTGAGATAATATAAATATATTTCTGAGCAGTCAGCACAAAAATGAACACAAATTTATAGAAGTCAGTGAGACTAAAGAGACAATTTCTTTAGTTTACTTTTACAAAGAGGAAACAATGTAAGGTTCCAGATGATATTTTCAAGGATAGTTTCATAGTAGTAGCCTTACAAGGTAATTTGTCCAGACATATATTTAGTTTCCGGTGATGGAGATATAGAAGGTCATAAACTGTCTCAAGAATTTCACAGTCCTACAGAGAGATATGTAGCTAAGAAATTTCAACTAAGATTAAAATAAAAATACAGGATATGTTGATGGTCCAAATGGGGAAGAAGTCAACTAGCCCAGGGAATGATGGGAGGGCATGGATTGGATATGGAGTAAGAAATAAAACCTTGACTAGACAAATATTATAGATTTCCAAAAGAAAAAGAACACAAAGTCTTAATCTAAGTGGGTCCTGCAGGTTAGTAAAAAAAAAAAAAAGAAGAAGAAGCAAATAGAGAGGAGGGTACAAGGGAAGGAAGGAAGTAATGGAAGGAAGGAGGCAGAGAAGGAAGGAAAGTGGAAAGAGAGGAAGGAGGGAGGGAGGGAGGAAGAAGGGAGAAAAGACAGAAAGGAAATAAAGAAGAAAAGAAGGAAGGAAGTGAGAGAAGGAAGGAGAACAGGCTAGAAGGAGGGAGGAATAGAGGAAGGGAGGAGGGAAGGAGGATGAATTAGGAGGTTCTGACAACAAATGGGGGTAACCCAAACCCTAATGTACGACTAATGCTCAAGGATAGAAGATGGACTCAGATACAGTGCAAGAACTCTATTGTTCTTTATTTGAAGTAGATGTCAGAGAATCAAGTTTCTGAGATGTCAATATAAGCACTATCTCCAAAGCAAAGATCACAGAGGGCTGGCCCCAGGTTGGGGAGTAGCCAACTGGCCAGATGAGTGGTCTTTAATCTGTGTTGGTCCCTAGATATTTTTTGAAATATGCCCAAGGATATTTGCTTTCTTCATAGGAAAACTCAAAATACATGTATATGCTTGCAAACATTGGGTTGGGGTTCAGGGTTTTAAGGATATCAAAGACCTTTTTAAGCTTTCCATAAACTCTGAGTAAAACTAAATTGAATGAATGTGTCTGACTCTAATACAACGCGAGGCTCAGAGCCATTTAGACAGTTTTCCTGACTTCTTTTACTTTGATTCTGTGCTCATCAAATGACTTTCTGATGTAGAATGACAGTGGCTTCTGGTGAGCAGCAGACTCGGTGAAGCCCATTATGAGAATCCATAATGCCCAGGTGGTGGCCTAGAATTGGGAAGGTCACAATATCATTCTTTTTGTTTTTAATTCCTATCATATTTCAATTGTGTACACTTTTCTCATTACTTCAAATTACTGGCCTTACCATGGACTTTTTCACCCAGTATTAGTTGCTTCCTATAAAACTGAAATCTAAAATCTAAAATACTATAGTCTTGACTAGCATTGAGACCTTTCAGTGAGCAAAAGATAAGTATAATAAGGTACAAATGTCTGGGCCAGCAACAACTGTACAACTTCTCTGGCTTTCCCAAACAAACACAACCTCCCAGGCAGGAACATGTGTTTAGTCTTGAGTCAGCCCCCAGGGTAGAATAGAGTGTTTTAAAATCTAGATAATTTTAACTTTACTTAAATGTTGTTATACATTTTTTTTTTGTACCGGGGATCAAGCTCGGGACCTTGTTCTTGCATGGTAGGTGCTAGAGCCACTGAGCTAAATCTCCGGCCTACAATTTTAAAAATAAATAAACTCCCACAATCAGAGAATAACTGACCATGTTTGGTTCCAAAAGCACATTTCATTCTCAACCAAGTTCTCTAGAACTTAAAATTGTACTTCATATTTATTGAGATGCTGAGTTGGTAGCAAGTATCCCTTTTTTACATAATGGAAGCACAAACTTAATGAAATATCCTTTCAACAACTCTATAAGCAAGGTATTATTATAATACCCATTTTGGGGATGCTAAATGTGAAGCATAGATAGGTCAAGGCAAATTACCAAAGATCTCATAGCTAGCAAATGGTAGAGCAAGGTCAAAATTCAGGAAGGCTGGCTCCAGATTCTGCACTGCTTTTTATTTCACTATATTTCCTCTCAGAGACAATCACTGTGGGAAAATAAAAATCAAAGTATCTAAATGTTGGAAACAAGATAAATGTGGAAACAGTGAGAAGCTTATAAAATAGTATTATTTTCATTCCATGTAATTCTACTCCATCATTAAAATGCATACTGCAGAAATAAATTTAGCAAGCTGGTAAAAGAGTCACAAATATTGCTCATCTACTATGGAACTATAGGAATACAATTCTACAAGTGGGTCCATGTACTTTCCTTACTCCCGAGATATGATCTGGAGAAAAAGGTCTATTGACCAGTGAACTATAAGAATACAATTCAGAGACAAGAACTTCCTTGCCACCCAATATGTTTGGCCTAATAGGAATGAAAATGAGAATTATGATATCCCTTTCACATGTCTGATGGAAGACAATCTTCTCATCTAGGAAAAATACAATGGAATCACTCAGCATAGTCCACTGATGTAGGAAATAAAGAAATACACAAGCAACTTGGACAGAGAAGGAGCCTCAAAAGTTGTAAATCTTTACCCATTGAAACTTTTCTGTTTCAGCATAAAATCTGCTACTCTCTTAGCCTCACAGAAACAAATTGCCACTTCCCACTCATGCAAATTATCTGTGGGATCTGAGTTGCTCCAGAGTTACACCATGGCATCACATTTTAGTTTCAGACTAATCAATTCCTTGGGAAACTATGCTGTGTGCAGTCTTTGTTTCAACACTTACACAGTTTATTTGTCTTAAATCATTTGGGAAAAACCAAATCTAAATATACATCTGTAGCATTTAAGCACTTTAAATTCATTAACATGTAAATAACTTTGGAAGCATTTTAGAGACTCATTTTACCACCCACCATATTGATAAAGCTAAATTACAGATGGGAATAAGTTTCTGGCCAGAAGAATATTTTTCAAAAAATGAAAATACAGACCAAGGTTGCAAGTCCCGCGGAACACACTGAATCAGGCCATGCCCAGGCAGCAATCAACTGGACACCCACCCCACCCCCAGAATCTCTGGCCTCTTCTCTGTACAGCCACCTGGTTCCACACTACAGAGACGCAGAGGACACCGGACCACCAGACCACTGTACTGAGTAAGTTGGAGTCATCTTCACCTCCCATCAGTACCAGGACTATCTTCAGGGGAAGGGCAGCTGGAACCTGCAATACAACTCTTCAGAGTTCAGCCCTACAGGAGGACAGGGAGCTCAACTTAGGACTTGTGGCCAGAAATCTGCCTGAATCTCACGGGTCTGCGACTAACTTGCTCAGACTCATTGGCTTGTATCTGCACACTGCTACCCACATTGTCTATTGTGACAGCAGAGACATACCCTGAAAGAGGCCTTTCATCTTCATTGTTATTTTTTATTCCCAAAATTAGTATTATTAGAGGTTTTTTCTCTTCTCTTTTCTTTTGCTCCTCATAGCTTTAATTTTTTTTCCAACTCTTTGCAAATATTTGTTTTTCTCTCCTT
>NW_004624731.1:32176288-32206872 GCF_000247695.1 Heterocephalus glaber | reverse complement strand
ACTGTGGAAGTCAGTACGGAGATACCTCAAAGAACTAGGATTAGAGGTTCCATTTGACCCCACTATTCCCCTGCTGGGTATCTTCCCAAAAGAATAAAAAGTATCATACCACAGTAATATATGTGCACCCATGTTCATAGTGGCACAGTTTGTAATAGCTAAAGCTTGGAAGCAGCCCAAGTGCCCATCAACTGGAAACTGGATAGAGAAAATGTGCTTTTTTTAAATAACATGGAGTACTATTCAGCCGTAAAAAATGAAAAACTAGAGTCATTTATAGCTAAATGGATGCATATCGAGGCTGTACTCTTAAGTGAAATAAATAGGAAACACATGTGTAAATACCGAATAGTTTCTCTAGTGTGAGAACCTGGTAGTGTAAACAAGGGTTAAAATGATTAAAATGAATAATTGATAATTTGAAATAGGAAAAAAGTTCCAAAGACGAAGGAGTGAAGGGAGGGGAAGGGGAAAGGAAAAGAGGGAAAGGAAAAACTATGAGAAAAGAAAAAAAAAATAGAATTGAAATCTATGTAAATAAGGAAAGGCAGAGGGGGGAAGGGCACACAAGTAATGGAGAAAAATATAAGAACCAAGATATATCATGTACAGGTGCAAACACCCAATGATGAATGTAAACGAATTGTATACCTAAAATGTACCAATAAAAGAACAAAAACAAAAAAAAGAAAATGCAAAATGTGGAAAAAATATTCTCCTTTAAGCTTTAGAACTGCAAATACAAGGGGTGATCAAAATATACAGTAAATGTTTAAATTTAAAATATTACAGTAAAATACACATTGCCATTAGTCCCCCTCAAAATACTTCCCGTCATTTCAAACATACTTATCCCATCATTCTGGCTACTTTATGAAGCAGTTCTAGAAGTTCTCCTTTCTGAGTGCCTTTACAAGGTGTGATTTAAAAAAACACAATGAATGCTGCTGTTGAGCAGTGTTGGGTGCTGACTGGCTTTTTGCTGATTTGAGTTGGACAAGTCAGAGAGTGGAGAGTGAAAGGTGCTAAATTTTTGAGTTTTAAAGGGAGAGAGCAGGGAAATTCCTCCCTGCAGCCCTTCAGGATCCCGCCCCCGCTCTGGAGGGGAACCTGTGGCTCAGCCTGAGGTGCTCCCAACCGGGGTGTAACCTTGTTCTGACATCTCTCTCCCATTTGAAAGTGAAGAAGGAGTTCTGTTATAGGGAGCAAGACATGTATAAACTTGTTTCCATATCTAAAGTCAGTTCAGAAATGTTATCATGATAGTTTTAACAAGAAAAAAATAATACTTCATCAATTTCATGCTTATTTTTTCCCAACAATAATCAAGACAGATCATCTTTTGGGATACTCTGTTTGCTTTCCCTTTCATTAATTATTCACTGCATTTTCCCCTACTACTTTTCCCTATTTCTTAGGTGTGCTCCTTTGCTTTTTCTTACTGTCTATATAAATTTCTTATCATCCCTCCTTCCTAGTTAAGAGTTTTCATCCTGTCTAGATCTCCTTCATTTGCTGCCCTTCAATTGCCATGTTTTCTCCCATTTTCCAACACACTTCTGACCCTTTCCTTTGACTTCCCTCATCTTAACTGTTCTAAACTCAATAGGAATTGGTTTTCCACAGATTACCTGTATTTACTGCCCTCTTTTGTTGGAAACATAATGAAATGGAAGAGCGTTTTGTACACTACCTCCAGAAGTTTTGTTCTGAACTCACCTCCAATCTACTACTCATAATGGTCTTTATAAAGTAGGGCAGTTCAAAAAATAAATAGAGAAAAAAGGGGAAAAAAACCACGGAAGACTATTCTTGATGGATTTATTCTGGCAACAGTGAAAAGCGGAAATTGTTTATAATTAGTAACCAGAAGAGAAAGGGTAGTAAGGGTGAAGAAAGTAGGATCTGTGGTTGTGCCTGGACTCATCGTTCTTTCATGGTTAGTAATAACCCTGCACATATGAAAAAATTTACAGGTATGGAGAAAAATTGGAGACAATACAAGCTGGCTCTTGTCTGTATTTCCATGCTGTGGCGATCTATATGCATTTCCTGATAGGATTCCTCTGCAGCATTCAAGGAGGAAGGAAGAAGTATTGGGAGGGGGAGGGCTAACATGGATTTGGATTTGAAATACATTGATCCAAAGCTTCTAAACTGCTATCTACATGAAAAAAATAATAAAAATCCAGAAACTCAAACAAGCTGATCACACATCTGGAATTCAGCTTGAATGTTTTTGTTTGGCATTGTGTTCACTCAATCTGAACCTGAGCCACAATGTAGCTGGAGGTGGGGGAAAGATTTGAGGGTATACTGAACTAAAAAGGCCAAAAGGCAAAACTTCATCAAAAACATTTATCAATGGGACATGCCCAAAGGATAGCAATACTCCTGCCAAATTTCCCTTGGAAAGAGAGAGAGTTGGTTACAGACCTGACGGATGATAGAAAACAGCACCATAGGTTAAGTCCTACATTTATGTTTTTTAAGCACGCAAGCCAGCGTCAGAGCACTGTGCCAGGTACTTCCAGATATGATCCCATAATGGGATAAGAATCCAGCTGGGGAGATGAAGATAGTATGTCAAAATTCTACTATTTTCGTATAGTATGTGTCCTAAATCTTCCTTGCTCTGGGGATATTTAAGGCATTTTGTAAAATGGAAATTTAGCTAGAATGAGAATTACTTGTTTGGATCTTAATTATTTATTTCTGTAAAATTCTCAAATGTCTAGACTGATTTATTGTCATTTATTTACAGCAGATTACCCAGAAGATATGGGAGCAATTTCCAGAATTTGTGAGATTGTCTAGTAATAAAATGTAAAACTTGTAGAGTTTTATTATCTAATTTACTATATGAAAGTTCAATTAATTTGGATACCAAACAAGTTTTTTTACATGCTGAATTATGTAGTGGTTGATCAGATTATTTTCAAAACTTTCTGTGGATATCAATGATCCCATCCATGTATCATGTCAGTGCCTTCCTCAAAATACATAGATATACTCTTCCTTTTTCCTTCACACCGATAGACCCCTATTCATCATATATAATGATAGGACTCCACTGATGTTCTCTCTTTGATGGGTAAAGATATTTTGAGTGAAATGAAAGAATGCCCAACAGGTGGGAGAGAAGGCAGAAAAAATAAGAAAAACATGTGTTCACATTAATACTATTAGAGTGCATTTGCAAGTTTTATTTTAAGTCATTTTCAGGAGATGTGCAAATTCACAAGTACAAAAATGCTTTTAAAAATAAAAACAGAAAAATAAAAGCTCCTTTTAAATTTACCTTATCTCCAAGTAGAAATTAGTGTCTCTAGAAAGGCTAAAAGCTGAGTAGGCAAATGTTTTCTTTTCAGTGTTTGTAGATGTTTCTTAAAGAGATTTAGCTGGTAAGGGAAATAGCAGTGAAATCTTTTGACTTTTCATTTCTTTAAAATGGAGAAATATTTTTAAAAATGGAACACTTCTGTATTTCTGCTTCTTATTCATTAAGAGAGTTAATATAATTTTAGGTGCATGCTTTTCCTTTAAAACTACTATTTTTAAAGATCAATACACATCACACTTCTTAGCATCTCTAATGAATGTTTCCAAATCTTCACTATTAATTATTAGGTTCCTCAAGTCTTAGTATTTTTTCATTATCACAACCAGACCAAACAAATAACCCAAGACTTTGGAGTACTTGTATTTTTTTAATTTATTTACTTTTTAATAGTGTATGTTTATGATACAAAATGATACAGTCATTATTAGGAGTTGATATATGGATGTACTATATTTTAACACTTTTTTCTTCCTCTTCCTCTTCCCTCCCTCCTCTTAGAGTATTTTTATTGGTTTATTTAGTTTTTAACTTGAATCTCTGGTGTGGTTGGCTATAATTGTCAAATTTTAACATCCACATGTTCTTTCAACTAACATTTATGAAATATTTTCTGTTTCAGAAAATGTCCATAATTTGAGGAATATCTAGGGTAAAAATATAATTGTTGGTCTAGCAATATCATAACATAGTGGAAGAAAAATTATATTGATGGGACTGGTATGATGTACAGCCCTTTTTATACACATAACATTACTTTTTCTAAGAAAATAAAGAAGATATCCAAAGAACTTCTCCAATTTCACATACCTTGATAGAAGAAGCAGTAGAATTCAAACTGGAGTAGACTGTATGACTCCCAAAGCCATTCTTTTCCTCACTAAACAAAATGTCCCTGGAAATTGTAGAGTGGTTTCTCTCCTTTTTAGTGAATGCACACAATCTCACAACGTCCTGGGGTAAGAGGTTAACTGTATTTGCTCATTTTATTCACTCACAAAACAAATTTTCATAGCCACATCTTCCATAATTGCATTGTGGTGTGTGTCACATGATATAATGGACAAAATTTAGCAAACAGCTGTGCTTCAACCTGCTTTGATTACAAGGTTGATTCCTGTGTGATATTCTGAAGAATGAAGATCATTTAAGAGACCATTGTGGGCCAGGGATTTAGCTCAGTGGTGCTGCTCCTGCCTAGCAAGAGCAAGGTCCTAAGTTTGATTCCTGGTACCAGAAGAGAGAGAGAGAGAGACCATTGTTACTATATTTAAAGTCTTCCTCATTATTCTAATTACATGAAGAATTTTTCCCACTGTCTGATATGAAAATATACAGAAAGGACTCTGACAACATACTTTTTCAGCTAAGCTGAAGCAGTAGAATAAGAACACAATGCAGAAAAAAATGAAAACTTTAATTCTCACTGTCATGTGACCTCTGCAGAGAAAAAGCATATTCCCACAACATGCCACTAATATTTTTGCTCGGTGCCATTCATATGTCACCTGAGTTAACTAAAAACCTTTCAGCAACGTGACAGCATTTCTGGTTTCTGGGTATTTGTCAAAAATAAATGCTTTGGTTACTGAAAAATATAAAGTCAGAAATAGATTTGGTGGGTTCCCTGATGTACATGCTATGATGCTATAGTTAGAGTGTGTAAAACTATGTGACTTCAGTAATCCACATCAACATTGAAAAACATAAAATATGCATTCATGGGAACTGATATCTCGCAAGGGGGAGTGCCTATAAAAATTTATTTGACAAAGGACTGTCAAATAATAGGCTAGGTACACAATATAATTAAAAATCCTGAACTTTCTGCATGCACAACAGCTTGTGGCAAAGCTCTGGGTAAATCATGAACATAAGAGTGCAGTGCAGTGAACTTCTTAGAACATCCTCAGTCAGAGACGACAAATAGGAGGGATTCTGATTAAATATTTGCTTAGAAAATACCCTCTGATAACATACTGCCAATTTCTTACCTTGAGTAAATAGCATCCCCCTCTCCAAAGGTAAGTAGCTCTCTACTATATTAGATTTTATTTACTGAAAGGAACTCTGGTCACAAAACACACAGGGATATGTGAAGGGTATGGCCCAGCTTGTCTCAAAACATTGTGTGAATGTGACCTTTGACAGGAACACAGTAATAGGAAAGCATTTCCCTAAAAGAAGTCAACATCTCTTTTCCCTATAATCCTGGTAGCAAGATATGGCTCTAAGGCAATAAGCCCTGCTTCCTGTGCCCATAACAAAAATGACATTATTTGGCTTGGTCACTGGAAGGATGGATGCCAGATGGGTACGCATACATGAGCACATGCAATGTTTCCATGGAAATGCTGCTTGTTCTGCCTGAGCGGCCATGGGGACATGTCCAACTCTGCTGGGATGTGCCATCTCTTTCTGGAGGTCAGCCAGTTGAAAGTAAAGCCTTAAGAAATGCATTGGACTCTGGATTATCAATTTGACTTTCAATATTAAGGTATTCTGAATGCCAACTCCAGCAATATCAGTCCAGTATTATCTTATTGCAGAGTCCAAAAGTAAAGATGACAAGCTTTCCCAAGCATATCAGGGAACACTCTCAGGAATTTCAAGGACAATATTTTAAAGAGACAAATGTTCTGGGTAATTGTGCTGAAAACCGTGCTTTCTAGCCCATTTCATGGCTGGCCTACCTATCTTTCTTTTATTTCATACATCTGCCATGGCTTTCCATGTCCCTCATTACTTCTCTCTCTTCTTATTTGTTTTCTATACCCTCTTTTGGAAGGTCATTTGATTGATTAAGAGTCTTAAGAGCTGGTGGCTGATTTGGTACACCATGGTCAAGATTATGAGCGTATTAGTGGAAAGCTCAAGTTGATTAAATCTCAACCATATATATGTAAATGTAGATAGAAAATGTTCTCGTCAGCAATGGCTTGTTCTTTCAAATATAACTCAGTGTCTAACATCTGGTTGGAAAAAAGTAAGGATTCAATACAAAAACATGGTCTACTGTAGTTGCCTTTTAAAAATAAAGCCTCAGATCTTTGTAAGTTTTCACTGTATCATTGACTGTGTTGAAAATATAATTTGAATAGAATATCTCTTTTTGATAATGAAAATAAAAACAATATAATCTTTTTCTTATATTTCATCCTATGGTCCTTCTTTTTAAGGATTTTGTCAATATAATTTTTAATGAACCATAGAATGGACAGTTTTTATGAGTTATAGGTTCCTCCATATATATTCTTGAGAAATTATAATTTCTATCTAGATACAGATCATACTTTTGTATACACTTTCCTTCTCACCTCTCATCCTTTCAATTTTTAACCTGTTCATATCCTTCCATTTCTTTCACTCAGTCCTGTTCTCACGAATGTTTGTTGTTTAGCTATTCAGTATTCATTCAGCTTACTTTAGGTAACAAACATTTAAGGATCCACACTTTCAACACTCTTAGGCTTTGAATGTTGGTAATATCCATTTGGTGACTATAGAAATGGTATCCAGTGCTAAGCCGAGGATTGCATCACTAATAGGTTCAGGGACAAGCATGTGAACCACAGATAGTGAAATAGAATGAGATGATTGGAGACTTTTCCTGACTTCTGAGAAAAAAATGCTTTCTCTTCCCCGAGAGATTTAAATTCCAAATGATGTTGAGGCCTTTAGCTGTTGCAGTCATCTTATGATCATAAATGGAGAATATACTGGGAAAAAATGAATAGGAAAAAGAAAAACAAGGAAAAAAATTAAGCTTGCAGGTAAGTTCATCACTGTATTCTTCATTTCTATTAACCAGTAAACTTCCTCATTGCTCAGTGGGGTAAAAATAGTCCAAATGGCTCTGAAGTGATGTCCTTTGGGACCTTAAAAAGCAAGCATCTTTGGCTTTATGGCAGTGCATAATCATTTCTCCCAGGGCACTCAAACTATTATAAGCCTCAGGGAACAACACATGGCAAGGAGGATCAGTGTGAAGAGAATGCAAAAGGTCAGATAGACTTTACCTTGCTGTTGCATACCTGATGGATTATTTGTAATAAGATATGTTTGTTCACCTTTCTTTCACAAAATAGGGATTGCAAGAACTTGAGCACAAATAAAAAGTCTCCAAATTTTAAGGGGATGGGGTCCCTGACAATACTATCATTTTATTTTTCTAGAAATGCTCATCTCTTAACAATAGTTCAGCAGTTTTATATCTCTTTAACTGTAATAACTAAAAAAGAAAATTCAGTAAGTAATGTTTGGTATGATTCAGTGAATGACTTCATAGCTTATGTTGGTCTTAGGATATGTATCTATCTCTTAAAACACCCTTGCTTGGGTTACTCCATAATATTCACCTAAGCAAACTTCCAAACTATCCTATCAGTACATTTCCTACTCCCCCATAGCATTGCTCCACCACCTCCCTGTGCTACAAATGTAGTATAGGGAAGGACTGGACAAAATAGAATGAGATTTTGGCAGTAAACGGTACCTCAAATCACTAACCCAATACTAAACAGAATGAGATCTGGGCAGTAAATAGTACTTCAGATCACTAAACAAAAATTGTGTGACATAACAGTTCTTCTCCATGTGTCCAGGAGACAAAGACCTTTTCATAACAGGAAGCTACAAAACAGGGATTTGAAAGATTAGCACTTGCATTCTTGTCTACTTGGCTTCAGGCAGTGAGTACAGAGGATGAGTTTAAATTCTAGTTCAGTCACACCATCCATGACACTTTGAGTTGTTGGCTTAAACTCTGTGGGTCTGTTTCCTGATGGAGGGAGGAGATACCTAACTAATAATTAAACATGTGTTTTACTTACTTTCTTTTTTAAAATTAATTTCATTGGTACATTTTAGATATACAATATAATGACATTCATCATTGGAAATTTCATCTTTACATAATCTCTCTTGGTTCTTATTTTTTCCCCATTCCCCTGCCCTCCCTTCAATCCCTCCATTCCTCCCTATTTACAAAGACTTTGTTTCCATTTTTCCATTGTCATATATTAATTCCATTTCCTTCTTTCCTTGCCCCTACCCTTCCCAATTCTCCTTCCCTTTGCCCCTTTTCTTCCTATTTCACATTATCTATTATACTTTTAGTCCTTATTTACACTTTCAGTTTCTCACACTAGAGAAACTATTCAGTACTTACACATGTGTATCCTCTTTATTTCATTTAAGAGTATCTCCTCAATGTGCATCCATTTAGCTATAAATATCTCTAATTTCTCATTTTTATGGCTGAGTAATACTCCATTTTATAAAAAAAACCAAAAACACATTTTCTTTATCCAGTCTCTAGTTGATAGGCAATTGGGCTGATTCCATGTTTTAGCTATTACAAATTGTGTTGCTATGAACATGGGTGCACATATATTACTGTGGTATGATTCTTTTAATTCTTTGGGGAAGATATCCAGCAGGGGAATAGCTGGGTCAAATGGGACTTCCAGTCCTAGTTCTTTGAGGTATCTCGGTACTGATTTCCACAGTGGTTGCACCAAGTCTACACTCCCACCAGTAGTGGAGCCATCTTCCTCTTTCCCCACAGCCCTGCTAGCATTTGTTATTGGTTGATTTCATGATAGCAGCCATTCTTTCTGGGGTGAGTGGAATCTTAGCATTGTTTTCATTTGCATCTCTTGAATGACCAGTGATGTTGAACATTTTTTCATATGTTTATTTGCTATTTCTACTTTTTGTCTGAGAAATGTCTGTTCATTTCAGATGCCCATTTTTGGATTGGGTCTTTAAATTTGGGAGGTCTGATTTTTTAAAGTTCTTTATAGATTCTAGATAGTAGACCCTTGTCTGAGGAACAGCAGGTGAAAATTTTTTTCCACATTGTGGGCTGTCTCTTCACACTGTTGGTGGTTTCTCTTGCTGTGGAGAAGCTTTTTAATAAGAAGAGATCCCATTTGTTAATTGTTTATGCTAGTTCATGGGGAACTTAGTTTTATTCATAAAATATTTTCCTATACCAATGTCTTTAAGAGTTCTCCCTAACATCTGTTCCAGGCGGTTCAGCATTTATGTTTTAATATTTAGATCTTTAATCCATTTTGATTTTAGTTTATTGCATGGTGAGAGATATAGGTCTAGTTTTAATCTTTGGCAAGTTGGAACCCAGTTTTTCCAGCACCATTTATTAAACAGGCTATGCCTGAGTGTGTCTGATATTGTTTCGGCATCCTCTAATCTGTTCCACTGGTCCTCAGGTCTGTTTATTTGCCATTACCATGCTGTTTTATCACATTAGCTTTGTAGTATAGTTTCAAGTTGGGGGTTGTGATACCCCTTGCCATATCTTTGTTGCCTAGAATTGCTTTTGCTATTCTAGGTCTTTTCTTGTTCCAAATGAATTTTTGGATTGTTTTCTTAAGGTCCATGAAGTATGCTGCTGGGATTTAAATTGTGACTGCCTTGAATCTATATAGCATTTTGAAAGTATGGATATTTTCACTATGTTGATTCTTCCTACCCAGGAGCAAGGGATGTCTTTCCATTTTCTGATATCATCTTCAATCTCTCTTTTCAGAGTGCTATAGTTTTCAGAGAAGAGGTCTTTGATTTCTTCTGTTAGGCTGATTCCTAAGAATTTCATTTATTAGGATGCTATTGTGAAAGGAATTATTTGCCCTATTTCTCTCTCAGTGAGTCTGTTGTTTGTGTAGAGGAAAGTTATTGATTTTGGTGTGTTGACCTTACTTTTTGGTGTGTTGTACTTACTTGAATTGGTAGGGTAATATGTGTGACCCACAACTTAAAGAAGGAGAGTTTTATTTGGGCTCATGATTTTGGGTGGGTTCAGTCCATGGTTGGTTGGCTTTAAGGCAAAAAGGGCATGGTAGAAGGGCATGCTGGAGGACAGTGGTGATCTCATGACTGCCAGGAAGCAGAGAGAGAAGGGAAGAGCCAGGATGAGAGGACACCTTCCAAGTCAGACCTCTGTGAGCTGTTCCTTACAACCAGGCCCCACCTCCAAATACAAGAATTTTGTGGCACATTATAGATGTAAACGGTAAAAATACGCATTTTCTGAAAAATATGTCTAGCATTGATTCTATGGGTCCGTGATATAGTGTGATTAAAATAGCCAAAATCCTATTTGTATGAAGTTTACATTTTTCCTAGTAGCATTGTTGGATGAACTAAATGTTACAATTTAAATAAATATTGAGCAAAGTAGTGAACACAAGATATACTGAATTGTAGCATCTAAAGCAGCCCTTGTTTTCAATTAGGGAGAACATCCCTACATCTTTCTTCCGTTAAACATTGTTCTAATCTTAGAAGTTTTGGAAAAAAGATGGCTAGAAAGATTAGGCTAGAAAATGAGCAAGAACTGGGACTAATTTGAGTTGACTTAGTCCAAGGTGGATAAGAGAGGATTTCCAAGGCATCCTTGATTTTTCTTTTTATAAAAATTATCTTCATAAAATTTATCAGCACATCCTCCAAGCAAAATATTCTCCATGTCCCTCCCCACTTCCCTGCACTCTTCTACCCTCACACATCCGCCTATAACCCCACTATAAACTACCACTCATTTTTCTTCCCGCCACCCAGAATTACTTTGTAAAAATGGAAATCAAATCATGTCACCCTCATTCTCAGTAGACCTAAAAATCTTCCAGTGACCATCTAATGTGCTTAGCATCCACTTTAAATGTTCAATAAGATCTGCAAAGCCCTTACCTGACTTTACTTCAAGTCTCAGACTTGTGGCCAGGCATTCCTGGCTCACACTGCAGGGGCCTGGCCATCCTTATCAGGATTACTGCTTCCTAGGAAATTTGTACTTGCAGTTCCCTTTGCTTAAGGGGTTCACCCATCTGGTCCTTTCATATTTGCATTCCTTGCTCTTTCCTAGTTTAAAATGTGTCATTTCACAGGGTCCTGTTCCTATTCCCAATCATTTTCTTTCATATCGTCCTGTTTTGGTTCCTTCATAATGATACATGTCCATCTTCCTCATCTTGATCATAAGATTAGTGGGCAGAGAACTTGCTGTTTTTGTTGCTCACTGCATCCTCAGCAGACATTAAGGGAGGTGCTCAATAAATACTTGCTGGTTAAATACACACATTCTATGAATTAATAATTTTTTGGCATATAAATTGGTATTACTTTCTAAAATTTTGCCAGGATCTCATAAAATGCTTTGCATAAAATGTTACTGATGTACTGTACATGGTGTGTGAGGCACTACAGGCATAAAGGAAGCACTTAACATACATTACTAATGTGATTTTTCCATTTGGTCTTCATAACAACTTTGAGGGGGTGGCACTCTTATGTTAATAACCATTTAAAGCTTAGGGAATTAAAACTGAGAAAAAGTAAATTTTTTACTCAAGAACTCAAAGCCCATAAGTGGTGGAGGTAGGATTCAAATCTAATCCTAACACCGAAATCAGTGCTTTTCCTCTCAAAAACATCATCATCAACATACCTTTTCTTATCATTCAGTCACAGATACCCAGCTAGAAGTGAAAGCTTGTCAAAATTGAGAGGGTATTTGTGGAGTGCTTACTATGCCCAGGGCATTACTTATCTGTGTTAATTTTTCAAACTAGCACTATGTTGTAGATCTCTTATTTTTCAGATAAAAACAAAAAAAAAACCTTCCGCACAAAGAAGTCAGATGGAATTAGAAGCTAATCTTGTCTGGCTGGAGACTGAAGAGTTAGCTGCTATAGGACAGAATTTCCTTTACCCAGTGAAAAGCACTGTTACATGCAGAGTCACAGATGACAGTAGCCATGAGTCCAGGCCTCTAACACAAACTGGGTCCAGCCCTACTGAGTGGCCTGCGCATTCATCTTGGTCAAATGACAGATGTATTGTGCCTTTAACTATGGAAACCAGGAACCACTCTGCTGGCTGACCACCAACTCTCTGTCAAGTAGGGGAAAAACAACCAGAAGCCTGAACTTTCATTACATTAGTGGTACCTCCTTCGTTTATTCTATAAGCAATAAAATGTTCTTGTCTGTTGTTTCATTTAGGAAGTTTCAAATGAGATTGAAGATAATGCATCCCATAATTTCTCACCCTTGCCTATTCCATGGGCTCAGGCAGACTGATTTCAGGGTAAAATCTGAGCTCTCTTGATTGATGAGACTAATAAAGCACCTTTATTGTGATATAAATAGCTTTAAAACCATCCTAGAGAGCCAATATCAGTGCTTGATGGCCTCACACAAGCGAAGTCCTTGTCTTAAGTAGCACTAAAGCTTATTGAGTTATGTTTTTGAAAAAGCTTGTCATTGAATTTGGATATGGATTTGTGAGGTTACAAGGTGGCACCACTCACATCAGTGACTAGTGACATCTGTGGAAAAAAGCTCTTTTCAAACCACCCATTCCTTTTACACACCTAATATATCAATAATTGTAATACCTCGCTGAATCAAGCAGTTTAGGCAAGGGATCGGAGCATGTGTAGAACAAATCACATAAGTATTCATTCAAACAGAGCTATGATGATTTCCCTACTCAAACTTTGGTTGCAGAAGAGAATAACAGACTCTTTCTGGACCCGCATAAACACTCACAAGTATAAATGTAGGTAAATTAAAAGAACAAAGTGTTTCAACTCTAATAACTTCAAAGATCCCGAATTAAATTATATTTGTTGAATTTATCAATTTATTTGTGTTTTGAGAATATCATAATCTAAAGGCTGTGACCCTTTACAAACACACCTATTGAAAATCTTTGTTTCACTTAAACTTCAGCCTTCCAGTTTCAAAAACCAGTTTAGAAATCTTACTCTGCTTTCCTCTTTTCTGTCAATTTTCCCCTTTTTATGCAGGATCATTTTTTCTGATCCACTTGTCTACTTTCCACGAGTTCCACAATCTTCATCTGCATGTATGCATGTGTCTTGCCTTGATGGGCTTTATACTGGGAAAGCAGGATCAGAAGGTAATGTATAAAATAAGTGGAGTTTCATATCAAAAGAGGTATTTATTTAGCTCATTATATTAGTACCCTAGTACAATGATAGGGGGATACTATATCAAATTACTACAAAATCTGATGGCTTAAATACACAGAAATTAATTTTCTCAAAGACCTATAGAGGAGACATCCAAAATTGAGGTGGTTGGCAAGGTTCCAAAGGAGACTCCTTCCTAGCCTTGTCCAACTTCCTGGTAGCTGGTGGCCATCCATAGTGTTCCTTGGTTTACAGATCTCTAATTTCTGGTTCCATCTTCACCTGACCTTCTTATTTCTCTCTCTCTCTTTCTCTCTCTCTCTCTCTCTCTCTCTCCTTATAAAGACATTTGTCTTTGGATTTAGGGCCCAGCCAAATCTTGAGATTCCCTATCTTAATTATATTAAGAAAAACACTTTTTTCAAATAAGATATATTTCAAGTATCAGTACGAACCTCTTCAGGAGAGGATGTTGACATTCAATTCGCTTCACCCACGTATACACTTTCAGTACATTAACTAAAATAGATTTTTTTCTTTCTTTTTAACAAGTAATAAACATTTCATTTTGAATAACATTGACAATAAGATAAACAAAACTATGACATTGTAGCTAACTTCATGAAAACCAAGAAACTATCTACTTTTTTTTACTTTTCCCTTTACCATTCCAATGAAGTTGCATATGATATAAATATCCTTGGAGAAATACTCAAAATAGTCTCCAGTGTTGAAAAATATAGCAAAATTTAAATTGATTTTTATGACTGACCTAGATAATCAATTCATTTTGAAATTACTGACTGATCTTCAGTAAAGTGGGAACTATGACAGTTATATCCTAAATACTCATAAAATAGTCTGTACTGTAGAGAGGAAAACATTGTGCATTGTGTTAGAGAAGATCAAGCTGATGTTAACCTAGAAAATGTGGTCCTTGTCAAAGGATTACAAAAACTCAGAAAGGAGGAGGGGCTACATTTTTGCCTATTGGGAATGAATATAAACAGATCCTTTCACTCCTTTTCGATTAAGGATCTCATAGGGACTGACATAAAATTAAACAAACATTCTCAGACCAAGAGCTTGATAAAACAAAGCCTGACCTTTCTAAGACAAAACAGAGCATTTTGCACAAATCACCTGGGGATCTTGTTAAGAAGCAGATTCTGGTGTAGTAGGTCAGTGGTGTGTCCTGAGATTCCATATTGCTAAATCCTGATATTCCATATTTCTAATAAGCTCTCAAGTAATGACAGAGGACCATACTTTGAGTAGCAAAACTGCAGCGTATCTACATGGTTAGCAAATAATTATTAAATCAATCAAGCTAAAGATTATATAAATTTTAGTCACTCAACACAATCATTGAGTTCCTATTTTATTCCAGTCATTGTGATAAATAAAATGATAAATGACACATAATTCCTGTCATCCAATGTTTTCATCTTATTATGCTGTGAATTTTTTCAATTATAATATTTGGTATCAACTTTCTGTTTCAAACAATATTAGGGAAATAATATAGATGAAATATTTTATAAATAGAGTAAAAATAATTTACCCTTACTAGTTTTCTAAAAAATTGATGCCACTGGTCTCTACCAAAGGGCAGAACCTTTCAGCAGTGAGGTCAGGGTCTTTCTCTAGGCCTGTTTTTAAAAAGAGATGGCAGGGCAACACAACGTTGGTGTGGATTCTATGAGTGAAAATCAGAGTAACACTATGGGTGCCAATGTGAACATTTCCATAGGTGGAGTAATGCAGAGGTGATTCCCAAACAGAAGATGAAACTTGCTCAGAAGAATATATTTAATTTACAGAATATCAATAGGTTCTTGTTTTTATGTAATCTGATTCCATACAGTGCCAAAGAGATGTGCTAGAGTAATGACTCTAAATATTGAAGTCTTAACCTACACAATGGTCTCTTTTATTTTATATTTTTCATTTTGAGTTAAGATTGGAGAGTTAGTTCATGGGCAGGTAGGTGCCAGGGAAATTTACTGATGATGGAGGTTGTTGAGTCATTTTAAATGAAAACCCACTAGGGACTTTCCTGACAATGATAGTGACCCAGATGTTTGAACTGTCAAATAAGAATGCACATTAAACCACATATATACATATGCGTATATAATACATAGTGTTATATACAATATCGGGAAAGTTTTCTAGCATTTTAAGTGCTAGAATACCTGCCCTACAAGAATCTGCTTATGCTTTTTCTCCCATGTTGGTGCCAGGCTTGCAGATACAAAGAAACTTGCAGTATTAAAACTCTAACCTAGTAAACACTCACAAAGGGCAACAATTAAGCACCCTAACAAGTATGGTCCCTAAAAAGCATGGCCAATTTCAAAAGGATGACTGCTCACATTCAAAATTATTCAATGAGAGTCACTCAAAATGACAAAATATTCAGTCTGGCATTAGACATAAATCTTCACCAATTACTGGAAAGAGGGTTCTGAGGCCACCTTGAAATCTTTCATGATGATGTAATGAAGATGGCAAATGGCTATTTTAGTGCCATAACCAAATCACACAGGATATGTTAAAAACTAAGTTCTGTTTTCAAAATTTCAACTCTATCTCTTCATCTCAGAAGTTAACATAGTAGTCAGAAAAGTTTGCATTTGTTATATCTTATTTGATAAAATGAGCTAGTTAACTAGTGCCAAATACATAGATGTTGTGGTGTTTAATGCACAGCTGTATTGCTGAAGTAAGTTACTATCAGTGTATAGGCCTTTATTTTCTTCCTTAAAGGCACATTCACATCAATATATTACACACATATGAGACCTATTTTTAGACATATAATGCTTTCATGTTTTCTGCATTAGGGAATGGAAAAGATACAGCAAGGGATAACAGATTGCTTTCTGTTCTTCAGCTATCCAGGCATTGTATGATTAATTTCAGTATTGCGAGGAGAGCATTCTCTCTCCAGAGGTTCTAAGGGGATTCACTATGTTGCTTAGAGTCCTTATAGAGTCTATGCCCCACTTTTCACAAGCTAGCAAGACAGCACAATAGCAGAGACACAGTTTTGTCAGTCCAAAATATTAACAAGATCCTTTTCAATTTCTGTAAGTGCAGTGTCTACAAGTGCATGTGATGAAACACGCCAGAGGAGGACAGAGAAAGACCCCTTGAACACGAGGTTGGACTTCCCAGAAAGAGAAATGGTCTTAGGTCATAAAGTCTTAAAGTCTCATAGTTTGTGTAGTTCTCACTGTAAGCTACACTTGATATTAAGATGTGCTGTTTAATTTCTTACAGGTTGATTGATTTCTCCTGTAAACATGGACATTGAAAAAAACTTGAGAAGCTAATGCAATAACTCTCATTCACCACCAGATGACAGTGTTTCTAAAATTAATCTGATTCTGGAGAACTCAGGCCTATTCATATATATGGGGCCCCATTTTTAAAAGATAGGTGAATGAACAATCATATGGTTGCTTTAAAACAGTAAATCAAGCCATTCACTAAATTTCTTTTCATAATTACAATTATTCAAATGTTACTAGATCGTACACTGAGAAAGTTGAGGAATATTAATCATGTTCTGCATCTACCAGAATGACTGGATCATGTTAGAAAATAAATCCATTAAACAGTTTTAAAAACCTGATATTTGCCAATCTCTCTGAAGTTTTCTGTCAGCTAAACTGAATTAGACAAGGTGGAAAATGCAATTCATATTTGTTATATGATAGCAACAAACAACATTTCAATTTTAGGGCAATACGTAGTGATCAATTCATAGCAACATAGCCATTCATTAAATTTTGTCCAGAAAATGGGTCTGCTCAAGGACATATGTTAATAGAGAAAAACAGGGCATTTGAGATTCATTTGCTGGAAGAGTAATAATTTTAAGAAACTTAAAACGACAAAGGGGAAATGTTTAAATTACTTCAAATAAAGTAGGAAATTCAGGTTATTGGAAAAATTAGAAGAGGAAAATAAAGGAGAGGGAAAAGAAAGTATGATCAATGATTTTCTTCATAGGCTTGGAGTTTAATAACTAAAAGGACATTACCTGTGCCTGAATGGAGAAGTCAAAAATACTCCCCATGAGCACTAGTCTAAGACCTATATACCTTTGAGAAAAATGCCATTTATTGCTCACCAGGTTAGAGTTAATACCTTAAGTTACATTAATTTCCACTAAAAATGTCTGATCTACATCAACTGCCAATATTACTGAAATTTTATTATATGAACATGTATCAAGAGTAAGTGGCAGAGCTGAGATATGCATTCAGGTCCTCTGGTTACAAATGGGGCTATCCCCATTACACTCCATCCAAATGCGTTCTATTTCTATTTTGGAGCAGGTTGAAGGGAGAAACATAAAAAGGAGTGAGAAGAAGGGTGAGAAAGTTACAAAGAGAGGGAGGTTTAACAAGGCATACTTTGGAAAAGAAAGTTGGAAATGTAATTAGAGCTGGAAAACGTGGCACTGTAGTACCTTCTCAGCCTTCTAGTTCACTTCTCTGCTCTTCCTTAATTTCCATCACATCCTCCTCTTTTTACTACTTGCTACCCCAAATCCTAAGTTCTATTACAGAGCATGGCAGGAAAAGAGCTGACTCCTTAATACTGCTGAATAACTACAGCAGAACTGCCATGGAGCCCAGGTCTATGATCATGGTCAGCCTAGTCCATACCCTTTAAAAAAGAGACCCTTAAGACCTAAGGAATTATCCCACATCTTAGATCTGGCTGCCTAGGCCACAGCCTCTGAGACTCTAAGATTTTCCCATTAAAAGGTTTGGCGATAAACTGGCCTTTGAGAGCAAGACAGCCTTTAGACAGTGAGCCTTTCTATTATTTATCAACCAATTATGGTAAATAGGCTGCCCTCAGGGAGAGGCTATGACTTAGTAAGTTACTCTTTAGAAGGGGGGGGGTAATTCCCAGATAAGAAGACAGTTGGGTCATAAATCATCACTCTTCACAACAGCTTGGGATATGTGCCTCACCCAAAAATTGTGATCAGGGCAGTGATATAAAACAGCCACTACAGAAACCTGGGCTCCCTTGGTGAGACAAGTCACCCTCATTGGTATGGTAGCATATGAGTTGGTTGTGACTGAATTAATTCTTTGATATTTAAACACTAATAACCACAGGCACCAATAATTGTAGGTGTTGGCTCCACATGTTCCAGACATTTACATATTGTTAATCTCAGAGTGTAAAGATTTATTTTACATTTATTTATGGAAAATCATGAAATAAGCATGTGATGGTTGAAAGCTGTACTCAGGAATGTTTTACCAAAGTAAACCCAGAAACTACATATATAGATTTTAGGTTCATAATATTAAACCCAAAGGGACATTTTCTCCAGCCTCTCACCTAATGCTCTTGTGCTCTGTCACATACTATGTGACCATCCTGCTGTGTGTGCATCTTCAAAGACACAAAGGTCTAAATCCCCAGCAATAAGCTAGTTCAGGTGCTGACACATACAACTGTGGTAATCTCAGCTCATCCTAAAGAGAGATGGCCTGTCCACCTGCAATGCTCATACATTGATCTGGGTTCCCTTTCTACTGAGCACAGTGCCCACATTTAACTCTTGTTCCGTACATTATGCCTTCATATGATTGAAGATAGTTTGTGACTTACAAACACGGTTTAAAGTTCCTCATCATCTTACTACTCTTTTTGGAATATATTCTACTTTGACAATGGCTCCATTATATGATGATATTCAGCACATGTGAAAACAATAGGTACCATCTCAATGACATCAAATTCAGATATTATTATTTTATGAAAGCAGCCTGAAGGTGATCTCAGACCTCCTGGTTTCTGTATCATGATGAGAGGCCCACCATCTCTTCATACAGTTTGTATCTTCCTTGCTACCCTTTGATTTCTTCAGGGCAGGATCCACGAGAAAAGCTGATTTTTAAATTTTCTTTCCAAAGTCTAATGTTGTATAATTATAATCTTGAAAAGCCCAGCATGATACCACTTTTCACTAAGGCCATCAGACAGCATTGGTTGTACCTCCATGTATTATTTTTATGCTTTTCAATTAATTGTAAACTCTTTACAGGCAAGGTCCCTCATTGAGCGCACTAGATACAATGGTTTTAAAAATGGTAATAAAAAATTTAGTTTTTCTAAATTAGTTTTGTTACTTTTTAAAGAAATATCCATTTTATGTCAATTTTCAAATGTGTTGACATAAATACATTTATTTGATATGCTTATATTTTAAAATTCTACTACATTTTAGTTATGTTCCTCTTTTACCTCTCAGTGATTTTTCTGCTTTGTATTTCTAATTTGATCCACTGTTGCATAGGCTTTCTAGTTTATTAGTGTTTTCAAAAGAATTGGCTTTTAAATTTGTTGATCTTCTCTCTTATTTCCTATTAGTTATTTCACAAGTTTGTTGCCTTGTTCTTTATTCCCTTGCATTTTCTTTGAATTAACACTGTTCTTCCATCTCTACCTTTGTAGTTTAATAATTTGCTCATGACTTTTCACTCTATTTCTTTAAAATATATTTACTCCTAAGATATGGCAAAAGTTCCATCAGAAATTTCTGTAGCTGAATCTTAAGACAGTTTATGTATAGTATTTTCATGAAGCTCTAAATTTCCTGGAATTTCCATTGTGAACTCTGCCCTGATGCTTTATTTATTGAGAATGTGTATTTTTGTTTCTATGTATATCAAGTAAGTAAGGAAGTCATTGGTATCAGAACCACTTTTGAGACTTTTAAATGTGATCAGTTTCTAAAATGAACCATTCATGCTTCAGAAGAATATGCACTCTCCAGTTGCACTGTGGAAAGTTTTATACATTCTCATACTTAAGCTGATTGTTTTGTTCAAATTCTTTTTATCATCAATACCATTTTGGTCTTTTTCACCTATAAGTTTTAAATGAGACTATATTAAATTTCTTCTATATTTATATTTGTCAAATACTTTTCAGTAAGATAATCAAATTTAACTGAATAGATTTTAAAGTCTTCATTTGGCTACATATCAGCTCAGGTTTCTTATTTTCTGTTAACAAGAGTCTTTTGTCATATGTAACTGATGGTATATCACATTTCTTTTTATTTTCCTCATTTTTGTTAACCTTTTTATGTTCTAAAAATACCTATATTTTCATCTACACACACACACTCAAATACACATGTCTATTTAAATTAGTTATGTATAATAATGATATATTTGGTTATAGAATTATAGAAAAAGTGATTATTTTCTTTCCTCACTTTGAAGGTAATACTGCATTGTCTATGTTTTTGCTGAAGAGAACTCTGCTTCGATCAAATGAATGTTACTTTTTTGACATATTTTTGTTTTGTTTTGTTCCTTTGTTTTGCAGTAAAGATTATCTCTTTTTCTTTGTGTTCTTTAGATTCACTACAAGGTAGCTTCATGCAAATTTACTTTTGTTTAATCAGCTTACTTTTGTTTAAGCTATTTATATCTTAAGGCCTTCTTGTCATTTATCCCTTTGAATATAACTTCCTCCCTATTTTAGCTATTCTCTTTTCCTTAAAGTCCTATAGAAACAAATTTTGGATTCATATTCTGTATCAGACAAGGCTCTCCACTGAATGAAACACAGAGAGAGAGAGAGAGGGGGAGAGAGAGAGGGAGGGAGAGAAAGAGAGAGGGAGGGAGGGAGGGAGAGAGAGAGAGAGAGAGAGAGACTGATCTTTAAAACCATTGTGAAGGGGCTGGCAAGTTTATAACCTGGGCGGGGCAGTAGGCTGGGACTCCAGCAGGTGCCAGTGTTGCAGTTGGAATCCAAAGCAGTCAGGAAATAGAATGCCTCTCTCTGTTGGGACTTCAGTATTTTCTCTTATAACCACAGTTGATTGGATGAAGTCCAAAGATATTGTGCAGGGTAATTTTTATTATTCCAAGTTTACTGGTTTTAATCTAAAAAGCACCTTCACAGCAACATCTAGACTGGCGTTTTACAAAACAACCAGGCAAGATAACAGAGTCAAGCTGATGCCATAAAATTAATCATTACATATTTGATCCTTTATAGAATGTTAAAATATTAAAAAATAAATATTTAATATGCCTATTTTGATTTACTGCATTATAGGTGATTTGCTGAGATATAATTTCCAATTCACTAACTCTACCTTAATCTATACTTATCTAATCTTTAATCTTTGCATTCAGTTTTTTCAACTGTAGTGACTATATAGTATTTATTTTAAGAAATTTTAATCATTACTTTTCCAAATAAACACCTTATTTTCCTTTATTAAGTTTTCTATTCCTTCTCTTACATCATCAGAATCATTTAAAATATTTGTAAGCTTTTTTGAGTGCTATATTGTCTCTAATTTTTACTATGAATTATTTAATTGAGGGCAGTCTTGGGTTCAATTTTTCACAGTAGACTTTTTTTTCTCACTGATTGGGTGACAAGCTTTTGTGTTGCTTTTTTTTTTTTTTTTTTTTTTTTTTTGGTACCAGGGATCGAACTCGGGTCCTTGCGCTTGCGCAGCAGGCGGCAAAACCACTGAGCTAAATCCCCGGCCCTCGTGTTGCTTTTGAGTTCACTTAGCAGTGGTTTCATAGTCCCTTTTGCACAGGGAAGAGATTTCTTGAAGTCCTGGCTTAATTCAGCAGTGACTCTTTCTATAAATTGATTTTCATCTTCACATAAAGCCTTGCTCCATTGGAGAGCACTGTAGACTTTATATCTCATTGTATCTCTTATCAGATATTCCTTTTCATGCTATACCCTCAGCTCAAATTGTCATTAGGCTTTAGGGTCTTCCTTCTTTCTCTGATCTGATGATTTCCACTTCTTTCTTTTCAGTCAGTTAATTATTACCCTTGAATTGGGCTTGGAACTGAACTGTTTGTTTGGATAAAAGAGATGCAATGTAGCTTTGCAGCCAATACTATTTACAACAGTGAAAGGGGCCTTAAAAATTTTCATTGAAAGAAAGCTCAATTTATGTCAATGATGTCTATTGTTCCCATTTGGATGGCATGGCTCCTTGAATGTGAGAAAAAGTCTTACAATTATTGTTGCATTTTCTGTTATCACAATACTAGCACATTAACTGAAACTTTATCTTGCATTTATGAATGACAATTAAAACAAAAGCGAAGTTGTTGACGTGATAGTGGATATTCCTCAAGGCAATGCGATCTGTAAAGGGTATTGAAGGTGTTTTTTGGATACCCAAAGATGTGTCAAATGAAAGATGGATTAGCTGTTTTATGTATGATTCAAGTGAAAAGTACAATATCCATTTAGTAAAAGTTATAGGCAAATCAATTTGGTGTTAAGTAAAAGATTTCTCAAAATTTTTTACTACATAAAAATGGAATGGCCTATTCATAGGTACTCAGGAGGTTGAAACTACATATTGGAGGTGTTGGTCATATTCATTATTTAAAAGTTTGAGCAATATAAAATTCAAGGAACTTACCAAAGTGGGGATTTTAGTGTTTCATGATAAAGGAGGGTCAAGTTGTATCATTACTTCCCTCAATGCTAACACAACTTAAGGGTCCTTTTATTTTCAATATAAGTGTATCAGATTATTGATATGACTTGAAATTGTGTATGTTTGACACATTTTTTACACATAATTAAATGCTAAACTTGACATATATTCTCACTTCCTCATTTTCTGATATTGGTATTATATTATAGATTTCTGAAAACTTAAACATTTAGATCTGATACCTAGAGTGTTTTTTTGCTTACACACATTCCTTCTGTGTGCTTTATATCCTCATATAATCCATTGACAGAAACACTGATTCTTATAGTATGCCGTAAAACATCTTCCAGTAAAGTAAGCATTATCAAAATTCTATTCATTTTTCTCCATTCTGTCATCAATGGTATCGTGGCTTAAATTCTCCAATATATTGTTACCATTCATCTATTCTATAGATACTTCATTTGCCAAATGGTCAGAAAAGAATGAATTCGCAGTTGACCTAATTTAATTTTTGGTGACTCTGTCCTGGCACACAGATATCACTTTCATTTCTCATAATCAAATTGATAAATTATTAATAATATTTTCAAGAATATTAAGTCTGATGACAGACTTTATACTATATGATTTAGGCATCCATCCCTTTACTCTTTTTAAAAAGCAAAAGCCTATATTTTTCTTTCATTAGTTTTTTAGTTCATTATCCTTAATTTTTCAATAATCCCACTAAATACTAAAGCATATTTCTCCTGAGCAAAGACAATTAGACTCACATGAGTTGGAAGACTTTATTAATTGTTTATATTTTGAGCTTCATTTTTTCTAATCAAAGTATTTTTTCTTTAATTGCATAATTTCAAAATAGAACAAAGTGGTTCATATTTGTGCTCTTTCTTTTGAGTCTACTTCTTCTTTACTCTTTTACTTAATTTGAGTGAAAGAAATATATAATTTTTGACCTTAAAAATTTTTCCCAAAATTTACCTAATTGTGGTTTCCAGGCTTCCAACCACTATTCTAGAGGTTTCTGATGTTTTAAAGAATTTTTTCTTTGTCATGTACTAATTATTGATTCTTCTTTTTATTAAAATATATGCTTCTCCTATTTATGAAGAATGATATCCAATTGGAAATTATACCCCCAGAACATGGTTTAAAAGAAAACAAACACAGAAGAGGGAATTGTGTTTGACTCATTGATTATTCATGCAATTTAATTATTCAATCAATGTTCTTTTTAACTAGAATAGGGAATCACTTTGTAAACCTGAAATCATATTCAAGTAATATCACATAGGTGATTCCTGCTCACTTTCTCAGGATTATGATTACTAGTAAAGAGTGCTAGTCAGTAAAGTGGGGTGCTATATAAAAATTTTACTTTTGTTCTTCCATTTTTTTAAAAGCAAAACCCCTGCAAATTCTGCAACATAAAGGACCTTGGTCACATTATCTTGATAGCCATACCTAATTTCATATAAAAGATGTCATTTGGGACATAATCCAATGATCAGAAGTGGATATGGAGCCTTTATTAAGTTCCAGGTAGTTTCTAGCTCTGTGGGAAATTCATATATATATAAGTAGTAGAGAGTTAATGACACCAGAAGCTAATGATAAGGCATCCAACATCTTTGGTTCATTTAATCTCAAGAACTAAATTCACTTGCCTTTTAAAATACATCTGTCAAAGTAATTTAACATGTGATTGGTAAACAGAGGGGTGTATCTAGACTCTGTATAAATGAGCAATGATATTGGACAATAGCCCTCACTATGTTTCTCAAGAATGTATAGCAAACTACTGATTTTGGACCACAGCGTCTACTCTGCTATATGCAATCTGCAATCACAGAAGTCAATAGAGAAAATGGCACAGGCTATGAAAAGACTAGTTTAATAGGAGGCCCACTGCTATGCTGGAGCACAGGCATGGAGCAACTGATTGCATAAGCTCATCTATTCAGCCCTTAATGAGCTGTTCTTAGTGTTCCCTTCAGCCTTCCACTAGTCACCAGTTATATTTACAGTGAGCAGTTTGAGTACATATTTACTTCTCTAGAGAGTGGGTTCACCTGTAGCTTTGTGGTGAACAGATCACAGTATGGCCCTTATGCCCTTGCTGTACACACTCCAGGAGACTCTGCAGAAGAATTAGATTTTCAATGGAAGAAAGAGGAAGGCAAAACATATGAGGAAGGGATCTGGTAAGCAGGGTAGGTTAGGAGCGGTGGGCACATTTGGCCTTTGCTGTTCACAACAGGAAATTACAACAAATCCAAAAAGCTTGCTCTGTGACTAAAGAAGCATTTGTTCCTGACCATTAAACCTGGCTTGCTCACCAGAAGGATTTTACAGTCCCTTTGACCATGCTGAAAATTTGAGGACGGAGATAATCCCTTTCACTCCTCTTTTTGTTGGTCTGCAAAATGGTTTGAGAGATTGAACCTTAGGCATTTGTCAGCGAGGCCTACTGCACATTTTGCTCTTTTTCAATGGGTATTCAGCAGATTTCAGATCTATAAAAATTCTACTTAGTTGTTGCCTCTTTCTGATGTAGGGGGGCTGGGCAGCTTGGCGTTATCTGAGAGGTGCCAGCTGTTGCTATTACAGACAGCATTCAGTGGTTCATTTATCTGAATACTTGCTACTTGGCAAGATCTCAGAAAGGAGACTTATAATGGTGATGCACTTCTTTTTTGATGGGGCTCTTGAATAAATATCCTTTTCTTTAAAAAAAAAAAAAAGGTTCTCTGAGTGACTGGAAGCATTTCTTATACACATGCAGACTTTAGCAGCTGAGAGAAACATGAAAGTCTCTTGCATAGCCATATTCCTACCAAAGTACACACACACACACACACACACACACACACATACATATTGTCAAAACAGCAAATATCTAACCACAACATTGAATACTACTCAATTATATTATGTAAGTAAAAAGCAATAACTACATTCATTAATCTGATAGCAATTAGCACATTCAATTATTGGATGACTTATAAAATGTTAAAATGAAGAATAAAGCTGATTTAAAAGTATGCAGACTTCATTAAAGCCACTTAGTGTGTTTTAATTGGTAAATTACACTCTTCTGACCTCATGAGGGTGTTAGGATTGCACATGCTTGCTTTTCACAGCAGGGGCCTGAGTTTAGTAATAGCCTCCATTTAACACAAGAAATCAAGCCCTACAGTTTACGTCAGTAAACAAATTATTTTTGCTTTAAATTCTAACATATAAATAGATGTCTAATTTATAAAATAGATAACTGTTCTCTATAATGGATCCTAGCTATTGTTTAATAATTGCCTTTAACATCTCTGTTTATTTAAATGTTCTTAGACAATTGGTTTAAAGAAATTTCTTTTCTCTGGATAACTGTGATGGATACAAACAAGTTAGTTTCATTTTTGTAATTTTTTAAAGATAATGGATTTATGTATTATAATTATAATTAACTATCTTCGAATAATGAAAGTATATCAAGACATATTATTATTTCCAATTAATATATAATCAACTGTAATGTTAAATAAAAAGAAAGATCTTAAAGCTTCAGAATAGAGAGATACTTTTAAACATGACTACCATAGCAATTTTACTATGAATTAATTCCTTATATGAAATAATTCAAATTTTAATGACAGTAACAGAATGAAATATGAAAATAGTGTTTCTATTATCAATTAGAGAGCGATTGGCCAAAGAATGTCTACAAATAGAGAAAAATAGTTAAAGACTTCAATGGAGCTGAGAGCTAAGAAAACAGTTTAATAAACCTAATAGTAAAAGTCAGAATTATCATGGATGCAACGAAACAAGATAGATACAGCTATCTATCTAGAGGGATGCAAAATGCCCTCAAAGAGGGGAGAAGCAGTTTTGATTTCACCCAATAGTAGTGGACTCAGGTTTTCCTGCATATAGGAAAAAAAATGAGGATGAATGGCAAAATAAAAGCTACTGATTTGGAGAGAAGAGAAACTACTGAGTAGGTAAAAATCTGAGATGCAAAATATATTAAAGAAGTATAATTTCACTACTTTAGCATATGTGAAGTGAACTGCTTTTGGTAATAACACATTACAGCTAGAGTCCTACTGGATTTGCTTTAAGGAGTGATGTGTCATTCCACAGACTCTCAGGTGAGGGAGGCTATAGGTACTGCCTCTTTCCTATCCTTACCTAGTGCTTAGAGAAGTGCTTGCCCTTTTTAAATTCAATCATTTAAAACTTCTTCCTTACATTAATTAAAGATAGTTCCTCAAGAATATAGGGCTGAGGGCCAGGGATTTAGCTTAGTGGTGCCGCTACCTGCCTCTCAAGCGCAAGGTCCGGAGTTTGATCCCAGATACCGAAAAGAAAAAAAAAGAATATAGGGCTGAATTTTAAAGTCATGTGCATCATGCTCTTACAATTTAGTGAGGTACAACTGATGAGTGGTGCAGCAGACTAAGAGGGAAATATGGAGCAGGGTGCTGTCTGGTTACCAAAGGGGGTTCATTTTCTCAATGTGAGTAGAAGTGAAGAGGAGTAGGAAAGAGTAACATGAACTGAGCTTTTAAGAGTATAGAGCGGTTAACCCAGTGCAAGAAGTAGGAATGGGTATTACACAGAAAGAAAGCAATACATTCAGAGACCTAGAGTCCTGGGAGAGACCCCGTGTAACTCAGTATGACTCTAATTAGGGAATGCAGCTTCCTCTTCTTTTTTAAATAGAAAAATATCTATTTTGCCTCTTCTTGCATTAGTTCATTCACTCCCCTCAGGTGTTTAAAGATGGAGGTAGGGGTGGGAATAGGGGAGGGAGGGACCCAGAAATCTAACTTTGCCATGGAGTCCCAAGTGGACACAATGCCTGGCATGTTTCAGAACTTGTCTGTTGAGATCAAACCATCAGCTCTCCTGGCAAGGAGCAGGTTCCTTATCCCTTGCTGATTAGAATGGTGTCCAGAGAACTTCCTTTCCCTCTCCCACTCCACCAACTGCCAGACATTTGCTTCTAGATACAGGGAGAGAGTGCACGTTCCTTTTGAAGTGAGGGACCCAAAAAGGACACGACTCGAGTCAAAAAAGACCAGCAATTAGTTGAGGAACAAAATAATAAAAATTGATATATTTCTGATCAATGTTGCTTTCATTCTTTTTTACTTTATCTGACCTCTCTGGACTTTACCTCGGACCTATTTACTTTCTCACTTCCAGCTTAAAACATTCTTTGACTTTATTTTTCCTTATCAATCATTAGTTCCTAGACTAGATCTGATCTGAGATAAATTCCTGTGGCAAAAGTTATTTTAATTTTATGATATTTTAAATTTTAAATGTCAAATCAAGGGACAGGGATTTAGCTCTGTGGTTCCAGTGCCTGCCTGGAGAGCACAAGGTCCAGTTCGATCCCCAACACCAAAAAAAAGAAAAAAGGTCGAAGTATTTTGGGGGGGCTCATCCCCATTCTTTAGACTTGAAATACATTCTACTGTTCACAGGAAGCAGAAGTGCAGGGCTCACTGTGTGCCAGGCACCTTTCTAGGTGCCTTACATGTGTCCATTCACTCATTCCTAATAATCACCCTGTGCTTTATCTGAATGGATGCCCATATTCCTCAGAAATTTTAATTTTGAAAAATAGCTCTCAAGCTAAGAAATATTCCAAAGATTGCATAGCTAGTGAGGGAGCTGGAGAGCACCCCAGGATCCAGCTTCAGTCTGTCATCTTCCTCCAGACCCTGCCCCCTCCCTGAAGGGCTTTGCTCCACTGGGCCTAAGTTACAGTAAATTGAGCTGATTATTAGCTTACAAGGTTACTGGGTGGTTCTTCACTTAGGTGAATTAATTGGGCAGCAAATATTTAATGAGCAACATCTATGTGCCAGGCATTATTGATTTAAACCTCCTGATACCCAGAGAGAAATCAAGTAGTCAATATTCTTATATAGATTAACCCTCACCCCTTTTTTGAGACAGGGCCTCACTATGCTGTCCTGGTTAGCCTACTTGTGAATAACCTGTTTAGCTTCCTGAGTAGCTGGATTACAGGTGTGCTCCAGGAAACATGGCCTTACTTAGAAGGAAGTCTAATAGTGGCAATTGAAACAACAGGTCATGTGAACTGGAGCCTTTAGAAGATCCAGAGATCATCAAGGCAATGTACTCACATGTCAAAACAAAACAAAACAAAAAAATACAAATAAAATTCATTATAAATGTGCACATATACAACTTATCTAAAATTATGGGGCCGGGGATTTAGCTCAGTGGTTCCGCCGCCTGCCTTGCAAGGACAAGGTCCTGAGTTTGATCACGTGTACAAAAAAAAAACCAACAACATATAAACACAGCAGTCAGAAAGTAAGGACAAAAATCCTGTCTCTGTATTCAATCATGTATATACTATGAAGAATACAATGTTTTTTATTTTAAAAAGAGCCTCTAAATGTATTATCAGCTCTACAAATAAATAAATACTGAGACGATAAGAAGTAATTTTGCCATTATATTATCAGTGTTCATTTTCCTATGATGTTATGGAAAGTTTTGAGGATATCTTTTATATTTTATAAAAGATCTGTATTAGTCAGGAATAATGTTGAAACTGAAAACAGAATTCTTCCCCCCAAAATAAACAAGGTCTGGAAGTACAGATCAGTGGTATAATGCTGCCTAAGATGCACTAGGCCTAGAAGTTGATCCTCAGTGCCACAAATCAATCAATCAATCAATCAATTATTAAACATAATCAAATTAAGTAGAATAAACAAAATGGAACTGAATGTTTAGAGTCCCTATAAGGACTGTTCCAAAAGTCCTTGCAGTTTGATTTCATGTTCTGTGGGAGTTCCTCAAAAGCTGAAAAGCCTCTTTACCTGTTACCCACTCCAGCCCATCTGAAAACTGCAATGGAATTTTTAGACCATACCTACATGACATTGTTAATGACTCAACTCCACTCTAAGAAAATGAGAGAGATTTCATATTTAGGAGTGTAGCTCTGCAGGGTTTCTCCTGAATAATAGCTCTAAATTGTGCCACATGCTATGGAGAGCTTGCTATTTCCAAAGAAAAGATGACTTATCAAACTGTGCTATCTCTTTAGTAAATTGACAAGGCAAAAGAACTCAATAAGAATGAAAATAGCTTTGGTGCCTGCAAAATCACACACATTTCTTCTCCAGATTTCAGTGACTAAGGAGAAGGAAGATCACCTCAGAACCACTCAATTGTCCCATTTTCCTTAACACTAAACTCTATTTTCCCAACTTCAGAGTACTAGTGTAAATTTTTCATTTTAAGAGAACAATGATTATATATAAAACAAATAGTGGATATAACTCAGAAGAATAAAAACTTTTAACCAGGTGGTGATTATAATGTGTTTATCAATTCATAGAAAGCTGTGTCTGTGCTGTTATATTATGTAAATTAGAGTCAGTATTGGATCAAATAGCTTTTCTATCTCTCTCTTTTTGCTCAGGGCTGAAAATTAGTTCCTGGGGCAGAGGGGAACTCAACCTAGCAACTTCTATTAACTCTTTGGCTTTAACCAAGAAATTGTTGGAATTGTAACATTTGTAATAGTTAGCAATTACAAAACAAGTACTTTGGCTAACAATATCCAGTATGTTTGCTATGTAAATAAAATAAAGGAAAAAAACCACACTAAATTGTATGCAAAAGTTTTAAATACAACAGTCATAAAAAGCTTTTGCTTTGGAGCATCAAAACCAACTAAGCAACCAGAGTTCTAGCAAATTAAGCATTCTCGATCTTTTTTTTTTTTT
>NW_004624731.1:32143651-32170463 GCF_000247695.1 Heterocephalus glaber | reverse complement strand
TGGGCCTGGAACAGTGGGACTCAGTACCTTGGTCTGGTGGTCTGGTGTCCTCTGTGTGTTTGTAGTGTGGAACCAGGTGTCTGCCTGTCTGCAGTGGGATGATTTGGTGTCTTCTGCATGACTCAGGACCTCAGTATGGCATGCACAGACCTTCCTGTGTGCAGCGGGATGATTCAGCGTGTTCTCTGTGACTCAGGACCTTGGTAGGGCATGGGCAGACTTGCCTGTCTGCAGCGGGCTGATTCGGCATGTTCTGTGTGACTCAGGACCTCGGTAGGGCATGGGCAGACCTGCCTGTCTCGCATTCTCAATCTTTGTTCACTCATTTTCCCCAAAATCTGACAAATCTCCCCAAATAGCTCATCTGGCATAACCTGTAACAACATCCTGTAACATAAGCAGACTAAAGGGTTCTCTGAGTTTAGCTCATAAAAGAGTTAAAGTATTAACAAAATTATTGCAAATAAAGCACTTAAAGACAATAAAGCAATATGCCAAGAGCAATGAGATTCAGAATAATGATGTCAGGAGAATTATCAATCAGAATGTATGCTAGCCTACCTTGAGGAACTATGAGACCAAAGATTCACTTATTCCCATTATGCTATTTTGTATGTACTTTGACTAATTTAGAAAGGCATTTTTAATAGCAAAGCTTAGAACACAAAAATATTATCAACATCTTTAATTTATTGTAAGAGGCCCATTCACTGCCAAAACCTGTACTCTTACCATTCATCCTTCACAATTAGTTAAAATAGTCTTCAAAACTCAAAACTTCTCTCTCATTGATTAAATGTCAGAGCTTCCCATTGGTCCTAGATGAACGAGTCTCGGATGCCATGTGCCCAGTCTAGTCTGAAACATAAGCTGTTCCTCTCACCTAGTGATAGTCCTCTCATTCACACTTAGCTACACCAAGCCCATTTCACCTCCTCAAAGGTACCTCATCCACTCCTTCTTCAAGGCCTTGATATCTATCCTCCCCTTCCTCCCCATTTTGCCTCACAGCTATTAGTATCCTCAACAGAATCTTCAAAGTATCCACCTTTGTTAGCTCACTGTAAGAAGTACAAGCCAGTCCTTTGGTGACCAGGGAGGAAAAAATTAGACCTTTGATTTCTACCTATTTTCCCAAAGTTAAATTACATCTTTTAAAACACTGAAATATCCATCAGTAGTAGTATATATAGGCAATTTATACAAAAATATATGTGTATTTGGGGTCTATTGTACAAAAATATATTTGTAGTCCACTGCCTCAGGTCTCAGCTTAACTGACACTTCTTCATAAATGGCTTCCTTTATCCTTCAGACTAAAACAAAACTAACTCTGTTGACCCTCCTAGCACCATATAGTTCTGTGAAGCATTATGGTAGTTATAATTTCAGATTTACTTCTGAGGCTATATGATTAATGTCTCTTCTCAGTGTCTAGTATCTTTCATGAGGGCAGACACTGAGGTCTATTTCTATCAATATTTTCCTTCATAGTGACTAGAAGGTTGCCTGTCTTCTGGTAATTACTTGACAAATATTTGTCTACTGTAGAGGAATATATGTGTTTATCTACATAAACATACACATATATAAATTAGCTAAATGGAGAGTTGCTATTTTTCCTTCAATATTTATAACCAATAAACCATTTTATCTGTTTTTCTAGCTCCTTTTCAATTGATTTTCATCGACTATCTTTGTGTCATATGGATATTTGCTACAGGCTTGTCAGGAAAAAGCTCAAATATCAGCTGGATCCATGATGCCCACAGTAATTGTAAAACTGTTTGCTGTAAAACAGATTAAGAGGCCCTACTCAGCAAGCATTGAGCCAAGTTCTTCCCTGGCTGCTTCAGAAACATGTGGCAGGGCTCTGTAATGCGATGGATAACATATGAAGTGCAGAGGGCTGCCCATATGCTGCTGTAATTTTCCTGTACAGGGTGTGTTCTTTGGACTTAATAATGGTGATTTGAGACACTGGCGAAAATTCCAGTTCTCTTTAGGTCTCATTTAGAGTCTCCAAGAAGGAGATGGCAAACCTATAATCCCACGCTGCAGGAAAGAAAATGAAAGAAGGAAAAAGGGACCTCCATGATTGACTTGTATTTGAGCTCATCAGATAAGTTTGCACTACTTGTCATAGAACAGAGTGGTATCACTGAGGAAATATTGAAAGTTGAGTAAAAGAA
Source organism: Heterocephalus glaber (assembly GCF_000247695.1). Next base: position 32,168,271 of record NW_004624731.1, on the reverse strand, counting down.
TGTTGAAAGTTACACAAAACCCATCTAATTTTGTGTAGAGTTGGAGGAAGGCTATCTATTTAAACACTTATCTAAGACTAAAATTAACAATACACACGTTTAAAACTGGGATGTGATGATATGATAAACAGCAGTGCACAGTAAGAAAGCCTGGGTTTTGGTGTGTAGGAAGTATCATGTTATGGGGATACTACTAAGTATTATGAATTAAGTCGAGTTTTACTGGTAATAAAGAGAGGATTCCGAGTGGTACCTTTAAAAATGACACAAGCAGACCGGGGATTTAGCTCAGTGGTTCTGCCACCTGTCCTGCAAGCTCAAGGTCTCGAGTTTGATCCCAGGTACAACAACAACAACAGAAAATGATGCAAGCAAACGAGAAACTCTTTGGAAGAAACAGAATAATATGATGAAGTGACCAATATCATACCTAAAATAGAATGGTAATCAAAAAAAGTAGGATGTAACTTAGGGAAATGCAGGCTCTGGAAGAATGTGAACCGTGGTCTCAAGTGCTGTGTGAAAGGACTATCAGGCAGAGAATTAAGTGTCCTGTAGAGACTTAAGAGCAGCATTTGGACATGCAGACTGAGCTTCAAAGAGAAATTCAACTCCATATAAGGAAAAATATACTTAGGCCCCTATAATGACTGGGAATGCAGCCTCAAATCAGTTACAGCTCAGATTAAGTGGTCTGCAAATCTTTCAGATTATTAGAACTTCCTGAGAAACTTTCAGGTTATGATCCGAGACCCAGGATGCTTCTTATGACTGGACAAGGTGTGAAACCCCATGGTAGATGATCATTCTGTGATGGTATAGACAAAACTTGAACAGGAACAAGAGCATTATTTCTAAAAGTCCCTTCATCCCTGAGACGGTGACTCTAGTTTTTGTTATAACTTAGAATGACAGTAATAGTCAAAGAACTGACAAGAGGAAGAAGGGCATCACTGAAGGTTTGAAGGGCTTCATGATTTATGAGATTTCAGTGGAAATTTTATTGATATATATAACCCAGTGAAACCCGTTTCCTCAGGTGTTCCAAAGTTCAGCACTTCCTTCTCTGGTGGTTCGCTAATGCTGCAGTCACTGGCAATAGGAGGGAGAAAGATTCTTGCCATTCACTTCAACCAATCCATTTAGTAATCACTATCCTCATGCCAATTATTTTATGATCATAAAAGTCATCTCGAGAACAAAATACAGAAAGAAAATATGATAAAATAGAAATAACCAAGGGAAGAAGCATTTTAAGTAAAGTGTATTATGCAACATTGCAGTGTCTGCTACGTGAATGTGTAATGGATATGAAGATGTACTCTATGAAGCAATGTTAAATTTCCTTACACAAAAGAAACATTTCAGATGTTTGCTGGCATGCATATTTTAAGACCACATCCCAAAAGTTCTGATTTAGTAGGTCTTGAATTAGGCTGGAAATTTGTATTTTTAATAAGCAGAAGGAGCATCTCCACAAGCCACATTTAGAAAGTAATTCTTACCATGCTTTCCAATAGTAATGACAGAATGTTTAAGGAGGTAGTCACTACCTCAGCCAGCTACTGAATATTTGAAAAATAGCTACTGCAAGTGATGAAATATATTTTCAATTTTATTTGGTTTTAATTATTTTAATTTTATAGAGTCCCATATGCCTAGTAGCTGTCATAGTAGAGAATTCACTTTAGAATATATTTTGGGGACAAGGAACATGCAAGGTTTACTTTTTTATTTCATCACTATAGTGATACAGCAAGAAGTACTATACATATCTCAATAAGAATAGCATGAAATAATATTTTCAGCAGAATGTATTCATATATTCCATGAGTGCACATGACAATATTGTTTTGCACTAGCATACAGAAATATCAGAGTAAACATATTTAGTTCTTAGTCTATAAATGGGAAGTAATGCCATAGTCAAAGAGTAAACTGAACAGACCATTTGTGTATTTATACTAAAAAATCAGCAAACATCAAATAGTATGCATGCCCCAATTAGATCATGTGGTGAACTGATTAGTTAGCCCTGTGACCATTCTGCTACTGGATGATCAGGCCAGGCTCAAAAGAGCAGAGTACATAGTAGAAATGGGTATGCTGTGGTGTTAAAGAGCTTTCCAGATTCCTAGACCTCCCTTCCTATTCAAACACCAAGAATACTGACTGCCAAGAAAGTCACAATAGAAGAAATTGAGACTCCAAACTCTCTCATAGATGAATTTAGTGGCTAGAAATATTCTCAATCAAAGAACATCAGTGTGAGGTGTCCATGTACCAAAAAGAAATGACACAGCACTTCCTTTCAAAAAGCAGTATGTCGGGCTTAGCAGGGATGTGAAGTTTCTTCTTTATTGGATCTATTTTGAGAAGCATTTAGATAGAAAAGTTATAAAACATACACACAAACAAATACATATACAAAGAGACTAAATAAATAGAGATTGGAGGAAGAGGGTGAGGAATAGTGGATTTGGATGGAGGAAGGAGAGTGCGTAATCGTGTCAAAATAATTCACCCCCAAGCAGAAAGAAAATGAAGGGGAAGTAGGGCAGAAAAGAAAGAACATTAATGGATCTGCAGCCTCTTTTGCCCATAGAGACAAAGGTTCTTTCTGCACATTCTCATTAGCATTTTGGCATATGAAAATGAATTCTAGTGCTAGTCTGTAGTAAATTATAGCTCTCCCAACTAACATCTTAGACAACCGCATGTGGCTGGTAATAAGTGGTCTTAGAGAATTGTTTTTAAAGTTCTGTGACTGGCTGTATGCATTCCTTGTGAGTAGTTTGATATTGGTGATATTCCATGATATGTGGAGTTTAGCGAAGCTGTCTGGTTTCTAAGAGAACTTCTCCAAAAAACTGGTTCTAGCCAGAACATAGGAAGAAACAGATCTAAAGTTAACTTTGAATGTTTCTCTTATAACGTTAGGAAATTGTGAAGGCTCCATTAATTCATGATTCTATTCTTTAAGGCTCACTTTCTATCAGAATTGGGAAACCATTCCTTTTTACAATTTGTCATTATTCTCTGCATGTCATGTCTCAGTTTACAAATTTTGTGCGTTCTAATTTATGATTATCACAATTTTATTACTGCAAAATGGTAGCTCCTGTAGCTAAAATGATATAATAAATCAGTGTATATTTGGTATCAAAATTCTGACTTTTATCATGCTAAACCCCAGCACATTTTACAGTACACACTACCCTACATCTTAGTACCATGTTTCTAAAAAATTACTGAAGAAATATTTATGAATTTCATTCAAAAGAAATAAAAATATTGGCATTCCCTGGTTGCATGTTAGTTTTGCCCATACAAATTGATCTTTCTGTCTATACAGGTAGGTGTGTATGTGTGTTTTTTAATGGTATGTTTGTTTTTCCTTCCTATTATTGTTCTTCCTTTGCATTCCAATGGTGTGGTTCTGCTCAATTTTCCAATCTTGATGAATCTGTGTGACCTCTAGTTCTTGCTGAGTTCTAGCCTTTGTTCACCCTGTCAAGGTTCTCTCTGAACAGGATCAGAAATAGCTGTTATGGCTTGGTTGAAGGCTTGTTTTCCCCTACCCTTGGACTTGTTGCTTCATGGCCCCACTGGGAACAACAGGAGACTAGAATTGGAAGTTTTAGGGCTGTGTGAAAGAAGAAGCAGTTTAGGGGAGAGGAACAAAAACAGAGAGAGAGAGAGAGAGAGAGAGAGAGAGAGAGGGAAGAGAAGGGAGGCAAGCCACATATATGTGTTAAAGCAGTCTTCAACGTGCTTTAACATCAGGAAATAAGAATCACATATGCATTCCAGGGAGTCTATTAGTTATCTAGACAGATTTGTAGCTGAGGTTAAAGTTTGGTAGAAAAGTTTCTAAGCATTAATGTATTTTATTTTGCACTGGAACATTGTGTCTGTTAAATTCTCAGCTTTAGTTAGGTCATTTGAATCATGAGCATGCCAAATGTTTACACAAAATTTGGATGATACTGTTTTTTAACCCAACTATGCACCATGCTTCTTAAGTTCCTATCCTGTTTACTGATTCAAAATGTAGTTAATGGGTAGCATCTGTTTTCCACAGTCATATTATTTAACACCCACTACTACTCTGTCAGAATGGATAGAGCAACACAGAGTAGCATTAAGCATTTGAAATTCTAGCTCATAGAGCTTCGCTTTCATGCTTGACTCCACATGAGAACTGTGCAAAATACTAAATTAAATAAGTAAAGACGAAGAACATATTTTCAAGTGAAGATCTGGAAGTGTAGAAGACACTTTCGTAAATAATCTTGTCTCCTTTGAAAATGACATGGGCTTACTAATTCAACCAATATCTATGGAGTATCATTATGTGTCAGATCATTGTCACTTCAGATACAAGTGTGAACATGATATATGCTCTGTCCTCAGGGAGCTATTAGCTTAGGGAGAGTGATAATTAGAGAACAGCATCAGTGCTCAAGGCCATGGTGTTAGGGAAGCCTGCTGGGGCTGTCCTGAACTAGTACTGAGGGATCAGGGAAGGCTTCCTAAGGAAAGAGAACTGATTCTCTTACATATAAACACGTAAAAACTAGTGACCTTTATCAGTTCATCTGCCTCTCTGAACTGGACTCCTTACTTGAAACACTGCAAAAGCCATTGTAGCTCTAAGATGAAAGGGATCATCAGTGTACAGATTCAATGAATCTACACTCTCCAGAGTTATCACGTAATGCCTGGTCCAGGCATGAAGTTAACACAACTCAGCAAGGGAGGGTCCTCAGTAGCAATTTTGCATACGTGATATGTAAACCATTTCATTCTCTGAGTCAGACCAGAGTTGGTCTCAGACTCTGGGTTGAGGTAGTCTGCAGTCTCTGTTGACCTTTCCCCAACCACAGCCCAGCTGTACATTGCAGTTTTGCCCTCTCACTGCAGCTTTCTGCTCTTGTGTTAAATCAATAGTTTATGACATGTACAAGGGAAAGCTGTAAATTTAATTTTGTTCCCTGCAGTGCGATTCCTATCTTGTTTGCTGGCAACATAATGAATGTGCTTACCCTCCAGAACCCCTACCCAGTGGAGCAATTGGAGGATAAAGAAAAAGAAAATAGCAAAGCACAATTAGGTAGGTGGATTAAAACTGGATTAATCAGAAGCGCAGCTAAAGATAGGCAGATGTCTTGTGTTTGTGTGTATATTTTTTTTCAGAAATTTACTAAAAAGATGACAATTAAGGAAAATGTGGGCTCTATCTGTGCCTAGCAAATTAAGAGTAGTACAAGTAGTTTGTTCTTTCTAATTTTGAAGGAAATGTAACCAAAGGAGGCTGGTCTTAGCGGGCTAGCTATTCTCTACCACATGGGTGTCACCTGCTGCTCTTGTTCTCATGCAACAAACGTGCCAAGTCTCTTCTGACAAGGGACCTGCCCTGCTGGTCCCTGGAATATCTTCCCAGCCCTGTGCATGACTGGCCTTTAAGCATCTCTGAGTTTTCAGCTCCATTTCTCACCCTGCCCAGGCTCTTCCTACCCCCTTAGCTCTGATACATCATCTCTAGAGCCCTTATTACATCTCAAGACACCTCATGAGTGTATTTGCATGTACACTTTCTTTGTTTTTTATTTTTGCTAGTAGAAGGTAAGTTCGATAAAGGCAGGAAATTTGTCTATTTTATTCTCTTCACCCCCAGTGACTGTCATAGTACCTATTGCACATCATTGCTCAATGGCATCCTGAATTAATAAGTGAATGGTATACTGAGGTAGTGGTAGGTACTGACTGGGGGGACTTTCAGCAGCCTTCTTCTACTTGAACAATACACCAGTTTATCTTACCCCAGCTGCCAACTAACTATATGGCACTTGTCACGTTCCAGGCTCTGCTCTCAGTGCTTTGCACATTAACATAGTTACTTCTTATCAAAAACTTTGAAGGCAGATACTATTATTATTCTTGTCTTTTTTTATATGAGGAAACTGAGGCATAGAGATAGTCAGTCACTTGTCTGTGTTTATAAAGTTACAAGTAATAGACTTGGACCCAGACAGTGTGTCCCCAGGTCCTGTGCTCTTAGGAACTATGCTGTACTGGCTCTTAAATTACTTTCTTGTCCTAAGCAACTATAGGAACTTAGCACAAGTATTACACCACCACCATAAGGCGGCCTTGTGGGATTGTATGTTTGTGTATGTGTGTATGTGCTATATGTGTATTCGTTACTTTCTCTTTACTGGAGAAATACCCAACATCTGTAACTTAAAAGAGGAGAGGTGATATTTTGCTCAGAGTTTCCAGTGGTTCAGTCTAAAATCCACTGGGTCTAAGGCAGAAACATAGTGGAACAGCCTGGTGGAGGATACCTGCTCATCTCTTCGCAGCCAGGAAGTAAAAAGAAAAGGAAGGAGCTGAGAACAGGTGTATACCCTTCCAGGTCACACCTCTGTGACCCACCTCCAACTCCTAATAGCATATTCAGCTAAAGACCTGATCAATGGCTAAATCCCCCATGATTCCATCACCTTCCAAAACCATTAAACTTTTGTGGGACGTTTTAGATCTAAACCGTAACAATATATATTGCATATTCCTTTTAAAAAATTACACTGGATGAGGGGCTCCAAGAACTCACAGTCACTGCTACCAGAATAGTATCTGTAGACATTGACAGTCCAATCCTAGAGTGGTGTGACCTGAAGTCAGATAGCTGAACCTATTCAGTTCAGAATTTGAGCAATTTTGCAGTTTGTGGCACAAAGTGAAGACATATTTCTTCATAACATTATTTTGCAGAAAAATTTTTATACAAAACCACTCCTTTAAAAATGTAAAGAGAAATATGTGTGTCTATGTATACATATGAAGGTAAATAGAAATGAAAATTGACTTGGGATCTTTTAGAGTATAGCCTTTTCACTTTGTCCATGTGTCTGTACATTTGTCCACTTATCTACCCATTCATCCACCCATGTCTTGGTCCATCCCATCCATCCACTGAATGCCTGCTATGGACCCATCCTTGTGTAAGTGATATAAACAGGAGATGTGAGCAGTGTCCTTGCCCTCATGAAGATACCCTTTGGCTGGCACGTTCTCTTCTCAACACTCCTTGGTCCCTTTTATTGCATAGAAATTTATGATGCAGAATCGATTTATAAACAGGGAAGAGTGAAATCTGTGTGTGAATGTGAAGAGCAAAGGCAGAGCAGGAGCAGAGGCACAACCATCAGGAAAAGAAGTGCTAGGCCATGGGTACAGGAACAGGGCAAGGAAAAAAGTAAGTCTGCAGCCAGTAGATGAAAACAAGGGGCCTGGGGAAGTACAGAATCAAAGAGAGAATAACAGCTTTGCTTAGCAGTCTCAGTAGGTTGAGCCCATGTTCCTACTATGAGCGAGACTGTTGTTTAAAAATGTATTTCAAGATATACTGTAGTTGGAAATAAACAAGTTGTTCAAATTTTTCTTATTTCCAAGGATACACTGTTTGTGTTGATGAAGATACCCAAAGAGCTTTGATTTCTTTACTGACCCAATGGTCTGTCAGATACAAGAGAAGCTATCCCAGGAAGGATATTTGTCTGTGCCATGATGGGAGGCAGAATTATAGCTACACTTCCTAAGAATCAAAGAACTTTGATTTACATTTGAAATGAGAGAGTAAAAACATCATCATTTCATTGTTAGCTATGTTCCCCTCACAGAGACTGCCAGGAATTCATCAATGGAGATAAGATGTAAAATGTTAATGAGATTATTTTGATGTTTACAGTCTCTGATAGTGTCCCCCAAAAGCCTGTGAAGAAAGGCATTTTCTTCTGCTTTTCCTCTGCACATTATCTGATCTCTGAGTGTTACTGAGTCCTGACAGAGATTGATTGGAATATCCCTGCCTTTGCAATATGTGCGTGCTTCCCTGGGGAATGTTGATCAGGTGCAGGATAGCTTCAAGTGACCTGGACATGCTCCACACTGAGGCCTAAAATCCCACCACTAATGGCCAATGCTTAGGGGAAATCAAAGAGTCACTATGGATTAGGGAAGATTTTGTAGGTACTGTTTCTTAATTTAGGTACACTATGATTCATTATTTCTAAACACTAAATCTAACTCTGCTGTCTTACTGTTGTCCTTTTTGAAAAATAGAAATTGTTTGGAAAAGCACAGAAATATGAGCCTTTAAAAGATATTTGTTGATCAAATATCTTTATTCCCTACACTTAGATTTTGGGAAAGTACAGATGAGGAAAAAAAAAGAAAAAGAGAAAAGGCAAGACACTTAAAATTGCTTTTGCCTTAAATTGTCTCTAGTGAATCTAGCAGTGGAGCAGGTATTCGTAAAGATCCATTTTATTTTCCAGTTTACATCCTGACCTGAAAATAAAAGGGGAGAGACAGGCTTGGGCTTGGGCTGAGCACATGGGCTAGGGAGTTCCCCATAGGTTAACTTTCCAGAGCCCATTCCCTTCAATTCACGCAATCTCCCCCACCACCTCTCAGTCTGAAGGATGTATAAATGGACAGCACACGGCTCTTATGAGTAAGTCCAGGAAGACTGAAGGCCAGTAATGCCCATAGAACAATCCCCATTCTTCACAAAGAAAGCCATCACTATTTACAGAGAAAGACCTCTAAAAATTAAGCTCATTTTTATCACCTTTTTTTTTTTCATTTTAAAAGCACATTCCTCCAAGACAACTCTATTTCTTTCAACCTATTCCATTCTGTGTAGAACCAGAAGAATCACTGAGATTTTCAGCTGAAAAGATTTTAAAATCTAATGCATTGCTCTCCCCACTCAGGCTATTGATTACTGACAGTAGGTCTTGTGAAGCTAGATGCATCTATTTTTAATGGAACATTCCCTACACTTTTAAAACAAATGGGTGTGAGTGTAACACTTGTGCTTCTTGTAACAGGCTGTAAACACTGATGGCTGACAGTGACGTTTGTCTAGCAAAGCCCACAGCTATTGATAATTAATGGGATTAAACATTATCTATGTAAAATCACAATCATATTAACAGATATCTTGATAATCTTTAGTGCAATTGTTTGTTGTTTACCATAGCCCAGAGATTTTAGAGACATTAAAATTTTTAAAATGCTTCAACAAGGCAATGCCAAAAAGGCAGGAAAGTATTTAAGAATTGACATAAACAAATAGAATTCAATTTGGAGATATTTTTCAATCTGCATAAACAACAAGAAAAAAGTAAGATGGGTATGGTGGCCCCCGCCTCTAAACCTTACAGCTCAGGAGGCTGAGGCAGGAAGACAGCAAGCTCAAGACCAGACTAGGCAATTTAGTGGGACACTGTCTCAAAATTAAATAATAATAATAATAATAATATTAATAATAAATGACTGGAACCGGGCATAGTGGCACACACATAGAATCCCAACACTCTAGGAGGCTGAGGCAAGATGATTGCAAGTTTGAGACCAGCTTAGGCAATTTAATGGCTTAGACTTTCTGAAAAAAATAAGAAGGGCTGGGAATATATTCCAGTGTAAGGGCCTTGTTTCAATCTCTACTACAACCAAGAAAGACATGGAGACAGAGACAGAGACGCAAAGAAACAGGGAGAGAGAGGAATGGGAAGGAAGGGAAGGAACGGAGAGATGGGAAAGAAAGGGAAGGGAAGGGAAGAGAAGAAGAAAGGAGGGAGGGAGGGAGAGGGGAAAAAAGGATCACCAAAGTCCAAATGATAGCAGCCAATTGGCCATGGATGGGATTCATTAGACTATAAGAACTGGAAATGGTATTCAGTTTATTGAACCATGTGAGAGGTTGGAAACTTTATTTATTTATGTTTTTGAAAAAAGGTCTCATGTTCAGGGTGGTCTTAAGCTCATGATGTAGCCTAGGCTGGCGTCAAACTCCTAGCAATCCGCCCGCCTCAGCTTCTCCGGTGCTGGGATTACAGATATGTACCATCACACCTGTCTGAGGATGGAAACTTCATAACAAAATGAGTTAGATTAAGTTGGCAAGCCAGTCTGATGACCACATTTAAAATATTATCACTCTTACCACTGTTACTATTATTTTAATAACAACACCTCCATTGCTTTTCTTTCTAATTAAAAGTTGAATGACTGAACAGATGACCCCTACCTGATGGTTTTATTTTTATCCATTAATTTGAACTGACAATATATTTTTGTCAGGAAAAATTAAAAAGAATTTGTACAACTTCTTATCATCTATGATATCACTGAAGCAAGACATTCTTTTTATCCCAGAATCATCTCTCAGCTTCAAGGAACCAGGACCTCTGGCCTCTTCTGTCCCTTGAGGAATCAAGATCCAGCACAGGTTGTAACAAAAAAGACTCTGAGAGTTGAGATTATAAGGAGCCGGTAGAGGAGAACCAATTTCTAGAGAAGAGGGACAAAAATCATTTATGTACCTATCTTCCTCTGGAGTTCAACACAAAACCTAGTTTATTTTGGTTCCTCAAAAACCAACGGATGAATAAAACCAAGAGTGAAAGGGGAAGACCTGCTTTGTTTTTCTTTATGTACAATAAAATTAATTCTGTCTGTGCACAGTTCTATTAGTTTTGACAAATGCATACAGTCCTGTAACTACCAACACGTTGTAGATGGAAGAATTTCACCACACCCTTTCCTCAAAGCTACTCAGTAAATATCAGGTAATGCTACATGATAGCAAGTATCAGGTAAGTGTTTAGGAACAGGCTGATGACTAAGGGAAATACTACCTGTGATCATGAACAGCTACTTCTGGTTGTTTATATCTTCACAATCTTTTATAATTTTACAGGGATGAGTTAATATTGCACTATAGGTAACTGGTGAGAAGTAAAATTAATGTTTAGCAATTTTATTATTTTAAGGCTTTCCTTTCAAATTGTATTTTCTAGTCGAAAGTGTTTACTTTCTTCTAACCAAATAATGACTCTGACTTTTACTAGAGCTAAGAATATCCATAGGAACTGAATGCAAATATTTAGAGTTTATTACTGAGGCTTTCCAAACAGTTTGCTGGTAATTTTTACTGTAGTTTGTGAGTAGAAAATGCATCAAGGATAAAGGCAGCTTTAAACCTAAGTTTAAGAGCATTTGAAAACTCCCAAGGAAGATTGGTAGCAATATTGTTAAGAAGAAATGTAAGCACCAAGTTGCTCTCAATTATTCTCTCAAGAAGGCATGCTTCCAGAATCACCAGTGTTATCGATGTTGTATGTTGTGTCTCAAGTTTTGCTCTGTAACTTCAGAGTGGTAGGTTTCTTATATTGATATTGCCGAGTGAAATGTTTCTTCCCCTCCTTCAAGAGAAGAAACAGAAGAATGTCTCCTCATCTTCAATAACTGCTGAAAAATTATAAAGGGAAATGATTGACAAGAGGGAAGAGAGCCTTCCACCTTTTCAAATAAGACAGAGTCAAGCAAATTATAAACAGTGCTGCACACTGTCTTTTCATGAGTCTTGAAATCTGCTCATTTCAATGTACATGTATTCATCAAAAAGAGCAGGTGATCGCTTCTTGGCCTTTTGGCTAATATGAAGTATAAAAAAGCAGGTGAGCGTTCTTTCTGTGATGAAAGTGCTTTAAGGTTGTATCGTATACATCACTGTAATAGTAGCACAAAAAACAGAGCTGGATATAGAACTAGCATTCAATAAATATTGGAAAAATAAATTTTAAAAAAATGAGTCAGGTTAGCTGTTCTGGATGAAAGTATGAATCTCTTGTACCTAAGGTAACCTCTACTTGTGTAAATCCCACTGTATTTCTTTTAATTGCTTCTCACAAATATCAAGACAATAAAATATGAAATATACTGTGGCCTTTTCAGTGCCTCAGTTAAATCACTGAACACTGATCCACTTATAGACAACAAAGATCCATCAGAAAACTATTAATAGTAACTCTAGAATTTAGAGACTAGTGCCAAATACTCGCTAATAATTCAGAGATTAAAAGATTTGTAAATTATTTGCTGTCAATATCTGTTATTGCTGTCTTTATAGTAGTAACAGGATTATTTAAGCTTAAAGACAAAACATACACTCATGTGCACATAAGTACATAGATGGGAGATATCCATGATGTGTATGATTTTGGAAGCACATTTTTTAAAACAACAGAATTTTGGATCAGTGTTCTATAGAAGAATTTCAAAAACAAATGTTTTAACTGAAGGTAAAAATAGAGTTTATTTAACAGTTGGTCTTTAGTCTGCCATAATAGATGAAGTCAACAAGGAAGCATTTTTTTTTCATTTACAACTGGGTTAGCAATTTCCAGTTTCTTTTGCCTCCCTACTCTTCCATCTCTCCTTGTTCCAAAGATACATTGCACACAGTTACATTGTTATTGGACAATCTATTTCCTACCCCTTTGGAAAAAGTATCCAGCACTTTGATTAAGCAGTTTTTGGTCCTCGTATTCCCATACTTTTCAACTCTGACAGTTTAACTTCCAGACTCATAATTTTTCCAAATCAGAAAATGCCAAATTTGCAGATTGTCACAGGTAAAAAAAAATCAAAGCAGTCTCATTTATTTCCAAAGGCTGTTTAACTGCCTTTGGATATTTTTAATATTATGACTCAAAAGACTATTTCTTACAACTTATGGCTACAGTAGGAGCTACTACGCAATTAGTATTACAAACATCCCAGGACAATGATAACTAGTACTGTTAGGACTACTTATAATCACACCACACATTTACCTGCACATGATGACTTTTCTTTGAGAACAACCCAAATACTGTATAAACCATATTCTTGCACATCACTCCATCTATCTTTGGGATGAAGTAAACTTAAGATAAAAAGTGATGGCTGTTTAATACAGCACTGGTCTACAAAACACATTAAGACTATTATTCTCTCTTCAAATCTCAAGAGGGATATTATAACAATAGAAATCATAATCACTATGCTCTTATGGTGCTCATTCTTCTACCCTACTCATAGATAAGCGTCACTGTTAAGTAAAGAAAACTTGACAACTTCACTAAACAGCAACCAAAAAATTAGCTTGTAAAACTATTGCCATCAAATTCACTCATATATAATAGCTGCTCCTCCCCTTCACTTCTACAACCATCACACTAAGCTGTTGTACCATAAGGAGATTTTTGTGACCATCTTTCAAATAACTTTCTATTTCTCTCCTCCTTCTACTCCTAGATAAGCCTACTTCAAAACAATATCAGTCTGTATCATGTACAGAGGCTTCCAGCTGTTGATCACATCATGTATAAGCTCTACCAGTGTCCTTTCAAAATCACTGACCATCTTGCCCCTCCATCACTTTTTTCCACCCTTGTTTTTAAACTCAACTATGTGTGCTACCCCTTGCTTCAACCTATCTCCCATCACCTGGCCATATTCTTTTTATTTTCTTTCTGCATTGGTGTTTCTTAATTTCATTACTGCCTACATTCTCAAATGGTCTCTCCATTAATACAAGAACAAGTTTCAATTCCAGGAATTCTTCTTTAATAAATATATCTTCCACTGGAAATATAATTTAACATTCTCTCACAATGCATCACATTAGTCTTGGGATGATAATACAATTCTCTAGTAATTTTAGAGGTTTCTTTAGGCTGTTTTCTGCAAAGCCAAGAGCACTCCCACTTATTTCTTTAATATTTCCAAAGTATCCAGAAGTGTGCTAGGAAGCCAGGAAATACTCAATTAATATTGATTAATCAAACAACTGTATGAGAGGTGTGCCCAAGGAATATAAGAGGAAACACATGTGCCAATACACATGCATAACTATTTAAACACACACACACACACACACACACACACACACACACACACCTTAGAGTCATTCTCTGAGAGATACTGAAAAAAATGACAGGGTCAAAATAGGTGTCATGTTTGCAGAAGGGCTTATGATGCAGGCATTTATGTGCTAAGAATCAGAGCCAGCCAGGGATCCTGGTACTTGCAGTACAATACAATGAAAATTGTGCTAATTGTTATAGTAAATCTAATGGAAACTCACAGGGAAAAATGTGAAAACCTGACAACAAAAAACAAACTTACTCCTCTGAATCATTACATATGCAAACATGTACTAATAAAAAAAAACATTAAAAAGAATTAAGAAGTGTTATGTACATATACAACTCCCTAAAATGAATGTAATCATTATGTACCATGAACATATACTAATAAAAATATTAAAAAATGTGCCCTTGTGCAATAACACAGAACCACAAAAATTAAGAGGTAGAAGGAGATTTGAGGGTCATTCAATTTAACACTTTCCTTGGTGTATATTTTCCTGACATACTATCCCAGGTAAGAATAGTCCCTATTTTGATAGAGCTTTTTATGAGGCCCCCAAAATACATCCAATAGTTCAATCATTATCTTCACCAGTAGAGCCAGAAATACAGAAATATAATAACTGGCATTTCAGATAGTTTACTGAGTACCCTATATGTGCAAAGAATTGTACTAGAAACAGTAGGGAATGGAGCAATTCACAGATGGATAAAAAGTAAACTCTGCTTTCAAAAGAGGTAGGAAGGTTTTCTTCTGCAGAAAAAAAAGAGAGACAAATGCTAATTCAGGGCTATACAGAAGTAAGAGTTTCATGTTTACATTTGGAACACAATACATCATTAACAAAGGCTATTGCATATCAAAGAAAAATTAGCATTATTTCATTATCTTGCCCAGCTTCAACCACTACCATGATTTTATTTGTCAAAGTTATGAAAGGATGAGTCAGCCAACAAAATAATCAAACAACTAGCCATTCGACCAAACCTTCAAAGTTTCCTGGTTAGTATCAGAAAAGATGACTATGAAAAACCACTTTCTACTAGATAATAAGCTGCATGACGTTAGGGAACATATCTAATTTTTGTTCTTTGTTTTAACTAGTTGTTATAACTAGCAACATACCTAAGATCAGCCAGAGAAGGGGACTCAGTACATACTCAAAGTAAGAATAAATACTAAGTCAATTTTGCAAAATGGGTGTGATGGTTACACCAATAGTAATAGAAAGTAATGGCATCTTATGTCCATACATTACTTTCAGATAGTATGTACAAAAAATTAATCTTCCAAGTTTTTCAATATCCAATGGATAATTTAAGACTAGTATCAGTTTTCCATACTTTTGTATTGGTGCCTTTACCCGGATGATTTTAGCTCAGAATGAACAAAAGAAACTTCCAATTTTTGTCTTTGGAAATAATGTTTTCTCAAGAGAAAAAAAACCCCAGCTTACTTAGAACTCAAGTTATACAAAATAGATAAAAGCAGAGTTGGCAAATGTTGTAGATTTTCTGACAGGAAGTATCTTGAGAAGTTTCATGAAAATATGAAGTCCTTAGGACATCATTTAAAAACCACTGTCCTGAAAAAGTCAGTTAGCACATCACAGTTCTAAAGTGCAGTGTTTGTGTTCTTATGTTTTGGATTTATTAATATAGATTATAAAAAGAAACAATAATCTCTGAGTCTAACATCTGTGAATTGTAATGTGCCCCAAAGATTTAGGATAAGGAATGTTTGAAGTCTACATTTTACAAGTCACAAGGGGAAGAAGTCCAAATCAACAGAGGGATGTGCTATTTTGATGAAAGTTAATAGGAATCTATGTAGTATGGAGGACAAGAATTCTCTATATGAGAAATGTCTCAGAAGGCGAATATGATATAGGCCTCCTGGGATTCAATATACGTAAAGTAGACCTGGGAGTTTCAACAGTGTAGCCAAAGGGTTATTGTTTGCATTTTACAATGTGAAATGACACAATGCAAATAAGAATAGAAGAGAGTGAAAATGACAATATAAAATATATAAATAAAATACACACGGTTCCTTCAGAATTATACAGGAATGAGAAGTACTACATCTCAATGGAAGGTTTTTGTACAACTTCATCTCATGGGAAAAAGAAGATGTTTTTATCACATTTTTCTTATCTTCTAGATGAGACTGCTTTCAAAACCATTAAAAATAGCCATGTATTTTTTAGCATATATTCATTGATCACCTACTATGTGAATACACCATCCTGGTTATCCGAAGATGCACTAATTAAAATATTGCCTCTGAGACATAAAAGTTCACAATCTCACTTTAGAGGGTCATGTTTCTGCAGCTACTGGGGTCCATGGCTGATCATGCTAAACTCTGATTCAACTAATCTTAAAACAATGGATAGTCTGGAATGCTAAAGAAAGAAGT
Organism: Heterocephalus glaber; assembly: GCF_000247695.1. Next base: position 32,152,074 of record NW_004624731.1, on the reverse strand, counting down.
TTCTATCTCAAATGGGGAAACACTGAAAGCAAACTAAGGACCTAATAGTACTTGTCTTTGAGGACAATTATTCTGAAGGTCTTATGTGATCGTGCATATGTACATGTGCTTGCATATGTTTACACTTGCGTGCATATGTGTGCATAAAGAAAGGGAGTTATAGTGGGCAGGTTAGTTATGAGGCCATGATAATTTTAGCCTTCATTACTTAAATCACTGAAATAATAGAGAGGGGAGAAAGGACAGAATGGATCAAAAGGAAGCTACTGTGAATGCCAAGAAGGAATTCTATGGGATTAAACATAAGGTAACAGGTAGGCTACTCCGCTGAAAATAGCTGCTGGTAGAAAAGAAACAAATTCTTGTCATTTCGGGGCCCAAGATAGGCCAAATCCATTCTATTTCTCTATCCTAGCCTTCAAAATGGATAACAAAAATAAATAAAGTTTTAAATTAAATAACAAGTACTAAGGAGTATATTCAAAGCAAACTACAAGTGTTACCTTGATGAAACTTCTTACCTGCAGCTCCTCTAAGTGTTATTTCCTTTCACTGGCTTTTTTCTCCACTCCTCCCTTCTAAAGCAGTTTCAGTCATTGGGAGTTTATCCAGCTGGACTTTAGTCACTTTACATTATGTGAGGAGACTTTTTTTCAGTTTTTTTTATTAGTCCATGTTTGCAGTGCATAATGAGTACATTCCTCATGGGTGGAAGTACAAATGGTCAATAAATACAAAAAGAAGTTTTTAACATCTTTGACCATAGGAGAGATGCACATAACACATCACTAAGATACTCTCTTACCCAGAAAGAATGCCTATCATGGAGAAGATGATTTATTCCAGTACCTCTATAAGTGTCTCACTCACACAAATTTCATTACTTACCAAAAATGCCTGATGACAGCAGTGGCCCCCTGCCTCCCTCCCAGTTCTTGTAAAATGACCACTGTATCATGGCAAGGTTTAAATTACTCCAATCATTTAATCACACAGGGTAAAAACAAGCAATTCTCGATAGAGGTTTCTTTCTGCCTGCTTGTGCTACTTCCTGCTGCCACCTCAACCCCCACACACCACACAAACCTTTGCAGACATCTGGAAACAGTGTCGTCTGCTGTCACTTCCTCAAATAATCACCCTGCTTAGCAGACAAATACACTAAAGCCAGCACTGGTGTGCAGACCTTCTGCATTCACAGACTCCCATGGAAAAAGAGTCTCTGCTTCATTCCTGACCATTTGAAATGGATTTAAGTAGATGGAAGAGGTTAGAAAAAGAATAGTTGATTAGTGAGCAAGTTCACAGTTCCCAAGGGTATTAAAGTCCGAAAAATGTACCAAAAAAAAATTGGACATAACAAATTGCTGCTAGAAATACACTTTTGACTTCAGACTCTAATAATTAGCTTTTGGGGTGAATAAAATGGAATGATTGTACTTAGTGAAAGAGGTCTTATTTGTCTTAAGTACAGCTAACATTTATAATATCTGTGTAATAAATAGGTTGGGATCAGATCTGGAGATGTTCATTTTCAGTCAACTATCTTTTCAAATGAAAATTTTTGTAAAATTATACCAACATCCTTAGTGCCCGAGACATCAGAACTAATATGTAAAATAAATGTCAGGTGCCACATTTTGTGAAGGACTAGATGGATATAGTTGCTGCCCTTATGAATCTTAGAGCTCATGTGAGGCAACAAAGTTAAACAAATAACTACTCAAATAAACATGATTACAACGGAAAAGGAAAGACAGTAAAAATATGAAATGTCATAAAAGTGCATTAATTGTATATGGCAGCATGAAGAATTGAAAGTTTAGATTTATCATCTCAGATTTTTTTCATTAACATTTTTCTCTAAAAAGTTACCATTAATGATAAACAAGTTCAAAACTGTACAGTAATACCTCGGTTCACAAACCCTACTGTTTGAAAACAATTCGGTTTGAAATCAAAAGTGTTCAGCAAAAATTTGCTTTGGTTTGCAAACTCCACATCAGTTGACAAATGTGATCATGACCAACTTTCCCACACAAACACAAATGCAGCCATCTTCCCCAAATAATAAAACAAATTAAATTTGCAAACCAAGACACCACTGTATCTACTATGGGTAAGAAAAGAGCTATTCATAGAAAACATTTCTTGTAGGAAAAGAACAAGGTGCAACTCAAGATTGTTTTTTGTTTATAGCAGGAAAATTTATTTAATATGACCTGAAAAACACAATCTAGGTAAAAATAAACAAATCTGATTTCATCAAAGTAAAATGCTTCTGTACAGAAACTGTAAAAATCAAGAGAATAAAAAAAACCCTACAGATTGAAAGAAAATATTTGCAAATCATACATGTGATAAGAGTTAATATTCAAAATACATAAGAAGCTCAAACAACAACAGAAAGAAAACAAGTAACTAGATTTTTTAAATGGGCAAAAAACATTAGTATATATTTCTCAAAAGAAGTCATACAAATGGCTAACAGGTGTATGAAAAAAATGTTCAATACTATTAATCATCATGGAAATGTAAATCAAAACCACAATGAGAAATCTCATCACCCTAGTAAAATGACTATTATCAAAAAGATAAAAGGTAATAAGTGTTGAGCAGTATGTGGAGAAAAGGATCCCTTGCACACTGTTGATGGGAATATAAAATAGTGCAGACATTATGAAAATAGTGTCAAGGTTTCTCAAGAAATTAAAAATTCAGTTACCTGAAGATCCAGCAATCTCACTTATATCCTAAAGAAATGAAATTGCCATGACAAAGAGACACCTGGATGCCCGTGTTTAAGAGAGCACTATTTATCATAGCCAAGATATGGAATAAATGAAGTAGCTTTTTAAAATGTGTTATATATACTCAACAGAACACCATTCCACCATTCAAATGAATGAAATCCTATCACTTGTGACAACATGCATGAAACTGAAGAACAATCTGTTATGTGAAGTAAGCTAGAACCCGAAACACAATTACCACATGATCTTACTCCTATATGAAATATAAAGTTTACCTCATAGAAACAGAAGAATGTTGGTTACATAGTGTTGAGGAAGTTGGGAAAGAGTAGACAGAGGAGTTAGCCAAAGAATGCAATTACAGTTAGAAAGGAGAAATAAATCCAAAGAGGTCTATTATACAACATGGTAACTATAACTCATGATAATATTTTCTTTGAAACTGCAAGGAGGTTAGATGTCAAGTATTCTCACTACAAGAAAGATCAATAGGTAGGATATGTATGTTAATTAGCTAGATTTAACTATTCTTCAATGTGTATGTACTTCTAAACAGCATGTTGTACAGGATCAGTACATAATGTTTTATCTGCCAATTTTAAACAAAATAAATATTAAATTCTATTAAAATAATAGAAAGTAAAGTTTCACATAAATTATTTTCTGATGCAACAAGTTGCTCATTGTTATGATTGAAGAAGGAGAAGAAACAAATACAAGTCACAACTGAATTTGATGGCCAATAGTTTTATCGGCCAATTGTTTTTGTACATATAAAAGTTGTCACTTCTTTTTTTTAGTGAATCTGGTCTATAAATAGGTTTATAAATAGCATAAAAGATACTTATGGTTACTGTTATTATAAGATTCCTCCAAGGATTTGAAGAGAGAGTAACAGTTTTAATGTGGTATTTTGTGGGCCACACCTATACTAAACAGCTACTACTTTTACTCTAAAATGGCTGTATTTTTAAGATGAATAAAGTGATTCATGGATAATATTTTCAAAATCTTGAGAGATCTGTTGAAATAAAAGACACTAAATGAATGCTGTTAAATAATCAACAAAAGCAATCAAAAATAATTTTCATAGTGTTTTCTACACTAAATAATTCTTTTAAGTATTGACCTAACATTTGTACAGAAATTTCCTAGTTACACTACTTCATCTGGTTAGGACTTAGTAAAATTAGAATACCACCCTATGATGAATCAAATACCCTATTTGAGTGATTGTATTTCAGCTTCTTTTATCTTTCTTTCACTCAAGTTGTGCTAATGTAATAACAAAGGACAGACTTCTGTTCCAAAATGAGGTGGTAGTTTATGTATAATTCCCTAACCCCAAATGGGATGGTGAGTATTGAACTGCTATAATTATTTTTAAAATATTTTTATTCCAAACCTACACAGAGAGCTTACATCTGTCATGACTGTGGACTTCCAACATGCACTGAATTCCTAAGTGTGCCCCTAATTCACAGTATAAGAAACCCTTGCAAATCTTACATGATGACACCAGTATAACTGATGCAAAGTAAAAACTTTAACACATCCTTCAGGACTTGGCATTGCTAAGCTGTTTTGTTTTTCCCAAAGCATTTTCAGAAAAACTATTTTTGTTATTCTTGACAGTATGGTAGAGCAGATAGCCACTATTATTCAAACATCAGTTTCCCTTCTTCATAGACACAGTGAGCCAAGAATCTGATTTCCCAATGTCCGTGCATTTTATTTCCTTAGAAAGAGTCTTAACTTTTTAGATTTACACATCCTACCACAGACTTTTTGACTGAAAATCTCCCTTATGGGATCCAGGAATCTGTATTTTTATAAAGTTGCCTCAGGAAACTGTGTTTCAAGCTAGCCAATGATTACATTTAGGAACTATGGCTGTAGAGCATTCCAGAGTGAAAATTTCAAGATGAAAAGGTATGTGTTTTATGAAAAAATGAATAGAATATGTTATATTTCAGCTGCAATGGGAATTATGAGCATAATCTATGGAGGTAGTCCCCAAAAATATTATGAGGGAAAAGTTATTTTAAATTAAGTGAATTGGAAATCACTCTCCCATACAAATAACTTTATGGATGCTGGCTGAGAACATTCATTAAACCCTTCTAACAAAGGACACAACATAACTCCAATAACATAGAGTACAACTTTGGTTATTTCTAAGGTTCTTATTATAAAATGCACTCTCTACAGTGAAACAGATACCTCATTCTATAAATTAATTACTTCATTTATTTCTCCATTAAAACATTCCAATTTTTATTAAATATATATTGGACATCGTATGAGTTAGGCAGACAAGAACATGACAGTGAAAAAATCAGAAATAGTCTAGGCTACATGAAACTTACAGTCTAACTATCCAAACAAGCAACGCAAGTAAATTAAGTAGTATGTCAGATTGCAATGAAAAGCCTGATCCTGCCAGGCTATGTGTTTATATATGTATGAAAAGGGATTAGGGAAAAAAATTGGAGAAGATAAGAAGACTGTGTAGAGAAGGCCTTTCATAATATTTTTAAGTAGAATGGTAATGAAATGCCTTATAGAGATACCTGTTTTTTTCTTGTTTGTGTTTTTAACAGAAATGCCTGAGTCCCAAATAAGCCCTATTAAATTTAAGATTTGGGCCGGGTTTTAGCTCAGTATTAAGCTGCCTGCTTCACAAGTGCAAGGTTACAAGTTTGAACCCCAGTACCAAAAAAAGTTAAGATTTGGGAGGGGTTTGAGTCCAGTCATGCATATTTTCATATATTGTAATGATAACATATATTTCTTGAGTATTAATTTTATATTAGGTACAGTATTATACATTAATAATACAAGGAAAAAAGTCTCAAATCTTACCATCAAAATGATGATTGTAGATTTACTGAGAGAGAGCTATAAGCTAAGGATATTGGAGTAAGGTTGGAGCATAGGTCTAATTGTTGGTCTTTGTATTTACACCTGCACAAAATATAATATGTCTTTGGATGAGAATCTCCTTTAATGTCCAAATTCAACTTTATTAATGGATTTAGATTGAAACAGATGTGGCTATAGTTCTGATATATACTGACATCTGGCTTCGGGGGACAGGATGATTAAGCACTGAAGGTACAACTAACTCATGGATGACCCCCTTTTAAGGGAACTCCCTGAATTCAACATGAAGAAACAAAATATGGTGGCATTCCACACTTCCAGCAGGGCCATGGAGACTTTTGGTAGTGATGTCTTGACAGAAAGTCAATTCAATTAAGATGATTTCATATGTACTCCATGGAAGGCACAGCATAGAGTATTGTGAGGTACTTATTATACCTTATTGTGAGGTAAAAATAAGATATTGATCTTGAAAAGTGTTTCACTTTGTGTGAGCAGAGGATGGTATCAGAAAAGAAATGAATACAACACAGTTGTTGGGGCATGGGAATGGTAAGTGAGAGCATATGCCTCTCAAATGGGATAGAAATGGGTCTGAATATTAATCACAAATTTCTAGTTGTTTGACTCTAAAGCATAAATTTCTTTATCTTTAAACTGTGATAATGATAATGTTCATGATATAGTTCTGATACACTGTTAGTTAAATATTAAATGGCAGTTGTCAGTTTTAATATTAATATTAAAATACTCATACTTTATTGTATAAACAGCAATTTTGTTCAGAAGATCTAGAAAGGAAATGATCAGACAAAAAAGAATTACTAATAATTACATTACTAAGGCAAGTAGTGGGGTAAGGTTGACTGAATCTCTCAATAGAAGTCCTTAAACACCACTTAAAGGGCACAATATTTATTCGGTAAACAATAAGCACATTGAACACAAGGGATACCTGCCATATAGGTTGCCAATTTTGCTACAAGTCCAAAAGCTAAACTTGAAACAATGGAAAGTAGAGCCTAGGAGACCGATTGTAAGACTTGGTCTCATCACAGATTAGAAGGCTTTGAAATCCTCCTGTTTCTCATGATCCTCAGCATAATTATCTTCATCATCACCATCAGCAACAGTAGCAACATCTAAATTTAAAGAAGATTGTATGGTGAAAAAAATATAAATTTTACTAAAGTAATTAACTACTATTATTTCCAGTTTACAGATGAGAAAACTGACAGACAATGAAATTAGTAACTGAGTAGATTTTAGTGAGAGAAAAGACAAGGCTATGAGTCCTGGCACCCAAGTCTACATCTTGCTGTGTTAATTGCTAAACTGAATCTCAGAGGAAAGTGGAAAAATGTGGTGTCAAGACAGAATCAATATGACAAGATAACTGAATAGGGTAAGAAAATTAGAAAAGAGGAATAAAATAATCAAGACATTTTGAACTTAAGTAACGGGGATGAGGATACCTTTAAAAATATGAAACTTGGGGGAATAGTGTTTATTAGCAGAGATATTTGGGAATTGTTTTGCAGGTTCAGAAAGTGTATCCATGTAGATGTAAAGACGGAACATTTGGAAACCTTAGAAGATGGGGAAAGAGAAAGAGGTGGGGGGAGGGGGGAGGAGGGAGAGACTGGAAAGAGAAGAGGAGAGGAAAGGAATGGAAAGGAAAGAAAAAGAAAGGAAAGGAAACAAAAGGAAAGGGAGAGTGAGGGAGAGACACAGAGAATATACCACACCTACATTTATCTTGTAGAGTTAAATTAACAGACTCCCTATTTACAAATCCTTCCTTTATCTATTACCTACTCACATTATTTAGAATACCACATTTGACTATGTAACTTTACAATGGAGCTTTCTCTTCTGTCTCTCTTTCTCTGTCTCTAATGCATCAGTTTTTATTTACTAAATACATATTGTACTGCAATACTATGTATATATTTGCATTATGGGATAAAAAACCTATATTACCTTTTCATGCTTTGTTAAGAAATTGTCATAAAACAGCTAGAGAGGTGTCCATACTGGGCAGTTATCTACTTCCTAGCATAACTTTAAAATTGGAGATTAGTGAGGAAGATGAAATGGTACCGGAGGTTAAATATTCACATTGTTGATGGAGTCTTCATCACCGTCACTAAATGGCATTTCTGAAGCTTCACCATGTTGGTTTTTCTAACCCTTAATATTTTTCCTCTACTCTTGTGGGGATTCAAGCCCCCACAACAGAACAATTGAAATCCCGAGCGAGGAGAAAATATTCTTCCCTTGATAGAAACACCAAAAAAAAATTAAAAAAAAAGAAAAAAAGTGAGATGGCATGGTTCTAAACCTTACACTAAAATTTGAATATCCACATTTTTTCCATTTACCAATAAAATTCCATTTGTGTCTAGCATCTTTTAATATTTAAGTATTCCCTTATACTCTTCGTCTATTTAGTACAGTATCTACTGCCTCTAGTCCCTTCTTTGACTGATCTTAGCTTCTCTCAGAGACATTCTTTCTATTTATTATTATTGAGATGGCAAACTGCATGATCCACCCAGGAAAGGGCAGCATCACTGGGACATTTTACTAATTATTCCCACTTTTAGATTTTATGAAAAGTATAATGTATATACATCTGTATTAGTCCAGTTCTTTTTATTTTTCTTGTTGTTATCATTGTGTTTCCTTTCCTATTTTTAAGATCCTGGTCCATAATAAAAAAAATCAAAACTAATTATTCAGTATCAATTTTCAGTGATGCACATTTTTTTTTTTTTTTTT
>NW_004624731.1:32087682-32116621 GCF_000247695.1 Heterocephalus glaber | reverse complement strand
AATAAGGATGACTGGAGGGGTTGAAGGGAGGGCTGGGCAAGGGTGAAAAATAAGAACCAAGAGAGACTATGTAAAGGTGCAAAATTCCAATGATGAATGTCATTATATTGTATACCTAAAATGTACCAATGATTAAAATCAATAATCAAAAATGTAAAATAGGAAGAAAAGGTCTAAAGGGGTAGGGGTAGTGGGAGGGGCAGGGGAAAGGAAAGAAGGAAAGTAAAAATGATGAGAAATGGAAAAAATGGAAATAAAGTCTTTGTAAATAGGGATGGGTGGAAGGGGTGAAGAGAGGGCTGGGAATGGGGAAAAAATAAGAACCAAGATGCATTATGCAAAGGTACAATTTCCAATGAGAAATGTAATTGTGTTGTATACCTACAATGTACCAATAAAAGAATTTAATATAAAAAAAATCAACATCAGCATATAATCTGCTACAATTACTATTGTCTGGACCAAGGAGCAAAATCAATTGACAGAAAGTTGAAAAGGTATACCATTTAATGGAAACTATTCATTTTGCATAAAGATAAAAGTTCAAAGGTAAATAATAGATTTTAAAAACTGTTTAAGCAGAAAGGTCTTTAAGAACAATTGAGACATTTAAATAAAAGATATCTCCTTAAAGCAGTATTTCTCAGGGTATTGTTTGACCAATTATGTCAGAATCACTCAGGCTCCTTATTAACAATATTAGATTGTTCTTTGTTCCTATCCTAGATCTACTAACTTAGAATCTTTGGTGTATTAGTTCCAATCATCTATTTTATGAACAAATACACTTCATTATTTCACAGAGCTTCAAGTTTTGAGGACAAGTGCTCTAAAGCAAGAAGAAAAAATGATACTACTCACCATTATAAATGATGGACCCAGGAACAGAGTGAGAGTTGGAAAAAAGCCCACGTTTCAGAAAGGCGAACAGTTTTGCATAACAGATACCGCCACAGGGATCAGATCCTTTCACCCCATCTTCTCTCTGATCTTCTAAGGACTTCCAGGAATCTTAAACTAAATTTTTATACCCAAGGTTCTACAGTCAAATTCTAATATGCATTTGACAGGGACAGATTATGATGCAGTCATACTGATGTAAGGCTTTATTATTTATAACAATGAGAATAATGCCTGGCACTAGTCAATCCTCTGTAAGTAATATTAGTTATCTTATTCATCCCTTTATACACAGAACCTCATAGAGTGCGCACCTACCAATACATATTTGCTGACAACAATTAAATTGATGAGAATGCCACTAAACCCTTTCAATTCATTCAAATTTATTACTCAGTGGTCAGATGTAAGCATTTGAGCATTCTGCCCTAAGTAGATCATGGTAAGCAATATTTTGATTTTATGTCTTTCCAATATGCTATGTAGCTATAATTTTCATTTTCCAGGAATTTTTATTTGAACTATTTTGTTGTTTGGATAAAATTCTAGTTTTCTATAAAAAAAATGTAGAGAAGTGGAGGACAGAGTAAGAATTTAGAAAAAAATATCAAGCTTTTTTCCTGTCTAGGAATCTATCGCATTATCAGTAGTCAAAACATAAAACTAGTGCTGGTCCTGGGTACAACTTTAAAGAGGTGAGATGTATTTTTCTTTCATGATCTCATCTTGCTCCTCCTTTCATCTGTTATTCACTCTAGGAGACTCTTCTTTGGATCCTTCTCAAGGCAGGCACTGCCTCATTCAGGATCTCACAGCTATTTTGGTCCCCCACATGCTCTGGACAGGGTGATTCACTCTTCATGACTGACTCCTGAAAGGATCCCATCGCCTGGGTTTTTAATAACCATTGTTTCTCCTTCACCTTGGGCCAATCTGTGAACCTGCAAAAATGTCCATTGAACTAGTCACCATTCCAAATTTCTCTTCCAAATAATAAAGGTTTTTTTTATCAGCAGTTTCATATAAAATGGGGTCCTCTACTCAGCCTTCAAACAAAAGTAACTCCCCTGAAACACAAACAATCTAGGTTCCATCACCAGGACCCATTCTCCCTTGCTACCCTTCTCTTTGTTCTCTATCCAGGGTGGATGGAGGAGAAAGGGAAGAGGACAGCATGAATGCAAGCACTAGGCAGGGGATTTATAACGTTGTCCTTGTCACTCCTCCTTGCAAATGTCTCACCTCCAAAACTCATACAGAGCCAGCTGCTTCAAATCTTTTTTGAAAAAAAACTACAGTGCCAGGCAATCATAGTTTACAGAATACTTTGATGTGTACAAACTCACCTTACTCAGCTGGATTGGATAAGTTACAACTCTACAGACTCAGCATATTAAGTTAAAGATTGCTTAAAGCTCTGCGTCAACTCCTCACAGTCTTCCCTAATATACTTCCTAGGCAGGGCAGCAGATTCTGTAACGCAATCATTTAGATTGTTTTCCTACTTGTCATTACAATCTTAATTCCTCTATTCTAATATCACACCATCTGTTACAGATTGTTGGTAATAATAAGAACTTCTGGTTCTTTAGGAGAACATTGAAAACCAAGAGTCAGAAAGCCCATAGTGTCATTCTGCAGATGTGTTCTCTGGGCCTGAATTGAGCACTGAATCAAGACCTAAGCCTTGTCCCCAAAGATATGCAATCTAGTGGGCAAACGAATATATGCTTTATTAGCATTTGGACATGTTTATGTAAATATGGCATATAGGTATTTGCGGCAGTTAAATTGGGATGAGCAGGGTAGACTGAATGTCACCAGAAGGGAAAGGAGAAGGGCAGGTGAGAAATGACATATGAGAAGTGGCATGGAGAATGGCATGGATATACAAACATGGATGCCTCATTCAGGTAAGCAGGAGCCACTCAGAATGACTAAGGTGCAAAGTAAAGATCAAAGAATGAGGAAAGATGATATTGAAAAGGGAAGTGGGGGTGAAGGGCTAAAATTGCATGGGCTTCATTTTATGAGCACTTTTACAAGGCTAAATTCAGGCAAATCAAATGGAAAGTGGCTGCTGTTTGTGAAGGGAAACAGTGAAGAGCACAGGTGTGGGGATAAAAAGAAGAACCCATACTTGATGTTCCTGTGGGTGGTGGAATCTCCAGAAGTTAGTGACTAAAGTATTGTGCAGATTAAGGGAGCAGAATCAGAACCTCAGGATTTCCTCTGAAGCTTCGAATGTTAGTGGCTTGGTTTATTATTAACTAAGATTGAGTACTCTAACAAAAAAGTCTTTTAGGTGGGGCTGAAATTTAGAGGAAAATTAATAAAAATCTCTACTAGGATCTATTTTGGTGGAAATTTCTACTAGAAAACCAGAACTTTAGGAAAATTAGTGTTGAAATGTTTGCTTGTGAATTACCAGCAGCTTTTTGGGATAATGACTATATATATAAAAGTGAAGCAAAGTGGAACAGGGCTGACAGGCCTGCCAGTGCCTACTGTTAGTAATATATTATTAATTTGTTCTTAAATTTTAGTTTTTCGAGACAGGGTCTCGCTATATATATAGTTCAGCCTGGCCTTGAACTCATTATGTAGCCCAGGCTGGCCTCAAACTTGCAGTCATCCTCTGATCTCAGCTGCCCAAGTACAGGGTTTACAGGTGTGCACTGCCATGCTTGGCTTTGTTCTTAAATTTTAAAACTCAGCTTGGTTTTCAGTTGTTCTAGAATGCCCTTTGTAACACTCAATCTGACCAGTTGTGTTTGTTTTCTCTCTGCCTTGAATCACACCCCATTTGCACTCCTGTTCCCTTATCTGGCTATATTGAGATGATACATTTGCATTTATTTCATCTCCACTGTAGCACCTAAAATGGGGACAGTGCCTTGTTTAATTTTGTGTTTTCAAAACCTATCATAGTTCTTAGCACAGAGTAGAAATTTAATATATGTGTATTAGAATAAATGAATGAATAAGGAGAAAATGGATGAATGAATAGAATGAGACCAAGAGAATTATCAGCTAGGTAATCTAGAAGTAGAATGGAGGGAAGATAAGCTTGCAAGAAGGATAATTATATCAAGTATTGTGCTCTAGACAAGTAAAGTGAGAACAGAAAAAGGACTCTGGTTAGGCAAATTATATTCAGTTGGAGCCTTTTTTGAAAAAAGAAAATCACTTCAGGGCACATGGGTAGGGATTTGATTATCTGATGAATTTATGAAAAAAAAGAAAGCAGTTGTAGCCACCATCATTACATTTAAAAGATTAAGGGAAAGTAGATGTGTAGGTGTTGATATTAGGTAGTAATGTTGAGTGGCTGAGCTTATAGTTTTAAGATAGAGAAGCTGGAATATATTTGAAAAATGGTATTAATTTGCATGTAGAAGGAACTGGGTGTGAAGGTTATGTTAAAGACAATTAAGAGCTGGAGTGAAATTCCTTACATTTTTGCTGTTGTTCACAGCAGCACTTTCCATCACATACACACACACACACACACACACACACACACACACCAACATGCAACAACAGATAGCCCCTAACTACTTGTCCATCAGGTAATGAAAAGCTGAACAGTAAACAGTAAACAGCAGCCAAGGGAGGGCACCATTTTCTGCTGATAATCTGACATTTCAGGAAGCTTCAAGCACAAAACTGGGAGAAGGAGGAGAATGTATATCTAGTAAGCCATGAGAGGGGGTTTTCAACCACATGCCCAAATTGAGGACAGCATCATCTGGGCGTTATGCCCCATGTACAGAAATGTGGGATGTGGGGTTCCTAATTAAGAGCCCATGCATCTTCTCTGGTTTCCTAATGGCAGTGCTTGGGAGGAAGATAGTTATGACATTCCCATCTACTGTGCAGTGCAGTCTATTGTAGAGAAAGTCTGGCTTCCTGACCTTGCTTCTCTCCAGCTCTCTGTCAATCAGCTCATGATCTCAAATAGGAGTCACAGAGCTCTGGTGTCTTCAAATGTTATTTGTCATGAAATCACCCAGTCCCCTTTAAAATCCTACTTGAGTAATTGATTCAGTGGCCCTCAGCAGCTGTGAATTCAATGGGTTAAAGCTTAGTCTTGTGAAAAGCGTTCATTTGTTCTAAATTTACCACCCACTAATGCCGTGGAATGACCCTTTGCTCTTCTTTGAAGCAACCAAGGAAAAGCAAGAGAAGCCAGCAGGCTAGCTCAGCTAAGCCTGATGCTGCAGTGTTTTGCCTTTCTGTGCTCTTCTATCTGTAGGCAAATAAGCATCATAGCTTCTGTCTTGGAAATTCAGCCCAAGCTCCTACCTCCTTGTCAAACACTTCAAGGGAAACCTTATTGCCTTAATTGCTTAAGTCCAATTTGCATAACTTGGTGTTCTGACAGCCACAAAAACAGGGATGCAAAAAGGAGATTAACAAGTGAGGTGCACGCTTAGCCAACCCTGTGCAGTTTGAAAACGAGAGAAGAGAAGAATTCATCGGATGGGTGGGTTCCCTGTTTCAACTGCTCTGTCCCTCCCCATTGAACCTCCCTCTCTCCATCCCACCTTCAGGTTTGTTTGTTTTTTGCTAGCATTCATTGGCTCCCAGCTTGTGCCCAGACTGTTAATTGCCATTCCTAGCAGAGCCTCCTTAGGCCCCAGTAATGCTCAGGCAGCATCAGCCAGCACAGATTTAAAAACAGTCTTGCCTCTTGATACCAAGCGCATCCAAACATTCAAAATGTTAACACTTCTGAGGAAGGCGGGGATGGTGTCTTACTCATCTTTGTTCCTTTAGTGTCTTTTCATGAAAGTAAATTGATTTCTCTTTGGAACAGTCATGGATAGTCTTCCTGTGTTTGTGACTCCACCTGGATCTTGCTGTGTCCTGGCTGCAGCATTCTCTCTTGGAATGGCTCCCTATTGCCTACAGGTAACAGATCCCTTAAAGGCCTCTGATCTAGATCTAGCCACTCTGTCTTACTTTTGTAAAAGGAAAATGTACTGTTTAATAAGGCACTGGCTCAGGAGACACAGAAACTGAAGCTGGAGCTGTTAAAGTTCTGTACACTTTGAGTAAAGCCTCACTCACCCTTGACTGAAGACATTCCAAGCAATGAAAAATGAGACTTTCAACCAAACATGGAGAGACCAATGGGCCCGTTCTGTCTTATCTTCGGTGTTGGATTTTCATCTTTAGTCAGCATAAACACCATGGTTTTCCCAGCCAGTAGTTAGAAAACCTCAATGATTCCTCTCAGGAAGCTACTTAGTGGTGTGGCCTACCTGACAAGTAACGAGACTGGCCTCCTCACCTAAGGTCTTGAGTTTATTTCCTGGCACTTGCAATTCCGAGTTTGCCCTAGCTCCTCACCTCTGTTGCACAGCACTTCAGCCAGGACCACCTTTGTCCTACCCAGCCACGACCTTTCTTTGGCCCATTCTTGCTCATATTCAATACTAGTTTCAGTATTTCCTACTCCAGAAAGCCTTTCCTAGTTTCAAGCAAACTGGCCCCGGGTTTACTTTGCTTTCCTGACTGAAAGTCCTGGTCAGCATCTAAGCCTCCAATCATTGAAGGTAAAAAACTACTGAAGTTATTCAAGGACAAGACACATTGAAATGTGTTCTTTGTTGCTGAAATACACAAAAAAAGGGATATGTATTAAATTTTATAACTAACCACCTTCCTATACTACATTTAGGTTCTAATAGTTTATATGGTCTCTAATTTTATGTAGACAATCTTTTTTTATAAAAATAATAACAGCTTTATTTCTTGCTTTCCATTCTTCAGCTCTTTTATTTATGTTCCTTGTCTTGCTTAACAGGCTATGAAGCTTTCAGAGATGTTAATTTATGGAACATCTTTGTCTCACTCATAAATGAACTTCACCATTAATTTGCTATTGTTTTCAGAAGATTGTCTTTATGAAATATGAAAACATCCTTCAGTTTACATTTTTATAATGAGTACATATAACATTTTTTCAAATATCTTTTCTCAATTATTTTTATATAAATACCTTCCCAAATTTCTACTCTACTTTTAAAGTATGCATTACTTTTAAATTTCTTTTGTTTCTATGCATATAGTTTTTCAATCAGTTTGTATATGTGTGATTATGTAATCCAGTAAGGCTCAAACAGATGTGTCTGTTATTTGTGCTGTGGCTGCAGTACATGAATACCATGTGTATATGTGTGGCAAATAGACAGGGGCTCTCAGTTTAGAGAAACAAAAACAGAGATGAGAAGGACCAAAGAAAGGCAGACAATGATCACTGAGTTGGTTGGAATTCTGTCCTTAGCTCGGAATCTCAAACTAAATAAATAACCTTTTAAAATGTTTTAAATTTGTTCACCTAATAAGAGACTACTTAGAATATATGTATTCTATGTACTAAACCAAATACTATGTATTTGGTTTTGGAGCCCTATGTTTTATTTGCAATGATAATGACGATGATTTAGAAACATAACAACAGTAGAACAGACCAGAAATACAGACAACTTCTAATAGTAAATTTCTCAATGAAAAGTCAGAAGTAGATAACCAAAAGTTAAGACTACAAAAGAAATAAAGTCAATTTGTGGAAAAGTCATCCAAACTCTTATGTATACTGTAGCAGTAGTCACAAAAGCCAAAATGTGGAATCGAATGAAGTGTCCATCAGTGAATGATGGACTTTTAAAATGTGGTATATATATGTAATGGGATTCCATTCCACCTTTAGAGAGAAGATAACTTTATCAACAAAGGAAAGAAAGATGAATCTAGGGAAAATTACATTATGAGAAATAAGCCAGGCACAGAAAGGTAAGCATCACATGTTCTCATTCACATATGGAAACCAAAAAAGTTTATTTCATAGAAATAGAGGGCAGAGTAGTAGTCACTAGGGGATAGGAAAACTGGGGTGCAAAGGAATCAAATAAGGTTGGCTAAGGGGTGAAAAAATACTACTACATAGAAGAAGTAAGTTTCAGTGCTGTAGAGCACAATAGTGTGACGAGAGTAGACAATAATTTATTGTATATTACATAAATAAATAAAAGAGATGAACTCAAAAGATTTGCAAGGGGAATAAATGATAAGTGTTTCAGGAAAAGGAAATGCTAATTAGCCTGATTTTATTATTACACATTGTTTACATGTATGGAATCATCACAATGTACTGAGCAATATATAAAATTGCTAAGCATAAACTTAGAATAAAGTAATTGGGGTCAGAACTCATTTCAAATGAAGAGACTTATATGATTTTCTATTTAATGAGAGCTTTGCTGTCTTCTCAAATTAATTTCAGAAGTAAACAAAATTCTGGGGATGAGCAGCAGAGAAATGATAGCAAGAGACTAGGTATTTTAGGGTGAAAGTTTGGGTCAGCATTCGAAAGTGCTTCTTCATATGTAATAGAAGAGAAAAGTCAGGTTATAGTCAGTTTTTTATTGTGATAAAGACTATGAAAACAATGCTAAAGAAGGAGGCTTTTACCCAACCTGGTGACACAGGATTTTATTGCTTGACACAGTTTGTTGAGCATCATGAGGCAATTCACAGTCTAGTACTTCTTGAAAATAATGAACCATGTATGCTGTGATATCAAAAAAATGGAATTGGAATTGAGAAAATGATCAGCCAATTGAAAAAATGCCCAAAGTTCAATACTAGGTGCAAAATGTTTCAGGAGTGATGAGAGTTACCTACTCAAAAATTTTTTAAAATGCTAAAAGTGACGGACTTTTCATTTATGGCCACACCATAATATTTCCTGATAAAGATCAGAATAAAAGGAAAATTCAACAATGAATAGAATAGAGAAGGAATTAATTGAGAAATGAGTCTATACAGACTGACATCTTTGTGAGCATATTCACCTTGAAATTTCACTTTCACCATTTATTGAAGCAGAGATTTAATTTAAAGAATTGTTTAGAGACACAATAAAACTTCAAAAAAAACTACAGAGCTAAAACGAGCTTCAAAGACACTCTTCTGAGTTTATTGCATAATAGAAATGTTTATTTAAATATGTAATGACCAACTAACTAATGTTTAAAGTTTCTAAAAATCATCAAAACAGGTTTTAGAGTGGAAGCATATGAAAGCATTTGTTCCTTGTAGCATTCTTCCATCAGTAGGTTGACTATAATCCTAAGTGCATATATTGGGGTATGGGGAACAATCCTATTGCTGGGAACTGACTTAGTTGTCACAGTACCAAGTTCTGTTGCTTTATTGCAATGAACCTGTAACCTGAATAAGAATGTAAAGTTCATTAGGCTCATTATTAAGTCACAAGTTCCTGTAACATGAGAATTTGCAATAAATTATTATGTAATTTTTACATTTTAAAACTATATTTTAAAGTCATACAGATTTAGTGTTCTTTCCCAAATCTTTAAGGAAATTTGTGGACTAAATACCTTGAAGTGGGATTGCTAGATCATATGAAGTGCTATTTTGTGTTTTTGTGAAAGCCATACTGTTTTCATAGCAGCTGCATCATTTGGAATTGAAATAGAGATCTCAAAGAGATATTAGCACTACAGTGTTCACTGCAGCACTATTCACAATAAACAAGATGTGGAGATAGAATAAATAGCCATCTTCAATGAATGGATAAAGAAAATGTGGTGTATACATACAATAGAATGTTGTTCAGCATTTAAAAAGGACATTTCACAATATGGAACATGGGTGGACATGGTGTACATTATCTTAAGTGAAATAAACCAGTAAGAAAAGACAAACCCTATATGATTCCACTTATATGAACTATCTAAAATAATCAAATATATAGATCCAACGAGTGGAATGGTGGCATTTTGAGGTTGGCAGTATGGGAATGTGGGCAGTAACTAATCAAAGAGTATAAAGTATCACTTAAGCAAGATAAATAAGCTTTTGTTAGTCACTGTACAGCATGGTACTTTTACTCAATGATAATTCATTGTACATTTAAAAATGTGTTAAAAGGATAGATTTCATGGTGTGTTCTTACCACAGTAAAATAATATTTTTTAAAGAAAATCTGTAGGACATTTAAATGTCTTTTTTTCAGAGACTTCTTACTATAACTAGAGGATGTTAAAATTATTGATGGGACAAAAGCCACACATTTTAAACATATGAATTCCTCTCTAAACTCTTAATGGAACTAAATGACAAATGATGATTAAAAATAAGTTGCTTTCTAAAAAGCTTATCATTATCTCAGCTAGTGTGTAAATTAAGCTCAACTCAGTATCCTTCTCTAATCTAATGACTGACCATATTACAAAATACCCCATAACTCAACTCAAGCCCAGTGTGAAATTGCATTGCTGATCTCTGTATGAGAAAATGCTCCTGTGCTGAAAAGCCAGGAGTCAGGTTGTGTCTTGTAGCACAAGACCCTGAGTTGTTTTTTTTTTTAACATGAGCTCTGTGTGTGCCTTTAAATATATATGCAGTAGCCAATAGGGAAAAACCATCCTTATACAGTAAAAAGAATAATGAAAAGAAGAGAAATATTGACTCTCAACCTTCAGTGAGTAAATGTTTTTTAAAGTCTTAGAAGAGCTGAAAGAAAAGAAAATAAACAAACTTTCCAAGAAATGCTAATAGGAATTGCAAATAACACTTTGGGCCATTTTTATTTATACGTTCTTCTGTTCATTCAGTAAACAATTACTAGGGACTCAGCACGTACAAGGCACTATCCTGGAGCCAATAGCAGTAAAAGGATCAGAATAGAGGATATTGTTCCTGTTCTCAAGAAGCTCACAAAATTTACTGTCATGAATAGAAACAGACAAAAAGTAAATAAATAATAAGGAAAAAGTGCTGAGGAGTTGTGTCCTGCTGTTGAAAGGCTATCCAATACCCATTCCCCCATTCATCTGTAATGGATTCTTAGCTAACTCTTCCTTGGACACTCAGGAGACTCTGTTCCTCAGTCTTCTTCGCAATTGGGTATCAAATGAGGCCAGTTCTGATAATTTCAATATGTGTCACTTCCAAGCTTGCTCTTTAAAGAATTGAGCACTCGGTGATTTGGGGTCTTTCTCAGACCTGGCTGCTATAATAGGGCAAGAAGGGAAAATATGCCTGATTTCTTGAGATGGAGGCCATTTACTGAAGATAAAAAATCGCTTTCTTTAACACTGCTGACCAACTTGAATGAGCTGATGCATGCCTGTGACCCCAGCACTCTGGGAAACTGAACTAGGAAGATTGCAAGTTTCAGCCCAGCCTGCTCAAAATTGTATGTAGCTCAGTGTGAAGGCCCTGAGTTCAATCCCAAGTACCACACACATACACACAAAAAACTGCCCAGCTCTGAATCATTTCCTGAGAGAGAAATAAACTTCTCTAGCATTCAAGCCATTGGTTTTGTTTGTTTTGATTATTTTCTTGGTATATTTGTTACTGACTCTTAACCTGAACGCTGACTCAGTGACCAAAAAAATCAAGACAAAAAGTTAAGTTGAGATGATCCTTTGAGTTGCACTGAGGAAGATGATAGGCAGGAATTATCCAGGGAGTGGGTGTGTATGTGCAATGGCACAGTAATCAGGATAAGTCACAGCAGGTGAGTTGATTAATGCAAAAATATTTCTCTATGAAAGTGGTGAATAACAAGATTCAAACAACTGCAAAATCATAACTATTCAGCATTGCAGAGGGTTCGATAGGTATTGAGGGTTATTTCTCTTTCTTATATATGAATACACCCTATAAAAGTTGGAATTTGTGCAGCAGCTGCTTTAGCTGGAAAGTCATTTCTTCACAAGGTGCCTGTTCCCTTTTACATAACTCTAAACATTAAAAAAATTGTTCCTGAGATGAATCTGCAATCTACCTATCCACAGTCTCTGAACAGTGGTTCTAGTTTTATTTGTCCAAGTGGTGGAAATATAAGTTAAACTCTCCTACTATGTGGCTTCCTTTTTACAACTATGTTATGTTTTCCTGTACCTTTTTTCCTTTCAAATAAACTTCCTCAGGACTCTCTATTTGTCCCTCAGCTCCTACAATTTCCAGGCCCATCACTGTCTGAATCATTCTGCAATGGATCTTCTTTAGTTTGTTGGTGTTCTTTATTTCCCAGGGACTCCAGGAATGCATTGATGAGGACAGAGAAGAAAGGTGGTGTTCACTGGAATTGTTCTGAGCACTGCACGTCTTTTACTAGACCACAGAACCAAATTAGTTTTTTTTTTTTTTTCTGGGAGCATTGCTTTAATAACTAAAAGCAGTTACTCTTACATCTTATGAGACGATATGATCATAAGATTTATAAGCCACGAAAAAAAGATTTTTGTAATAATATAATGCATAAAATGAAAAAAGTAGAGATACAAGAAATTGTTTAGGGAAAAAATTAGCAGGCATAGTAATGAATTGGATATGAATAGTGAAAAAAGCAACTTCATCTTCACTGAAATAGCTATGGGTTTAAAATAGGAAATTTAAGAAGTGTTGGAGAGGAGGTATTAGAAATTATTTCAGTTCTGTTGAAATGTTCACAGCTAGGTTGTGCTTTACTTGATGTGGAAAGGAGAGAAATAAACTACTTTGGAAATAGATCTTGCTCAGATGCAAAATGGGACAGGAAGAGGAATGCTCCTTCTTATGTACTGTTCAGAATCATGATGGAAGAAGAACAGATGGTTTGGTGGTTACGATAAGCACTTAAAATGAGGCTGTTCTTATCCTAAACTTATTCTAAACACCCAAGTTTCTTGAATGTGCAACACGACATTGGAAATATCACAATCAGGAAGCTTTCAAATGAGATTTCTGGAACTTCCTGAGGCAGTTGTATACTCGAAAGACTGTTTTAATTAAGACTCAGGAGATTAATGCTCACTGCTGGTGGCTGTTGTGGTGTAAGCCCACACCTTCACCAAACAGATAAATGCATGCAGGTAACTGAGCCAAAACATTTTAATATCAAGTCCTAAGGATTTATGACTGTTTTCATCACCAAGCCTGTACAGCTCAAAGACTCATGCTTGAAAAAGCAAGGGCTAACCCTTCAAAAAATAAAGAAACTAAAGAAAGCATTCACATTATAAGAGTGACTGGCAACATCCAATAAAAATATCTGGCCTCAAATTCTAGCTCTTGTAGAAATAGCTGAATTGAATTCTCTGAGCTTCAGTTTTATGATTTTTTTCACAAATGCATCCAATCTTGTATTTATATCTTCTAAGTTAATTAAGTGTGCACCATGTTTTGAATGGATGAAACCATAGCCCCTGCCTCAAGCAGCTGAAGGTCTAGTAAGAAGCATATTGGATTCAAGCTCTCTTTTCACTTACTTAAATATGCTACCATGTGCTAAGTTCTATGCTGAATATTTTGCATAGTATTTTCTTCTTATTAATCCAAAAGTTTTAGTAATTATTTTTATTATTTATTAATATTTTAAATTACAAAGGTTAAGTAATTTAACCAGTCTGATGCCTGAAATCAAGTATTTCTGATCCTGGCATTTTCATTTCCAACCTCTATAGCACACAGTTTGTATCTGCATAATTGCTGGGATAGGGGATGCAGAGGGGACCTTAGAGACTCCCAAAAGGCTGCTATCTTAGGCAACTACCTAGGTTGTGAAGGAGCCTTTTATTCCACCTGTGGTTCAGAGCATGGCGCAAAGGATGTTTAGATTTTAGCTCTTTCAACATGTGTGATATTACTGAGAAGTCTGACAATGTATGAAAAAAATAGGGGCTGTAGATCATGTAGACCTGGTACTCAAGGAAAGTTGGGCAGGGACTGTGAAAGAGAAGTGTGGATCTTTCCATCTACGTATTTAGTGTCCCAAAATGGAGGGTCCAATAAATGTTAGAAAAGGCAGGCTTACAGTAAGAACATGAAGATGCATACTAAGGGTTTTATCAATTCTAGAAGGTAATAATATGAGTCAAATGCCAACACACTACATATGGAGTACTCCAGAATATATCAGGCTTTAATGATTTCTGTTTCAGAATGTACTTATTCTGAATGGCCTCAAATTTCCTATACAAAATTTGTTTCTATCCTTGAGCAGTAGCATAAAAACTAAACTACATACATTAAAAAATTAATTCTGGTAAGAACAATTAATATGAGAGCTAGCCTTTTAACAAATTTTAAGTACACAATGCATTTTGTTGATTATAATTACAATGTGTTACAGTAGAGCTCTAGAGCTTATTCATCTTGCTTGACTGAAACATCATGTCCACTTGATTAGTGACTATCTTTTTCCCCATCTCCAGCTCCTGATGATTACCATTATTATCTTTGATTCTATGGAGTTTATTCCTTTGGATACTTTGGATACTTTATATAAGTGGAAGGATGCAGTACTGTACATGTCTTTCTGTAACTGACATATTTCAATTATCATGATAATCTCAAGGTATTTCCATGTTTTTTCATAATGCAAATTCCCATTTGTTTTTAAGGTTGAATGGTATTTCATTTTATGTGATCATATTTTTTTTACTCATTCAACTTTTGATGGGCATTTAGTGTGTTTCCACATCTTCAGCGTGACAAATAATACTGTAATGAACACAAGAGTGCTAATACCTCTTTGAGACTGTGATTTCAATTATTTTAGATATGTACCAAGCAATGCAATTACTAGATCATATGGTAATGCTATTTTTTTATTTCTTGAAGAACCTCTACACTGTTTCCCATAGTGACTGCGGATTTTGAATTCTCACCAACAGTTGCACAAAAACAAAAATAAACAAGTGAAAGGACATCAAACTAAAAAGTTACTGCACAGCAAGGGAAATAACCAACAGAATGAAGACAACCTGTGGAATGGGAGGAAGAATTTGTGAATCACATATTCAATAAAGTTATTCTCCAAAATAAGGAAATTATATAATTTTTAAAAACTTAATAATTTTATTTTTTAAATGGGCTAAGGAATTGAATAGACATTTCTCCAAAGAAGACATAGAAAAGGTCGATAGGGGTATGAAAAATGTTCAACATCATTAATCATCTGGGAAATGTGAATCAAAAGTACAATGAAGTGTATCTCACACCTGTCTGGATCACTATTATCATAAACCAAAAAGCAATTAGTGTTGATGAAGATGTGGAGACATTAGAACTATAAGCATTTTTATAAGCTCTTGCCATTTTGCCCTGTCGTTTGTATACACATTTAGGCATAAATGCATAACATGTAAAGTATATATAGACATGCTATAAAATATACACTGCATGTGTCTACACACACACACACACACACACACACACACACACACAGAAGAGACACTTCTAAACAGAACAAAAATCCAAAGAGTGACAAGTGACTGATGTAATTAAGATTGAAACAGAAGCTAAGAATGGGAAAATATGTAATAGAAGATAATTTATCAGTCACTGGTAAAGAGAGGATTGAGAATTAGGGACATTTTGTGTTACCAAGTATTAGAGAAGGTAAGCAGTTTGAAATACCAATTTCTTATTCCAATCATGTGTCAGGATTTGTTGTATAATGGAGCAGCCATTATGGATTCTTGAGCATCATACCTTTAGGAGTTTCAGGATTTGTATTTATCAAACTGGAACCAAGGAATGAGATAAGGGACTTGGGGACCACTTATCTACTGCTGTAATCAAGCACAATGGATAGGAAAACAATTCTGACATAGTCAGAATAAGCAGCCATTCTGTAGTCAAAAGAGCATTAAATGAGATTCAAGAAGCATGGTTCCAATCCTGGCTCTCAGATAGAGAAAAAGAGAAACAATGAAAATAAACCATTTATTTCAAATAGATAGGCTACTTGTTTACATACACTGCTTCATTATATTATGAATTTTCCTATATAAAACATAATCAACCTCATTGTATAAACAACAAAATTGGAATTCTGCAAGTAAACACTCCTCAGATCAACACATCTCATAAACTCATAGAGACAGATTTAGAATCCAACCTTCCCACACTGAAATTACAGACCTCCCCTCTCTCCCACCTCACCTCCTAACTAGCTAGGGAGGTCACTAAGTCATTCCCCTGGCTGAGCCTCTTCATGTGCATTTGAAAAAGAATGTGTTTACATCAGTAATTTCCAAATGCACACGGGTGACTTTATGCTTACTTGTGTGAAAGAGGCATCGCGGAGCATTGATATGTGAGGTACCCATGAAGGCCCTGATGTCTCACTCCCTCTATGCCCAATTTGACCTGGAGAGATGCTATGAAATACACAGCTTTGCAGAGAACACTTTGCAAATTTCCACATGTAACAGTCCACAATCTTAAGAAAAAGTATGTATATGTATTCATGTCTATGTGGGCATCTGTGTTAGCATGTATGGGTATTTATGTGGGTATAAATATGGGTGAGGGGTAACAAAAACCCTGACAAGGTCTTTTTTTACTGATGTTCACAAGAGATTTCTTGGTCAGAGTTTCACAGTGTGCAAATTAATTCAAAAGACAATTGTTAAGCATTCATTATACCCTGGATCTGAGAAGACAGTATCACCTCACTGGGTTCTCACATCCATCACCCGGTATTGACAATAATTTCTAGTTTCTAGACTATGACTGTTAAAGATGAGGTTATACACATCCACTGAGCTGGGTCCTACTTCTGACTTCAACACTGACTGACATTGTGATAATGGAGTCATCTTACTTCTCTGGACATGCTTCCTATTTGTATGATGAGAATGATCACTAAGACTCTTTAAACTCTGGCATTCTGTGATGTTATGCCTATTTTGTGATTTAAAAATTAATTAGATACTCTTATTTTCACAGGGCTGGCATCACATGGGCTGACAGTCACCTGCTATGGATAAAATTACTTTGCCATAACTATTTATTTGGTGCTTATTTTACACCTTTAAGTTTCCTCTACAGAGTATAAATATATTTCTTTATCCAATATTTAAGTGTGAGTAGGGAAACCTTCAATATAATTTTCCATTCTAATTTTGTTAGTGGCACTGTAAGCCTATAAGTGGTATAAAGTCTGTTAAAAGAAATTTATGTTTGAGAATTTTGTTCAATGAACAGAAATTATATAGCAGGGCATGGGAAAAGAAGTAAAGGAAGACCAATGTGCACCACTTTATTCCAAGGTTTCGCTTATATGATAAACTCAAAATATATATAAAGAGCAAAATAGAAGATAAATGATAAGAAATAGGTAGATACAGTGGTGCCTCAGTTTAAGAACTTAATTTGTTTTACAATTTTGGGGAAGGTGGATCCTTTGTGTTTATTTGGGAAGACAAGGTCATGTTTGTCACTCAACATGGAGTTTGCAAACAGAAGCCAAATTTTGTCCAACATTTTTGTTTGCAAACAGAAGCATTCGTGAACTGAGGTATTACAGTACATCTTCTGCAAAAGGAAAAGCAACCAAGAGATGGAGCGAAGGAAAGAGAGAGGAAGGGTAAGAAAAGAGAATTAGGATGTGCTATGAACATGTACGAT
Source organism: Heterocephalus glaber (assembly GCF_000247695.1). The sequence continues at coordinate 32,099,272 of NW_004624731.1, read as the reverse complement.
TTCCTCATGAGGAATGTCATCACTGTATCCTGTAAACATATCCTAATAAAAAATAAAAAAATTAAAAAGCCAGACGTGGGCTCTGCAAAAGAATTTAACATTTTTATTTCATCTGATGCTCATTTTCTTCACCTTTTATCCTCTCCTTGTTTTTAAATAGCACTTAAATATCTGTGTTTCTTCCATAAAGGTCCTCTTTTTGAAATCCACGAACAGCACAAAAGGTAAACATTCTTTTGAAATCCATGAACAGCACAAAAGGTAAACATTCTTTTTGGCGTGGTAGCCACAATGCAAAGCAAGCAATCTAAGAAACCATTAACACACATTCATTTTTAAATAGATGACATAAAATGAATACTAGATTTGGTTGAGACTAAAACATATTCATGAAATCTGTTGACATGTTAAATGTGTAGAACCTTTGGATAAGTAATAGATATGTCAAAATCAGAATGACATTCCTGGTTATCTTACTCAAGGAAGGACAAAATAATTGTATTTTATTCAATAATTGTATTCATTTTTTCACTAAACATTTACTGAGAATTTACATGATACCAGTAACTGTTTTAAATAGTCAAAAATTAATTGCAAATCTCTGTAGTAATAAAAAGTTGAAACCAACCTAAATACCTAAAATGTGGTTTATCAATTCATTAAAATAGTATGAATCCAATTAAAGTTAAAATATCTAAGTATATAAAATATATTGAAGCTATTTAGGCTATAATTATAAATTTAAAAACAGGACCACAAAAAAGTTTGCATGTTAGTATGTTATTCATGTAAAATATACAGATTTAAAGGAAATATTGCCAGGCATTTAAAGAAAAATATGAAAAAACACAACAGTTTTATTACACTGATGATATTGAGGTTAAGGATAGGATTTAATATTGACTCTCTAGTAATAAATTGATTTTAACAATAAAAAGGACCAAGTTTCTGAATGACATGTTGTTTGAGTGTGACAGTGTTTAAGAACACAGCCTTCTTCCTAAGGTTCATGGTAATTCCAGTCCCACAATGTTGCTGCCTGAGGTCTGAGCCTTTTTGCATACAAACTCTATAGAAGATTGAATAACCCCTTGGAAATTTCTGATATTTTTACAGCTCTAATTCTTCCTCTAGGGGAATATTTTAAAGTGGCTCCTTTGCTGATTTCATAATTTTTCAGTTTCCAACTTTTCCCCTCAGTCCCTTTCTAATGAACTTTCTTTAAAAAAAGAAATACTTCCTGAAGTTCCTTGCTGTAGAACTACCTGTAGGTATGATTCCCCATGTGAGTATGTCAAATTTAATTAGATTGTGCTCTCTGTTACTTAATGACTCAACCAGGCTTACAAGTCTGAGATCATAACCTCCCTAGTAGGCTGCCAAGTTGGTTATTTCAAGTAACAGCTAGTCACATTATCCAACCATATTTTATGCCATGCCCAGAAAATAATAAAAATAGTAATGCTCACTTAATTAGACCCTTCACCCAAGGATCTGCAAGCATTTTACAAAATTTTTTCACTCAGTCATTTACATGACACATTCACAAAAGAGTAGAGTAATATTAAAAAATCATACTTTAAAAAATGTAGACTTTTTTTTTAAAAAAAGGCATAGACTTAGTTCCTTCATTTTCTTCTTATAATAAATTTTCCACTCAGTGGCAGATTCTTATGGAATCTAATAGAAGAATACAGACCAAGGTAGTACAATAAACATTTCATTAAAAACTAAAGGCAAACGGATCAAGGAGATACATTTTTCTTCATCTAGAAATGTTCCTTTTCTTCTGGTTATCTCCTTAATCCGCTCACTTTCTAGCTCAGTGTTGATTACTCTGTCCTATAAAGTGCCTGTAAGTATATAGCCAGTAAATAACACATGACAAGGATTTTGAGACTCAGAAAAAAGGCATCTGCATCTTAGAGAAGTCAGAAGGCACAATGAACAGGTACTACTGCATACCTGCACAGGCGCCCCTGCCCTTGAGCTCACTCCACTTGATGCAACACTTGTGATGTTATGTTGCCCTGTGACAGTGCTGTGAGCCATGGAATTTCTCTCCGAGTGACTGTCTGCTTTGTTCATTGCTAAGTATCCAGTTCCTAGGGCAGTATGTCTTGTCTTAATATTGACAAATACATGTTAAATGAATAAATCTATAATACTTTTGCTTTATTGGTCAGAAAAAATTCTCATATTATATCTTTTTTTTGTGTGTGTGTGGTACCAGGGATCGAACTCAGGACCTTGCGCTTACGAGGCAGGCGGCAGTACCACTGAGCTAAATCCCCGACCCCCTCTCATAGTATATCTTAAATAGTGTGTCCAATATCTAGACCTTTATAGTAATTTGAACAAACCAATCCTGCATATCAAATGTATACCATGATACATTTAAAGGTAATTTGAATATGGACTGTGTAGTAGATACAATAGTGAGCACAAGAAGACAAGTGCAAGTTTAAACTCCCTGTAAGTGTGATCTACCTGGAAGCAGATTCTTTGCAGATGTAATTAAGAATTTCCAGATGAAGTCTTACTGGGTTTAGAGTAGTCCCTAAATCTAATGGCTAGTATCCTTACAAGAGAAGACAGGCAGAGATATAGTTCAGAAGTCCATTGGAAGACAGAGGCTGAGATCAGAACTAGATTGCCACAAGCCAAGGGTCTCCAAGGACCTACCAGAAGCTGTAAAAGGAAAAAAAGCATTCTTCTCTGCAGTTGTCAGACAAGGAATGTCATTTCTACATCTTGATGGTTTTTGCTTAGGCCCTCAAAACTATTGTTTTAAATAATCTAATGTGTGGTCATTTGTTATGGTAGCCCTAGGAAACTGATGGCATTATGGAATATTGGAATTATTGCTATTTGTATTAGAAGTGACAATGGTATTGAGACCACTTGGAAAAATATATCCATTTCTATCTTATTATTTTAGGGTGAAATATTATATCTCAACTGTAAGACATGACATCAAAATTAGAGTTCATATGGTAAAATACTACGAATTGTTAAAATCAGAAATTAAATATTTGGGTATTCCTATAATACTTTCTCTATGTTGTGTATTTGGAAAACAAAATAAAGTCCTAAAAATAAATGTTGTACTAAACTCTCTTATATTATGATGTCTCTAGTCTTTTCACTAAAATAACAAGTTTTCTGATTAGACACTATTTTACAAATCATAATTTTCCCTTGTATGACTCATGACTTTCTTATTTGGTCTTTTCACCACTGTACTCTTAGCATGTTTCTATTTAGTTTTCAAAATCAAATTGAAAGCTCTTTATAATACCACTTCAAATTTTCCTTTTTTTCAAGTTAAAATTATTGATATAACCAGTGGATAATCAATGTTTCTTCTCTCAAATTGCAACTCTAATTTTCCCTAATCTATGTAATCTTCTATACAGTACAGTAGCCATGGAACCCAAACCCCAACCCCAATCCACTTTTATGCTCATGGACTTCAGACACCAGACAGTGTCATTCTCATCCTTCAAGGTCATCTTTACATGATAGTCTTTCTCCTTGGCGTCTGAAAATAGCATATTGTCTATGGGAGGAGGAGAGCAAGACAAATGTTTCACAAACTGCTATTTCTTTCTCTTCTACTGAAAGCTGATTGCAACAAATGAAATTTTCTTTCTGGTACTTCTTAGTTCCTACTACTATCTTTGCAAGAGGGACAGGGCTGTTCATTTGTCCTATTTTATCACCATAAACTGAAACTGCTCTCATAAGCATTCTTCTGTAATCACATCTCTCTGACCTACAGAACCCACACCTGTTGATCACTGGAATATTACTCAAGACTCAAGGAGTATGGAAATTTACATATTCAGAGTCACTGGCATTCAGTATTGATTTTTCTTTATCCTTTTATGACTGGCAATTTTTAATCCCTTCAAAGATTACTGTTTTCTCTCTCTCTCTCTCCCTTTCTCTGTGTGTGTGTGTATGTGTGTGTGTGTGTGTGTGTGCGTGTGTGTGTGTAATGTAGACATGTCACAGATGGTTCTCATACAGTGCACAGCTGGCATTCTTAAATTAAGAAGATTCCTCTTCCAAAAACCTTTCCTGCAGTGGATTCTGAAGAACTAGGCTCTGCAGATTCCCTCTCCCACCCCATCTACATTCAGATAACCACTGAACTACCTGTTTAGCAGCCCTTTCTCATCCCTGCAGTCTGTAACAAATTGAAAGTTAGGGATCTGTTTTAGAAATATACAGCTAGAATTTTGACCTGATTGTGCCTATCACTATCACAGAAGGCATTAAAGGGTTGGGTTCTTCTTGGGAGTCTCACTTTTTCCAAGTTCTTCTCAAATTTACCCCCTCCATAGTGAAATATCTAAATCATCAGAGTCACTCATTTAAGATGCATGAAATGACTTTGCTGCATTATGAACATTTTCAAATATAGCCTAAGGATATGCTCCTAAGGAGAATCCTCTAATCTTTCTGGTGTCAATTTAAGCACTTCTTGTGGTGGTCCTTCTTGGCCACCAAATCTCCAGAATATCTCCTAGCTACATTTTCACCATATAGCACTCATCAAAATATGTGCTTATGTGACATGCTTGGCTTATAATTAACTTCCCTCACTTGGCTCTGAGTTCTGCATCCATTTGTTTCTTTCATTGCTACTTATTTAGCACAGTGCCAGGCGCATATCGATAGCCAATGCATATAGTAAATGAATAAATAGACATCCTCGTGTAAAGGCTGAGTTCCATTCATGTGACTAGGTCATTACTTAGATTGGTCACTAAATGAGGGACTATAGATAGTACGTACATCCCAATATTCAGAACAAAGAAATGATCAAAGGAAAGTCCAACTTGATGGATTTGCTTCTATTTGCAAATCTCTTGCACGCAATACTGTAATATATAACAAACAAAGCTACAGAACTGTACTGTACAGTACAATCAGCACCAATCACAGTATTGTAATACTATTGTACAGTATCTTACAGTGTACCCATATGAGGTTGCGGATCAGATTTCAAGGCCTCAGTCCTTGAAAGATTTTTCCTTAGAACCTAACTAATAATTGTTTGGGAGAAACCCCTGCAATTTCACAGAAACAGTTTTTTGTTTGTTTGTTTGGTGGGAGGTTTGCCAATCCGAGAGTGGTATTCACTTCCAGTTTTCCTTACCACTTTTGGCTGCTGCTGTGTAACCCATCTCTGGCAGATAAAACAGCTTTCCCACATTATAACAGGTTGCTGTACTGAATGTAGCTATCTCAAGCATTCTTGGTTTTGTTCTTAAAGCCCTAAGATCCCTAAGATGCTGCCAAAACTCCCTGAACTTTCTAAGGCTTTATTATGACAGCATTTTATTAAATTAAATTACATAACTCTGGGAGACATAACACATTTGTTTTGAATGATAAAAACAGGCAGTTGTAGGCATTTTTCTGACCATATCTGAAATTCGTGGTTTTTCACAATTCATGTGTACTCTAGAAATTTAGCTCCCATGAATTTCAAGGGTCCACTGAATAGACAAAGAGTATTATACAAGAAAAAGACATTGAGGCTCCATAAACATGATGTACAAAACTGTACAAAAAGAAGAACAGACGGATCCTTAAGTCAGAGTGGCGAATTGTGAGTCCAAATAGTCATTAAACAGGTAGGTCATTAAATGAGGAATGTCTGTGTAGCATATATCCAAAATCCAGGTTTACCTTGCCTCATTAAAATCTGATAAATATTTTTCAGACCAAACTATTTTTCCTCTCATAATGGAATTTCTCCCCCACATCTCCTTATCTATTTCCTTTCTCCAGTTGCATTTCTCATTTCCTTTATTTTTTTCTCATCCCTTCTTTCCCTTTCTTTTTCTTTCTTGTCTGCCACTGTAGTGGAAATTTTATGAATGACAGCTCACATGTGGAAGAGGTATTCCTATTTGGCATATATAAGACTTAGTCTATTGACTAATTCATATTAATCATATATGAGGTTGTAGTTATTTAAACACATTAACATATGTTTCGCATAATGATCCTAATCTGGTTCATGTTTTGTTTTTTGAAAAGGCAGTATAAGCTAAGCACCAAATAAAGGATGTGAAAGATTAATACATCATGTTTTACAAAGGAAATGAGCCCGAACATCAATCTTGTTTGTTTTTGAAACCTAAATTTAAAAAAATTTGCCATATTGTATGTGGTCTATCGACACTCTTCTTGAAGAGGGTGGAGAGCAGTAGAAAAAATATCTTCATGCAGCATCCTGTGATAGTAGGTGAAGATAAATTAATAGTGCCAAGGCTAAACCATTTGTTACTCATTCTTAAAAGATTTTTCAGTGTGGAAGAGAGACACAAAACCACAATCTCAGAATTAGTATAACTATATGGTCACAATACAAATTCTAGAATCTGACAGATGAGGATTAAGTTTAGGTTTTACAACTATTTATCATATCATGCTGGACAAAGCATTTAATTCTGTGCACCTCAATTCCCTTACATGTAAAATGAGGGTACAGATAGTATTTGCCTGATAGGGTGGTTCATTTGGCCTGAAAATTAATTAAATATAATAGTAAGTGTGAGACTGAACAACAGTTATTCCATTTTGTAATAGGGCCCCAACTTGTCTGCTTCTGTTATGGATCACCAGGTAGACATCGAGCTCCAGGGATGTGCTTGTTGTTGTGCCAGGAAGGTCTGTTGTGTGCGTAGCGTTCTGTCATGCTCGCCCAACTCCATATCTGAATATGTTATCTTAAGGACAATCTGTAAAAGGTCTGTTTTATCTCTCTCCTCTGCTTTTGTATTTCTGCTTGCCAACTTCCCCTGCGACCCCTTATAAAAACAGCCTCGGACTCCGAGCCAGTTGCCTCTCTAAGCTACTTTGGTTTGGGAGTGCCGTCTGGCCAGACTAATAAAGGTCTGTTTTACTTTCCAACTTCTCTGGTGTGTTCCTTCCCAGGTGTTCTTCGCTGCAGTCAGCTCCTCGGAGCGTTTGGTAAGGCCCTCGGTCTTACAGTACTTACAGAATAAGTGCTCAATAAAAGATACCTATTGTTAAATTACCATGACCTTCATTATTGTTGCTATGTTGTTATGCTAGTTGTAGTAGTCACTTTGTTCTTACTAAATGTGAAAATAATTTGACTAAATAAGAGAGATTAGTTCTTAATATTGTCATATGGAAAACTTGTCAAATAAATCCAATCCGGGTAGCCTGAAGAACTAGCCTGAACTTTCAAAGGGCGATTAGAATTAATCCCCTGTTGATTTGTGAAGGAAGCTGGAGGCACTAGGGAAAGCAGGGAGTCTATTCACTATCTTGTCCAGAGTTCTCTACAGGTGGTTTCAAATGATAGCATAAGGGACCTCTTATGGAACATCCCCTCCATCACATTGCCCCACGGATGCATAAACACATTTGAATTTAAATAATTGTAATAGCATTTGACAAAATTCAAATACAAATAATTGTCATGTTTCACAAAAACTGAAATAACTAGCAATTAATTTTCTCTGATTATCTTTTTATTATGGTTGGTAAGCTCTTTCATGAAAATTTTACACAACAAAAGACACTAGAACTTTTCCTGAAAATGTTTCTTGGGGGAGAATTACAGTCTTTCTCTATCAAATTAAGATATTCAAAGAAAAATGAACAGAAACTCATGCTTTTCTCTCATATCCCTCAGATAAGACCAGAAAATACATTTACTTATTATTTAAGGAAAACAAAGGGAAATAAATAAGTCATGGGGGACTGGGGACTTAGCTCAGTGGTTTCGCCCCCTACTGTGCAAGCGTAGTGACCTGAGTTCAATCCACGGTACCAAAAACCAAAAAAAGTCATAATATATCATAGTAGTTATGAATAAAATCTAAATTCATATCAATATAAAACACATAGAGCTAAAATTAGTAGGAAATTCCTGCTTATTTGAAACTTTGATCGTTTGGATGTAAATTTAATATTGGTATCATGAAGTGAACACATGACGATGAATATCTACAGAGAATTCACAATACACAAAACATGCATTTGAAAGTTTCATTTATAATTCAGTTATTTGGAATAATGGCATGTTGTTTCTACAGAAATATTTTTTTAAATTTGCAGATAAGTTCATTGCTCATACTACTAATGCTTCTGTTGGATAAAATCACTATAACACACTTTACATCTACGGAAGAAAATTAATGTAAACTCAATAATAATACTTTACTATGGAATAAAAGTATTATTTTACGTGTTTATTTCACAAATTAGAAAGTTACTAATAAAAATAAAATTTAAAACAATAGGCAGAACTGAAAAAGGATCAAAGACAAGATGTCTTTGTTAGAGTTGCTGAAGACTTATGTGCAATTTCAAGGACTGCAAACATTATTTTAATGAATTATGTATTTTATCAGTATATGTTTTCAGTATGTAATGATTACTTTTATTGTGAGGAATTTGCATATGTATGTAACATATCAATTCACTGTTCTTCCCTTCCCCTCCATCTCTCTGCTGCCTCCAACTCTTGATTCCCTTCCCATTTTAAAAAGATCTCTCTACTTCCTGTAATCTATCCTTTATTTTGCACTTTATTTATGTTCTGCATTTCTTACATAAGAGAAACCATGTAATATTTAAACTGGTGTGTCTGATTTATTTCACTTAACATTATGATCTCAAGATACACCATTTCAGGGCCGGGGATTTAGCTCAGTGGTTTCGCCGCCTGCTGCGCAAGCGGAAGGACCCGAGTTCGATCCCCAGTACCAATAAATAAATAAATAAATAAATAAAATGGCATGATTACTTTAAAAAAAAAAGGTACATCATTTCTCTACAAATGACTTGTGTCTATCATTCTTTATGGCAAGGCAGTACTCCACTGTGCATAAATACTACATTTTCTTTATCTGTTCATCTGTTGATAGACATATAGGCTTTTCAAGATTTACCTATTATAAATAGTGCTGCTGTAAACGTGGTTATGCATATATCATTGTAATATGTCTTTAACTCTTTCAAGAAGATTTCTAGAAGGGGAATAGCTGGGTTAGATGGAATTTCTATTTTTAGTTTTTTGAGAAACCTCCATACTGATACAGTGATTGTACTTGTTCACACTCCCACCAACAACGAAAAAGGGTTTCTTTCCCCTGCAGCCTCACCAGCATTTACAATTTGATTTTTTGATAGCTATTCTTTCTGAAGTAAGACAGTATCTCTGTGTTGTTTTAATTTGCATTTCTCTAATGCCCATCAATGTTGAACATTTTTTCATGTATTTATTGGATATCTGTACTTTTCTGAAAAGTGACTATTCATTTTTGATACCCATTTTTTATTGAGTCAGTTTTGGGATCATTCTAATTTTTTTGAGTTCTTTACTTATTTTTGGTGTTAGTCCTCTGTCCAAAGAATATCCAGTAAAATTTTTTTCATCTTCTGTAGGTTATCTCTTCTCTGTTGATTGTTTGCTTTGATGTATGAAGCTTTTTAATTTGATATGATCCTGTTTGTTTATTTTTAATATTTCTTGCATCATTTGGGGTTCTATTCAGAAAGTCCTTGCCTATACCTGTCTTTTGAGAGTTTCACCTATTTTATCTTCCAGCAGATTTATTATTTCTGTTTTGTTTGTTTGTTTGTTTGTTGTTTTTTGGTACCAGGGATTGAACTTGAGACCTTGCGCTTGCGAGGCAGGCAGTGGGATTCCTGAGCTAAATCCTTGGCCCAGTATTTCTGTTTTAACACTCAGATCTTTGCTCCACTTTGATTTTAGTTTAGTACATGGTGAGATATATAGATCTAGACTGAATCTTCTACATGCAGATATCCTATTTTCCCAGCACCAATTTTTTTAAAAAACAATCTTTCCTCTAGTGTGTATGTTTTATGCCCCTTTGCCAAAGATCAAATAGTTGAATGTATCTGGAATTGTTTCTCCTTCCTCTAGTCTGCTTCATTGATCCACATTTGTCAGTACCATGCTGTTTTTATCACTGTAGCTTTGTAATCTTTCAAAGCTGAGATTGTGATGCCTTCTGCTTTACTACTGTTACCCAAAATTCCTTTTGCTGTTTTGGGTCTCTTCTGGTTCGCTATGAAGTTTGGATTGTTTTCTTTAAATGTGTGAGAAATGCTCTTGGTATTTTGATTGCAAATGCATTAAATCTATATGCAGTATGTCCCCAACTTACGAACGTTTGAGATATGAACTTTCACAGATAGGAATTGACCTCACATTATGAACATTTGTCGATGCAAACAAATCATGGAAGTAGCTCATGTGTCTGCTGGACCGTGTCACAGTTGTGCTGCTGTGTGCTTATTGTATAATCAGAGCGCAACATGTCCAGGAGCAAGCAGAAAAGCAGTGGAGATATGGGGGGATGTCTAGGAAGCACAAAAAAATATACACTCTATATTTATGTCAAAAGTGTATAAGACTCACTCTGTCAGGCTTACTAAGGAATCCAACTCATGTACATTCTCCCAGAACAGAACTGGCTCCTAACTTGGGGGCTTGCTTATCAGTGTTGGAAGTATGGAGATTTTGACTATATTGGTTCTGAATGTCCAGGAACATGGGTTAACTTTCCATTTTCTGATGCGCTTTTCAATCTCCTTTTTCAGAGTGATGTGATTTTCACTGTCAAGGGCTTTCATTTCTTTGGTAGGGTTAATTGGTAAGTATTTAATTTTTTATCCTATTGTGAATAGCACCATTTTTCTAATTTCTATATCAGTGTGATCATTATTAGTACATTGGAATGTAATTGAACTTTGTTTTTGACTTTGTATCCTGCTATATTTATGAATTTGTTCATTAATTTTAGGAGTCCTTTAGTGAAATTTTTTTGGTCTTTTAAGTAGAGGATAATGTCTTTTGCAAAATAATGATACTTTGATTTTTTTCCTTTCCTATATGCATTCCTTTTATTTCTTTCTCTTGTCTAATTGCTCCAGCTATTATTTCAAGGGCTACGTTAAACAAGAGTGGTGATAGTGGGCATCTTTGTCTTGCTCCTAATTTTAGAAGGAAAGATTTCAGTTTTTCCCCCATTTAATTTGATGTTTGCAATATTTTGATTCTAAATGCCTTTCATCATAGATAAGGGGTCTGTAAAAATTACGAGAACAAATATTTTTTTCCTTAAAAATTTCAGATTTACAAATGATACAAGTAGATTTTTCAGAAGCATATTTATAGATTATTAGTTATTGACTGTAAAATGTAATGGAGAAAAAAGAGGGTGAGAGAACTAGAGAGAGAATGATTATTGCAGGGAGGAAATTTATAAACAAGCTTTGTAGAAAGGTTTGGAAACAAAAGAGAATGCCTGAGAAGAAACCATCAAGATAAATCCAGAATTGTATATAATCCTTTGCCAGAAGAACAAGCAAATATTGGAGTAAAATAGTTGCGTGCTTGTTCTGTCAGCAGTTTACAGTGTAGCAGGGGTTATTTCCTTACATTTAGGTTGTCAAACAGCAGATATGAGAACATAAACAGTTGTTCTCAGCAGTGGAAAGCTCTGTGGTGATGTCCATATTGAGCCTTTCAGACTTGTGGGTAGAACACTTTTGCTTG
>NW_004624731.1:31968063-32087582 GCF_000247695.1 Heterocephalus glaber | reverse complement strand
CCCTCTCTCTCTCTGTATCAGGCATTGGGTTTTAGCATCTTGAGACTGTTTCTTAATGTGTACAGCAAGAACTGAATAATGGTAAAAAGGAGGTTTGACATTCCATTCAGACATAATGCAGAGCTATCCTGTTGCACCTGCTTTTATGTACTTCAAAACTTGTTTGATTTCTTGGTTTCTATCTGACAGAACACCCAGCAGGAAGTCCAGAGAGACTCTCTATGAATAACCTTTTCCCTGTAATGCAATAGTGCTAGGCCTGGTCCTTAGGCGGTCATCTTCAATTAAACAGTGGCTCAATCAGTGTAAAGACAGCCTTCATATTGTTACCATAGAAAAGTTTCTCCTTTGTGACTAAGCCTTTTCCAGCTGTTGAAATGTTCACCACTCACTGTTTCTGCTCCTTGGAACCCACTCTGCTTTCTTGCACTGATGCATATACTGTATTAGTAATTAATACCGTTAGCTTTATAATTAAAAAAAAACCTTTTGCCTTTACACTCAGGGTGATAATGCTGCAAGTAAAAATTAATTAAAATGAGATGAATTGCCTTCAGTTAAATGAAACAGAAAGAGAAAGGGAGGAGTAGAGGGAGGGGGAGCTTGCAGAGTTTGTAGCCTTATTAATGAAGCAAACTGAGGAGGTTGGCCTTCAAATTCCTTCTGACTCTCTGCTTTATGTTAGAATCTGGCTTAATAGAGCCCAAAATGATCAGTTGATAAAGGAATACAATGAGGCTACAGTTTTCCTTGGTTTGGCTATAGGTCACTATGAAGGCCACCCACATGAAGGCCCATGTTTGTTCAAGCCCCCCTCCAATTATCATGTAGTAGACTGCTTGGAGTAATGGGCTGTGAAATTGGCTTTTATATTATTATTAATTAGATCTGATGCTTGATTCTTTAAAAACACTCGATGCACTTAGAAGGTTTGTTTTTTTTATACAAGACATAGTTCTGGAATTGATTATAACAGCTTGAGTAAGATTTCGACTCCTTCCCACCAAGGTGAAACAAGGGCCTACTGAGAGCTAAGTTCATTGTTCTCTAAACCGATTTTCTGAAATTGTCTCCAATTTCTATCTGAGGACCACAGCTTCTTTTCACTTAGTGTAATGTGCTAGCAATGTCCTAAAGTGCATAACGGACCAGTGATCAATCAGTCAATAAATATGTGCTTAATGAGATCCTCGTACATACCCTAGGACTATGTTCAGTGCTTCAAGGAGTGAAAAGCACAGTTGTTATCATCAAAGAATTGATACATTTACTAGGAAAATAAATGTTATGTCTCATCTATCACTTAGAAGTGAGAAACTAAGGGCTAAAAGGCTTAGTGCTGTGAGTGAAATGAGGGTTGTGTTGAAGAGTAAGGACACCGTGGATCAAGGAAGCCAGTAATGATTTCAGGGAGAGAATGAACCCAGGAAAGGGGCACAGTCAAGGAGAAAACAGTTTTGACAGTGACTAAGAACACAATCTTTATATATTTCAGTTATCTGTCAAGGGAGTGGAAAATGCTTTCAGCAGGTAAATAATTACAAAATTTCCTTGGCACTCTTTTGAATTCTAACAATATATGGAAGACTTTTTGGTTGTTTGATGTTCTAGAGTTTAACACCTTAAAAATTCTACCTTGTTAAGCTTTGGGTCTCAGGTATGCTTCCATTCCATTTTCAACCAGAAACATACTCCTACAGCTTATAAAGGTAAATTAGTAATTGCTTCATCTTTTGAAGTTAAGGCCCTGGTTGTGGTACATGAAATAAGCAAATATGGAGAAGTACACATGAGGTGACAATGCTCTGCATGAGTTTTGATGGTTGTACAAGAAAAGAGGATGGGGAGCCTTCGAATAGCTGAAACTACTAAACATATTCCTCCAAATTCCACAACTATTCCATATTTGGGGGCCATTTCACTAGCATCACCAGGTAATAGCTTTCCAACAAATCGATAGTAAGTGTGACCATATGACTACTTCTTCTCCTTCTGTTCTCAATCCCACAGATTGTAAAATTAGATCTCACAGGTCTAAATTGACATTCAGTTAGTAAAACCATCTGTATGATAGCAGCCCCACCCCCATCTGCCGTTTCACTTCTTGTAGTTTCATTTATCCTTGCTCAACCATGGCACATGCACAGGGCAGATACATCTCTCCCACTAGCCACTTAGTAACTAATTTGGTTAGCAGATCCATTGTGACAGTACTGGGGTGCTTTGTCCAAGTAGTAGTCTAAGGCTACATCATGATGCTTACATCATTTACTCTCCTCAGCTTCTCATGCAAGCATTGTTTCATCTTCCATCATCAGAGTACAAGAAGGCATTGCAAGAGACAATTCACATGCATGTAACTTTTCTTACAGTATTTTGTTATAATTGTTCTATCATTGTTGTTAATCTTTTATTGTGCCTAATTTGTAGGTTATTATAGGCAGGTAAAGGAAGAAACAGTATAATTACTGTTTGGTTCTCTCTGAGGTTTTAGCTATTCACTGGGGGTCTTGGATGAATAAAAGAAGACTTATCTTTGTACAAGGGGATTTAGTGAAAAATACCTTAAACTTCAAACATTTAGATAAAAATGTTAACTTGATCCATGCAATACCTAGAAGGAAAGCCTGCAGCTAGTCAGTTCAGCTCTATAGGACTTGACCAGATGTTTTATAAAGATCCTAGTTTGGCTGTGTAGCATCTGCAATTTTCAAGTAAAGGAAATCAATCTTAGCTCCAGCTAGTTAAGTGTGAGAAAGAGACAGTTTGAGGAGCGTTTCTTTCTTTCCTTCTTTCTTTTTTAAAGCAGCTGGGTAGATTTGCTGCCAGAGGCAAGGAAGAACCTACTCTCAATTTGAGCACAGGTCTTAAACACCGAAAAAGTAGCACTATTAAGTTAAATGATCCTAGCTGAGTTTTGATGGATTTCAGATGGGCTTATGGCCAGCTGCTGAACTATTCAAACTAGGAAGAAGACTCTCCCAATTGGAAGAATTCTTTTGCTGCTTTAGTAAGAAATTAGCAACCCAGGAGAATTTATTTAATGTCCTCTACTTGCCTTTGTGATATATGTCAACATACAGCTAACGTGCACTGTTGAGTCCTTTTCCTAGCTGCCCTTGATCATTGCTCAGAACTTTGTAGAAAAGAAAGCTGCCATTAACAACTTGTGAGTGTTCACAAGAAAAAAAATGCAGCCATATTTTAATGAAGAAATGATAGACTAGATTATATTTATGACAAAAGATGAGCTTAAAGTAATGAAGCAGTGCAGGGAAAAATGGGCCAAAATAGAAATGATAGTATATTACTACTTTAAGGGGAATTACCAATATCCTGTGACCTCTATGAATTCCACACTGCACTTTGATTTTTAATGGTCACATCCTTTATTTGATTTTCTTCTGCTCATTCCAGAAGGCTTAGCAACATGCTCTATGAGCAGTAGACTCCTCTGACTGCTTCTTAGACTCTCCACCTGAAGCAATGGACTTACAATCTGGTCCAAGCAAAGAACTGCTGACTGGCCACTGGCACCTGTGCAGCCACTGGCTCATATACCTTCAGGGTTGGCACAATGGTACAGGGATCCTGGGGTCTGCTGCACAGGATGTAGCTTGTCTTGATGCATATTCTTCCTGTGATAGCTCAGTTTTCTCCTGTTGTGGATAGTGAGGAGGAGGGGCTATTCTTCAGTTTCTACAGGTCTAATTACAGATCCCATGGATTGGAGAATACAAGCTTATTCATTTTTTATCTTAAATTATCTTGGGATATGAATGTTAGGAGAAAAAAGAATGAAAGGACATACACAGAGAATAAGTCATGAAATGACCAAATGATGCCTAATAGATAAGAAGTGGAAATTGGCAAAAGAAACATGGTGAAGCACATGGGAGCCAGCTTCGAGATATCATTCCTTCATTCATTTGTTCATTCATTCATTCATTCACCTATGTATTAAATGCTGTTACCACCAAAGGAAAATTATTCTTGTTTATTCTATCATAAAATTAATATCAGAGATGACTGCATGGGAATCTAATGGAATAGTTTCATTAGAAATGAAATAAATTTTATTCTAAAAGTATTAAGAGGAAGATAACACAAACAAGGTCTCTTCAGAAAAATGAAATTTTTACTTCCTCATTTGAATTTTTAATTCTCTGCTATCAAATTGAGGCCATGAATACCTGGATTTTTGATATTACAAATGGAAATAGGTATGTTTTACAGATCTTTTCTTCTATTACTTTCAATTTTTAAGTACAATGAAAATTCAAAAATTAATTTCCTAGAACATGTGGGTTCCTTGAGATTTTTTTTTCTTTTCAATTTTTATTTTTACTGGGATATGTTTTGCAGTATATAATCAGTACATTACTCGTGGGAAGTTGGTACACATTCATAAAACATCTCAATTCTTTTGTCATCTCTTTACTCTCTCTCTCTCCCCCCCTCCCACCATCAATCTCTTGGTACCTTCCCTTTTGCAAAAGATATATCTGCCTATTATTATTTATCTTTTATTTTGCTCTTCATCTATATTTTGGAGTTCTCATATAAGAATCCTTGTGATATTTAAACTTTTGTGTTTGATTTATTTTACTTAACAGTATGGTCTCAACATGCATCCATTTCTCTAAAAATGATTTTATTCTTCTTTATGGCAGAGTAGTTCTCCATTGTGAGCAAATACATTTTCTTATTCAGTAATCTGTTTATGGACATACATGCTGCTTTCAAGATTTATCTAGGAAATTTATAGCACAGATAGAAAAAATGTAAAACTTTAGAAGCTCTGTAAGAAAGATTTTAAGTCAATAGCTTGTATTTTAATATTCTAATTTTAATTTTATTTTAATATTATTAATATTTTAAGTCAATACCCAGGTTTTTTGACATATACATATCATTTTTAATATATCAACAATTATATTTGGGTAGAACAGATATTGTAAGAGATGGACTTTAAGACATGTTTTTATGGTACACGAAAAATTGAAATGACACTCAGGTAGCCCAATATTCAAATTCTTATTTTTGTCCACATGCATGAGAGTACAGAAGGAGGGGTATATTACTATGCCCTAAATCTGAAATAATTTAATCTCTTAACCTTCCTTTCTTAATTTTAAAGAAAATACTATGTGTTAATAAAGAAAAAGGAAATGATCTTTAAAAACATACTATTTTGAAGTGCATTTCATGAAATTACAAGAATTATTGCAAAAACCTGTTTTTCTAGATCAGAATAAATTCAATAAATGACTTTACTACAAAGAAAAAACCTCTACAATCTCTGTGTTTTTTATGTACTATTATTGATAGTACATATCATTCCTGTGGGTTACATAAAAACTGAAAGAGAAATCTTGTCTGCATGTATTCATCCAGAAGCTATGCTGGGATTTACACTAAAAGAAGATAATCTTAGTTTTCAGATTTTAGATCTCATTTCTAAAGACCATTCAGTAACATGTTTAGCAACATATATGGAAATACTAGCAGGGATGTAGTAAGTGCTCTGTAAATGTATGGGGTGCCTTATTTTATTCAGTGCATCTATGTATAGCTTGTGTTTTTTCAATCTATAGTAGTAATTTCCAAAATATAAAAGATAACACACAATGGAGCCTGATTCACTGATAACTAGAAAAAAAAATGTTTCTTTGCAGGAAGAAAAATTTTTTTATTCCTCTCCAAAATAAAATTTTATTGTTCTGAGGGCATATTTTGCTTGGAATTGGATTTTTAATTTTCAATTCATTATTTTAAATGGACTGTGTGTTTACTTTAAAACACAAAAGCCCAAAATGATCCAAGTTATATTTGTTAGAAAACTAGGCAAAGGGTTTATTTCTATTTCAGTAATGATATAAAAGCTAAAGCATATTGCTTCCAATTTCTATGTTTTGAGATTCATATTAACTCTAAAAAAGCAGCAAACACTTAAAAGAATGAAGACAGTAGGGCTGGGGATTTAGCTCAGTGCTTCCGCAGCCTGCCTTGCAAGTGCAAGGTCCCAAGTTTGATCCTCAGTACCAAAAACAAACAAACAAACAAACAATGAAGACAGTGATTCTCCGTGTTCAGTAGACCATTCTTGACCTTCATCTTGGCTTGCCTGTACTCCTGGTACCCATTTGATTTCACTTCTGAAATGCTAAACTACACATCATTGAGTCATAGATTTTTCACTGCCCAGGCTGTAAAGTAGGTAAAATAAATGAGTTCCCAGATCTTAAAGGACAGCAAAAGAGAGATGATAATTGAAGAAGTAATTATTGTACATTACATAAGGCTTAGTCAACAGCTTGTAAGCCCAGAAGTTGCCATTAATATCATAGTATCCATTGAGTAAAGTCCTTTGTCTTGAGATATTTGAAAGAACTGCATTATATGAATTCAACAAGTGTTTAGATAGAAGTCTGTTTGGGGTAGACTTTGAACATGTTACATCAACTATATGGGCCTTAGATTCCTTACCTGTAAAACAAAAGAACCACACTAGGTGATTTATAAGTTCATCTATGCCAAAACACCTATGCCTCCAAGGGTTTAATATTAATAGATAGATAGATAGATAGATAGATAGATAGATAGATAGATAGGAGCCATTTCGAAGTCTAGAAGACAAAAGTAAATGTACTAATGTCACTTTTTCATGATGATGTTGGCAATCTGCCTTTTAAAATATAATTTAGTTGGAATACCAGACTTAGCCTAGTTTAACATATTAATCAACTCCACCATCTACTCTCTACCTTCTTCCTCACGAAGACACAGGCAAGACAAATGGGAAGCTGGCATCAGTGTTACTAGTAATACATATAGCTCCTACATGAAGTATGTTCCTTTTATCTTAATAAAATATAACTCTTCACTGTGCTAGGAAGTAAGTACAACATTCAAATTAGTAGTAATTCAGTAAATTTTTTCTTTGGTATCTCAGTCAGTGTGAAGCTTTATCAATACATACATGCACTGGAAAATGAAATGGATCACCCAGCATGGTGCCAACTACATGAGCTCCATTAATGTCAGCTAGTCCCAAAATCACAGAGGATGTATTTCTAGAAGCTACCTGCTCCCATCCTCTTTATTTATCTTCATCACTGCTTAATGAAAACTTACACTTTGTTGAGACTTTTCCACAGATACTGTTAGCCCTGAGGCCTAAGGTTCGGAGAAGACACTAGTGACCAGAGGTCACACATCTATTGCCTGGGTCATAAACCTAGGCTTTTTAACCATGAAGCTCATTATTCAACAACAATGTTTAGAACTAATGGACAGATACAGTGTCAGAGGTGGAGAGCACCCACAAGTCAGTACAGACATATCTCTCAAGCAAGGCTTCTTACCCTAGGCACTGTTAGCATTTTGGGGTAATTCTTTTTTGAGAAAGGCAATCCTATGTTACAGGATGTTTACCAGCATTTTTCTGGCTTCGATTCACTAGAGAGGCAAAGTATCCACTCCTTCTTACAATAAGTTGTGATAACCTCAAATGTCACTAAACATGTCAAAATATTTCCCGGGATGCAACATAAGTCTAGATGTTAAACCTTCATTCTAGAGGAATGATGTATTTATTATGGCAACCTGATCAATCAGTCTTCACCACTACCCCTGTGTTGATCACCAGGCCTTTTGAAATCTTCCTGGTTCTCTCCTACCAAGTGGTTGGCTCCCTCAAAGATGCACCAAATATTTTAGGTTTCTATATTTTGAAAATCTTTCTGACCTTTTTAGTATATCTGCTGATTGCAATCCCTTTAAATACTCATCATAATTGGTGGAAAGGGTTACTTGTGTGGGAATGTGGGTAGGCAGGAGCTTTTTCTGAGTCCACCTGTCTGGAGCACTTGCCTTAGAGTCCACATCTTGGGTGCACTCTGTTCATAAAGGGAGGGCATGAGATCAGAGATCAGGAAGAAAAGCCCCTTACTTCTCATCATGTCACTCTATAAACTCTCTTGCCTTGGTCCAACAAAATCAGCTTATGGGACACCACTCTACCTGCCCATCCTCTAAAATTAGTTAAGGAAAGACGAACCTGAAAGGTCGTTACATATATATTGGTATGTTTTCACTTCAGTTGGAAATGTGCTCAATATAAAAATGAAATGCTGAAATGGGTTATATATTTTTAAAGCCATGGCACTAAATCACTCTACCTGCAGCCCGAGAAACAGACTGGATTATGTGCTTTTATTTTTCCTCTGACCCGAGGCATCATCAATACTACATCCTATAACCATTACCCAACTAACAATGTTTTGATGATTCATGAAGTGAGACTGAATTCAGCTTAGTTCTCCCCATGAGGCTAGACATAGCTGTGATTTTATAAACTATGAGTAGAAGACATGCATTTGTGTCATGTCACCTGTGATAGTCTATATCTAGTATAAAGAGAATCTATTCCAGTTTCTCTTCTATGAAGGCCGCTGACCTCACTATAGGACTATGAAATATATACAGTTCTGCATGGGGAGAATAAAGTGGATGATTTGGGTCCCACACATTGTGTGCTGCTGAAAGGTCAAGTAGTAATACAGCACACACCCACACAGGTTTGCACAGGAAACACACACACTCACACACACACACACACACACAGCTGTGTTTCTATATTCCTAAAGTTTACTAAACTACAGAAAGCTTAATTGACTTTCTCAGTTACGAGGCTTTGGAATTACAGCTTGAGTTCTAAAATCTAGAACATATTATCCAGAACATATTTAAAAGAGAGAGAAAAAGAAAAGATTAGTAAAAGAAAAAAGAAAACACCAATTGAAAGCCAGGAAGCTTATTACTAAATTGTTAAGCGTATGACAAAATACTATAATAAGGAATACATTATTTCATTCAGTAAATAAATTAACATGTCGTACCCTGAATTAAAAAAAAATTGAAATGTTAAATGAATGAAACATAACAGATAAATTAATTTGGAGAATAACTAGGAGTGACCTAGAGTACAAAGACAATACCTCATTTATTAGGTCAGAATTCAAAAAGTCAGGGAAATAAACCACAATAGCAAGATTTTAAAAATATATACCAAGTATAAATGTTTAAGTATTATTAATTCACATTAGAATCTATGTCTACCAAGTGAACCAAAATATCTGTACTAGGTCAGGTTGTCACAAGTTGACCCCTTTCATTATAGAAGAAATAAAACTGGTATTAAAATTTCACTTCATGAACATGAGATGAAATTCAGAGGTAAAAAAAATTGATCCACACAGCTGACAGAACCAGGAACAGAAGTTCATCAAATATCCTCAGTCTCATATCTGTAGAGCCTGGAACTTCAAAGCATTTGTGAAAAACAATTTATTGTATGAAAAAGTATAATTAAAGGCAAATATTCATTTTTCAGAAATGAAAAGGCATTTTAGAATCAGATTCTTGAGGATCCACAAAGAAAATAATTTCAGCATTAAGTAATATGGCATACCAAATGTACACGAAACATTATGACATCTTTATAAAATTTATTTTCCTTAAACAACCTGCAGACACAAATGTTTCTGTTTTCCTTTTTGCTCACTTAATCCCAAGTTTCACAGAGACCACCTTCCCTGTTAATATACTCCTTTTGGAAAATTTTCTTATTGTACAGTATATTTTTCTTTATATTAAAAAACTTCTGCCCAACAAAATAAATGAAATTATGGTAACACAATAGCAGGGTTGTTTGTCAAGTTCCCCAGGCAGATACTAGGGTGCAGGCCATTTCTGAGGGTTGGGTGCATCCAGTTGTTATTCAGTGCATGCACTCGTGTTCTAGGGCAGTAGTGATGAACCTGTGGCATGTTTGACTCAGTGGGCTGTTTGTATCACTGAAGGCTCTAAAAGGTTCAGCATCAGTGTTCTAGGGGCATCTTGGAAAAACTTCCAAACACTGGCCCTCTCCATAGTCACTATTAGAAAAAGAACATTTCTAAGAACATATCAGTAGATGTTGGGGATATAACCCTGTGCAAAGAACAGGAGTTTGGAATCCATGATCTTTCATCTTTATATATCAGTTTTATAATCCAGAACATTTGATAAAATTACCATCAGAGAGCCTTCTCTTCAGACTCAGTGTAACCACCTGGCTGCATCTCTCATGCCTCATTCAAATATTCATACTGCACATTCCCTCCCATGTGTTATTTTGCTCAATTGCTTCTATCTCTATAGAACACAGGAGCAGAAAACTACCAAAAGAAAAGAGTAAAATAAAAACAAATAGTTAAGGAAAAATTTCCAAAAAAACCATCACAGAGAGAAAGGAAAAATTGAGGTCTCCACAGATGAGTGCTTTTAATTAGGAAGAAGGCTGAGCAGCAAAGAGCTTATGCTAATAAGCAGCCTCATTTAATCAGCTTATTAAAAAGAAACATTTTTAATAGCCAAAACAGTTTCAAAAATGGTAATTATTAGAAAAGCATTAGCAGGCTGAGGGTGGGGGAGGGAAAAACCTGGTCATGAACTGAAATGTAAAAGCTTTCTGGATCCTCCAGGCAGGCCCAGTGGTCCTGCAGAAGTGGGACAACATCCATACGGGCATGTTTTGTGTCAGCTTCATCTTTTTTCTTCTGTAAAAGATTCTTTTCCAGGTCCCCTGCTTTCCCACTATTCCTTCTTTCTTTTGGGTTTTACTTTCTTTACTAGCCTGTAATCATTTCTAACGTGTTCTTTCCAAATACTTTTTCTCTTCCTGCTTTTTTGTTCCGAGGCTTTGGCTCTACTCTTTTTCCTCTAATAAATATGCTCTCCTTGTGTTCTGCTCTTTGTAGCTCAAGCATGTGCCACCGCCACCTATGTAACTTAAATTTTAACACGAATAAAGAAAATACGTTAAGATTGCTAAGAAATATTTCTAGTACTTTCATTCTGTCCGGCATCAGTTAGGAAAAAAATACTCCAAATGGTTACTGAATTCTATTCCAATACGGATTACAATATCAACATCCCTTATATTACAGTATGCTCCCGATATTACTGAGTTAGTCAAAGTCCAACGAAGAAAATTTAATTCTCTATAAATATCCTCAAAGGCAAAGGAAATTAAACAGAAACTTTATAAACAGAGGACTGATGAAAATGAGAAGCCAACCAAGGGATTCTGAGGCATCAGTGTGGCTAATCAAAGCAGGAAGCAACTCCTATTCTCTAGTTACAGACACAAAGAGAAGAGATAATATCACTTGAACCTTAAGGCCAAAGCTGAAGGTATGCAGGCTCCTCTTAAGGACCTACGGCCATAGAAAAGATCCCACAGCTTCCCCAAAATACCATCTGAGGCAAAGAAGAAGAAGAGAGAAGTATCTAGCTGTTCCTTTCTCCCACTCTCTAATTTTTCACTATGTCTTCCATTGGCTGAGACTGGCAAGATGACAGCCTAAGAGGAAAGCCTGTGAGCCATACCCATGGATGTCCAACTCCTTCCATGGGAGAGGAGGAGGACTCTGTGAGCACTGAATCTGAGGACTAGCTACCCTGGAACCAGCATACACTAACTCTTTAGCATTGGAAAGCAGTGACTTATTCTATTTTTTTTTCCATTTTCATTTTCCATATGTTAGCAAATTGTCAATGAGTTGAGATAGAGCCCAAATATGTGTGATACAAAATCTGAAATATTTGGAAATTTCTAAATTTTCACATCTTCACCACTAGATGCATGTTTTAGCTTTGAACTAGCTATTCTGAAACAGTGAGGGGTCAGTAATTTCCCTGGTTATGCTGAACAATTTTCTCTGTGTTGGTACAACTTAAAGAAAGTTGGGGCTACAGAAGAGTATTTGTGCACCTAAATCCTTTATTTATTTCACTTATCACATGCTCATCATATTGTTCTTAATGGCTATGGGAATGTGGTAAGAAGATAATGCAAGAATAAATTTAAATAACATTTCTAATAGTCCATTATTCCAACAACTATTTTTGACTTAACAGTAAGATTTAATCTACTAAAAGTTTTTGAGGATTCACAATTAAAATTTTCTATTTATATATTATACATCTAATAGCAAAAAAGTAGAACAGAGTAACGTAAGCTCAGTGGAATGGACTATTTAATTTTCCTTATAAATTCGCTCTGCAGCAATGTCCTAAAATTTTACAACTTTGGTCAAAAGTTAAGATCCCAGACATTTTCAAAATAAAAACTCTCAGTGAAAGATCTCCTTCAATTTCTTTCCTTCTACTTGAACACTTGTAAGTTCATCTATCTTTACTGAGTCACCAAAAAGTACTGTGTCCCTTCTCCCTGGAGACCAAGTATTATCTTGGCTCTTAGTCTTATCTTCTTTCAATTCTTCTGAATATTGCTTATAATACTTAGATTCTTTCCTTGAAATTTTCTACTTCATTTTCTTTTTAACCATAATATTATTTGAGTTTCACTCCATAGTATGATTATTCCCACATTTATGCCCATTGTCCTAAATCCTCAACACATAGCCAGATACATTTCCAACTCCCTCACCAGTCAGTCCTGCCACCAACATGTTCTTCATGGACTCCTCATCTTCCCTTCCAAAAATCCTCTGCTTCCCTTATGCTTATCAATTTAAATTCCAAAATAGAATCCCATCCTGGTGTCTAGAATATTCTTCCTCCTAAACCTTAGATATTTGCATCTTGCTTTATCCTCCCTTTTGCCTCAGTGAGACCAACCTAACTAAAACAACTTGAAATTACTGTGCAGTGGTTCTAACATGGTATTCTGTACTAATAATCTGCACATACTGTTATTCATTTGTTTATTTATGTTTTCCAGCTCCTCCATTAGAAAATTGAACTCCCAAAATAGACTCTATCTCCTCTCATGCTGATGAACAGTAGGCATTTAATAAATATTTTTGAATGAATGAATAAGCAATGACCTCCTTATTTTGTCAGAGACATACTTTCTTTGCTTCTGTTATGGTTTATATCTAGATATCCCCTCCAAAACCTCATGCAGTCATAGGTAGGGTTTTGGGGAGTAACCAGATTATGGGTGCATGATCCTCCATTAGTCCACTGGTTAGTTTAGTGTATTTCTCTGGGTGGATGAGGGACATACTAAAATGGGAAGACCCACCCTGGGTGTGGGTGGCACCAACCAATAGGCTTGTAGCCTGGATGGAATAAATCAGGAAGGAAAAAGAAAGTCTTGCTGCCTTTTGCCTGTCAAACCATGGACTGTTGCTAGTCTTTCATGCCCCATGCTGTTCTGCCTTGATACCAGCTGACTATGGACTGAAACTTCTACAAACAAAGACAAAAACAACCTTTTCTTCCTCTAACTTATGGGTATAGGGTACTTTGTTCAAGCAACAAGCAAGTAACTAAAACAGCCTTATTTTTATTTAGAGCTCTTAGCAGTGTTTTTTCCTGGACTACCTCAAATGGTCTGGACCACCAGCTTCTTTCCGGGAAAAACACCTATTACATTATCATGAAATTGTAGTTATTATGTAATTGGCTGAATTATGTCCCTCCAAAGTTCCCATGGTCAACTTTTAACCTTAGTCAGAATGTGACTATATTTGGAGATAGAATCTTTATTTAAAGAGATAGTTAAATTATAATGAGGTTATTAAGGTGGTCCCTAAACCAATATGACTGATGTTCTTAGAAGACAAGATTAAGATAGAAACACACAGAGTAGGCACTGTAAAGACAAAGACAGATGATGGCCATCTATGAGTCAGGGGACATGCCTCAAAAGAAATCAATCCAGCCTACACATTAAACCTGGATATTTAGTCTCCAAAACTGTGAGGAGATAAATTTTTGTTGTTTCAGCTACTCACTCAGTGATATTTTGTTATGGCTGTCCTTACAAGTTAATAGATATTATAAAATGCATCATTTCAACATGCTACTTAGTTTTGTACATGAAAGTATCTATTGTTTTCTTGTTCCTGAAAAGATAAAATCCAAATGTCTTAGGAATATAAAGCCCTTCAAAATCTTGTCCTTATTTTCCTGTTAGCTTTTAATTCCTGACCTGTTCATCCTATACCCTATATTAAAACCAAATAGAATTTCTCAATTGCCCCCACACGACAACTTTTTCATTAGTCTATGTCCTACTGCATACTGTGCCATTTGCAAAAAATTGTTTTTCCTTTCATTGATGAAATTATAATTCCTGTAAAACCAAAGCCAGTGTAGTCTCTTTTGTGACATAATTCCCATATCTTCTTAACAAAACTGTTTTTCTCTCCACCTGTGCTTTATTAGAACTACTGATATATATATACTCCTGCCAGACTATCAGTTCCTATAGGGGTTTGAGAACATACTTTATCTATCATTGCATCACTGTAGCCTACCAAAGACCTACAAGAGAATTTGTTAAATGAATGAAAAAGTGAATTAGCTAATTCAAATCCTTGAGGTACTATAGCAATTTTCCTGAAAGTTTTGATTTTCAAAGGAAATCAAAACTGAGGCATGTAAGTATTGATTGTAAAGGAAGATAGAAGAGAGAATGAAAAGAAAAAGGAAATCTATATCAAAAATAATATGCATACTGAGTCCTTTGGTCTTTTTCATTATGTTCTCTCTCCTTTCACTCCATGAATCTTTACACTGAAAAAAGAAAAAGAAAATGGGGAAAAAAAGCTCAAAAGTAGGCCAAAAGGTAGGTGGCCTACATTGTTGCTTCACTAGTTCCCATAGAAAAAGCAAATCAAAGAATATTAGAGTTAGAAGAAATGTCAGAATCATCACCTCTAAATTTTTCACTTCCCCATGAGAAAACCTCAAAGTTAAATAGATTTGACTGGCTTAAAAGCCAGTAGTAGAACCTTAATAAGTAGTAGAAACTTAATTCAAGTTTTCTAAACAAGGCCAGGCCAATCATATTTCTCTTTCACACCTTTGATAGTTCCCAGAGTTGAAAACACATTTTATTCTTTCTACTATATATATATATATAGTTTTTATTTTTAAAAACACTCTCTATGTGCCTAAAATTTTCTGTAGCTTTATGGTAATACATTGGAACAAAAATAGATATTAAAAATAAATTCTGCATCTGCAAAATTGTCCTTGATACAAAATGTCAGAAGTGCAATCATGTCAGAGAACTCATGACACTTAAATGCATGTTATTTAAAATCTCCATACCTTGTTCTGCAGAACAAACTTATTTTCATTTTTATGCTTTAATGTGAATGACTATAGCAGGCAAATGCCAGCATTCACAGTCCTAGTCCTAGTTTGTCTAAGAAAATTATGCCAAGCGTGCAGTGCCATCTGCTCCTGTAGCGATGCCATCCTTCCATTTCTCAGCAGCATGATAAACAACCCAACCGCACATCATCTCATTCTCTGAGCTCCGTAAACACCTCAGGGCAAGAGAGGAGGGGATGTAGCCCCTATGTCACATGCAAAATGATGCATATGGCAGGGTGGGGATGGGAGAGGCAGGAAATGAATACTTGGACCCGTGATGAATGGCCGAAAAGCTCCAAAAATTCAAAACACCCACGAGACAGAAAGATTTCCTCACACTTTGAAAATGTTCTGGTAGGGCTGATGACAGGGCAGGAAAGACGTGGTACAGAGGTGGAGATGATGTCCATTGCAGAACATTTGAACACTCATATCAGCTTTGCCATCACTAATTCTTTTTTATTTTTTTTGGTACTGGGGATCAAACTCGGGACCTTGTGCTTGTGTGGCAGGCACTGGAACCATTCAGCTAAATCCCCAGCTCATCACTAATACTTTTATGACCTTGGTCATCATCTCATTAACAAAGAAATGGTCAAGAAATGGATATGTGGTTAGAAAACAGGCTGGTAGAATTATATAGAATGGTGTGGCATTTGAAAATTTATTTAGGTCTTAGGTTCCATTTTTAGTTAAACATAAAAGAGAGCACATGAAACTGATCTTGACAAAGTAATGAAAGTTGAACAAATTACAAGTCTGGAAGTGATTATTATCTAATATTTAAATTGCTTCTGTTAATGTCCCTCCTTCTGTATTGAGCTGACTTCTGTTTCTCCATAAGCAGTGCCAGACAACTCACTGTTTTATCCTGTCAATCCAAGACTTTTCTACAGATATTCATACTGGCCAGACATTTTTCAATACATCTCTGTCACACAGCAAATGGTTGGATAGCATCCATGGCATCCCCTTAAACACAAATGCATAGATGAAGAGGTATATAGGAATGTTGACAAAACAAGAAGTGAATCATTCATTTGAGAATGAAAGACCTATAAATATGATATAGAATATAATTATGAAGACATTGGGAAATATTTTAAAGAAATGATGGAAATAACAGAACATATTGTAGAAATGAAGATGTTCTGGACCTCGGTAAGCTTATGAGTGAGTACAATCAGGGGAAAAGTGCTTCTATGGATAGAAACCTGGAGAAAATATCAGACAGATTTTGGCCTGGAATCAAGTATGGAACTGAGAAAGGAGAAACTTCACTATTAAGATCTAAATCTATTGTCTATTTAAAGTACATAAAAATTATACCATTAAACTTAAGTGACAGTAAAAACCTGGCCAATGGGATCTTTATCAGGCCAAATTTAGCTTCCTGAGAAAGTTACTGTGATTAGGGAAACAATGCAGACACCTAAAAGCCTACCAGAGAGGGTAGGTTTGAGTCTCCACAGTTGAGCGGAGAAATCACAAGAGACATGTTTTCAGGACATATTCTTTAAAGGGGACACTATCATCTGGGTAGTGACAGTTACCAAAATCTGTGCCAGGTCATGCACTACATACTAGAAATACAAAGATGAAGTAGACAGAAGTGCTATCTCCAGAAGCTCACAGATTAGAGAGACAGATTTATGTGCATGTAACCAATTCACTTGAGAGAAGGGAAGAAGGTGGTTCTTCTGAGGTAAGTTAAGAGATCGCTTCAAAAAGGGAAGTAGGATGTTAGCTTTCAAAGCTTTAAAGCACGAGCTGGATTTCAAGAACTCGAAAAGTGAAACAGGGCCATCGAAAGACGTGATATCTGCACAGAACTACAGGCAGGGAAAGTTGCTTTTTGTTGTTTTTGTTGTTGTTGTTTTCCCCACATCCTCCTGCTTGGCCTGGCAAAAAGACAGGCAAAGGAGACTGCATTGAGTTCGATGTCCTGGACAGCCTATTCACTTTCCAGGTTGGCCACTTTAGACTCTTTTGATGGCTTCCCTTCCATTGTTCATGATTTATCATGGTTCCTTGAGCAAGAAGCCAGGGCAACAATATATATAAATATATATAGGCATGAGCTCTCAGAATCTTCCTGGCATCATGTTCAGATCTTGCTGCTCTAGCCTCTAGGGCACGTTCCCTCCTTCCAGCCAGAGACCCAAAGGAAAAAAAACTTACATATTTTCTTGCCCCATACATTCCCAGAAGTGAGCAAAACTAGTTAATTTTAACCATGAAAGAAATCACTCACATCAGGCCAGTCCATGTGGCAACCAAATCGGTGCCAAGTTCTGAGAGGTAATCAGCGATGATCACTACACTGAGCCCATCAGCACCTACCATGGGAACAGTGACCTGCAGCTGGACCACATTACCTTGTACTACAATGAAGCCACAGAAGTCAAGTATGTTCATACGGCCATTTGGGTGGATCTAGAACCTGGGAGCATGGACTCTGTTCACTCAGCTCCTTTCGGGCCAGATCTTCAGATTAGACAAATTTGTTTTTTGCCAGTCTGGGCCAGACAACAACTGGGCGAAGGGCCACTACACAGTGAGTGCCAAGCTGGTGGACTCGGTCCTGGACGTGGTGCAGAAGGAGGTGGAGAGCTGCTACTGCCTGCAGGGCTTCCAGTTGACCCACTTGCTGGGGTGTGGCACAAGCTTTGGCACAAACACCCTGTTCATCAGCAAGATCTGTGAAGAGTACTCTGACTGCATCATAAACACCTTCGCCCAAAGTGTCCAACACTGTGGTGAAGCCCTACATCGTCACCCTCTCCACACACCAGCTCTTAGAGAACACCAATGAGACCTACTGCATTGAAGATGAGGTACCACAAGACATTTGCTTCTGCACCCTCAAGCTGACCATGCCCACCTATGGGGACCTCAACTACCTCTTCTCTGCCACCACGAGCAGCGTCACCATTTTCCTCTACTTTCCACGCCAGCAGAACACGAATCTCCACAAGCTGGCTGTCAATACTGCACCTTTCCTATGTCTCCACTTCTTCATGCCCTGCTGCGCCTAGCTCATCAGTCATGGAAGTCAGCAGTATCATCTCGGGCCCTCACAGTGCTGAAACTCACCCAGCTGATCTTTGATGCCAAAAACATGATGGCAGCTTGTGACCTACGACATGGCCACTTCCTGACAGTGGCTGCAGTCTTCAGGGCTGCCATATCCACAAAGAAAGTCAATGAGCAGTTGCTCAGTGTGCAGAGCAAGATCAGGAGCTACTTCGTGGAGTGGATCTCCAATAATGTGAAGACTGCCATGTGTGACATCCCGCCTTGAGGCCTGAAGATGGCAATGGCACTGCCATCCAGGAGTTGTTCAATTGCATCTTGAAGCAGTTCTTGGCCATGTTCTACCTCAAGGTCTTCCTGCAGTGGTACATGGGTGAGGATATGGATGAGATGGAGTTCACAGAGGCTGAGAGCAACACAAATGACCTGGTGTCCAAGTACCAGCAATACCAGGGAGCAACTGCAGAAGAGGAAGAGGATTCCAGGGAGGAGGTTGAAGAGGAGGCTTAAGCCAGAGTCCTCCCCACCTCAGGCCTCTCATTTCCTCAGCCTTCTTCACCTACCCCATCCCTTCATAATTTGGTTGCTGCCTCTTTTTTTTCTGCCCAGGGGCTGTAGAACAGTGCGTAGCATATAGTAGGCACTCCATAAATATTTGTTTGTTGGATGTCTCCTCTTTCTCTCTACTCTGGCAGTCCTAGATTTCTGTCATTTTAAGTGACCCTGTATTTTCTGCTGGCATCCACTTCTTACTGTCCAGTTAACATTTCTGTTTTCAGGATAATTCTCCAAGAAGTTGAGTCTCTTCTAGATCCCATTTAGAACCAGCCAGGTGCTGAAAACTCACATAATGGCCACATTCCTGAGCCCAAGGGGGAGAGTTAGAGGGTACAGGTCAGTAGGAGAAGAAGGATGGGATTTATCCATTCTGGGGCGGTTTGGGAAGGGGGAATCTAGGCTTTCACGTTCATTTAGGCCCAGTCTCAGCTTGAAGAGAGGGGTGAACAGTATTCTCTCCATTTATTTCCCTCCCAGCTGTCTAGAGCACCCCTTTCCCTTTGGAAGGGAAGTCTGCCCTTGTCTCTAGGCCTTTGGGAATGCCCTTCGCATCCCCACTGAGTAAGTGTATTGTGCGTAGATGCACAAGGCCACCTTCATGTTTGGGTCACTCCTCAGATGGCCAAGGAAACACCCTCTTTTTTTCATATCTCATCTTTTGCTATTCCCCCCATTTTTGTCCTGTTTTACATTTCAGATTTCTATTTTGTGTTGAACTTGCTGCCATTTTTCATATTGAAAAGACAACATTGCCCCATGAGCCAAAAGTAAATGGGAATTAAATATATATATATATATTATATTATATATTATATATATTATATTATATATTAGACATGAGTACACCCACATGTGTGTGTGAACGTTTTGGTCTTTAGACTGATATAATCCCCATCGAGTCTTTAAAACTTTAATGCCTAAAACTTTAATGATTCTTTTGATATTAAGAAATTCATGGGATATATTGATCCAAAGTGGGTCCAAAATAATTCTTCTGACTTCAGGATTAACAACTTACTCATGTCCTTTTCTCTGATTTTCTATTTGCCTTGGTCCCAACATGACAAGGCAAATTTGTGATCTAATCCTGGGAGCCAGTGCTTCTCAGAACCTGCCAGGAATGAGTAGATTATTTAATACCTAATATTTTGGGCACTACATAAACAGTACATTTCTAGCAAAGCAGTTCTTAATTTCAGTAAAATCAAAACAGGCCCCCTTGGATAATATTATTGACAGAAACACATTTATAGTTTACCAAGTGCTTCCACGTGTATTGTTTTAATTCTCCCACAAACCTAGGGTGGGCATACTATAAATCCCATATTATAAACCACGGATTTGAGATCTGGACAGACACCTGACTTACCCAGGATCTACTAGTTGTTTGACAGCAGTACACAGAAAAACCTAGATCTTCTTCTAAATGTTGAATTGCCCCAGAATGAGAAATGACATGTAAGATCGGATTCAGTAAAATGAATGCCTGAGGCTGAGAGCTTGGCAACAGATCCTATGCTGTATTTCTTCCATGATTTTAGTTTAAAAAAAGATGATCGTAACATTGTTATCTTCCCTCTATTTATTTCAAAGTAATCGCTCTAATGTCAAATTAGAGTACCAGGAGTTTCTTAGGCTTCCTGTCTAAAGTAAAATAATGCATTCTGCTATTGACTATGCATTTGGTTTTATTTCCCTTATCAGAAGATTGCCTGCTCTACCCTGATTTCTGTTCATTTTCAATGCATCCCTGCATAAAACATATCTGTGAAAGGACCATTTCTATATGAAACATTAAACCTAAGTTATTACCAAGAGTGAAACAACTACTTTTCATTCTCTCTTTTTTTGTACCCTCTTCTTTTGATACTAAAGTTGTGATGAAAAAGAGCAAAAAATAAATAAGTAAGCAAACAAACGAACAAACAGAGATACAAGGAAAAGGAAAGGGACAGCAAACTCACTGATTTCCATGTGCCTATCCATGACTTAGGGTGGGACACAACATCGAGAGAGTATGGAGATTGATTGGCTCATTCCTTGGGGGGGACCTGCCCACGGGGCAGAGGAGAAACTATCTACGTGTCTACACTGGTTGCCATGGTTTCAGTCCCCTCCTTGCTAAGACTGGCTGCCCTCTTACTAGGACCTGTGGCCTGAGTCAGTCTTCCTTTTTATAAGGCATGTCCCTGCTATTTACACAGATTAGCTGAAATAATAAATGATTGGAATAAATGACTGTTAATTTAAGGTAGAAACATCTTGACTTGAACATCAATTTAATTTTTGATTTCCCTGATGAGATCCTCATTCAAATTTCATAAACTCTGGAATCTGAATTGCTAATTCAGGCACAAAGTTTAGTGTTGATTTTTGGAAGAGGACATGTTAGTACAAAGAGACAGCAAGTATCTCAATAAAATGAAAGCCTCAAACAAAAGTTGGTTTTGGGAGCAAAAGCCACCCCAAAAATAGGTTACCTAAGAGGTAAATCACACTAAACCAAGTGAATTCATTACCAAAGGAGATGTTGTGAATACAGGCATGGGGAGGTGAGATAAAGTAGTGCAGGTTGAGCGACATATAAATTTAGTTTTCATTAACACAATAAAATATATGAGGCTGAGTATTTTTTTAAAAGAGGTTTATTTCGGCTTATGCTTCTGGAGTTCCAAGATGAGGGGCACCATCTGATGATGGATTTTGTTTTATCCCTTCAGAGTCTCACAGTGGTGCAAGGCATCGCAAGGCAAGTGACAGGGAATGTGTCCACGTGTATGTGTCTATCTTCTAGTCTGTTTCCCTCTTCTCAAAAAGCCACCAACTCTGAATATACTTAAGTATTGCAAAATATTCATTGAATTGTGCACTTAAATGATATCATATAGTATATGAATTATATTTCAATAAAGCTCATAAAAATGTTTTTAAAAAAGTCACCAGGATTTCAGTCATGGAGCTCCACCCCAATGACTAATCTCCTCCAAAAGGACCCATCTCTAAACAGCTGGATTAGGTTTCCACCCTTTTAATACCTCACGGTGGGGATTAAATTTCAACACAGGAAATCCTGGGGGACTCAAACCCCACCCCTATGGGAACAGGGTACAGTGGTCATCCCTTTTATGTGAAGACTGAAGCAGGCAGCTTCTTTAAAGGAACCAAAGAAAGCAGGGCAGACTGTTCAAGTAGTGTGTAATTGACACATTCCTCAGGAGGGACTCTTGCAAGGAGTGGGGATTTAGGCTGAATGACATCTAGGAAAAATTCCAGGGCCTAGATTCTGTGACAGATTTCAACTTGCAAAAATTTTAATTTCATCTTATGGAAGCCTTGATATGTTTTCACAAATAACAAAACTAAGAACTTAGCACTTAAAGCATGTTGTTCCTTTAAATTTGAATGGATAGTAAATAACACTATTTGTTAAGCCTTAGGTCTTTAAAGATGAAAAAACTCATTCTGCTTCTCATACATTTGACCAGTACTGACAAATCACCAGCTTTAGGCAGCCCAAGCAGTCAATGTTTAGTAAATGTCTCACTCAACCCCAAACCTCATGAATTGTTTAACATACAAGAGAGACAAAAAGCCAGTATTTCTCCTTGTGTCAGCTCTCATTAGGAGCATCTCAGCTCTTCTTGCTTCTAGCTAGGAACAACATTAATATTCATTGTTCTTAAACACATAGGATCTTTGGGGAACTCTGTGTATACAGTCAACCCTGTGCCAAGTGTCACACCCAGTTTACAGCACAGAGAGACTTAAGTGAACCCCAAACCATTGGGACACACTTGGAAGGGAGGGCAGTCGGCAGACATCTGCCACCATTGGGCACAATTCTAATGTTAGGAGAAGAACTCAGTAACCTCACACCAAGAAGGAAACCTTATAAAATCTGTTGTGTAGAGAAAGACAGACCTTTTGAGGTATTCATTTACCCCAATCATATGGAAACTGGCTTTAGATACTCAGTGACCTACAAGAGAGATGCTTATCCAGCCTTTGTAGTAGCTGAAGAATTCATCATCACTTTGTTTCTCAAGATGCCTCCCTCAATAGTTTATGGGGGGAAGAGACCCAAAAGACACAATATGAGAGAGGTGATACTCATTTTATAAGTCCTTGTGATTCTAAGTAATTAAACATTTTTATTGAATAGCTTGTTTTTTTTTTCAGAAAAGAAAATATCTTATTGTTATGAATGGGAATTACTCAAGGAAAACTTTGCTGCAAAAATGTCTACCTAACAGGAATTTAACTCTACATTTCTATAAATAGTATGATTTCAGGTGATGTCACAAATATCACCATGAACTTAACTATAAGAGATTATTTTTCTGCTTTACCTCCAGGAAGGCTGAGTTTATGATACCAACTGTCAAAGCCTAGATGGTACTGGAGGCATAGGTCCTGATCAGCAAAGAGAAAATGGTCTATTTTGTCTATATTCCCTGACCATCTTAAAAGGAGAACTTAAATATTCAATCAAGTCTATTTCTTTGTAGAATTCTTTGATTAACATAACCTTGAGCTAAACTATCAGTCCTAAATCTCTTCCAGTCTTATAGAATTACTAAAGCTATGGAGTACAACACATAACCCAGTCTTTTACCCCCTTTTTTTAACTTAAAGGTAGAAGCAGAGATTTTCCAGATATATTACTATTACAAAAGAGTCTAAGCAATAGATGCATTTTGCAAATGGAGTAAATATTGAAATAAAACACCCTTTGCCATCTGCACATACAAATCAGCCATATAATGTGATTTTCAGTAATCAGCTTCACCAATAGAAACACAAAAAATAGGAAGCAATATTTTCTATTAGTGACATATAATGCTCAAAGAGTTGTGTGGTCATTGCAAACATAAGCTAAACTTCCCAAAGTAACACATTTTTCTAGAACACTGGATATATGTGATACATACAGCATGTTTTTATTACTACTATTTGTCATTTATTTTTCACATATCTTTGCAAATGACAATTTATAGCAGCCTAAAATAAGTCTAACAGAGGCAGAGGAAAAGAACCACACATAATTTTAAGTATACTAAAGCTTAATAATGCTCTCTCACTTGTTCACATGAATAAAGCTAGTTTACAAGAGGCTCTACCTAGGTTCCTTTGGCAAGTGCTAAGATTTCTCATCTATTGTCCTCCACTGGAAATCAGCAGTGGCTCTGCTTCACTTAACTTAGAAGTTTTAAACTAGGAATAGAAAAAAAACATGAATTCAACAGAGTTTGAAATTTAGCAGTAGAGGACGACAGGAAAACAGCAGAATCCTGTGATTCAAGCTGCTGTAAGAGAATGATAGTTCTTCTTCCTCAAAAGGGCCCAGCAAGGTCATTCAGATTCCTCAATTCAGATTCCTCAATGCTAGGAGTAGCATTCTATACAGTGCAACGGCATTTTAAGGCCAGCAAGTTCTTCTCAATTTAAACATCATGGGTTTCTTATTACCTCCTTTCCCTACATTCCCATGATGCTCTTTCACTCTTTTATTGTTTTCTATTCAAGTAGATTTTAATTTTGCCCATGTGAGCATTAAAATGTAATCTAAACTTGTAATCCTGTACAGTTTTAGTGACATAGTTTCTAACAAGAGGTCATAAGCTCATAATATAAAACATGAGGTATTCAGAGTTAAAGTGAAAAAGGTCTGATGTTTTCATGTGGGTACTTAAACAGATTACTTGTGAATATTTTATTTTTGTTTCATTGCTTTTTATTTTTTAATTTTTAAAAATTATTTTTATGGAAATTGGTATGGAGATTCCTCAAACACTAAAAATAGAAACTCTATTTGACCTAGCAATTCTCCTTCTAGGTATCTTAATGAAAAAGTTAAAGACATCATATTACAGTGATACATGCATACTAATGTTTATAGCAACACAATTCATAATAGTTAAATCTTCCAAGCAGCCTATGAATGGATAAAGACAATGTATCTGTACCTAATGGAGTACTACTTAGCTAGGAAGAAAGATTAATTTGGTCCTCCACTTTCTATCTGCACTGATTGTGTACATTCTTCATGGGGGAATTTCAACGTAGTAACCTGAAGAGTAATTTATCTTTTTTTTTCTTTTTTGGTACTGGGGATCGAACTCAGGTCCTTGAGCTTGCACAGCAGGCGGCGAATTTATCTTTTAATATACACTGAATGTACACGGAATATTGTCTTGGACAGGGGCCATGTTACATTACAGGGTATTTCAAATCCCTTCTACTATGTAATGGAGGGAAAAATATCACTTGATAAATAAGCTTCTGCAGCCATTGTATTATCAGCTATCTGTCCATAAATCGCAGCTGACTGCACTCATTCAGATATTCATTTTTACAACATGTTGATTTGTAAAGAGTTTCACTTTTACTCATCAATGCCCACTTGCTTTTCAGGAAAGAAATATAGTATAATGCAGCTGGAACAAGAATAAAAAGTGAGTTAAACTAGTGAAAGAAAGCTGTGGTAGAGACTAGAAGGAAGAGGAGGAGGAGTAAAAGAAATAGAAGAGGGAAAAGGAGGAGAAAGCAAAGGTGGCCCAAACTGCCACAGTAAAGGTGACATTTAGGGTGGTTTCTTTCATTTCTGCCTTTTCTGGATAAACAAGTCCTCTCTTAAAATTTTCTTCTTTCAGTAATGTTGTGGTAAGGTTCTGGTAGGCCTCCAGCTTTAAACAAGTGCTATTTATTTTATTGGAGCTAGAAAAGGCAAACTCCTAACTGTAGCTTGATCCAAAACTCTGACTATAATTTGTTTAGTGGTTGGACTTCTTAGTTGTAATTTTTTGAAATAAACTTTAGTAGCTGTGGGTACTGCTTCCTAATTAATTTCTAAGCATCCAAAATTGTCCCCTGATGTATTTTTCACAATCTTCCCTTTATGGAAACTCATGATTTTTTTCCAAGAATATCGATTTTCACAATAATAGTATATAGTTCCCCAACCCCCCTTTTCTATTTTGGAGTATGGATTTCTGACAGGAATCTTACTTCTACTCTGCTTTTGTTTGGAGAAACACACCTCACTGATTACTGAGACTTGCCATTCAAAAAGTATCTCTCTCTCCTGCTCTTTAATTTTAATGTATCTTTCTGTGCACAGTATTTGTGTATGAGATGTGAGCCAATATTTTATCTTCATGTCCACATCATTTCAAAGAATCTCTCTATTCTGTATTTTTGAATCAAAGCCCTCCTCTTTTTTATCCATCCATAATCACCTGCAGTGATGTTTCTTTCAGTATCATTCTTATGTACTGAGACAGGACAATTATTGAATTGAGAATGAACTAAACAACCAAGTGTACTACTAACCAAAGAAGAAAATCTACAAGTTTAATTCTATTTTAGCAAATGAGTTAGGAAAAAGAATACTGGCCAGAGAGATGCAAAATTGTGTAAGAGAAAACAGGATGCCCTAAACATGAATTTATTGATGACTTTGCTGCAGCATAAAAGTTTTTGGTTAGAGCTGGCACCGTGTAGAAGTCCACAAACAAGAACAATTAGATTATGTGCCAGAACTCTCTTTCAACAGCCATTTCCAAACATGTATATTTATAGACAAAGAGAATCATAAAATTTGCACATGGTCTTCTGACTGCTTGATTATTTAACTTTAACCAGGGAAGTGAAGTGGAAGCCAATTTAATCTTTTTTCTCCCTTTTTTTAATAACTTGGTGGCACAATATTATACCTATTGTTATAATTTCCCATTCTTAGTTAAATTCCTAATGGCTACACACTCAGACTCCTAAAACCAGATGCAGGGGAATGTGGAAGGGAAAAAGCTGACTTTATATGACAGATAAAAAATCCTCTTGGAATAAAAATGATCCTAGGCTTTGGGGCAGGGAGTAACTTTCCAGAGGTAAAAAATGAATTATTTCTATTGTTAATATAGCCAACAGGCAACACCACACAAAAACAGGAGGTGTTGAAGAGTTCTTGTTTATTTTACTTATTTTTTAGGTAACATACTGAGTCATAATGGAAATAGCCAGATGCAAATGTGTTGTTGTCTTTGACCATTTTCCTTCATTCTGGGCTTTCCTTTTTCTTGCTGGTCTTTCCCTGTTTATCCAATCCAATGCAATAAAATGCATAATTAATTTCTAAACACTTCCATTGAGCAGTGCAATTTGTCAAGTCGAGTTGTTAATAGAATTAAGCTTTTTATCAGCGATTAGCCAAAGAAGGTAAAAAAAATTAATTATGGAATTATATGCCTCCCTGGTTCAAAGCCAGGTTTTGGATTAAATGTTCGATAAAGGTTTCCTGACAAGTTATAAAACATTTAGCAAAAGCTGCTTTCCCCCTGTGCGTGAAAAACCTGTCTCTGTGCAAAAGCAACCAGCCAGGCAAGCTCACAGGGGCAGACCTTTGTGCACACCAGTGTGAAAAGAAAAGACTGAGGAAAACACTGGTTTTCTTCCTCTGCTCAGGGGAAGAGACAAACTGTGACCTCACAGAAGTTTTCATCTTTAATGTTTGATAGTATGACTTGCAGCTTGAATGAAGTTGAAGGATTGGTTAGAAGGTGTAATAGAATAGTACTTTGATGAAATAACTAATATATAAGTTTGCAATCATACATAGCATAACCACAAATATTAGTATGAAAAAAAGTAGAAAGTAAAGAGTTGACAGGCTCCTCAAAATATCTAAACCTCTCAAGTAACATCCAGCTCTCTTGTGCCTGGGACTTTCTTTTCTTTCTCTCTTCTGTATGCTCTTCTCACCTCACTTTTCTCTAAAGTGGAGTAATTCAACCCATTTCATCTCACTGTTTCCTCCACTCCAAGCAAGGAAAAGGGTATGTGAGGACTAGAGTTGTCAGTCTAACTCTAGACTTGTCAGATTCTAACATTCAT
This sequence comes from Heterocephalus glaber, assembly GCF_000247695.1. The sequence goes on along the minus strand of NW_004624731.1, from coordinate 32,059,910 downwards.
GGAATCATTTCCATAAGCTCACAAGCTACTCTTCTACAGTAGTAGGATAAAGCCCTCTTTTACCTATTTTCAAGAGGAAGTAACTCTTTTTCAATTTTTTACACCTGGAGCTATTGTGCTTTGGGCTATCTGCTTCTAAAGCTCATGTTGGGGGCACTTCTAGTCTAGGTTCATGGTCTGCTTTCCACCAGAATTTTTATTGTGTTCAAGTAAAATTCACCCTGTGAAGGTCTCAATTTCTAAATTTAAGACAGGGATACGGGAGCTGCCCTTCAGTCTCAGATTCAAGCCTCTAATCTCGCTTTTTAGCAGAGAACCAAGCATCGAAGTTATAGGGAACTTTTACAGATGAATGCAGTGAGTGCACATTTACAAGTGGAGTATACCCACACTATGCATGTATTGAGAGGTAGAGTGAAAGAGAGGCTATAAACAAACAATATAACAAATACACTTTTTCTGTTATATACACTTAATCCTTTCTTCTCTCCATAGTCTTATTTCCTCTCTCTTCTGTTTTATCTGTTTTTCAAAATTTACTTGGATAATTTTTTTGAGTTACTAATCATATAGTATAGTGTGTGATACCTAATCTTGATTGTCAAATTGACTGGCTTAAGAGATTAGTCCAGTATGCCTCTGAGTGGATGTGGGAGAGTCATGAGGTCATGACCTTTTGGACTATATCTGGTGCCCAACCGTTTTTCACTTTCTTTGGGCTCTACTTCCTGGCCACTATGAAGTGAGCAGCTTCTCTTCATCATGCCCTTCCACTATAACTCTCCTGTTTTGAAGCCAATCAATCATGGACTGCAACCTCTGAAATTCTAAGCCCAATTATACTTTTCCCTTAAGCTGGGAATGTCAAGTATTTTATCTCAGCAATGAGAAAGCTGACCAGTACACAGGGCTCAGTTTGAAAGAAGTATTAAAAGAGCAGTGCAATATGGCAGTTTTATATAATAAATTTGAATTGTAGGAAACAATGGTGTTATTTCACTTTGTTATATAAAATTATAGATTTGTTCTAAATATTAACTATTAATTACAAAACAAACAATAACAACAAAAACAAACTATAACACAGAGTTTGGATATCTGGTCAAGAATTACAATGTATGATGTGATTTTTTCCATTTGAATTTAAGCTCTATAACCCCCAGGAAAATTTTAATCATGCTTATCCCTGTCACCTTCTTACCTATAGAATTTCTGATAAATAACAAGTACTCTATAAATATTAATCAAATTAGTGAATGGTTTAGTGAATGTTGGTTCTTCTTGTATCTTTTTTTTCTTTTACCTCTTCTATTAAAATTTCTCAAAGTATTCTTTGCTTCCTCAGTAAACAGGGAAATATATTTTGATTTTTCTTAGTGACTCAGAATTTTGCAGTGCCTCATTAAGTATGAGTAATATCAATTAGCGCTATGGCATTAATAACCTGACAATTATCAGGTAAAATGGAAAAAAACTAAAACTGATCTTCATTGACCCTAACTTGTCACCCTACTTTCTTTTGACTGATTCTTTAATTCCAGCTTGGTATTTTGCCCTTTATCTCATTCTCATAAGAGAATGAAGAATGTGAAATTGCATGGTCTCAAACTAAATTTAACATAGTTGTTGCCTTTCTACAAAATTAATGAGTGAATCTACGGATGAATCTGTCCTCTCCTAAATTGTTTTCCAACCCTTATTTTAATCTTTTTTAACATTTGTATCAATCTCTTTTGAAATTCCAATAGTTTTCAAAATATCTTTTATTCACTGAACACTATCAATAACATATTTAAGTGTGGAAATATCATTCTATGTTCTATCATTTTAATTAGGTAAAAAATCTTCAGTTAAAAAATTAATAATAAGCTAATATACTTGAGAATTATAATATGTAACATTCAAAAGAGAGTATCACAGACAATTTTTCTAAGCTTTGTTTTAATTAAATTTTTATGGAATTCTAGAAAAAAGCAACATGTTAAAAATTATGTTTTATAATTGTCTACTGTAATCAAGTGATAAAAATGTCTTTGGAGAAATGAATTATGTTTTAAGTTATAGCAGGTCCATAGTTTAAATCATTTAAGCAGTAATGAACAATAGAGAAATTATAAGGAAATAACACATCAAGCAAAGTAGTGGCAGCAGCAACCAAGCCTGCCTTTATATTTTATTCAGGCCATGTGCCCATTGGGCAGTGCTGCCCACATCCAGGGTGGGAGAACCTTTTAATCCCAACATCACACACCCTAGATAGAGCCACCTCAAAAAAAACCCCACCTATGGCCACATGAAGCTTTTGGGGGACATCTAGATACAAGCTGCAGCATTTTCCTTCCTGAAGATAAGCATCATTGCCTAACAGTAAAATACTATTATCATTTTCAGGGAAGTACATACATCTAAAATAAATTATTATTGCATTCTGCCTGCTGTAATAATGCAAAGATGCAGAGACCACTCCATAGAAGGGGGGAGGATAGTCTATCTCTCCATAAAGCTGAATGTTTTAGTTGTTTTTGTTTTGTTTTGGGTTTTTTTTTTTTGCTAAGGATTGAACTCAGAAGAGTCTGGCACATGCTGGGCAAGTGCTCCAATAGTAAGCAATATACTCAGCCTTAAACTTGTAATTTTTTAGCAAAAAGGTTCATATGTTAACACTTTGGAAGACTACTGGAAAGATATTTTTCATTAGTAAAAATTCTGTTTTTTTAAAGGAATTCCCCATACAATGAAGTGTTTTTTCTTTATTTCACCAAATTGGTAAATATTAAATTTTGGCTTGATTCTATCCAAGGACTGTCTGTTTTTACCAACACCCATCAGTTTATTCACTAATGCTGTTCAATATTCACTGATTACAAAAACAAAAATTCTGCAAAATTATATAGTTGCTTTGTAGTGAGCTGACAGGTTTTCTCAACTACATTTATTTACTTAATATCATGTCAAACTTAAATGCTCCTGTGATCCTTCCAACAAAATACCTGGTTTAATCAACTAGATTTACTAAAAATAATTAAGCTTATTTATGAAACATTGGGTTAGAGATAACAGTTACAAACTCATTTAAAATATGGTTTTGCTGTAGTGTTGTTTATAGGTGAAGACAGTCCTTAATGGCTATGCTCTGTTCATAGATAGCGAAGAATTCAGACTGGCTGATTTTTAGTCTTGATAGTCCTTAAGATAAAGTGGAAAATTTCACCAATGATTATTCTTATGTTCATTGTTTCTTATAATTATACAGGTGTGATTTCGTATTTTAAGGCTTATACCATGATAGATTATTTTCCTGCCTTTCACAACTAGAAGCTGATGTAATAACAATGTGCATAAGCCCACTAAATTTAGAAAGTACTACATAAATGTGTGTGGTTTCAGCCCAGTGGTTGATTTGCCACGATGTGATAGAATTACTTTCAGAAATACAATTACTTTCCATCAGTTAATTATATAGGTAACATGAGAATACTTTTGGTAACATCTATGTTTAATAAAAGAGTCTTTTTAGCTCTCTGCTCTCATAACAACTGGCTTTATCCTCTTCAGCATACATCATTACTGTCCTCTTTCTCTTTTTATTTCATCTCAAAATATTTATTTTATTTCCATACCATGCATCTTCAATGATCTCTTCTTTCTTTTTTCCATATGCTTTCCTCTCAGTCCTCCATCTGCAGTTTCCCAGGTTTGAATTACTGCTTGAAAAGTTATGCTTCCAAAATTCAGTACAATTTTGCAGGTTTGGTTTTGTTGTTTGCCTCACATTATGGTCAAGTTTACCATTTACATTCAGAAAGATAGTGGGAGTTGATTATTTTTCTGTAGAAATGAGTAATAAAATGTGCCATCTTCCAAGAATGCTTTCAGTACAGATCATAGTTTACTTTGTATTTAACTTTTTCAAAAGGCTTAAACACATACACTTTTTTTCATTTGATAATTGCTGAGAACACTTAGTATGAAGTAAGATTCTCTTAACTCTGAGCCTTTCCTCCACTACAATAACATACAGATCTTAACATTTTTTAAGTGAGCACATGACTTCATATATGCACATTTACTTTCAAAAAATATGCATGAATCGCTATACTGGTACACCAGTTATATTAGAAGCTGTGCTAATATAAGCGTAAGATAGAGAAAAACAAGCAAAATGGGAGGTAAAAATATGGAGAATTTCTAATAATTTCTTCAAGATCTCAGTGTATAGTCATCAGATCCTCTTTGAGAGCACTGCATGATCATCCAGGCCATTAGCAATTGCATTTGGACACCTACAAGAAGTGACCATCACATAAGAGGCTCGAGTGGGGGATTGGTTGAAAGAGGCATGGGTGGGACAGGACATTTTGATTGCTACACCAATATAATCCTATCTTGCTAAGTCTTGTCCCCTTTTCTCTGGCCTGAATGAGATCATGTCATTACTGAGGCAAAACACTTGACACCCAAAGTTAAAAGAGAAGGCCATTTATTTGCCTTCGGTTCATAGAGATTTCAGTCCATAATCATCTGGGTCTAAGGCAGGGATGGCAAAAAAGCATTGCAGAGGAGAAACAACATGGTGCACACAAGGCAGAAAAGGTAATAAGAGAGTTTAACAGCATCTTTCTGCCCATTTTATCTTATCCAGACTACTGGGATTAGGGCAGTGCCAAACTAATCACTCACATGTAGTGGTTTAGTAATTACACACATTTAACCCCAGCATCACATACTCCAGACTGAACTACCTCTGAAAAAGAAAGTCCCACCTCATCCTCAGGAGGCTTTGGGGGGTCATCTAAACACAAACCATAATAGATCAATTTACATGACTTACATTAGTAAAAGCCAGTTAGTGTGTATCTATGTCCTAGGGAGGGAGATAGAAAATATGAGCTCAAAATGAAAAGTGCAAGGTATTGTTTTTCTGCAGGAGATTGGCCTTCAGTGAAGAGCTCCTCTGTGAGTGTTTGTTGGTGGAGAGAGAGGAAGAAGCACAGATCCCACATCACCTATCACCTGGGGAAGGATGCAGTTGATTAACATGCTCGGCATGTAAAACAGTTTGAGCACAATTAACTTTTCTAAAACATATTCCAAAGCTTTCAAATTATATTTTGTGAGGTGTAATGCTATCCTATTACCCTCAGCCACATACACCTTGGTATCACTGCACTGTAAATTATTCCTTTGCCTCCTTAGTGTTTACACGTTTCTGATATAGCACTTGTAGATAGTGATCATGCATATTCCTTCCTAGTTATCATAGAGAAACTAGAGCTATTTTATTCACCTCATCTTTCTGCATGCATCCTAAAGTTCTTTAGTCATTTTTTATTCACTTCTTTTTTCATTTCTAGTTATCAGCATCTCTCCGATTCCTGGGGGGCTCAGACCTAGAGGCAGGAAAGGGGTATGCCAGATCGTGTTTCACCTGACTGTATAAATAGGGGCTGCAGGCTATAGCTTTCCTATTTGGTGATACCATGTGTCTGTTTATGGAGCCAGTGCTCTTATGCATGCACTTTTATTATCTTCACATCACAATGAATTATCAGCATGTCACGCTGCTATTTAGAAAGGTGTCATCGGATGCTCTCCTCTTCCTGGCACCCTTCCTCTTTATCTCAGTCTTTCTCATAGTTTTGAATGTCATTTCTTTCCAGTTTTGCCTTATTCAAAGTTATCTGTGGTTTATACTGTATCTTTTTCAGGAAACAAATTATGAATCTAGGAAATTAGAATAGTGTCCTGTATCCAATATTTCTGAAGACTAAACAGAAAATATTTGGTCAACTATGAACAGGTTCACAGAATATGGCTGGTCTGGGAAATCTACTTTCCAAAATGCTGAAGATCAGTTTCTTAGTCACTTGAACAGGTTGTTATTCTCCATTTCAAAGAAAATTATATATATATATATAAAACAGTTAAGCAAATATTTTAATTCTCTGTGAGATTGACCTCTATAACAAAAGAGTAATTTCAGAATGTGATGACTACTAAAACATCTCCCTAGTGAATCTAATGGATTCCCTTCCTTACCATTTTCTTATCAATTTTTCCTATCCCAAATAACAAATTATCATATTTTATTTGCCATTATGGGATTTTGAAGCCTACGGTATGAACTTTTGTGCTAAAAGACATCCCAGCCTGTCTTACATTTCCCATGCAACTATAATCAATAGTTACCACCTGTTATGTCTGTTGCTGTAATTGATTTGTTTGTATTGAATCTGATGGCAAATTTTAAATATCAGGGAGATAGCACTAATAAAACTACAGATCCCAGGTTGTAGTGTATAAAGAGTTCAGTCTTCTTGGGAATGGTTCTATATTTTAGGGAATAAATGATACAAATGCTGATACAGATAGTCCCTCAATCCATACAGTATAGACATCTTCAATCTTTCCATAAACATATTTTTGTGTTGATGTTTTGCCCATTTTTATCTGAATAAGATGTGCAAGCCTTGTCTGGGATTCTGGGCTTTTGGTCCTAAGCAACATGACTCAATTCACTCTGGTGTTCTCTGTGGGTACCAGATAGATGGAAGGCACTTTTTGGTGTACACAAAATGGAGCTATTAAAACTTATTTGGTCTCTTTTATCAAGAAACTTACCATTTAACAGAAAAGAATGTAGTAGTTTCAGGTTATAAATCATTCAGCACCTTTTGCTAAGGGAACAGAGAAAGAGTACAAGAGGTCACAGGACAGAGAGAAGAAGACAAACAAAACTTAACAAAGGAAACTCGAAATCATCCAAACTAATGGAGGGCACATAGGTTGCACTGGCTTCTTGGAGTACTCTGCTAAGTTCCTCATAAGGTGGGTGCAGGGATTAAGGACTTCAGATGCATTCATGGACACTGTATTAGTGAGTGTTCAGTGAGAAGATCAAATGTTCTTGTTTGTAAACTCTTAAAGCAAACGTTTTTTAAGGGAAATACTGTGGGTTGTGCTCTGCCACTGAACCCATCCTCACTGGCAAAACTGTCTGCTCTGCACTGATTAAAGGAAAAATGACACTCAGGAAATGAGAAAGAAAAATGTCCGTATAGAGTCATTTGTTCAAATGATGAAAAACAAAGATAATAAACAATGTGATCAATGCAAATACAGGAAGGTGATCAGAATAAAATATGTATATCCAATTGCAGGGATTGATTAACCTACCATAAAGGAAGATGGAAATTATTATAGTGACTTATACTGGGTAAAAATCATACTACACAGCTGTCCATGCACACCAATGTTTATAGCAGCACAATTCGTAATAGCTAAATCTAGGAAGCAGCCTGTATACTCACCAACAGGTGATTGACTAAACAAAATGTGGTATCCCTATATAATGGAATACTATTCTGTTATAAAGAATGACAAATTTGAGGCATTTGTAGGAAAATGGATGCTCCTGTAAAATATAATAATGAATGAAATAAATCAGACACCCAGCTTAAATACCATATGATATCTGTTATTTGAGTGAGGCAAAGCACAAAAGAAGAGAATGATACAGGATGGATAGAAAGGGACAAGGGGACAGCTCTTGTCCAATAGGGAAGGGGTCCAAGGGAACAAGGACAAGGGGTCAGGAGGAGGGGAAGGGGAAATGAGAGGAACCAAGATGTGCCGTGTACAGAAACCTAGCAACTCCAATCAGTGTGAACACTGTGCCAGAACATGAGCTAAGACAAATAATATCAACAAAAATGTAAAAAGGAATGGGGGAGCTAGAATGTGGAAGGGATGGGGTTTAGAAAAAAAAACAAGCTGTTGTATGTACTTGGAACCACCCCCCAAAATGATTGTAAACTGTACGAATTGCAAAAATGTACTAATAAAAAAGAAACTGTGTTTTGAAATACATGCTTAAATATTTTCATCTTTACTTCTCATTAAGCACATATCAAAATTTACCCCAACTTTTATTTTGCTTCTCAGCGAACAAAAATTTAAGGTTTTAAAGTACAGAGCTACAAATAGGGCTTTCCATTTATAAGATAAAGCTCAATCTCAACAATAATTTCATACAATAGTATCACTAATTTTCATCATTGACCATCTTTTAAAAAAATCTTTTGGCTTTATAGGAAATAAACCAGCATGGTTTTGAGACCAAAATTTTTGATAAAAATCATAGGAACCCACCTGTGACTTCTTCATTCAGAAGGGAAAGATACACACTCAGCACTTTTAAAGAATAAGAACAAAAGACAGTGAAAAGTACAGGTCATCTCTAAATAGCTCTGTCTGAAAATCATGGTGTGCTGCTACCAGACATGCTGTCAACAAAACATGTCACATATCAGAGTGCACTTGGCTGCTACCACCTGCCTGTCCCATTAAAGTTTAAAGAGAACAATCATCTTCTAATACTATCTTGTCTGCTAGTTCAGCAGACCCTTAAATAGGAGTATCAGCTCATGGAATTAAAGGGGAAGAATCTAAGTATACCCTGCTACCTTCTCAGTCTTCTTCTCTGCTTCTGAGGAAACTCTAACATTTCATTCTTTTAGGACAGGGAGACAAGAAAGGTCTCCCACTGTTCTTCTGTTTGATTACATTCCTAATCCAGAAATTATTTTGTTGCAAGTTGGAGAATTTTCGGGATTTGCTTATTTGCCAAACATGAGCAAAGAAGTAGCCCTGTGATGTTTCCCATAAGTTAGAAGGGGGCAGCTTTCGAGACTCGAGTCATGACTATAGTACAGCCCAATCATGCAGCACACCGCGCCTGCCAAGGCCAGACTCTCTGGGAGGCTTGTGTTTGCTACTAGGGATTGTTTAGTGTTTCTGCTTTGCTGGAAGTGTCAAGGATACCAGAGAGAAAAAAGATAGAAAGCTAGAAGAGATGATGGCAGTGATGGATAGGTAATATACTCCCCAGTCCTATGCCATTTTCCATACATTCATTTTCAAGTCTCTAGTCTACAATCACCCATTTCTCTGGTAATATTACTAGTGATTTGAAGATTGTTTTCTAATGTTCATATGTAGTTTCATATGATTATTTCTCTGTGCATTGATTGTAAGTTTAGATGTTTGGTTTGACAGTACTTCTCCTTTTTAAATAGATTTATAATGGTGTACATATTTTACTAAAAATTAGCTTTAGCACTTTGGATTAAACACACTCTTTTGCCTCAATTCTCCCAAAATACTCTGACACCAGACATGTGGGGCTGTTCTGTTTACCAAACAATTCTCCAACTCTGTGGACACCAGCTAGGTGTCCTATAATCCAATTCAATTCTTTTTTGTCATTGTTTTTGGTTTTGGTTTTTGGTTTTTTGTACTGAGGATCAAACTCGGGACCTTGCTCTTGCGAGGCTGGCAGCAGAACCACTGAGCTAAATTCCCAGCCCCACCTCAATTCTGACACCGTCTATCCGGAGTTAGCATCATATCCCACAGGTGAAGGGCTCAGGCCTACAAGGCCGCCCCCATCTCAAGTGCTAATTGTAAATCTGGACTTCCGTATTTCTGACAGACCTCTTAAAAATCTGACTCCCTCCCAGATTCCATAAGTTGCTAGAATGGCTCCCATCACTCAGAGAGATGTTTTCTTTGCATTTACTGGAATATTATAAAAGAGGATACAACTCAGAAACAGCCAGAGAGAAGAGCTGCACTGAATAAAGTACAGGGAGGAAGCTCTCAGGGCCCTTTCTAAGAACACTACTCTTCCAGCAGCTCAAAGTGTTTGCAAGCCTCAGCCTAGAAACTCATCAAATGAGTTAGTTCAAGAATATTATAGAGCTTAGCCTCCAGTCAGTATCTGAGGTGAAAGGTCTCAATTGTTTAATCACTTTGTCTTTCTGGTAAGTAACCCCATCCTGAGTTTCTAGGGAGCTCAGCCTAAATTACCTTCTTAGCACAAACTCAGGCATGATCAAAAGGGGTTTGTTAGGAATAACAAGACACTCCTGTCACTCAGGGAAATACTAAGGTCTTAGAAGCTTTGTGCTAGGGCGAAGGGACCAAATATATTTCTTACTGTACCACAACAGGGAATAGTGCATGTTCAAAGTCAGCAGAGTTGGGGACCTTACTCTTCTGAGGAAGGGTCATTTACAGAAAGTCCAAGTGATATGCCATATATTTTCTTTTTAATTGGAAAGATGGCACTTGTTTGAAGTAGATATGATTTCTGAGAGAGTAGAGGACTGTATTACTATTAAGGCTCAATGTGGGGCTGCATTCGGTGCTTTATATCATAACAGGTTTACATCTGTCCTTTTGATGATGTAGTAAGTTTTCAAAGCTGTATATAGAAAGCTCATAACCTGCCATCTGCCTTCCCCTCAGAACAAACTTGCTCACATATACCCTGCCAGAATCCGGCTTCCGTTTATATGCTCTGCTGCTCTGGTCATACTCATTTAAATACTTCTTCTTGGGTGACAGATTTCCTGGAAAGGACAATTTCTCCCCCATTGCCTTGCTTCGCACTAATGCATGACGTCTGTCTGGAGAGGCGGCTCATCATATTTCCCACAGGTGGGGAGAAAGGATGAGATTTAACTGGAAAACATCTCAGTCAGCACTTGGGGGTGAAATGTGGCCCTCATGAAATGATTCTATGTTGAAATATCAAGCCCCCATTAGAGTTCTTTAGTCAATTTATGACTCCAGAAGTTTTCTTACCCTAATCCTCCGGAACTAGGCTGGACTTATAATTTAAATTGTTTTAAAATACCAAAATAAAAGACAGAATGACAAAAAAGTTATTTAGCTCTTAATTATATATTGATTTATCTATATTTATATATGTGGTTCAAATTTTAGAAAGTTGTTTTCTTTCAAGTAACTACCAGCAAGAACCAAGAGAATAATCTCCCTTCAGTTAAAAAAAAATAACCACTGTTTTTCTTTCTCCTCTTACAGTTTGCTGAATATTTTGTCTCCAGGGTCACAATTACTTAAAACTTTATATTTAGCTTTAACACCCCTTTTCCTCTCTACTCAACCTTTTTCCTCTCTTTTTCCCTACATCAGGGGAAACTGCAGAGAAATACCACTTAATTATCATACCACGTAACTAATTAAAAGCAGAATGCTTGCGTATAGTATGCTAATGAGCTATTAAAGTTCTAACATGCTTTAATGACAAGACATGGGTTCCTATTCTACCCTTCACCTGGCTGTGGATTTCCAGGGCACAGCTAATGATGATGAGAAGGGAATTCATTATGCTACTTATAAGCCAAGAACTTTGAGAAAGTTCAGAAAGGCCAAGCCAGGGAATCACTCAGAGAAAGTGACACCTGAGCTAAAAACAAGCTACAGCTAAATCTGAGCATTTGATTTACAGGAAACTATGAAGTGTATGAGTATATGGCAAAGGGGGTTCAAGAAATTGTGAAGTTTCATTATTATTTCTGGTGAGCCCAGTGATGGAAGATGAGACTATTGAAAACAAACTATTTATCAGCTACTTATGTGTATGCCACTCTTCAGATTATAGTATATTCATTTGGAAGTCCCCCACAGACAGCCTGAAGAGAAACATAGAGAGAGGAAAGAAAATGATACAGGAAAAGAGGCAAAATGAAAAGAATAAGTACATATAATTACCTCTTTCTGATTGTGAGAAAAGTGAAATAAACAATAAACAGATAGTTACCAAGAGGCAAGAAGATAGAAGCAGTCCTACTAATAATGATAATACCTAGCCTTAATGTTAAAAATAATGATAACCAACACTTTCTAAGTGTTCCTTTTCAATATGGCAGAGATCTGCTAAGTACCTTAGATTTTACACTTGTTATCTCACTGACTCTTTATGACATGCCATCTGTGACCATTCACCCTGAATAACCTCTTCAATGGATTAAGAGAAGCCTCTCTGATTAGTACAGCATGCTGCTAGGTGTGCCTGGGTGGGTTATGAAGGTAGGGTTTTGGGTACCACACATGGTTTTTCTCCCATTCTTTTCTCCAGCTGTTCCCCTGCTCTACCCAGGCCCCAGAATGAAGTAGCTTTAATCTGGCACACCCTTCTGCCATGATGTTCCTCCCTTGGAGCCAGCTGTCTATGGACTGCATTACCCCAAACCATGAACTCAATTCAACCTTTCCTACTTTAAGTTGTGTCAGGTGTTGAGTCCAGGAACAAGAAAGCTAATAAACCAATCTACAGGGCACTATGTAAAATCAATGCAGGGTTCTAAAACAAAGTGTCCCAAACACTACTTTGAAGCAGGGATTCAAAACTAATTACTTGTGAAAGAGAAGAGGAAGATCAGCCTCCCTCTGTATACATTCAGCTGGAATGTAAGGCAGGTAGGTGTTGCCCTTTTTGATATTGGTATATATTTACACCCAGACTATAATAAGTGCTCATTAAAGAAAAATTTAAAAAGAGTGAAATATTACCCACGCAAAGTGAATTTTGAAGAGATTCATCACCCTATATTAAAAATAGTAAGGAAAGCCATAGAAAGGAAAAGTGACTTTCACATGTTAACATCACGCATTTTGGATCTGTTACCTAACTTGTAGCAAGCGTTATCTTTTTAATCAATGCAATCAGCATAGCAAAGAATTTTGTATCACTGTCCTGCCGACTTATTTTATAGTGTTCTCTCATGTGCTTTAGCTGGTGTCTGCTGTCAGTCACACAGAAGTTCACTCCCTTTCCTCTTAAGTATTAAGAGAGAAAAAAGGAGAAGAATGTATAGGGAAGTCCCTTGTTTACCAATGGAAGAAAATCTATGCAGGTTGTATTTGTGGCCCTCTGGGAATGCAGGAATTATATTGGCAAATATATTCTTTGGTATTTACTTCTACAATTTTCAAAATTACTGCATATTTAAAGAAACAATATTCTTTTCTTGAAGCAAGAAGGATATAGTTGGTAAGAAGCCAGGAATATATCCCTGGAGAACAGAAATGGAAGGAATTTTTCTTGGGAATTTGAACAGTATGAGAAATGGCAGTCCAACTAAATGGGAAAACATATTTGACATTAGATCACTCAGTGGGTCAACTAGCCGTGGTATTTCTGCTAACATATCTACAGGAGCCATGAATTTCCTGGTAAAATCTAAAGAAGTCCTCCTATTCAGTGGTCCTGACTGCTGAGAAGCCTGGTTCATCCTCTTCCACATACAAACCACAAGATGCTTTACTGTGTCTCTAATTAATGTCTTCAAGACAAAATGATGGGGGGATAAGTGCAATATTTTAATAAAAACTGATATGAATTTTAATATTTCTATGCAAAATTGTATGATTATCAGGAAGATATAAAATATCTGTAAGGCCATTCCCTCATTGATATAACCCTAGTGACAGTCTCTCTTATTAAATATTTAACAACTTGCAGCACACATATTATATACTTTGTTCACACTTATGATCTATTTCATTTTGGATCCACTTGAAAGCTGGATACTCATAGCTGCATTTTTGGAACCCTATATTGTGTGGTACATATACTCAACAAATAGATGCTAAGGTTTGAATAATGACTACATAATGATCTAATAAATGAATTACACCAATCCTAGTGGCTCTGCTATGAGTGCTGCCTGAATTTAATTTGTGTAATCCCATTCTGCGCTCAAGCTAACACGGAGTTTATTGCATTATGCAACAACAGTATCATTAATACAATTTTAGCCAGGCATGGTGGTACATATCTGTAATCCCAGCATTCTGGGAGGCTATGACAGAAGATTCCCAAGTTTAAGGCCAGCCTAGGCAACTTAGCAAGACCCTATCTTAAAGTTCATAGAAATGGGACTACAGCTCAGTGTAAGTGGGGTGTGTGTGTATGGAAGAATTACGTGATGACATAATTTATCATCTAAACCAGAACACTTTTCACTTTTGAGAGTGCATAATGGCACTATTAATTAACTACTATTAATTACTATGAGAAAATTGTTATAAATACGCAGGTTCAATTCTCCCATTGTTTAAGCCAAGGGAAATGCTAAACATTGTACAAATATATTTCACATGATGCAGTGGATTGCTTGCTGAACTAGTGGACTTAATACTGGCTGAAGTGATCTCAATTAGGCCCAAGATAACATATTCTTGAAAGTACCAGGATGCCTAATTGCTGGACCCTGCCCAAGGATGCCTTGCCAAAGGGCTTTAATTTTTAACGTATTTTTGAGGATTCCAGAAATGCTTCAGCTGTGACTTTTATGAGGGTTTCCTGTTTATCCTATTCAAACTGCAGACACAGAATATCATTTTACAGATGATATTAAGGGCAAAACCAGCCCAGTTACATCAACAAAACATGTCCTTGATTCATTATATAAAACAAGCAATAAAAAGATATGAGCAAAAGTGAATCCCCCAAAAATATGAAACTGGGGGAGCCAAGCGGTTGAGGGGGTAAAAATGATCAAAGTATATTATGTGCATGTACAAATCTGACAAAACTGATTAATCTGTATAACCAATAAATAAGATAAAATGACTTTACAATTAGCAAAATTTAAAGCGGAGTTCAAGTTCTTTTATCAAAAACTCCGAGACTCTGAAAGAGACTACTTACTTTTCCAGATTTTAGTTGAAAAATTAGAAGACTGGACTAGATATACTATAGATTCCTTTTATAACTAACATTCTGGGAGTTGTTTTCTTGAACCCTTAAATGGATAGAAATTTTTGTCATTGTTCTACTCTAAAGAGCTGATGGCCAAGAAGAGAATCAACGTGAGATGTAAGACAATTAAAATAGAATTTATCTTTTCTGGTATATGACATAGCTTATTTTTAGTACATAAACATAAATATTTTTTCATAACTATTTTTCAGCTTCAAATTATTCTCTAATATATAAATTAACTATACACCTTACTTACCTTTCAGAAGGATCACCCCCAACGGAGATGAATGACTTTTGTAAAAATGCCAGAACACTGAAAAATTCTGATCCTCTTACCAGTTTGTTTCACATTTTATATATTTTCAAGTGGAAAGTAACAGTCAAACTGGATTACATTAATAAACAGTTGGGGTTAGATGTTCTGCTAATATTGAACAAGAATATTTTATTTTCCTAGCAATAGGAAACAAATAGAAGCTCTTTCTTTCAACTTCTCATCTTCCACCACAGAACTATAATCTACTTTATGGAAACAGCACAAAAATGCAACTTGCTGAGGAACAACGTGCCAAGATGTAGTTAGTCAAAAAGAGAAGCTGGAATTTCATCACTGTTTTGTTGGAAAAGTAATCCAATGGCATGCAAATTTATTCTTAGGCTTCTTTCTGCTTCTTTAACTCTTGGACTTTTAGAGAAGGACAGGTAGAAACTAATGACAGAAATAAGAATGTAAAATGTAATATTTCTGTACGCTCTCACAATTGAATATGGAAAAGTATGGGCTGATATGCAATTGTGGAAGGAAAAAAATAAAAACCAGGGGTGAAACGGAGATAGGATTTTACAAAAGCAAGTAGAGCGAAAAGGACACTGATGTAAAAATGAGAAGAGTTTTAAGGAAGGCTTTTTTTTCTCTTTGATTTTGACCATCTACTTATGCTTAGGTCTCACTGAATTTCAGTCCCACAAACAAATATGTATATAACAAAAACAAATAAAGGAAGCACATATGTGTGAATAACCCTTCTGCTCCATGACTTCTTGATTTATCACAGAACTGAGACCAGTAATTTGGTATTTAGAGAATAGCAGAAATAACAGTAAAAAAGAATACACTGTAACACTAAGACTTGGAGTTGACTTTGTATCACTGGGTAAGATAAATCACATTATTTGATACTACCTGGAGTCATCTTCTTTCATTCATGGAATGAGCATTCCCAAGTTAATCTTTTGATAATGTCTTATTGCACAGGGAATGGTTATTCCCTAGTTAACCCACTGATAATGGCTACAGAAGCTGCTGTTCAGCTCTACTCCTTGAGTTTTTCGTATGATGCCCACTGCTTAATGGAGAGATGCAATTTCTTGATGATGAACTAACCTAAATTGTTTTGACTCTATAGTTTTGAAAACAGTCTCCTGCAATGCATTTGTGTTTTATGTTGGTATTGGTCATATGATTTTCTTATGCTTGGTTTGATTTTTCTCAAAGAAAATAGGAACAAGTATACATCTCCTACATAGTACTTTATTTTCTTCACGATTTGGGGCACCTCAGATTCAGAACACACAAGCAACGTCAACATATGAATTTAAGAATTTGTCCTAAATAAGTGAAAAAAACCCCTAAAAACCAACATTATTAAAAAAAAACTCTAAAATTTTTGCTTGCTCTTTTATTAAATCTTAGCTGCAAAAAACTAATTTTTTCTTGTTTTCACTTTTTCAAGGAAGCAGCATTTTGTGTATAAATAACCTTTTAGAATCAGGTAAATTATTTCTAGGTTTTTAGGAGATGCTAATATGTTCCCTTGGTTTCCTAAGTCCTTCCAGTATTATCAGATGCTGTCATTCATTGTTGAACACTACTTAGAATTGCTCACTCTTCCCCAAAAGGTCATCAGAGCACTTAATAATTTCACAGAGATAAGCACAACAGAAGACCTTATCTGTAAATCAAATGTGAGTTCATGTGTGACCCGCTACACCAGCCAAACTTCTGTTCCTATCAATCCTATCTCTACTTCCCCCTAACTTTGACTCAAGCATCATGGATAAGAACACTCATAATTTCCCATTCTCATCCTGGCAGATAAAGTGATTTGCTGCTTAACTTATGATCAATCACAGATATCATCTAGCTATTTTCTTCTATCAAATGGGGAAAGCCCACTCCATCTTAATAAAAAATAAAACTGAGCGAAGTAGAATATTCATGGAAGATGCATTTAGAGCAAGAGAGAGAGCAGGCACTCAACCATAATATAGGAAACATTGATGCTCCCCAATACTTTTGATTTGGAGGTTCAGTCCAAGAAAAATTGAATTACTATTTTGTTGGATAATCTATTTCAGAATGTGGGATTATAGCCTTCCTTTTGAATACATATATGTGTGTCTCTCATTCTCTCTCTTTCTCTGCAATGGAACTATGATGACTACTTATCATAGATTTGTAGATATTTGACGATGGGCTAGAAAAGTCAGTTAGATGAACATGATGATCCCTTTTCATGTAGGATAGATTCTTCTCTAGTATATATATGATATATTCTGTCTACTTCCTCACTATGTTCTTTTTAAACTTAACTTTCAGAAGAGTGTTTTTTGTCTGTTCTGTCCCAGATTTAGGTTATTGTTTTTAAAATTCTTGTTTTCTCCCTTCTGTTTGCTTTTGAGCTTCTTTCTCAGAGTTTCCATACCTCATTCACATGACAGATATTGGAAGACACAGTTATCATTCAAATATAAATTTAAAATGGTTGTTGTTTTATAGTGCAGTTTGTACTTCTCTTTTCAAAAAGTAATATCTTCATACTTCTGATATTAGGGTTTACATAATGGAAGAATAAATAAGTTACAGGAGCTATCCAATGCTGGGAATACAGAGGGAACAATTTTCTTAAAACTGATTATTTTTCTATGTATTAAATGCTACTTGACTAAAACTAATGTCCTATATGACTTACTTATTTTGTACTTATTTTTTCTTAGGTCTTCTTTTAATGCCTAAAATCTGGATACACACAAAATAAACATTCTAACTATGTACCATAATTTCAGTAAATCCTCATCTCCCATTTAACTTAAAGACAAGGCTTATACAAGAGTGATGAAGTAGAACGGAAGATAAATTTGTCACTTGACTTGGTGAAAAAGGGTTTTTTTTGGGAGGGGAAGGTTATTTTCTTAAAACATTTTCTAATCAAAACAGTTTTTGCCTAAATGCAGGGAAAAGAAGCTTTTAAAGAAAAAGACGGGATATGTTTCATGCTGTAGTTTCTTCTTCAACATTAACAAGTTAAATATACATGATTCAGTTAATTCATCAGGCTCTGACATAGTCATAAAAAGCAAAAGTATACTTTCATAATTGATAGGAGCTACATTAAGCAGAAAGAGCCAAGAAACCGTTCCTCAGAATGTAGGCTTTTCTTTTTGAACCACTTACAGTGTTTGTTGGCTGTCTTACAAACATGGACACAGAGGAATTTTTATTTCCCTTCTTCTCCTTAAAATAATATTTGAAAAAATCTATGTCTAAATACACCAGTCATTTTTGTAGATAAAATGCAATATTTTGTATTTGGTCAGAGGGAGAGTCTACACTTTAATTGCTATTTAACTAATTATTAAGCATGACAACTCTAGGAAAAAAATCATAAAGATGTCATCAAATTTCTCACATTTGAAAAACTTAATCTTTTAGGCTTCACAGGCCACTGCAAAACAGAGAATTATCAAGACAAAGTAATAATCTTCTCAGACTTTCAGAGGTGGAATTGCAGGTAAAGAATTCAAAATATCTTTCTTAATATAAAGACTAAATCATCACTTGCAACAACAAGGCTGTCAACCTTCCCTGTTTTCACTTCTTATATTTCCATCTCACACTTCTACCTCCATTCTTTCAGTTTAGGAATTATTTACCAATAAATTTTATTTCTCTAATGGACAAAGGTGGAAATTATAGTAAGTGGTAGGATGATTCTATACTTGGCTGAATGAATCCAAATCAAGGAAAGATACAGTGTGTAAATTTATGTAAATTTCTGTTCTTGAACTATATATTAGCACATTAATGAGGAGACAAAAGACTACTTTGAGAGATTAATAGACAAAGGGAAAGAAAAAAGGGAGCAGGAAAGAGGGTAGCCTAAGTTAGCATAATAGGAAATGGGTATGATCAAAATATGTGACACTAAAAAAATAAATATATGTTCCATTGATGTATGAAAATGCCATATTAAAACTTCATATTTTGTAAAATTAATACATACTGATACAAAATACATAAAAATAAAACAACCCTAAACAACAATGGGTTTCAAAATTAAAGACTAAATTGGGCTATGCTTTAATGTTATAGCTAATGAATATCATGGATTTGTCAGACTTTTCCTTGGGTGTCCTTAAGAAAACATTTCTTTACATAGTAAATGTTCTATGTTCAAGACTTTTTTAACTTGAAAGGATGTAGAGCAAAGCAAGAATGCTCAATAACTAGTAAATGTCTGGATTGAAAAGAAAATAAGTGCATACAGTTGCTTATATTATATTATGAGTGGGTGTATCTATTAAAATCCATAAAAAGATACATGTGGAATTTTAAAAAGTATTTTATGCATGATTTGTCAATATATAGCATTTAAATATTATTATAAGAGTTAGTTTAGGATGAAAATTAATACATTTCAAAAATTGAAAAAGTTTCACAAATACAGACATACAGGGTATTACCAAAGGAACAGGGTCTTTGTGTAGATAAAGTTCTTATAGATAGTATCACAGACAACTTGTGAAGAAAGGCAGCCAGGCAGAATGTTCTTTATTGAAGGATCCTGAAACTATATGGCCCCTAACAAAAGAGGTCAAACAATATTAGATATGTACACAGAAATGCATTCTAATGCTCAATAGGCAGTTTTGTATGGCCAGCATAGGCTAATATTACTAATTATTTTCAGCCAATATATTCTTGGTTTGGATAATAGAGTATAGTGAAGATGACCATCAATCATGAGTGTCAGCTGCCTGGATTAAGAGATGCCCAGCAGCCTAGAAAAGTATACTTCTGGGTGTGACTTCTGGGTGGGTCATGGGAGCATGACCTTGGGGACCATATCTGCCTTCTAGCCCTTTACTTTCTGGCACTCTTATTTTGTTTTTCATTCATTAATTTTACTGGTACATTTTAGGTATGCAATATGCTGACATTCATTACTGGGAATCTGAAGCTTTACGTAATATACCTTGGTTCTTATTCTTTTTCTCCATTCTCCTGCCCTCCCTTGACCTCTTCCACCCTTCCCTATTTACAAAGACTTTGTTTCTATTTTTTCCTTTTCTCATATTTATTTCTTTCCCTTTTTTCCTTTCCCCTAACCCTGCCACTTCCCCTTCCCCTTCCCTTTCCCCTTCAAACCATTTTTTTCCTATTTCACATTACCTATTATACATTTTGATCCTTATCTGGCACTCTTTCTAACAAGCTGACTCCCCCAGCTGCCATGAACTGAACAGCTTTGCTCTGACAGGTCCTTCTACACAGATGTTTCTACCTTGGAGCCAGCCAACCATGGACTGAACCTCTGAAACCATGAGCCAAATAAATCCTTTCTCTTTAAGTTGAAGGTGTCTGGTACTTTGTCCTAGCAATGTGAAACTGGTAAATACACTGATTGTTCCGTGTATGCAGTACTACTCAAGGTACAAAAATTTCTGGGGCTATTTTTCTTCATACCTTGTTTAACATTTGCTTTCAATGTAATAACTGATTGGCTCTTATTGTCATACATCTTGTAGAGAGAGTAACCAGAATCTGCCTACCCACCTAAATATTTGAGATTTAACAGTAATTTGGAGTAAGGGCTGCAGCTGACTCTGGGGAAACATATCAATAATCCAGTCAGGATGATCTCAGCCTGTTCTTATTTTCATAAAATAAAAGAAGAAAATTAAATTTGTTGCTTAATATAAGACATTTTCATACCTTTTGTACATTTTCATAGTATTGGTACTGTGATATACAGGATGTCACTGCAATGTTTAATAATCACTGTAATCCTATTTAATGTTATTTATCTGTATGAGATATTGTCCTGACAAAACTGCACATTTAGAGAGAGAGGCTAAAAGCAATAATCCTATAATAAAAGTGAAGTGTATTAAAGACGGAAAGCACTATTACCACAGGTAAAATCCTTGGAGAGTGCTGAACATTTCTCTTATTTATAATTTAGTCCCAGCAGGGCAACCCTTCTGTGTACTGATTATCAGAGCAATTCTAGCTTTGGGGAGCAAAAAAACTTACAAAAACACCCAAAAGCTGAAATAAGCTTTTCCTTTTGTGTGATTTGAGAGCTACTGTCACTCTAGAAGTCTGCAAATTATTCCATTTGAAAATAATTTAGCTCCTAGATTATACATTGTCTGGGTTTCCTCTTCCTGTTCTTTACTACTAAGGACATTTAAATGAAACTAGTAACAGGTTTTTTTTACTGCTTATTCTCCACCTGAAGTTATTATCCTCAATTCATGATATTATACTCATCTACAAAACAATCAAATAGGAACATGAATTCAGTTCGGTGAAATAAACAAGAAGGATAGAGGGATTTGTAAAGCAGTAAGATCCAGGGAGAGATCTCTGGGAAAACTTGGGTACACACATGCCTATAAGTTGCCGATTTAACTTTATTCGGGTTTAAATTAGCCAAAAGGTTCTTCTCCTGTGATATAATTGTGGCTAAAGATAAAGAAAGAAATCATTTTTCTTTTGTACAAATACTTAGCAAATTTAGCTCCTTCAATGATAATGTTATCCACATTTGATTTGAAACAAGTTAAAATACAACACCTAAATGTCAAGTCTAGCATGTGGCTCTTGCCTAATAGATATTTGTTGAATAAATGTCTGGTAAATACCACTTTACTAAATTAGTATTAGATGTCAAATTGATTGTTTTGCTAATTCTTTTGTATTAAATGGAAAAGAATGGCTATTCTGGACTACAGTCACCTACACTAGGGACAGCTGAGGAAACCTCTGCTTTGCTCATGACTTGGGAAAAAATATGAAAGACTTCATTCTAACAAACTGTCTCTGGGTTTTATGCCCAGTTATTGCTTTTGCTGTAGGTGAGTTTTCATTAAGATTCTTTTTGCTTGTGCCTGCCACTTAAATAAAATTTGGACATGAGTCACAGGAATACATTCACCATTTTTTATCCTGTATTTTTAAGTTATATTAAATTTTATATGTCCCCAGGAAAGAGAGGGTGAGAGACTGAGAGAGCCTCCTTTCTTGTCCTCAAACAACACATATCAATCCTTAATAAACTGCCAGTCACAAGACATCTCCTTCGAGTGGAGAAGGAATCACTTGAGAGCAAGATACAAAGCAGAACACATTCCTCTTCACTCAAAGGTATGATTTGTAATTGGTTTTTTCCCAAATGATGATGTGCCCTGGCACTAACTTTCTTGAATGCCCAGAAAGTCTACATCCCTCCCATATAAATATCCTTCCTCTAGTTGAACTATAGTTTCTGACTGAAACCAGGCACATAACAGCAGGGAGCCTATTAGAAATTGTTACTTTATTCGTCTCCTGTGAAATATTCTCTGCAATAATTTTCGCTCCTACTAGTTTCAAATACTGGAAAGTGATATAAATTTTTCATATTTTTATAAAGAATTATGTGCTTAACTAAAGAAATGATATTCTTGTTTATATTTTATTGCTTATAACTATTATAGAAATAAAATTATGTTCAATAATCTAGTTATATGTAGATTGCTAACTGTGGAGCATATATTATCTGTATTGAATTTCTGAAATCTGTTTTTATATGGTACACAAACATTTCATCTAAAACAATAAGCATTTTTCCCAAATTCTAAAAGTTAATGATTATTTGACTCTGCTGTAAATGATTTCTGTATGTATTATGTCAGATTAGCTGCATTGATCCATTTTTCCAATTTCTGTTCTGGAAAATGTCAAGAATAAATTTTAACCAGGTACCATTACTTAAGAACAATCTTGATTAGGAAATAATAACTCAGAGGTATGAGTTTGAATCTGATGTAAAGCCTCTAATATAGGTATTCATGTGGCAATAGGATCCTTTATATTTAAATAATGAAAACCTGTTTTGTTTTAGTGTAGCTTATGACCAGGCAGAATCTGACTACAAACATTCACACCATAGGGACAAAAAGATAAAAGGTGATAGTAAATAAATACAGATCAGTATTTTAACCCTCCTATATTGCACTTAAATCATATCAGTTCCCATCATAACAACTTTGTATGGAAATTCAGGCAGGTTCAGGTATCTTGGTTCATGAACTCAATTCTCTCCACGCTTCTGGTTGCAAACCAAACTGGACAAGAATTGAATCAAATTTCCCGTAAGGTCGTATTAAACATAATCATTGAATTTGATTCAGTTCTTGTCCAATTTGGTTTGCAAACAAAATTGTGAAAAGAATCAAATTCGTGAACCAGGGTACCAGGAAATTTTTGCTTTAGGGTTGAAGACATTCAGGCTCTGAGTAGTGATCACAGTGTCCATTAGGGGAATGGAAGGGAAATGGACACAGCTTCCTGGTCCTTGTCCTAGTTTTTGTCTTTGTCCTCCTCCTCCTTTTTTTTTTTTTTTTTTTGGTGTTAAAGTGAGAAAGAGCACCATTTTCAAGGATTTCATGACTAGAACTTTCAATTACTATGTAGCACATTATTTACCTTTCCAAATGTATTTTGGCTGTGGGTCAGGATTCAATTGTCTAAACAGAGACCCAGGACTGGCATCTATTTTTATGGTGCCTCCCAGGAAATTTTTTAAATTGTGAGCTGGATGATACTCAGAGCTTCTAAGCAAACTTGCATAGACTTGGAAATAAATATCTTTTGAGAACGTGGCTCACTTAGAGGAAAGAGCAACTGATAGCATTTGCTAGGTGATTTGCATCCATCACAAGTATTTCCCTTTCCAACAGTATTGCTCCACACTTTCATAATTCTACTCCCCTCTACCAGTGTCAGTGATCACTCAGAACCAGTGGAAGGAGGGCATTGAGAATGACAAGCTTCCCCTTGTGAAAGGCCCTGTTCTGTGACAAAACCTCTGTCCAATGAGTAAAAGAAACAATTCTGTCTTCAATAAACTGCAAGACAACGAATACATAAAGGAAAAAAGAAAAGAAAAGAAAAGAAAAGGGGGAGAGGAGAAGGAAATGAAAGGAAAGGAAAAGGAAAGAAGGAAAATGAAGATAGTAAAGATGAAAGAAAACCAGCCGTTGTAAACTTTGAAACAGTACAGATAGGAAACCTGTGGGACTTCTGAAAGAAGAGAGAGGATAGAGTGCAGGAAATTAGACTAAGCATGCTTTGTGGACAGGAATTTTGAGGAAGTTTGAGTGAGAAAAAGAATTACATTAAAGATGCATGGACATCTTTTAAAGCTTTACATAGGATGACATCCTGCTGTTTTCAAAGAGAAGTGCTTGTTAGGAAAATTGGTGAGACAGTCCATTTCCTTAACCTTCACAAATATTACCCATTTTGTAATTAGATATGAAAGAATGATAGCTATCATAACTAATAAATGAAAACAGAGAATTTATACTTTATCTCTTCAATTCTTAGATTCACGCATTGCAGTTAGGGTGTGGATTAAAACATCATCTGAAAAAATAGGTACAATAATGATAGCTCATAGGACTCTAGTGAAGACTAAATGTGAATATAGAAACATTTTGCAAAATATAAAATGCTATACAAATAATAAAATTCTATTACCATTACTTTCAGTATGGATGCAAATCTAAGAGCCCATCTCCTCATGTTGAATAGTTGCTCTGTTAAACCAAATGACACTAGGTGTATCTTTGGTGAGGAAGATAATTTTACTTAGAGTATCACAGCAATCTTTCTCCCTAGATAGTTTCACTCCCACATTTAACTTTGAATATACTGTGGCCATTGGGTACTTCTACACATTGCCTGGGATAAACGTGAATTGTATTTTTGTCTTGAAAGATGCCAATCTGAAATGAAAACATCTATTTTCACATTAACAGCCTTCTTAATTAACCTTCTGACATTGCCCATAAGAAAGTTCACTGTTGTTGTGAAAATGGATGCTTATTTAAATGATTATGCATGGACTGCTGCTTTGTTTATTTTCTATAAAAAAGTGAAGATGCTCTCTAGAAACATCTTCACTCTTTACAAAAAGTGAGAATAATTTTGATAAACTTCCATGCTCAGAAAATAGACTCATGCTGGACAGAGCTGAAGTAGTGACAATCTGGTTTGATCATTAGAGCAGAATATAAGGTAGAAGGAAAGGTAGAGGAGTAAGGGTGAGAACTATTCTCCTCCATATCCAGTTTTACAAAGGCAAGAAAAGTGTGTATGTATCCAAAGTATATCTTGGAGAGTTAGCCCCTAGAAACAGCTTGTAATTTAGTTTAGATATTTGAAAAACAAATAAAATAAAATCAATGAACTCTGTTCTTTTACTTAGTGCAGAAAATCACTTCTTTAAAAGCAATTTAATCAACATTTGTCTGTCATTATAACATTCTTTTCTTTTAATATAATCTTTCCTTAAATATACCTCTTTGTGAAATCTTAAGTTATGAGGTATAACTTCCACAAATGGCTGTAGTAAGGCATTAATGGGAGTTACATCTTTCACACTGCTTAATATCTATACATCTATCTATCTACCTATCTATCTATCTATCCATCCATCATTCTTCAGTGTCTTACACTTACATTTTTTGGTATGTGGATTTTACCTATATGCTAAGCAGACAACATCATAACAACAAGAAAAATGTTGTTGAATATAACTAAGCCAAGGATATTGTGATAAACCATTTTTTATCAGATTTCCCATTAAGTTAGGAATCCCAATGATATTCCTGTGAAGAAAATATTTACATTTACAGCTGACCCTGAAACCTAAACTGGAGCTGACATTTTTCTTCCAGGCAGGAAAAACCTGAGGCAAGCTCATGGAAACACTGGGTTAGGACTCTGTCAATATCTTTCCCAGTGCCTTTGGACTTGCTGCCTTTCTGTCAGCAAGTTGCTTATTGCCATTATCCAGTTTTTGGTTACTCATGACCCCCTCACTACTCCCTACTCACTGGCCCCATCTGGATAGACCTTTCTGCTTTCTCCCATAACTGGAGTACAGGTAGGTGTAGTAGTAACAATAGTGGTAGTAGTGTAATCATAAGAACTTGGATTCAGAGACTGATTTAAAGTTTGTATTGCTGGTAAGTATTCGTCATCTTATTTAATCTATATGGCACTTGTATGAAGCATATTCTTTACTATATTTATCACAGAGATCAAAATTCAGAAAAGTTATAGCTTGTATTATAGGCAATAAATTCCTATAGACGTTGAATGAAACCAAAATAGTATAATTTCAGTGTTTTGACTTGAACTCAGAATATCCAAAGTGAAGGCTTAGATGGGCCCTAATTAAAAGGCCCAAAGGTCTTCAGAAACATTAAATCATACCACACAGGCAAAATACCACGCACATACATTACCATAGTTATTTATTCAAGTAATTAGATAAAATAAAATAAATATTTTTCAGTCATACATTTGTGTAAAATAGTATTTCTAAGGCTCCTAAATAAATGAAACAATCCAAAGAACAATTTCTTGAGTGATTTTAGCTAATGAATATCCTAATATGACATACTGAAAATGTTGCAGTGGAAGGTTTCGTAGAGAAACACATCAAATACCAAAAAAGAAAATTAAAATTAAATTTAAAAGTAAATGGTAAAAGAAATAAATATGAGAAAAGGAAAAAAATGGAAACAAAGGCTTTGTAAATAGGGGGGGTTGAAGGGAGGGCAGGGGAATGGGGAAAAAATAAGAACCAAGATACACAATGTAAAGGTACAAATTCCCAATGATGAATGTCATCATATTATACACCTAAAATGTACCAATAAACAATGAATAATAATAAAAAAGTAAATGGTAGTTGAGAGATTCATGGTGAAATTCTATTTTAAAAAGTAGATTAAAGGACTTTTAAACCTCTTCCCAATGAAAAATAAAACAACTACAACAACAAAAATAAAAAGGGTTAAAAGCTCAAAACTGTGGAAAGAAAAATCTTTTTGGAATAGGCTGAATCATGATCCCTGCTCCCAAGAGGAGATAGGAATGTTCCGAGTTACCCCAAGAGAGGCTTCACCAAGCTTCTCTGAGAGTTTTCCAGGAAGTCAGGGGATACACTTGACTTGTACTGGACCTCTATAAGCATGCAAGGGCAAAGACAGGATGAAAAGTGATTCCATTCATTTCTCAGGATCACCTAAGATCTCTGGGTATTTCTTGTGTTCCAGATGTATGTCCTACATGGCAAAGAGGCAGAGTTTTGGTCTTATAAGGTCATTTTAAGGAGAGTAATCTGTGGAAGAAAGAAGGATTAAGTAAACATCAACTGAAATGATAGGACCGGCTTAGTAGGTCTACAGAAGGACCCAGTCATCCCTGAGAGACGGGAAATATTCAGTTTGGTTAAAAGGGCTGCAGATGAGCATTTTTAGAGTTGGAAAGGATCTCCTAAGAACTTGTGAAGGTTGCCATTAGAAAAAGGATTAGCTTAAACTTTTTCCTGGATTAAAGAATCCGAAACTGTTGTATGATACTACCAATAAGATAAGATGCTTCCAGTTTTCCTCATGCTTTCATCTCTCCTTTCTACCTTCAGCCAAAGTTCCAACCTCAAAAACTGAAAAAAAAAATGTATATATATATATAAAGAAAAAAGAATAGTTATTGAGTGGGAAGGACAGGCAAGGGAAAAAGAGAAAAGAAGCTTGCACCTTTTTTCCCTGAGTGAAGTATGCCTTAGCATGAGACAGAGGAGAAACCTTGAAACAAGGAGAAAACTAACTAACTAATAGAGCTGGACAAGTTACTTTTTAATAAAGTCTAGGCATTGTACATAAAGTTTCATTAGGGTTTTTTGTATGTAAGAGTGCTCAGAAAAATCCCTGGACAGGAACACAGGGGGAAACTATCCCCTTAAATAAATTTTAAAGAGATTCTAGGAATCCAAAAAATAAAGATGACTTATAAGGAAAGCAGTCTTTTTTTTTTTTTTCAGAGTTAGATAGACATTGGGACAGTGTGTGTCTGAGGGAAACTGGAACTTTCCTTTCTCAATCCTCCCTAGTTTTTCTTCTCATAAAGATGGTTGCAACCCACTCAAAATATGTTACGTAGGCTTTTATACAGACACACATACACGCAGACATTTGTGGATTTTATGTTATCAGAAAAAAAGTTTAAAAAATAGAACAAGAACATAGAAAGCATTTTCATTTTTGGGGCTTTTGAAAAATGAAGTTAGGAAAGATGTTAGGAAGACTACTTGTAAGGGCCTACATTTCAAAGGTTGAAATTGCTTCTCATTTGTCATGTTCCCTAGTGTGGAGTAATTTACTACCTGAAACTTTTAATTTAGATTTCAATGCCATCAAAATTGTGCTTTTTTGAAAAAAAATGCATTGATATCATTCACCAATCAATATATTTTTGAGCTTCTTTTATGTTTTAAACAAGTGTTTTGGTGGGAAGCAAGTCCTCCACTCAGGAGGACATCAGAAGGCTTGCAATTTGTTATCACTGTATTGGTATGATTCTCGTTGAACACTTTAAAATTATAATTTTATCTTCCCGAAGGCTATCACAAAACAGAAGCTGTTGATCATTTTTGGGAATATCAGCCTATTTCCCCTCATTTCATCAGATAAAATCTTTCTATTCCATTCCTGACTCCAAAAATAGGGCACTGATACTTTGGTACTGAAGAATAACCCCTGCTCATAATTCTCTGGTGGCTGTTACCCAGCTGTGTTTAAGGTAGCCCATTATTAGATCACTTCTATCTCATGGGCTTCTAATGAAAATAACTCAGAATCCTTCTAGAATTCAATATGTAATTTCAAAAATTCCTTCAGAAATTTAATATGTGATTTCAAACTTTTCACATTCATCCAGAATTCTATGATACTTTTTTGTTGGGTTTTTTTTTTGGTACCAGGGATCCAACTCAGGACCTTGTGCTTGCAAGGTAGGCGCCAGAACCACTGAGCTAAGTCCCCGGCCCCTCTATGATACCTTTTATATGCTCATCAATTCTCTACTATTTAAAGAAATATAAAATGTGATACAATCAAAAAATAAATCGTTAGAATTAAACACGACAAGTATACCTTATATTGTAGTAAAGTACTTTTGCTTACTAAATAGCTTAATAATCTATTTTCCAGGTAAATACTAGAAGTAATAAAAAAAGCAGAAGTCTTAATCTCAAAGTCAATACTGAAATCCTTGATCCTCAACTAGGGCTGGTTTGAAGCTTGAACATTAGCAGCTTTGCTTCAGTCCCATGCCTACTGAATGGTTTGGGGCTCTTCCTCCACACCCTATTTAGACCAGGTAATCTTTTCAAATGGAAGTCATGTCACAAGATTCTCTTGCAATGACTTTTCATCACTCATGTAATATAATCTCAACTTTGATTGGTCTATGTGTGTACAGAGGTGACTCAGACTAAGTCAGCAACTTCATCTCCCACTAGCCTCAGACTTCCTTTTACTCCTCATCTTCTCTATCCACTGGCAACCCTCCCAGTCCTCAGGAAGCCCAAGCTGACCAGTGGAATGGCCTTCTGTGACTGCCCTTTCTTCTTGCTAGAATGCTTTGCCTTCAGACTTTTGCATGGCTCATTTCTTCAAGACTCTGCTCTAATATAATCTCCTGAGAAATATATGTTCTTAAAAATAGGATAGATTTTCCAAAACATAGCCCATCCCTGGAGCTCTTACACTACTTCAATTACCTTCCTAGAATTTATATAAAAATAGGTGAAAATATTCATTGTCTTCTCTTGTTAGAATGTAAAAATCATAAAAATAGTGATATTTTTGTTTCTACAGTACAATATTTTCCATATCTTATGCATCTGTATGTCAGGGGCATAGTAAGTACTTATTAGATATCAATGGAAGCTAAAACCAAATGCCTTATGTTTTTCTACCACTGCCCTCATTCTCACTCTCTTCCCCACAAGTATTAGCTGTAAAACCCTTAAAAGAGAAAAGTTCTGGGCATGTGTATGAGTTTATGAAATAGGACCTGAGGGATGGGGAGGTTATGTGCCATCCCTGAGCATTTCTGTTGGGGAAAAGGAATAGAAGTGTAGAGTTCTTCAAGAGAGAAAAGAAAGCAGGCTTCATCTCTAGGGCTTACAAAAAGGAGGACAAAGTCTTGGGGGAGATCATCCAGGTCTGCAGTGTGACCCGGAGGGCTCAGCTGTAGAAAGCTTCCTGTGGTTCTCAGCAGTCCTAACCTAACTTTGAAACTCCAAGAGGAGAAGAGGGGCATGTGAGGCAATGTCCTTTTCATGTCCTAGGAAACAGGGGAGCTCTGCAATGCATATGGAATATACTCCACAGCCCTGGCAGACATCCTGCCTTGGGAATGACTTTCTTACTTAAAGACCTTGAGATGGAGACCTCATGTGTAAGTATGTGCAAATGTTGAACTAAATTTATCCCATAAATTTTTTTAGGAAACAACCTTGTCATGGATACAAGCTGTTGAATATATTATCTGTGGGGGTTAACAGGGTTTTCTTTTGCAGAAATAAATAAATTAAGAAGAAACACTGAAGGGTTGACTACCCCAGATTTGTCTTTAATAACATTCCATTAAAAATGACAGAAAGGCGCAGCTCTCAACAGTAATTCAGTCTCAGAGCAATGCCACTCTCTTTCAGGCTCATGTCTCAGCTGAGGCTTCTGTGGTTTGAATCACTTCTCTTCCTGAAATTCACCATCCCCCAGGGTTTTTTAAAAAAATTTTTGGTCTGTATTTCCATCTATCTGACCATGGCTCATTTACCTTGATTAACGGGAATTGGAATCACATTTTTTATAAAATGACTAGTGGTTTTTAAACTATTTAGATCAAAAGTTACATAAATCATCTGTACCATGCAAAAAACAGGGAATAGGAATAAAAGATTATATAAACTTTAATATCTAGCTAGTTTTTATTATTACAAGAGCCTAACATTAAAAATTAATGCTAGAGATCTAGCCCAGTTCTTCATTTCCTACCTTGATACCATATTTATTATCTCTAAAGTTCGAAAAACAAAAAGTAAGTAAGGCCTGAAAGGTTTATAGACACCTCACCATCACCAGCTGCACCTCCCCATCTCTGTCTATCTCTGCCCATCTAAGCATGAGATGAAGCTTCCCTTTCCATTCATAGCCTGCCTTTTGAGAGTCACTCACAGTTATAACAATTGCATGAAGTCGGTAATGTTTACTTAGATATTTGTGTGATTTTAGGAAGTGTTTGTGATTGTGTTGTGCCTGTGTGTGCACCTCTGTGTATGTGTGTATAGAGAGGAAGGAGGGATAGTGTGCCACACACTGAGAGTTATAAATCCATGTTTGCAGATAACATGTTGCTGTGGAATTATTTGCGTTATGGAGGTGAGGTCAGAGCTGCTCAGCACTCATCTATGATTTTCTCACCTATAGTCCTCACAAAATGACCCTGTAATATGAGAAGATACATTCCCAAGTAGAAAGCCTTAATTTATGATCCATGCAAATCTCTCTGTCAAAGTGAGTAGAGGAAATGATATTCAGGATCTCATACAATATTGGTGAGCTTGTGTGCATGGATGAAGGGCAGCTACTTGTAAACTGTTTATTCTTTTCAATTTGCATTATACCTGCTTCCATTACTTATTACAGCTTGATGGATTTAATACTTTCCAAAGACAAAAAGGCAAAGACTTAAAATATTAAGGGCTTTGAAAGTAAAATCTGCTAGTAAATAAACTTGAAAAAAAGTGAATGTGGCAAAGGGCAAAAATTTCAAAGATCCCATCTTTATCAGATGAAAAAGATAGAAACTGAAAGCATTGGCCATTTATCTAACTTCACCATAGCCTTCACCAGCATATCTCATAGTCCTACCTCCAGCCTGATAGTTCATGTTCCAGTCACTAACCTCACCATGCAGATTTCTCAGCCTGCTCTTACATAGCACTTACTTTGTCTTCAAACATAAGTGTTAATGGGCAACCTCCTTGGCTAAGAAAACTGCACAAGCTTCAGACTTCATGTAATTCCAAACCTGCTGGTTTAAACTCAGGAAGCGTTATATTTCCTCTCCAGTTCTAATAATTTGACCTTGAAAGAGAACAGACAGTGCTCCTCTATAGAAGGGAGGCAGAAGAAAATTGGGTAAGATACTATGGCCATGTAAAAGAAGCAAGGATGTTTCTTTTCTTTATTTTAGGTGATGAAGGGAGAACCTAGAATCCTGGTGGTTTCAGTGTTTTTGTCTGCATGAGAGGGAGGGAATGGGAAAAGGAGGAGGGAAAACAGCACACAGAGTCATGTTGGAGCTGGCACACATGCTATCTTGGGAGTCATGCACCATCCCGTCTTCCTGCCCTTTCTCATCTTCTGCTCCCTCTGATTTTCCCTCTGCATGGATTCCTCAAAGAAAAGACAGATGAAAGGAGGCATCTTTAATTGAGGGCAACATACAGCAGTTCTGGAAGAAATGGCAAAAGTGCCATTGGGCCTTCACTCCTTCCCTACCATGCCCATTAGAAGCAGTGGAGTGTTCATCATCTCCCATATGTTTACTCTCACAATGCTGATTTTTCACTAGGGACATGTAGAGTGAAGGTCAGCGAAACTGCTCTCTGTTTAAACAAAAAGCAGATTGAAAACCTCACTCCATTATGCTGTTTTTACTCTCACAAAGATTGAAGGTTTTCTTGTGATGAAGCCCTGAAAATACTAAAGGTTTCGATTTGACGACTTCCCTAAATATGCAGAAGCTAAATTTTTTCCAAGCTACTGAGTCTTTTTTTTGGTACCGGGGATGGAACTCTGGTCCTTGTGCTTGCGCAGCAGGCGGCAAAACCGCTGAGCTAAATCCTTGGCCCTAGGAGCTATTGAGTCTTTATCTCTTGAGTCCAGTCTCTTGAGTCTTTAGCACAGCAGGATTCATTTGATTGGCACGAGGCAATGAGAAATTCTTTTACTCCCAAACCACCTGATGGAACATTTTCTGTTTTTCTTTTTTTTGGTACATGGGATCAAACTCGGGTCCTTCTGGTTGTGAGGTAGGCAGCAGAACCACTGAGCTAAATCCCTGGCTCAATGGACCTGAGACATACCAGCACTCTTCCCTTAACTGTCCTAGTATTTAAGGCTTGTGGACACCAAGAGGAGAAAAACAGACAGTAGGCCAATGCATTTGAGAATAAGTGAAGAGAAGAGAAGTTCACTTTTGTATGAACATCTAAACCATTTCATTCGTAGTAAAACTAGATCTTTCCTTTTCCAGTCCCAAATTCCATGGGTTAATTAGTTGGGTCAAAACAGTTTACCTTAAAATACAGTGTGCATTTAGAGATGGAAACTGAACACAGAACACTATGAGTAATACTTATCTGTTTTATAAAATTCTGAGAAAAACAAATCGTTGCATCTATAGCAATCAGAGAAGACTTAAGGCAAAAGAGAACTTGATGATTTGTGAGAAAATCAAACCCTGATGTCCCCCTGTAATATGAATAAACATCTGTCAAAAATTCTCAAATCATTTGTCAAATATTTGAAAACTATTGAACAAGTTACTGTTGTCTTAGATATTCACAGTGTATCATTACATGAAAGGCACTGAAAAGTCTTATTGTCCAGAAACATGTTTAATTTTATTAACTTAGTCAAACAGCAGTTCCTACCTGTATTAAATAAAAAACAGATACTATTTTTCAGGAAAATAGAAAGAGGAACCCTCCTCCACTGCTGGTGGGAATGTAAACTGGTGCAACCACTGTGGGAATCAGTATGGAGATACCTCAAGGAACTAGAACTGGAAGTCCCATTTGACCCAGCTTTTCCGCTGCTGGGTATCTTCCCCAAAGAATTAAAAGAATCATACCACAGTGATATATGTGCACCCATGTTCATAGCAGCACAGTTTGTAATAGCTAAACCTTGGAAGCACAAATGCCCATTAACTGGAGACTGGATAAAGAAAATGTGGTTGGTTTTTTTTATAAAATGGCGTACTACTCAGCCATAAAAAAATGGGAAATTAGAGACATTTATAGCTAAATGGATGCACATTGAGGCGATACTCTTAAGTGAAATAAATAGGGCACATGTGTAAATACTGAATAGTTTCTCTAGTATGAGAAACTGAAAGTGTAAATAAGGACTAAAAGGTATAATAGACAATGTGAACTAGGAAGAAAAGGGGCCAGGGGAAGGGGAAGTGGGATGGGTAGGGGAAAGGAAAGAAGGGAATGGAAGTAATATGAGAAAATGGAAAAACAGAAACAGTCTCTGTAAATAGGGAGGGATGGAGGGGTTGAAGGGAGGGCAGGGGAAGGGGGGAAAATAAGAATCAAGAGAGATTATGTAAAGGTGCAAATTTCCAATGATGAATGTCATTATATTGTATAACTATAATGTACCAATAATTAAAATGAATAATTGATAATGTGAAATAGGAAGAAAAGGTCCAAAAGGGTAGGAGAAGTGGGAGGGGTAGGGGAAAGGAAAGAAGAGAAAGGAAAAATGATGAGAAATGGAAAAAATGGAAACAAAGTCTTTGTAAATAGAGAAGAGTGGAGGGGTGAAGAGAGGGCTAGGAATGGGGAAAAAATAAGAACCAAGATGCATCATGTAAATGTACAAGTTCCCAATGAGAAATGTAATTGTGTTGTATACCTAAAATGTACCAATAAAAGAATTTTTTAAAAATGGCTTATTGTAGAGACACTATAGCTGAAATACATCACTTGGTACTCACTTGGGACATATCCTAACAGAAATCTTAGTTTATTGTCTTCAACTCAAATCTGTCTTTGTCAGTTTTTAATTATGAGTTGATAATATTAAAAAAATAATAAAATATACTGATCAATTTGCTTCAAAGAAGAGAGATTCACTCAGACTAAGTTAAGAAATGAGGATTTACTCTTAAGGCACACACTGATTGATGCTAAACCTGGACTAAAATCTGCCACAGTACAAGGAAGGTGTATGATTTCTCTCTCTCTCTCTCTCTCTCTCTCTCTCTCTCTCTCTCTCCCCCCTTCTCTCCCTCCCTCCCCCCTCCCTCCCTCTTTCTGTTTTCATTATCTATTAGCCTATCTTCCTCTATTCTTCTCTCTTCTTCTCCTTCTGTTTTTATTACCTACTAGCTGATACTTTTATTTTCTAGGACAAATACCAGAGACAGACACTTGATTGATTATCGAATAATTCATTACCTCGTTATGTAGATTTTTGTATAAACTGATCTTATGCACTGTAGAGTGGCACATCTGAGTTGGGGAGTTGGGTTGTCAATCTCTCTTTCAGTCAAAAAGACCCCTTCTCAAGCAAACTACAGAAACTTTTGAGGAAAGGAGTTGAGCAGTGTCACTTTAGTTCATAAGAGATATTGCTGTACATTGCACCTTGCTGTACTGATATGGGAGAACTGTTAATTTTTACTGCTTATGCTATACAAAATTCAGTAATAAGTAGACATGAGAAATTATAGTCAGTAAATAGAATTCCCTCCCATCTTCCCTAATATAGTGTAAAAGTAATCTACATATAAAATACTTTCTTAGATATTCTCTGTGCCTCTAAATTCTCCATATTACAATCAGTCCCACTTTTCAGACTCTGAAATTTCACATGACCTTCTCCATCCTGGCTCTGAACTGTCTCTTTCTTTTTGACCTCTTCTGTCCAATAGGAAATTCTTTGGTTGCTACGGACAACAGCCAACATTTATGCCTTTTCTTAGGTCATTCTTCTAGCTAAGCGTGTTCCTCTTTACCTCCTTGCCCTAACCTAGTCTACTTACTTTTCTGCAAATACATGCTAAATTACAAATCTGTGCCTTACTAATTAGTGTAGGCACATATGAGAAGGTGGATTGGAAACAGAATTGAAAAGAAAACAATGAGCAGTTTAAGTTTTTCTGGGGCAGAAGTACGTCTTTGAGGACTCTGCCATGTGGTTTGGCCATATGGACAGACTACTGAATTTGACCAAGAGCACTGGCCTAGTAGACTTACAGTCTGGGCTCTAAGCCCAGGTATGTTACTAACAAACTATTTAACCTTGGGTGAGACACTTCATTAAATTCTTGCATCTTCATATGCAAAGCAATTTCTTTTGTCTAGAATCTAGATGATATCTGGAGTAAACTCAATTCATCAGTTCCTCTTTCACTTCCTCATTCTGTGATGTTATGATAGATATTTTATCCTAATTATGAATTATCTTCAACTGGTTTGATACAGCCAATATCAGGTTAGCAATTGGCCTGAATTAGATTAGACATGTAAGGTTGGGATTTATCTTAAAAGTTCACTTCAGATACATAGCAAGCTTTAATGATTTATCTTTTTTTATTTTCCTTCATGGCCCAGATATTTCTGATACCCCACTGTATCTTTCTGCACAAACCATTGCTTTAGACAGAGTGTAAGGTACTTTAAACATTAGAGAGGCCTCCAGTTGTGAAGGAGCATATCCATTTGCAGATCACACCTCAGAAGTGGCATTAATCTGGTCTTCTGTAGAAAAATTGTCCTTGACTCACATATTAAAGTACCAGGCTGAGCTCTCATAGTTATAGAGCAACCTGCTAGGCAACAACTCTGGATTTTTGCTTTTTAATCTCTCCTCTTACTCTGTTCCTCATCCCTACAAATTTTGAGGCTTTAAATTCACCACTCAGAAATATATTTCAAGAAGAATTCTGTATCAGGGACACTAGTTTTTTTAAAGAATAAATAAATTCATAGACTTATAATTTGTCATCTTCTAAAACACACTATTGTTTGGAGCATCATCCTTGGAAAATGACACCATTTATAAAAGTTGTACAAAGGAAAGTATTTTTCTCTCCTGACCAGCAGAACAGTGAGTTAATTTAAAATTTATCTTTGATATTCTTTGCTACTTCTCTTATTCATTTCTGCAGTTTAAATGGAATGTATACTTTATAATTAAATAGAGGTAGGAAATAATATCAAATTCACAAAAACCCCTAATCTTCTGAGACATTGATAGTCAGTGCATCAAGTCAACTCATCGTTAATCCTGTGTCTCACTGTGCAGTAGTAGCGTATAGCAATGAAAAAATGATGTCAACCATGACTCCTCAAATGGTGATCACAGGATCCAAACTGTGTATGTGATGAAAACAGATCATTATTATGAGTAGAAGATATTGTGTGAATGTGTGTTACATTATCTCGAAAGTGAGAGAATGAGAGGAAAAAAAGATCTACTAGGAAAGAGGAAATCAAGTTTCTAATCTCAGTTTAGCTATTACTTAAACATGAGATCTTCTATAAACACACCCGTTGTGTTTCCCAGATTTGTTGTAAAGAGTCAATAGTGGAAGGGGCCATTTGAGATTATAATCTGTGGTGTGCTTTACAAATCTAACATTTTGTTCATAAATCTTTTATTCAACCTCAGTGTTCTTGCTTTAGCCTTCTGACTTGATCTACAATGAAAATTTAACATCAAAAACTGAATTCAAAAATTATCTTGCTGTCCCATCTTCATTTTTCAGGGGAGATAACTAAAACCCACAAGTTTAAGTGTTTTTCTCACATAATTCTCTGTTCTGTAAGTGTTCATTCAAAATAAACCACTTGATTAACATTAAAATTATGTGTATGGGTATATATATGTGTGTGTGTATATATATATATACGTATATACATATAAACACAAATAACCACTACTTTGTAATATTGTACAGTTTCTTATCTCTCAACTTTTTTTGTCACTGTTGTATTTCACCTTTTTCTTCTTTCTTGTTTTTTTTTTTTTTGGTACTGGGGATAGAACTTGGGACCTTGTGCTTGCAAGGCAGGCAGCAGAACCACTGAGCTAAATCCCCGACCCTATTTGACCATTTTAATGGGTTTTATTTAGATTAAAAAGATAAATTCTGTAGATTAAGACACTGAATGACAATTACTGAAGTGTCATAAAAATATTAAACTGTGGTATATTTAGTGTAAAAAAAAATACATAGTGAACCTAAGGGCAAGTTAGGGTAAAGCTTAGAATAATACAAATGTGAAATAACCCAAATGCTATCACATTAACCTTTTTAAGTCTATGTCCTATGGGAGGGAACTTTCTGTGTCAGCTTTACCAAAAGGAAGTAGAAATACTTTCTCTATTTTCTTTCTTTGTCATGAACATGAATGAGTCCCAGGATACAGGTCTTCATTTCTAACACTCCCACCTTCTTAAAGGAACCACCAATTTCTTCACCTATTGTACATTTAAAACACTTTTTTGCTCTATTCTCTTTGAGGCCAGAACACTTCTAACATCCATTGATAATGGCTCTGCCACCAAGATAATTTCTCTTAAAAAGAACTCAATACTGAACATTGTTTCCAACATACAGTCACTTTAGGGAACTTTAGGAAAAGTGGACTTACTATCCAGATATAAATAATGGTTTATTTTAAATTCCAAAGTAGGCTATCAGAAGTTCCAACGATTATGCTTTACAGACTATGAAAAGATATGTAAATGCAGAATAATAATGCTTTATTTTGTTTCCATTTAAAATATTGGTAAGGTGGGCAGCAGGATACAGGGATAGACAGAAATTCAAATGTTCTTTATTTACAGGATAAGATAAAGAGTATTTTTTATGGCTCATGGAACAAAAGAAAAAATGGAAATATAAATTTAGCAACAAACTGTTCATAGAGAAATGACTAGTAAGAATATTGAGAATAGATTCGTAATCATATTGAGTTGGGAAAAACAGGAGATGGCCAAAGTGACCAAAACTGATATCTATTCTAATGTGAATACAATAAATAATCTCTAAATCTTATAAAACTATTAACATCAGTGTAAGGATTATAGCAAAATATAAGGAGCAAAGTAGCACAATAATTAAAAGAGTAAGTGCTAAAAATAGAAAGTAGGATTCTGGGAGGGGGGTAAGGCAGGGGTCATTCTATACTTTAATGTTTTCAGCTTTGTCCATCTATTATTTTGAATGTGTGCATGCATATACAGACACAAATACACACAAACATACATACCATAAAATACATTTTTCCTCCTTTCAGGTAACATATAATATTATATTATAGCTTTGTATAATGTTTTCAAAATATGATACTTGCATACTTTATTGTTTATTTAGTTCTCTACCTGAGGGGTAGAATGAAAGAATAAATATATGATAGAATGGAAAATAATGATGATACTCATGACCATCATTTCAAATCTGTAACTCTCAAACGCTCACACCTACTAACTTTATTTAAGAATCCAGAACCATGGTAGGTAGCTGGGGTACAGCTACTTGACTCTTTGAACCCTGGCTACAATTGGTCCATAAAATGGATTTTTGTACTTGAAGATTATCAACTATTAATGGTTGATTTTCATAAAATATCTTGAAAGGACAATGTTTGAAGAATAACATTTCTATGCAATTTTAGGTCTTGATTTTACTATAATTATTTCAAATGTTGATTGCTGAGTTTTATTACAGTTTACTAACGCATTTAAATATTCTAGAATTCAGAAATAAGAAGCACAATAAATAATCACTAGTATTTCAGAGAAGTCATTTTATAAAAATGAATAAAAGCATATGAAAATCAATCTGTGCTAAAAAGAAATCCTTTAACAGACTTTTAGAATAAAGAATAAGGATTTTTTTTTTGGTTACCATAGTGGCAGTGATTTTCAAATATACTCCATACAGATTTCAACACTATAGTCATCAGTGTTTCCTATTGTGCCTCAAGGTATTAAAAGTAACACACAATGTTAGAAGCTTAGATAGCCATTTAAATTTAAATATTAAGAAATGTTATGAATCAAAGGCTAATTTATATGTTCAATGGGTAATATCTGATATCACATATTATACGGGCAGCCATTTTGCCATTAACATCAAATAACATAGATAACCTCCACTTAACGTTCAAGCCTAGAGGGATCGGGTACAGGGGATGGTCAGTAAGAGAGGGAGACAGAGGGTTTCAAAGTTCAATTTATTACCAATAAACCTAACAGCATTTATGCTTACTACAGGGTAGATCACAAGAGTTATAACAGTTGTATAGTTCTTCTTGAAATCTTCCCTTAAAGCTCAATGAAGACTCATTGACAAAAGGACAAGGAATAATAAACTAATAAAACCAATTTTATATCCTGGCCTTAGAGGATGTAAGGATGTCCTGTCTGGAATATAGTACACTGATGGACTACTAGAAGAAATCAGTTGATAAATAGAACAAAAAATTATAGTGTTATATTTCAGGGAAAAATAAAAAGTCTTCAGAATTGACATCATTCATTTCTCCTACTCAGAGAGTCACACATCTGACCAACACTTAGGAAATTTTAAATTCTGAATAGAAAAAATGCTGAGAGGAATCTCATTTTCCTGATTTCTATTTTCTATCTGGAGGAACTTTCTATACAGTAGTACCTTGGTGATCTGACTATCTGAGACTGAGTTATTTCAATATTAGGTGACATTCATGGACCCATATTTCCTGACTTGATGGGGGTAATCTATTTAAAAATTGCAAGCTACAGGAATTTATTTTTTCCTCCATCTTGAAAAATCCAAAGCTACAATTGTAGATAAGTATGCTATTCTATAGAGTTACCCTTTCTGTTACTTGGTCAGTCTCAAGGCCTGGACATCAGGAATAGAGGAAGTTTAATGGAGACACAGGGGGCAGAAAAAGTTAGCAGGTCCTTTAGCCATTTTTCTAGAGCCTCTTCCTCTATTCTATGTTACTAATAATAATGAAACCACGATCTCATCATAGTAAAGAAGTTACTTATCCACTATGCATTATTTTTTAATTGTATAAGGACTCATGAGAGTAACTAAGAGGCATACATATTACTATGAGTCTGCCACAGCCATAAAATGAGATGTTTTGCTATGTAAATGGGTGTATAAGTGAGATATCATGTGAGGAAACATAATATACTTCCAAATTTCAGATCTCAGATAGACAAAGAGACTACAGTATTATATGTGTCTTTATAATAGTACATTAGGAAGCCTATGTACCTCCTTTTATTTATTAGGGTACAACATTAAGGTTCAATTTAGAGTAAAGCATACTTTTCTACCTCTCAAGGTCAAAGTCTGTGTGCAAGACTTGGAGGAACTGAACTATCCAGACCGTGTAGTGCTATGAATATGATAAAAGGATTAAAATGATATTTGATCAAAGTCAAATTTAGCATTTAAATTTTAGGTAATTCAATAGAAAATGTATTGTATATCATCCCTCATATAAGAAAAAATGTAATTTTCTCCTCCAAAGAATAATGTAACTTCATGCATCAATAAAGTTTATTTTTAAAATAACCATACAGAATTATTTTTAGTAAAAATATTCTATCATACATGTAATATCTGCTAACCATCTCACTACCATTTTTTACTTAGAGTAGATTACTATAATATGAGTGTGAATATGAG
The DNA here is from genome assembly GCF_000247695.1 of Heterocephalus glaber. The sequence continues at coordinate 32,018,688 of NW_004624731.1, read as the reverse complement.
TGCAACCCAATTGTGTGTGGATGAACCAAATCAATTTGTAAAGGACCTGTAATAAACAGTGCAGTCGCTATCTATGGCCTTAGCTAATTCCTTACTTTGAATGTTCAGCAGACTTTCCTCTTATGTGTATCAGAAAAACACAAAGCTGTATACTTGGCACGTTATTTAAATTCTAAAGACTTTATTTTACTCTAAAAAGTATCCCACAAGCAATCCACACTAAAGGGGATTTGAGAGGAGAGGTCAAGTACTACCTTGTTTGACTATAACACTGTTGGCTTTGTCTGAATAGGTAGTGTCCAGAGAATTTTTCAGGTCAAGCATGTACCAGGATAAAAATTTCTTTTAAATATCTACTGAGGTTCCATCCTCACAGGTGATACATTAGTCCCAGTATTGCTCAGGATTCAAAAAAGTTGAAGACATAGCCCTTATGCTATGGAAATCATCTATAATCATAAAAAGCTTAGAAAAGTAGTCAAAACTCCTTATTTCGCAGATTTTTTAAAAAGTCCTAAATAACCTAAGTGACAAGCCCCAGGTGACAGTCTCAGGGGCAGATCTGAACTGAAACCAACACAACCTGGAAGCCCTCGTGGGAGTCTATCCTCATAGCTATGGCTTTCCCTGTGGACTAAGAAAGTGTAGCAAGATAGATGTCATGATGCTGAGTACCATGTAATGTATTCTCCCCTCATTTTCTGTGAAGTCTGTAAAAAAAGAAAATACTGTGACTACTCCTATTGAAGAGACTAAATAGTGTATCTAAATTGAAAACAAGCCAAAGATAGTTGAGATCTATGGACAGAAAATGCAGTCAAAAATATGAATATAAAATTATAAAATATTATAAAACTATAAGTCCATAGGAATTATTAATACTCTTCTATCCAGAGTCACAAAAATCTTAAGGATACCATTTAACTCTCTAGGATTAGGTATTATTGAAATGGTCAAAGTAATCTACTCTAAGTAAAAAATGGTAGTGAGATGGTTAGGAGACATCACATGTATGATAGAATATTTTTACTAAATATAATTCTGTATGGTTATTTTAAAAATAAACTTTATTGATGCATGAAATTACATTATTCTTTGGAGGACAAATTACAATTTTTCTTATATGAGGGATGATATACAATATATTTTCTATTGAATTACCTGAAATCTAAATGCTAAATTTGACTTTGATCAAATATCATTTTAATCCTTTTATCATATTCTTTTCAAACTTATCTTGGACATATCTTTCTGGTGTGAAAAAAAAAAGAAAATAAAGGGTTACTTTAAAATATACTATGAGAATTGATAAAAATCAACTAATTTTTCTATGCACTTGTTTCTTCGCATATAACAAAGATAAAATAGCAAACAATCAACTTTTTCAAAACTAAGTATATGTCCTTTGAGTTTATAGGGGAAAAAGGCACAGCATTTTATTGTTGTTCATGTTCTTTAATTTTAAATTCATTATTTTTCTCCAGCAATGTATCACCAACCATCAACATTTTGCTTTTTCTAGAATCCACAATTCCATGGTCATAATAGATTCGTTCCTTTTTGGCTCCGACTAATTTATCTTCCTTATGCATGGCATGTCTCCCAGCACATAATCTTCCAAAAGCAAGCCTCTTCAACAATGCTTCAAGGTATGTGCTATTTCTCTTTATCACCTACCTAGGTATCTATCTATAAACCCATCTCGCTATCTATTGTATTTTTGTTGCAGACACAGATACCTAAAATATAATACAACAATTGACTTACTATCTCTTGGAAGCTAAAGAAGCCTTCTGTCTGATGTTTCTTTTCTGGTTCCAACAGAAATCCCTGCAGAGCCACCCGACAGAAGGGAGAGACCCTCCTCCTGTTCTCCTCTCTGGTTTTCTGCCTAAAATCATGAACAGTTTTAGCAAATAAATCATGCACTTAAAACCGGCATCTTTATATCTGTTTGTTCCTACATGCCTGCCTATGGTTGAGGTAGGGGTGTGTGTGTGTGTGTGTGTGTGTGTGTGTGTGTAAAAGTGAAAGAACTGGAAGGTAAGAGGTTTCTAGAGTTTGGGGGAAAAGGGAAAGGCAGAGCCCAGAGGCAAAAGGATCTTGGACAGTGTTGTTAAATAGAAAATGGATACATGCACTCTCTTCTCAGTCTTTAAAGAATAGGACATTATTCTGTGGCACTGGGAGAAAAAAATAGCCCCTTAAATTATTTCTTTATTACTTAAGGAATACTGTATATATATTGAGAACTAATTTCAATGCAAATTTTCACTTTACTTTCTGTTTTTCTTCATGTTTGAGATGGAAGTAATTTTCAACTTGGGCTTAATTAATTACCTACATTTTTTAAATTTACAAGAGCCTATCTAGAGATACTAGTTTATTTCCTGATCTAGTTAGCATTTCCCCTTCTGTGTTCAGTTTTTGTGGCAAGGAGCAGAAAGAGACATGGCCCACGTTTGTAGACCTTTTCAACATTGTCCAATGCCTGAACTTATATACAGGTATTGTCAATCACTTCAGGGCTTTTGAGGAAAGGAGCATAGGGAATGGGGAAGGAATGGAACCAAAATTGTTTCTGTTTTTGTTTTTGATTTTTGATTTTAAGCCACAGAAATGACAGCTTTATGCAAATGACTCAGAGCACACAGTCCTGCTGAGTATCATCCTGTACATGGTCTTCTGTCTTCATCATCCAAATTTTCCCTAGGGAGTAAGCACTCACAGGAACTTGAATGGAGGCATCGGGAAAAGTAGGAGCACGATGACAATTTTTCTAAAAACCTTAGCTGTGGGTGGGGAAGGGTTGCTACAGACTTAAAAAGGTCTGTATAGTCCTTGGAAGACAAGTCATATACTGAAAATAGAATTGATGACAACAAATTCTGAGCAAATATTGTGAAAAAAATGCCCAAAGTACTCCATAGAACCAAACAGGACCCTAATCATTCTTTCAGTATTCACTGAGTGAGAAAGTTCATAGTGAAGAAAAGTTGCTATAAATTCAGAAATATCTAAACACATTTGACCTTTACTCATTTGAACCATACCATTAGTAAATAATAGCAGGACATCTGTTAGGTGGGCTTGCTCTTCTTCTACAAATAGAATGAGTTTTAAGACTGCAATATTTGGCTAGCTTCCCAGGTATACAAACCACTGGACTAATGGACTAGATCAGAGTTGGACGAGCCCAAGGGCGGAGATCCAGAGATCCTCATCTGTGGCTGACTGTGCTTGAGGTATGTAGAGTGAGCAGCCTGTGGCTCAGGAGAGAAACAGTCTCTGGAGAAGTCCAATCTAGCTCTGGGAGGGCCCACAGACACAGGACCCTCAGTATATCTAGGAAAACCAGAAGCCAGTAGGGAAACCAACAGGCTTGCTGCAACTACAGCCTCAATTCAAGAAGGCACTGAGCCTGACAGCTCAGGAAAATGACCCACTTCTGGCAGACTCAGACAAAAAGGCTTCACTTAGGCCTAGGGAAAGCGTCTCTAATAAGGGCATCTTTTAGCCGTGTCGCCTGAGTCCCTCTCAGCAATTCCTCATTTCCTCTCTTCCCAGCTCCCACCCTGAAGCCAGCCATTAAGGCAGCAGGGACTGAAGTAAACGAAGCTGTTGGGCTCAGTAAATATTACCGAGCTCCATGGAGAACTGCAGTCCCATTATTTAGGACCCTGTGTGCAAGGCACATTTTGATCACATCCATTTAGCAGAGAGTAAAGAAAGAAAGCGTGTTGGCTGTGCAAGAGCACTCAGACCTCCATCCTTGCTCAGGCAAAGATGTCAGAGCAGAAGAAAGAGTTTAGCTGCTGTTCCCATGGGCTACAACCTGCATCAAATGAATGGGACATGAGACACCCTCTAATCTCACAGAGGAAGCGCTGGTCAACTGTTCAGGAGTCTTGGAGTTCATTCTGTGTCTTCCATTAACTTGATTTGTAACATACATAGCATCACGTAAACTTCCGGCAATGATGTGTTGTGTCTAAAAATGGAGGAAATACTCTATCTCATCACAAATTGTGTATAAAATTCACCAGATAAAACATCTATCTAACCTCTAGAAGTAATATGCTCATTTTAGGAAAAATACAACTCTTTTGGGTCTTCTGCATCCATCTTAACAAAAGTCAACAGAGAAAAACAAATAAAACATGTAATATCTTTTAATATCTGACTGTTCATCCAATGCATAAAATTATTGCACTCTAAAATGATGAAAATTATTGTATTGAATACATTTTCACATATTGTGTGAATTAAGGTAGCATCTTTAATATTTCAAAACAATTAATACCACCTATAACCAGGATCATTTCAGTGTAAATATATCTATTGAAATGAAAAGGCAAGAGTAGAAATATGCAATAAAATCTATACCCATATTCCTGAGATCTAAAATAAAGTTTCACTAAGCCTGAAGGTAGAGAATAAAATTACTTGTAAGCTGCAGCTAACAGTGTGACTCTCGGACCACCAAACTGATTGCTAATGATAATTGACACTAAACTCAGAGAAAGATTAACTCAATTCAGTTATCAAAGAAAAGGGAATAAACTAGAAACAAAAATGCAAACTTAGAACCCACTGTTACCCACTGAAGCAGGTCAGGGAAGATAATAGGAAACTGTAGTAATAAAAAAATTTTAATTTTACCCTAGAAAGAGGTAGATTTTCTCCTGATTTTCAAGAGTATAAGTCTTTCCCAAAGCTGTTCTTGAGAAAGCTGTCCACGTTGAAGGGAGTGGGAGGCATTTCCAATAATGGCTTGAGATTTATTCATTTCACTGGATGAGTCAGTGGAAATGTAACTGGGTCCCAGGCCTCATACATTTATTCATATTAAAAAGCACTTCTGCAAAACCATGAAATTAAAACTTCAGAAGGTGAATGGAAAAAAAATAGAATAAAAAGTATAAAATTGTGATTTTAGAAATCATAATGACAGGTATCAAGGAAAATAGTTCCTTGACACAAATTTATCATGATAGTACTAGCAATTTGATTTTAATTGTTGGTTCTTCTCTCTTCCCCAGTCAAGTCCCCCCCCCAAAAAAAAAATTTAAAATGACTGATTGTTGCTGTATTGAAATGGTGAAAATTCAGCCATGCTTCCATGACTTGCAGCAGATCCATAGGGAAAGGGTAAATAGATAACCTAGATGAGGTCCCTATTTTATAGCAGACACTGCTTAAGGGCTTCAAATATTAAATCAATACTTATTATTATAGAGACTACGGCTATCTTTCAAGAATGATGAAGACATTCTAAAATGAAAACACTGATAATTGAGACCCAATAATGTAATAGAAAATATCCACTTGCAATTGTAATTACCAGTGGCCTTCTAAATAATGTGTTTAGATTGTTTATCTCAGCATATTTTCTGGAAAATTTCCTTTGCATATAAGCATGCCTGGGGTGGCCCTACCCCAAATTAGGTGTAAGTAACTTTTCTTTTCTTGTGACTCACTACTCCTCTTTACATATGCTCATTTTACCTGGTTCTCTTTCCATTCCCCAGGTCCCAGACTTCATTTTTCTATGCCTATAAAATAATTTTTCCAATTGTTATTTATAATAGCAATCACTTCTATAAACTCATCCCCTACAATCCAATCTATTAGGAAGACTACCTCTATTGGGCTAACTTTCCAAATCAGAACAATAGCACAATGGTTAACTCAGTGCTTGATTATGAGATGCTCCATAACTTTTTGTTGGCTAAAAGTATAAATACTATTTGATTTATCCTGAATGACTATTGTGTTTTATTATGTATTTTCTTTGGTAAAACATGATAGTCATTCAAACTTACACTGTAGTCTCTTTTTAGGTCATTATTTTAAAATGGCTTTTGTGCTTGGAATTCAGTAGGGGATTAGTAACTAGTTATGAAATAAAAAAGATATATGTATCAATGAATAGAGAACAAATATCACTCTAGAGCTACAGCTGACATTTTAGAAGAACCAGTCCAGCAATATTCCCATTAGCATGTATAAGACAGGAAGTACTAGTCTACAAGTTAGTCAAACGTGCTATTGCCAACTTACGAAGGTATCATATTCTTCTGCTAAATCAGAGAATCTATAGTTTTAAACTACGTTTTGTGAGAGATTCTAATCTGTAAATTACATACATTCCTAGTGTATTTTTGTGTTTTGGATTCTGGAATTAATCTGTGTCAATGAACATCAATAAATGAAACAACTACAGAGGCTTTCTCAATTTCATATAAATGCCTGGTTTCATCCCAAAGAGAGTAAACAGTAACTGAAATGTCAAGTTGTCTCTGACTAGAATTAAGCAGACTACAGATATCATGCCCCTGTACAAAATATTTGGGAGAAATAAAGATTTTGAGAATACTGCCACCTGCCATTAGAGTTTAGAAAAGATTTTAAGATGTGCATCATTTTGTTTATTTCAAATTATAAATAACACAGAAGCAAACTTCAATAGAGTTATCTAACCTGTCACCAAAGAATAGAATATGTAGCTATAACTGCAAATATTTTGGGACACGGGCCTATAAATAATCTTTAATACATTTTGTTGTTGTTGTTTGTAATTCCATGTCTATTGTGTCTGAGATGGAAACAAATAAAACTGGGAAAAAACGTTACTTAAATCCCCTTGAATTTGAAGAGCTCCACATTATTTCACATGAGTAAAAACTATGACAACAGATATTCAGCAATAACTCAGTGATTCAGGGCATCTTCATGATCTGAACATGGCCTAGAGTAAAGGCTTATGAAGTATAAACAGAGGTTAATCAAAAATGTTACAGTCAGTAATACTGTGAGTGAATAATCTGTACTTGCAGATTGACATGCGCATACCCAGAGCCAACAGATTTAACAACTGGATGCACAGAACTATCTTTTACACACTGTGTGATATTTGGGTTGTTATCCCTTGTATCATTGTGAAAAGCAAGTGTGAAATGATGGAAGTGTTAAAACAGCCAAAGGACTTTGAGTGATGAAATCACTTAAATGACATGCCAGGGGTAAGACCTACGGAGAAATATGATAAAGGGTGAGAAGAGGTATAAAACCTCCTAAAAATAATTGTGAAGAAGCCATGAATGATTCTTACGCACTTAATGGAACATGGTTACAATATTTATATTTTCTCCCTGTTCTCCTAACTTAACTTCATCTGCTTATCTGGTAGAATATTCTTTGCAGTTCAACAAAGATCTAGAGCGATTGCTACATGTCATGTCCCATGGACCAATATGACAAATTCTGCCCTGAAAGAGTCAAGAGTTAGTTACAGGAAAAGAAGACAGGTAAGTGATTTAAATCAATATACCAATAATAACAGAAAATGGATAGGGTATAGAGGTACACAGGAGAAGGAATACATAATGATATAAGGCTTGAGGTTGAAAAGGAAGTTTATAATCATAGGGGCTTCTCTCAAAATGTGAAAGCCAGATGGACATTCAGAAATGAGAAAGAAGCTGTTTTATATAAAGGAAAACACAGGAACTATACTGCAAAGCAGCATGGCTTTCATGACATGGAAAAAAGTGAGTCAGATTATTTGGAGTTCAAATATGAGCAATTGGTGTGAGAGTTACGATGTATAGCTGTGGCAAAGGAAACTCAGCAGGGATGCGTGGGCCAGTAGGCTGTGCAAGCATTGATCCACACTGAGAACAAAGCAAAAGATTTCAGGCAAGTGAATAAGAAGGTCAGATGCATATTTTAGAAAGATGTAGCAAACATTCAGGGGAAATGAACTTTGGTGTGAGCCTCAGCTATGAAGAACATCAGGAGCCCAAACATACTAACTTTAATGAATAGTGATGAGCTCTAAACTATGGTGATGGTGTTAAAGGAATCTAACATGGACACACATGTGATGCTCAAGAGAATGGAAAAGAAACAACTGTCAGTTTTCTGCTTCTAAATATTTTTTTTTCCCAGAAGATGAGAATGAGAATATCCTGAGATACAAATTTCAGGACAAAGGAGAGTAGCTAAATATGCCACTTGAGCTGTTTTTTTAGGAGATCAATATGGTCTGAAATATCCCATGCTTATTTCATACAAAAAGTTTATCTCTTAAAGAAAAATTAAGAACAAGTCCATTGTTTTGTTAAGAACAATGCTCCAATATTCCTCTCAATCCCAATGTTAGGCACAAAGATTCACAGGCAGGGATGCAGCTTTGTGCATAATAACATTATAGTTCTCTCATAATAGATCCCATTTACAGTTCACTGTACTCACTGAAACTTCAGGAATATTTTATTTCAGGACCAGCACATTTACACAAATAGGTCAGTGGAGGGGATAGAAAAGTGATGAGCCTTTATGGGTCTAAAATCTTGGACCAAAGCCTTGTATGGTTGCTTCATTTCATCTTGAATAAAGAATTTCTGGAAGCCTCTGCAGTCTGAGCCAAGATGCCTTGAATCAAAAAGAAGCTGACTCAAACCAAACTACCACCTCTAGTCTCATTTCCCATTTCCATTGTAATCTTTCATCTCCTTCAGTTCAAAATAAAATATGGGCCAGAGAGGAAGAAAGGGAGGGAGGGAGGGAGAGAAGCAGAGAGAGAGAGAGAGAGAGAGGAGAGAGAGAGAGAGAGAGAGAAAGCAAAAAGAGAAAATTGATATGATGGTGCAAATGTGCAAAATGCAAAAGCATTAGACAAATGATTCTTAATTTTACAAAAATTATCTTACATATATTAATCACAATTATGTAGGTATATTGAAAATACCATCATAAGACTTTTTTTGTAAGTGGTATACTGAGGAGTGAAATTATTGAGCCCAGAGCCAGGGATTTACCTCAGTGGTTCTGACTCCTGCCTCGCAAGTGCAAGGTCCCAAGTTTGATCCCCGGTACCAAAAAATAAATAAATTATTGAGCCTGGTGGAGACAACAGAAGAAAATGACTTTCTAGGAGAAAATGAAATCGAGCAGTTTGAAATGTGACACAAATGTAAAACTTCTAATCCCCCAGAATGAGGAAATTCAATTTTTTAACCAATATTTTACCTATGTCTCTCATACTGAACTTATTTCTTCAGTGCTTTCTAATCACATTCTAATTTTTTAGTTATTATTTGAAGTTTTTACTTTAACTTCCCATTTCTAAGCTTCCATATACGCTATTAGCTTCTTTAGAATAAAGTTTATTAATGTTTTAATTTATTTAATAAATATATATTGAAAGACTAACATGTAACAGGTACTGTGTTGGACAATGGAGAGACACTGGTATGTGAAAACAGGTACCTTTGTTCTCAAGAGTCTGAAGCTGAGGGGTGTGTGTGTGTGTGTGTGTGTATGTGTGTGTGCTGTGGAGGACAAAGAATGAGTCATCCTTAGACAGATGACAGCCCACTTCCCCTCTCATCACCAGAATAGGAGATAGGGGGTTAAGGGATGAATGTTTGTGTAGTCAGCTTAGACTATTCTAAGTCAGAAAGTGGAGAATGGTCATTTCTACAAGATTCTACAAAGGATTGTCATTTATTGGAAGAGTTTGACAGGTCAAGGTCAACATCTTTCATCCAGGTATCCATGTATTCTTGGCATCACGTGGAACAAGTCTGAACAAGTTTAGAACACACGTAGTGCTTCTAAAATGTTGAGTATTTGATGGATTTTAATGGGAATAAAGCCATGAAGGATTGAATGTCTTTTCGCTTATACTTAGAGGGCCTGATGCAGGTAAAAAGTTAATGAGAGCTTCAGAAGTGTTAGATCTGTAACCTGCACATCATCCTTATGCTTAGAGGAAAAAAAGTTCGGAAAATGTTGCTGTTCAGACTTCATAGCTACAGGGAAAGGAGATGAGTTGGAAAAGAAAACTATAAAACAAAAGTAATAATATATAATAATAGGATCACTATTTTCTGCATGTCTCTTGTTCTATTTTCTGAAAGCAGGCACATTTTGAGTGAAAACAGATTTTATGTCCTAGCAATAAAGAGGTATAACTATAAAAATATGTGTCATATCAGCAGGCTTGTCTCTAAATAGAATGTTTTACCAAGTTTCCCAAGAGCCATCTGAAACCCTTTAAATTATAGGGTATATGAGCTTCCCTGCAGGGCAGCCTTTGAACTACAACTCATTGTCAATCCAAAGCCAAGTGGGAAATGAACCTTTTGGAAATGAAGGGTGTGTGTTCTTTACTCTCAGCATTTCTAGGTTTCTCCCTTAAATGGAGGCCATCACCAAGCATGACAAGAGATGTAAAATCGGTATGGGTCAAATGAAGTTTAATAATTTTAATTGCATTTATTTAGGCAAACAAATTTATTTTAGAGGAATAAAAGTTCTCACAATTTAACTCAAACCTTCCCCTTTCTTTCTTTTAAATGTGACTTAGGGCAAAGCAATCAAAACCTGCCAGGATTCTCTTAAGTGGACAGAGCAATGTAATATGTAATTCAGAAGAACAGATAAGCCAACGATGACTCTATTTGGATCTGTAATAACATTTTCAGCTTATTTACTTTCTTAAGTATATTTTTCTTAGGTTTGTATTAAGAATAAATTGGAGTCCTTCACGCTATGTAGGTTAGCAGAGGCCTGGAAATACACAGGTCTTCAGAAGGATGCAAACTATGCTGTTCTATATGCTGAGGATAACTCCCAAAGTGAAAAATCTAAAACAGGGTGCATTTAATATGTATTCTTGCCTTCTAGAACTGCTCTGGAGCATGGTAAAAGTGATAGGGAAATCTCACGGGTTTTGTCTTGGATTAGGTCTGTGCAGAAAGTCCTGACTCACAAAAATAGGAAAGCACTGCTATTCAAAATAGTAAAAATTTAGAGACAACTTAATATCCAAAAATAAAAGACTAGTCAAACAAATCATAAAACAACAAGAAGATGGGCTCTCATACCAGTAAAACAGCATTTATAGACAATATGAATGACTTGGGGAACAACTTATGATATGTCATAAAAATATCGAGTAATAGACTATCTAGTATAATCACTATGTGGTTAAGAGCACTATTTCTGGAATTTAGCTATGTGTATTTGGACACAGTTTGTCAGTTATCAGACATTTGCAGAACCTTAGTTTCTCTATGAGCAAAATGTACATCCTAACTGTACATGTCACATATTATGAGGATGAAGATGTGCTCAGTGTATTTATAAAATGCCTGGAAGATAGCACACCGAAGTATACTATTTTTATTTGTTTTACATCAATATAACTTTGCTTGTGTCACTCCTTCCATCTAGATATCATTCTGCTATGATATAATTTACCTATAAGCTCCTACTTTTCCTCTGAGATACAGCCTGTGTCACCTACACAAAATATGAAGCTTTTTAATATGACCACATCTCACAAGACAAAATTGCTAACCCCTTTTTTTTGTTGTCAAAGCATTTCACAATAACTCCTATGCTAACCAATGTGCATCTCTTTTACCAGAAAAACATAGATTACAGGAATCAAGGGACATGTCAGGTTGCTCTAGCATCCCCACAGCCCAGCAAGTACAGTATATAATAAGAGCTCAGTTTGCGTTAATATAGGAATGCATGCAAGCTACACCCTATTAGTGAATCATGTAGGAAGAGAAGATGAAATAGCAGTTTATTTCCCTGTGACTCTCAAAGGTTCTGGTGCACTCCTTTAATTCAGAGGAAAAAGGTATTTTCAGTCTATATTTAATAACTTTAAATTCTCAAAATTCTTGTTTCATTTTTATTGTTGTTTATCCCAAAAGCAGTACTTGTCCTGAAATTGACACAGGGTGCTATAACAGAGGAAAATATGAACTTGAGAGTTCAAAGCTCAGGTTCTATTACTAATATCACCAATATGACCTTGAACAAGTAACTCAGCTTCTTACAAAACAGATGATAATGCACACTTCCCCATCTACTTCACAGGCTTATTTTAAGCATCAAATTAGAGAACACATGTGAAAGCTTTTCAGAAAACAGCATACAAAAGTAAGATATCATCATTAGTTTTTTTGCTGGTAAAGCTGGCTCATTTAAAAGTTCAGATTTAATAACATACTTTTCACAAATTTATAGTGGCCTATAATTCTTTGACAAGATTAAGGACATCCTTTCTATATTTCTCACTGTCTCATTTTACAGAGAAGCTGGAGGAAAAATGGAGGTGCTTAAAATTGTTAAATAGATTTCCTATGGAATGCACTGAAAATGGACATTGTGATTTACATTAATATTTAAGTATACAAACACTTATTTGTTCTATTTATAAAGCATCAATTAGCAATTATATTAAAATAACCACATAATTCTGTCTTCCTTGACAGCATCTTTCTTTTATTTTACAGACAAACTATGACACAGCTAGGCTTATGTATGGTCTGGTAAAGGAATCGAGAATTATTTTCTAATCCAGAGTTTCCTAACAAAACTTTCTGTGATAATAGAACTGTTCAATCATCTGCATGGTTCAGCACAGTAACCATTAGCCTCTTATGACTTTTTAGTACAGTCATACCTAGTATTCAGCAGGCTTGACACTCATCAAATTTGGTACTCAACAAATTTTGTTGTTAACAATTAGTCCCAGTACTTGTCATTTGTTTGGTTCCCCATGTACAACTGGGCGTCTATTGCCTCCTGCCTCAATACCCTATCTATCCAGAAGACTGTTTGGTACTTATTTTTTGGTACTCATAAGGTACTGCTGTACTTGGAGTTTGTGAGTTTGAAGAGGTTAATTTTTAATTTAAAATTATTTTAATAAATTTAAATAGCTACATTTTAACCAGTCATTATGTTTAGATTAATGATCCCCTCACATGCAATGTAAATATAAAACTTCGTATTTTGTCTTTATCTAAATGAACATTTTAAAAAGAATGATACTTGATTATTTTACAATGTGACAGAAACCTCCCACAATGTCTGTTAACATGGCCAATGTCTTTTTGCCATGGGAGGACTACATGATCAAAGGATAGTTTAGGGGGTCTAGAATGAGAACAAAGAAGGTGAAAGAATGAATGAAATGTAAATGACATCTTCTTGCAATAAGCTGGCCAAAGGAATAATGAACTGGTACTATTGCTAGAATATTTAGTCCACCAGAAAAGAGTTCTCTTGGATACTGCCTTGCTGGGTTTTGCTTTAGTGACCTCTTTTTCCTGGTTAACCCCTTCTCTGATTGGCATATTCTTCCTTCTCTTTTTCTCCACACTCACATTGATGTGTACTGGCAGAGAGAAAAGTTTTTCTCATCTCTTTGGATTTGCTTCCTCATAATTCTCAGTCCAACATACACATCTCCCTTTTTATCAGCCAGAGAAATTCTAGGACGCACAGAAGGGAAAGAATATTTATTTTAACCCTTCTGATAAGGAAAGAACTCAACCTGTCTGGCAACAACCGTTCCTTCTTTACCTTTGGACGTACTGTCAAGAGCATCTTAAGGTCAGACTGTAAATCATGTAAAATATCTTTCTCTTTTCACGGCAGTTTTTCGCTTATATTATAATCAAGGACAAGAGAAGTCACAGACTTCTGGCAATACAAGTTCTTGCAGTAGCAGGTAAGTGTAAAACTTTTAGCTACTAAAAGTGACTACTGAGACTGATCTCAGAGAACTAAGCCAGGTTCTGTTCTGGGAGGGGCTCATTCTCAGTCAAGATGAGGGCCTTGGCTTTCCAATTTGGTAAAGGGATGGATGATTTTGATATTCATTAAAATGACAAGCTGACAGAGTGAGGCACAGGCAACCTTTACCCACTCATCAGCTGTCCAGTTCTGAATGCTCTGGACTATTTCAATCCTCGAGGCTTTCTGTATATATAGTTTTCAGGTACAAGCCTAAAATCTGCCCAGAAAGATTCCAGTTATTCTTAACTAGTCCTTTAAGTTGTGATTCTACATTCACTTCCCAACTAAAGAAAAATGCCTCAAGGTAATTGAGTAGCTAATGGATGATGTCCCAAGATCTTATATCTGTGGATTTTTCACATTATTCATGTCCGTTTGTCCAACTTTCTTACCACATATGTGAATAAATTTGGTACACACATTAAGCAACTTTACCAAGAACATAAATGAAATGTCTAAGCAAACTCCTGACAGCTGTAGTTTAAAATAATGATGATAATAATGATCATGGTGATGTTGATAATATGATGATTTCTTTTCATTAATAAGGTAAGTAGATTACTACAATGAGTTTCCTGAAAGACTGAAAGATCAAACAATAATGTCAGCTTGAGGATAATTTGAAATATAAGGTCCATCTACATCAGCAAGGTTTCTGGATGCTATTTATTTATACAATTAGTTGACATAATTCTAAAAATACTGACAATTGTTTTGTAGAACTCATGATGTATTTCTAAGACTCAGATAAAGCAGATAATCATACTGATATTCTCCAATTCCCAGTCACTCTACTTGAAACTATTTTACCCTTTCATATATTGCTGTGGCTATTAATTAAAAGTTAACAGTAATTTATGAAGTCAGTGGGAGTTCAGAATCAGTGGAGAATTTCTGTTTTTAAAACTACAGATTCATTGGTCCCATCTGAAAGTTTCTTGGCTACAGCCTGGAAAAATTGCATAAATGATTCTGATGAATGATTTGAGAATCACTGTGCAGAATGTCTAATGACATTTATATGGAATCAGAGCTGTTTATATACCTGGCTTTTCACACATTAGTAATGTAGGGTACAAGGTTTAATTTTATTTCTGTTTTTTTCTTCTAGTTTCATCTCTATTTGTTGCACAATGATCAGTATGAAGGTTTAGATCCTGACAACTAGTCATATCTGAGTGTGAATTCCAGCTTGGCCACTATTAGCTACATGACTTGAAGGAAATTACAAAATTTCTGTGAATGTACTTACTTGTATAATCCTGTAAAAAAAGTAAAGATTTGTTATAAAATATAAATAAATGGATGCAACAAGCAGGCAGCCCAAAACACTATGAATTTTTAATAAATCTTTACTAGTGGTTACAACAGTAGAGACAATGCCAACATTAAAGTTGTAGTAGTAAGAATATTCATCTAATAAATACCTTTTGGTTTAAGAATCTAAAACAATCTATGGAAAATTTTGTTGCAATAATTTAGAAGAAATAAGATCTTGAGCAAAAATGAATGTCTATATGAGAAAAAAAAGTGTCAAGTTAGTTTAATTTTCATCTTAGAATAGCAGGACACTCAGAAGAGGAGAAGCAATAAATGCAATCTATCAATCAATATTATTTTTTTCAGTTCCATTTGGCATTCTCATCAATGTTAGAAAAATGTAGTATAGATCTGTGCAGCTAAAAGCTTTTTGGCTTCATCACTCTAAACTTCCCTGTACATTCACATTTCCTCCTTCTCATCCCCACCCAACAATGAATAAGCAAAGAAAGAGCCATCTTGACTGATCATTCAGGATGTATTTATATGGAGGTTGTGTGCAGATAGCAGCAAAAGAAGTAAATCAGGCAAGAAGCACTGCTTAGAAATGTTGGATCAAGAACCCTGACTATCTCTGAACCTCTCCTCTACCTCTCTAGCAGCTGTGGCATAAAATCCAAGCACTGATATTCTATGATCCAGTCTGGAATCCCTGACAGAGTCTGCCACTGCATAGTGCAGATGACTGTTGGTAGCTTGCTTGCCTTCTGCTCTTTCCCCATTTTCCATCCTGAGCTCTTTACTTTTTCCCTTTAGTTACAGTTTTCACAATCGAATTATTTTTTTCCTTTTCTAAGTTTTCTCCCATTTTCCATGCCTTGAATGTACTAACAGTTCTCAGAAGTATGTCTTAGGTATACAAAGCCCAAAGGCTTAACAATTATCTATAGATGTCTCAAGCAGAGGCATGGCCTGCTGGCCTCATATACACACAAGGGGATGCCTCTGAGGAGCAGACATCAACCAGAAATATGTTGCAGTTGTATAACGAATGTCCCCTAAACAACTGTGGGTTAAGCTCGGGCTCCAGGATGACACTTCTGGAAGGTAGTGGACCCACATGGAGGTGGAGTCTAAAGGTCATTGGTGGTGCGTCCTTGAAGAGGACCATGTTACCCAAATGTCCTGTGTTTCTCCTGTTCCTGGCTCAAGATGCTAGTGCTTGCCCTGAAATGTATTCCAGCCACAATGTGGCAGCATCTGCTGTCCTCATCAGAGCTGAGCTGATACAGGCACCATGTTTTTGACCCTCCAAAATTGTGAGCTAAATAAGTCTTTTCTCCTTATTAATCATTTCTACAGATGTTTCACTGTAGTAACATGAAGTTGACTAATAAAAGATGTGAAGGAAGTCACAATAATCTAAGATATTATTAGTTTTTTATTCAAATTGCTTTTACAAAAACAAACCACCAATATGTGTCTTTGTGTGTATGCATTTCTTGCTCTGCAGACACACATCTAACCTCCAGAATGCATGCTTTCCATTCGTGATGTCGTTCCTCAACACATATTTTATTTAAAACATGATTTCCCAGTTAATGTTACATGATGGTCTCAGTCATTATCAAGGACTCAATAACAAAAAATATAGACCTGAACCTCTTTGGAACAAAAGAATATTCTGGTGAGGACCCCATAGCTAAAAACACCAGTGTAAGTATTCCTTTCTGTCAGCCTCAGGTCCACTTCTCAATCTCTTGCTTTGCTTCCCCCAAGGAGGCCTGGCTACAGGGATGACATATTACTCCATGACTTTCTAACTTGTCCTTCAATTAATCACCATAGCTTTGTAACACTCGGCAGTACCCCACTGAAGTCACATGAAACAAAATGTGCCCTTCTGCTGATGAGACTTTGCTGTCTGTGGAGATATTTCAGCCTGCTGTCTGGATAATTACATGTGTAACTCACATTAGCAATACGGAGAGGCTGGAGGCGCGTGCACTCAGCATGGCCACACAGAGCCCTGCATTGATGTGATGGTCCCTGCTATCATCGGTCACTGAAGTGGCAGCTGCAATAACCCTCACCCCGTTTTGCCCTCTCGATAATCATCTGGTGCTGCCCATATGCCCCCTCCTTTGAGCGAGGGCAAGCACTTTCCAGCCCATGGGGGTTGGACCAGATTGAGGCAGGATGTCAGATGACTTAGGAAAGTCAAGGTTGGTGCACAGGCCTCTCAGGGCAGAGAAGGGCAAGAAAGAAAAGCTAGCATTTATTAAAACTTAGACTACACCACATCTTACACTAAGCACTTTCACACACGTCATCAAATTTAATTCTTATAGGAATCCAATGAAGGAAGTTTCACAGTTGCTTCTTTATACATGAGGAAACAAGCCACAGAGAACTTCATGCCAGTGTTTAATATGAACCAGCTAGTTTGTAATTGATCTGGGCCTAGAGATCAGGTTTCTTAGTTCTTGACTCAATGTATTTAAAAACTCATGCTCTGGAGTTAGATTGATTAATTCTGGGCTCCAACAACTCTTAATTAGATAATCTGTATGATTTCATTGCCCAATCTATACATTTGTTCCTTATATATGAAATGGGATTGATAATAGTACCAATCTCATGCAATTATTATGCAAGTGAATAAATCATCCATGTAAAGGCCTTAGCACAAAGCCAGAAACATGGCTGATTTTAAGAAACTCCTGGTGGACCTCATAGTCTGGTGGGAAATGCAGGTGCATAAATAAATAAATTATAGTATAGCATGTCAAAAATTGAAGTAAAGTTAAAAAGAAAGTGGTGTAGGATCTCAAAGAGGAATTCTTGCATAGCACCTCTCATCTTATAAAAAAGGGAATGAATCTGCATTAATAAAAAGAAAATACTGCCGGAGATTTAGTTCAGTGGTTCCGCTGCCTGCCCTGCAAGAGCAAGGACCCAAGTTTGATCCCTGGTACCAAAAAAAACCCTTTAGGTGAGCTGGGGATTTCGCTCAGTGGTTCTGCCACCTGCCTTGCAAACACAAGGTCCGGAGTTCGATCCCCGGTACCCCCCCCAAAATGGGTAACAAAATAAAAGAAAAATACACTTACAATAGTGTCTACAGAAAGTGGCCATACAGGATCTAACTATGGGTTTAACTGGTAGTGAAAAATAAGGTAGTTCTGGAGCCGTTTTTACTCGGCAGTCTCCTGCCTGCTTTTGGTACCCCTCTGGAATCGCTGTACCATGTGTTTAGCTTGACCATTAGTACTGCTGTTTTTAGAACTGCCAGCATTTATATAAAACTGAACACATCCAAAAATATTCTGTAAAGAGATTAAGAAGGAATCCTTTTTCCTTTAAGAAAAACAACAACAAAAACCCCCACAACTCTTAGAAATCAAAAAGCATTATCAATTTCTGGAGTTTTTATTACTCTTATTTAACATAACAAACAATGATGATATTGAAGCAATACAAATTGGATAAAGACATTCTTGGTCATCGATTTCAAAGTATAATATCTGTTACATTTAGTACATCACCTCAATTTTCCAGTTTTCACTGGAAAATTAGAGTACTATGTGTAGGATTGTTGCACACCAGCTAAACTGAATGACTTTCAACCTCCCTAAACATTCAGACTTCCTAGCTTCCAGACTTTTGATTAATGCACTCCCTCTATCTATATTGATCCTACTCAGAACCCTATCTCTACTGCTCAAATGCTACTCACTAAGCTTCCAAGATTTGCTCAGAGACATATTCCTTCCTGAAAGTTTCTGTAAGGGATCAGAAGTTCCCCCAGATGTAATAAGGGCTCACACCTGTATTGTCCTTTTCCAGAGCACTCTCCTCTTGTTCAAGGAATTCTCTTAAATTGTGACTCACAGTTTGAGTAACAACGTTTTTGAAAATGCATGAAGGAAATCCACATATCTATGTTAGAAAAAGGGACAATTAGCTCTTAAACATTTCAATCAGTCAATTTAGTATTCTTTATGACAAGCATCAGAGTTCTCCAGATACAGGAAAAATAAAAGCTCCCTACAAACCATTTATGTTTCAAGAAGTGACACAAATACACAGAAAAATAGTTATTTAAAAATGTAAATGTGAAATAATAATAGATTGTGACATTTTGTTGAATGGACTATTAGATGTGATGATATCTTTATTATCTATCTATCTATCTATCTATCCCTCTCTTCATTCTATCAATTCAATTATTCTAGGAGGTAAGTACCATTATTATAGTCACTTTAACAAGAAGAAAATAGAAGCTTGTAGCCATCATTCAATTTATAAGTGATGAAAACTGACTTCAGAATTCATGTCCAGAATGCACTCCTTTGGTATATGAAAAACAGCTAAATTTTGGAATTCCAACTACAAGATCAGAAGCTAATGGCATTCAGATGGCAAAAAACTGGCACATCCAAATGCTCATAGCAAAGAGAATTAAAACAAAAAATATAGCTTGATCAGTTAGAGAAGAGTAGGTGTGATATTTGGGATAGAAAAAGAAATTTCATCAAAGTCACAAAGGTCTCAGCCATTTGTGTTAAGGATCTAGTGAGAAATAAGGATGCAAGGGTGAAAAAGAACATTTGATGCAGAGGCCCTGACTGTACATTGAAGAACTAACATATAACTCAAATAATCAGGAATCATCACAAGTGAAGCAGCTGGATGCTGAATTTAAACTACTGATCATTTGGAGTTACTGCTGAGTAGGATTTCACAGTGCATCATACAACCCTATATTCTCTATGGGGTTCTCCTCTTGGTATGCTTTTTAGGTTGTTTTAGGAGTCATTATTACTCATCAACTTTCTCTCCATGCCTTGAAAAGTACCTGGCAAATAGTAGGTGATCATAAATGGTTGGTGAATGAATGAACACAGGAAAAGAAAGGTGGAAGAAAATCAGATAGGGAAGGGTAGGAAGGCACAGAAAATAAGTGTGCTTAAAAGTGAGGTGGCAAGTAAGTATAGGAGTTAATGCCATCATGAAGTAAAAGAGCATGCAGAATGAGAAGAGGTCATTCACTTTGGCCAGAGGGATGTTAGAGCAATTTTCAAGTGTACTATTTCAGCTGAAGGAAAAAAGCCCTATCTAGTCTGCAGATGTTAAGGGGGAGACTGAAGACAGTAGCTAAAGTCTATGATTTTTATTTTTAATTAGCAGCAGAAAAAGAGATTTGTACATGAGTGACTCAATCTAGGGGCCAGAAGCCTCTTCATTTAACCTGGCTATGTAAGTGTCATCTATAAAATGAGTAATAACTGATTCATGCTTATCTCTCATAGAGGCCAGAAGTATCAAGTCCTCTGAGTCCCTTGGATAAGCCACATCACATAAATGGAAAGTTGAGATTTTAATAAAAGAATATATGAACTAGACATTGAGAAATAAAATTATTAATTTAAAAATTTCATAACAAGTCACTGACAGTTGTAAAAAGCCAGCGCCCCTTTTGGTCCAAACACCAGGAGAAGGAAGGGGTTGGACTATCTCTGGGGTTCTTCCAGTCTGACATTCTCCAAGTCTACACAGGCTGTCTCCTCACTGCCATTCTTTACCCAATATGCCTCCTGCTTCTCCCAAGCCAACTGTCAGTCTGACCTTTACCAACTACCCTTCCTCATTTAATTAGCTCCAAGAGAGGTTTCTACCATCCCATGGTTGTCATTTTAACTAACTTACAATTAGAAGAAAAGTTAAATAACAAAAAGTAATTAAACACAATGCAGTTAGCATTCCATGTACACATCTAATTAATGTCAATACCCACGTAAAGGCAAAATTCATGCAAACAAAAATCAATGCAATATATTATATTTGGATACTCTTATTAAACTTTCTTTAAATATTTTCTCTGAAGGTACAGCCTTCCGGATGATAAAGATAATTAAATGCTGTAAGAGTAGTGATCCATTTGACAGAGGGAATTAAACTTTGAATGATTTCTAATAGAAACATGAACTCCCAACCTTTATTGTATCAGATTGACACACTGTCTACAAGAAACAGGAGCAGAGAATGAGGAAACCAAAAGAAGTGGAAGGCTGTGTTCCAGAGGCTCAACATTTTACATCCTAAATTAGTTATCAGAGAGTCCCTCTGCTGAGACAAAATAGTGTTCTATAGAAGTAGCAGTGGGGGAGGTTTGGGAACTAATGCAAACAGTAATTAGTAAACTGAACCCGTGGATCATGGATCATAGCCTATTTTTCTTTTAACAGTGGCATTCACTTAATGACACAAGAATGAACTCCTTTTACAGAAAACTCATATGCAAATTAGACTACATTTACTATCCTTCCTTTCTTCTATAAGCAAGTAAACAGATTAAAAACTGAGACTTTCTTGCAGTTTGGATATACATATTCCCACTTGCAAGCAGTATTTGTTCAGCCTTGTTGGAATGATTAGTTTCACTATGTCAGGCATCACCCCAGATTCCCCATTCAATAGAATCTGGTGTTGAGATGGTTATGTGATTTCTCTTTCTTTTCTGTGCTTGATGTCAGCACCATCACCATTCAAATTCCATATGAAATCCAACCATGTCAGCCTGTGTATCACTCAGGGACTAATATCTACCTCGCCAATGTATGAAACACAAAATCAATGAATAAAAAATTTTCGAAAAATTAAAACAACTTCCCTTTCCAATAAATATATTTAAAATAATATTAGCTGGAATGCATATACGTAAGAAAGAAAAGGGATGTGTGTTAAATTCCTCATCTCCCTTCGGATTGGCACCCTTCTAAAGGTCAGCTCACTAGCCTCAGGTTTAATTCCCTTTCTTGCTGCTACTGTTCAGAGGTAAATGCTTGCTTTTTATTAAAAATCAAAAGCACAGGCGCTTGTAATCCTCTAGACTCAAAGTTGATTTTTTTTTTAATAAAAATGGAAAGTTTAGCTCAAAGCAATAGCAGCTAAAATTAGAGTGAAATCAGCAGCTGCTCCCCAGGGAAGATGGAAAACCAAACAACAGTTTGTTTTTTTTCTTTGACTACAATTTATGCTATATTTTTTCTCCTTTAAATTTGGAAGACTTTCCAAACATTTGCATATGTCGGCAAAACAATATGTTATGTGGGTAACCCCCTGCCCCTACTCCCCCCAAATCATGCCAGACATCAGCCTTTCAGGTAAATGTACAAGAAAAATGCTGTTGCATTTTACGTCACAGACCTTGGAAATAATGGCAGTAATTAATGGCATTAGTCGAGCATTAATCTGTAACACCAGTTTCACATTCCTGTAATTCTCCCTTTAGTGGTTCTTTCAATACACATGATAACTGCCACAAGGCAGAAGGATTGGATTCTCTTAGGGTGCAGTGCCATGCAGTTTGTTGTGTACCTGAGTAATAATGGTCAGAATTGATCTAGAATCAAATACTTAGATAAAATTAAATGCCATTACTCTGATTTCACTTGTTTCTCTCTACTTCTGGCCTACTTTTTCATTCACTGTCCTCTTGACATATTTAAGGATCATCTACTTTTTCTCCCTTTTCCTATTTGTACCCCAACATCACCTTCATGAAAGTGGTAGCACTAACACAGTGCCTGGCCCATTGTAATCTATCAGTGACTACGCAACCACATTTGGGTGAATTTAGTCTGCATATTTTTCCTTCATCTGCCTTTAGAATTTTCCCTTCCAGCCTTTAACATCAGTGTGAGGGCATCCAGGCTGAGCATTTTTCTTCCAATTTGCTTTCATGCCAGAGCTTCCAGCCACAAATCTTCCCATACCCTTTTTCAATATCTTCTTTGTGAGAAGGAAATCCTTCCTTCTACTTACATAGTCAAGTGCAATCACTTTGACTACATAAAGAATTGTCATTATTGTGTTGGCAGAGTCACATTTACAGGTGCTTATCATATCCAAGAACCATCCTCAGAGGTCTGTTAGGTTCTTTCTTATCTAGTCCCTCAACGTTTGGGAAGAAAATACCACTCATGTTTTTACTGGGAAGAATGGGCTGAGTGGGATTAACTGGTGAAGATTGTAGAGCCTGTAACCAAGGAATCTGGGTTCTGAATGGACTTTGAGTTTTGCTTTTATCTATAAGTGCTAATATTTCAGAGCTACATGAACATACTGCTAGTGCCAGGAGAGAAGAGAAAAAGTATCTTCTATATCTTTCCTTCTTCTCCAATCCCAATCAATCGGGCAGGATCTAAATCTAGTGGTGAGAGAGGTTTTGGACTTTTCACTTTTCTCTTAATTACTTTCAACATACT
Source organism: Heterocephalus glaber (assembly GCF_000247695.1). The sequence goes on along the minus strand of NW_004624731.1, from coordinate 31,995,538 downwards.
TCCATGCTCTGAAATATAGGTCATTTTTAACAGTTTTTCTCCAAAATTTATTCATTTTAATATAATTTGGTAACATACAATTCAAGTGTGAAATAATAACAGTATAAAATAATTTCAGGAAGACATGCTGAATACAATGACACTTCAAGGGAAGACATAGTATTTATAGAACAATAAAAAAGATCTGTAGTTACATTATCTACTGAAGCAGAACTATGTTGTATGGGTCATCAACCCATATAGTTTATAACATAAACAGACCCATAGAAAGGGTTGTGAGAATACTTCCTTTGGGAGTGCAGCTTGGGATAATTAGACACATTTGAGAGGTTTTATACTTTTCTTCGAAGTATCCTATACTAGCCACTTTGAGAAAATGATAAATTAATGGTGACTCCTGGCACAGAAATTTTATGACTGAATTAAAAATAAATGTTATTATATTGTGTTATTAAAGTGGCTATAACCATTCCATTGAGTTGTTACCTGGAAATAAGTTCTCCTCTTTTACAACCAGGGACATACAAACATTTTTAATATATTTTTGGGTTCTGTAAGCCATTTTTTAAAAAAGAAAATATTAATGTAAGATAAATTCTGGGAATGTGAGTCACATACAAACATAATCTCTTTTGTAATATTATTCAAATATGTTTATGTCATATTTGAAGGCATGCTGTTTACCATGTTGTTTTGCACATTGAGTATGCAAAATTTCTGAAATAGACTAAAATTTCTTTTGAATGATAGGAACCTAAGAGACTTAGTATAAATGAATTCATCTTCAACTTAAAATTCAGATGACATTGCTAATCACTTTCATATTCTTTCTATCCAAACCTTCTATTCTTTTAACATCACTTCTTTCCATCCTGTTTCCTCATTTTCTCCCTCTATTCCTTTGTCCCTCCTGCTCTGCTTCTCTGCTTGCCTTCCTCCTTTCTTGTTCTATCCATCTCCCTTTTCTACAGATTGTATTAAGGTAGGTACGAGCATGCAATTCGTATTTTTCCAAACCACAAGTAGAACCAAATTTACCAAAAGGGTGTAAGCAATGAGACAGAATAACTAACACTAAGATTGTGCCAAGGAAAACTTGTTTAAAAATCATATGGGTCTTAATCTTGAGACTATGTATTAAAGTATATTTGTCATAAATAATAGTTGTCTTTTATAAGAATGCACTTTCTGGTGATTTTCTTACTCTATATTCAGTAAAGTTGGGAATTTTAACAGTTATGATTTAGCTACTCCCCATGAATCTCCATTCCTGAATATTCATTTTTTTCCTAATTCTAACTGGACTGTGAATTATTTCTCTTTACATTTTCACACCCTTTTTCAACTTTGTAGCTGTTGATCAATCACACTTTGGTTTTACACAACTTGAGCTACTTATGACTATTAACTCATAGGTCCTCTGCATGATTCTGCTTCACTCCGCTTTGCTAACTAACTAAGTCATTTTATAGTAACACCTCCACTGAAAGTCCGCAGCAGGCTTCCTATTCCCAATTCATTGTTTAACCTGGATTATGTTCTAATCCAGTTTACAAATTAGTTTCTTTGTTAGCAGATGTTCACCCCAGTGTGGTGAGGTTCAGCTGAGGGTAGTTTGGACAAGAAATGACTGAGAGCAAAAGCTTGGTAGCTTAGATAATCTGCTAACAAGTGCTATTGGGGAATGTGGAGATAATTCCCCTCAGAACAGTCTGTGTCCATTGTAGATGCTATGGTGGAAATATCTAGGTAAAACATTGTAAACCAACTGAAGAAATAAACATTATTTTTTTCTACCTTCATATTACAATGATCTGGATAGTTCTATACCTAAATTAATTGTCTTCCACTTTGGTAACTTTTTTTATTTCTACCACCAGTAAAGGACTTAGTTGCTTATTTCAGATTCATAGGTCACTAGAAAAACGTAATCTTTTTTCTGCCTAAGGTCAAGTTCCATTATCTCTTCTAGGTAGATGCTGACTCTTTTAACAGTTATAGGATGAATTGCCCGGTCTGATCATGGACATTTATACAACATAAACTGCTGTGCTTTCCAGTATAAAGGCCATGCAACTACCTTGTTTATAGCAGTTTCTCAGCATCATCAAGCTTCTTTACTTATTGCTCATAAAGATGTAAGCACTTAAGACCTAAAATGATCTTTAACCCTTCCTCTCAGGCATAAATTGTAATCATTGAAAGAATCATTGAATGGCCTTTGAGTTGAGACTTTTTCTTTTCTCTGAATAGTAACACAGTTCAATCAAAAAATGATTTTTCTTGATTGAAATGACTGGATCCTTGTGAAGATTAGGAGAAGCCAGCTGAAAATGATATTTGGGGAAGTATGTTTATTTTATTAATTTTTGAGTGGGCTGATACTGTTGGAAAGTAAAAATAATTAATAGTGCTTCTTCCTGAAGTTCATTATGTAAAAAACAAGCAATCCTCTTTGTAGGACTAGTATAAGAGCATTTACCTCAGATATAATAAATTTGAGGATGTCACAGTATCTAATCCAGTCCTTATATTCTTCAATTATCTGTATGTCATTGATTATAAAACACAATGATATGATACATGTCTCTATACCTACGCATCTAACATAGTCATGCGTAATATTCAATTCATTCACCCACTTAGAAAGCACTTGTGTACCTATTTGTGAGATTCAGAAATTGAGGAAAAGATGCTTAACAGAGATTTGGAAAGACACTGTTCCCACTCCTAAATTATGAATCCATCTCAATAGTAGAAAGTGTGATAAACATATGGTGTGTGTTTAAATAAAAAAATATTACAGTAAAAGATACATTTCCATTAATACTACCTCAAAATACTGTTCCTCACTTCAAACATACTTATCCAATCATTCTTGCTAAGTTCTGAAGCATTTCTGGAGGCCCTCTTTTGTGCATGTCTGCAGTGGCACTGTTATGTCTGCCTCCATAACCTGAACAATTCAAAAAATTTATCTTTCATGGTAATTTTGACTATGGAGAAGAGTTAAAAGTCGCTCAGTGCCAGATCTGATTAAAAAAAGAAAGGTGGATGAGGGCATACCATAATGTTTTTACAAACTTACCTTTCCATTCGCTTGCACACAGCAGCAGTATTCACTGTATTGTTAGTCATGCAATGCAACGATAATCAAAAGAGGCAACTTCCAGAATTGCTTCAGAAAGTGGCAATAAGAGCCTGATAAATGTCTATAAAGCTTATTTTGAGAGTGTATTTTGAAGGCAATTAATGGCAATACAACTTGTACTGCAAATATTTTTAAATTTTAAACATTCATCAAGTTTCAATCATCTCTTATAGTCCATAATTTCATTAATTACAGAATCATAATTCATTTATTCTGAGCTTTAAAATACCAGAATAACAAGATTTTGGTTTCCTGAGAATACTCTTCTCTTGATCTCTTTGAATTAACTTTTATTTGCTGCAAGACATGTTGGGTGTCCATAGGCTCTGTAGGAACAGCCTTTTCTTATCAGGTAAGAAAAATTATTTTTCTCTTCAGCAACTTGTCTTCTCAACACTGGCCTATGAGAACCACTATGTTTTAGCATTACTACCACATTTTTTATATTTTACAGTCAATTATTTCCCCTTCAAAATATCACTTCCTGTTCACAGGCTGTAAGGATTACAATACTATTTTTGCTTTGCCTAGGTAAGATTGCACCTCTCAGCCTCTTATAGGCCTTCCACTGCTCTCCTTCATAGTCTCTCGTGCTTACAACACATTGATAAATATACTTGCTGCATTACCTCACATGGTAAGTTTTTAAATTATCATATGCTTCTTGGCCATCTCTAGAATGTCTGAGCACACATGATTCTGCTTTCACTTAATCCAGTTACTTTCAATGCTTTTATTAAATGAGGAGTCACTACTTCTCTCTTGCAGCTGTCCTTTGCTGTAATCCAATCTCCTCTTAGTCATATACCCTTATCCCATCTTACTGGTGTTCTTATGATTCTGAAATGAAAGGCAAAGTAAAGAAGAAGGTCATATATTTCCCTTAAAATCCAACATTCTAGATTTCAACAAGGACATTCAGGTCTTCCAACACTTGATATAAATGAAGACTTTCTTCTTTCCCATAGGAGGCAGAATTTCCAAAGTTGAAAGATATCTTATGTATAATATATCTTAGTTACTTTCCTCATGGCTGGAACCAATACCTGATACCCACAATTTAAAGGAGGAGAGATTTTTTTGGCTTGTGTTTACAGAGTATGGTTGGCTGTCTCCAAGGTAGGACAGCAAGGCAGAGACATGGCAGAGAAGATATTCATGTCATGGCAGGCAGGAATCAGAGTGGTCAAAGAAAAAGCCAGAAAGGGAGATATATCCACCCATATCATGCTCACAGTGGCCTGCCTCTTCTACCAGGCCCTACTTCCCAGGACAAGTCAGCTATGTGGCCTCATAACCCAGTCACCTCTCTAAAGCCTCACGTTTGAGCTCATGAAGGTTGGAGGAGACATCCAGAAATAAATCATAACATAATAAAAATAGAAGATCTCACCACCGTATTTCCACCTTCTGAATCTCACCTCCAAAACACCTTCCTTCTGCCTTTGTGCTTTCTTCTGCCTGAATTTATGCCAGACATTTTCTTTCCATGTATATTTCATATGGAAAGTGTTAGGGTATAATTAATATGATTTCCTCTGAGCTTAAAGTGCTGAAGAACTGAGTATAGAGCTATATTGAACCCTCACTGACAAAGTATTATTTGAGGGCCACCATGTGCCATACCTCCATTTTGATGAAAAGCCTAAGAGATGTACAATATACCAAACCTTCGAAGAAAATGGAATGAAAAGAGCATCAATACATCCAAAGACAATCATGATTTTTCCCCATAAATCCTGTCCATGTCCATTTTCAATTGATGATCAAACCAAAGTAATCAATGAATGGGCAATTTCACCCTACCCACATTTGGACATTCAGGCATTTCTTGGTTAAATCTTTATTACCCACTCAGGTACTTAAGTAATGACTGATGTCAATTTAAACAATCAAATCATCTATGTAGACATTTCAATTCATGCATCAAGGTGAGTTCTTAACCTTAGATTGACCATGTTTTTTAGTGGAATCATTTTTGCCCTAAAGGCATGGCCTATTGTACTCTAAAGCAATGAAAAAGGGAAGCAAAGCAACTTCCATCAGGGTTTGATCCCTATTTTCAATTATAGTTTACCTAAAAATAATTTTTTCCTGGCTCTATGTTGCATTCTTTAGTAAGTTTTAATTGAGGAAAAACCCGCTTTAGCATTTCACTGAATCCCAGTTCATTTGAACAAGCAAACATACCTACCCTCTAAATGACCTTTGTCTGAGTCTATGTCAACTCTCAGTATGCTTGGCCTTGCTGTTCTCGAAAATTGCTAGTGTACACTGCAACCTTGGGAGCCATTGGGTAAGACACAGGCAAACACTTAGCCAGGAGGACAACTTGAAGATTATTAGAAAAGCCATGTATTAGTTCCTATTTTGCTTCTTCCATAGTCATGTGTCTTTCCACAACTGACATCATTTCTCATTTTTTTAATCTGTAAAATGAGGAAATGGATCATCATTTCACAGTGCTAAAGTGAGGAAATATACAAAACGCTGATAATTATCAGGCGTTGAAAGAATATTAATTGTTAATATTAGCCTTCAAGATTTTCCATTATACCCCGACACATTCCTTTAACTCTATACCTAAAGCCTTCCATGCCAGGCTTCTAAAGGTACTGGGGTAGGTCTCATTGAAATCAAGCTGCAGAATGTAGTTCAAAGTTCACACTGAACTTGTGGGTATTTTTCTGAGTCCAATTTTGGCCAGAAAGAAAAGAAGAACAGGGAGACTATAGCTGAGCAAAGCTTCTTGGCTCACAAGTTTTTGGTTATATTTTATGTTCCCATCTACTACATCGATGATACTTATATTTTAATGTGCACATGAAGTACCTGGATATCTTGTTAAAATTCAGGGTTTTTTTTTTGTACTGGAGATCAACTCTTGACACTTGCAAGGCAGGTGCACTGCAACTGAGCTAAATCTCCGGCCTAAAATTCAAATTTTAATGTAGTAGTTCTCACCTGAGGAAGTGCATTTCCTATAAGCTCTTGGTTGTGGTTTGGATATGGTTTAAGCATGTCTCTCAAAGGTTCACGTGATAGAAGTTTGGTCCTCAGCAGGGTAACACAGCAGTTGATTGAACCTTTAGGAGCTAAGGCCTAATGGGAATTCCTCATGTAATTGCGAGAGACGTTAAAATGAAGAAAGAAAAATAAAACAAAGCAAAACTTAAAAAATTTTTAGCATGCAAAGTAGATTGGACTGTAGTCTCTACAATATACCTGGAGGACATTCATGACTCTTTCTTGTACTCATTCTATGTGTGTTGAGACGTGGTCAGAAATCCTGATGGATGACTGTGATCAAGTTTCATGAGTCATCAGCTCCTCAGTTTTGTCCCTTATTTTTGAGGCACTGACTCCATCACCTCTCTCTCATTTGCATTTTTCCTGTCAGTGCTTTGTCTTCATTGCTTTTTATGCCAAGTAGCTGAGATTAAAAGACATTAAAACCCACTAAGACATTAAACCCTCTCCCCTTCCTTCATCTTCCTTTCCCAAAGCTGGAGAGAAGAGTTGTAATCCTTCACACAAAGGAAGTGATTTTTCTGCTATAATCACTTGGGCACTAAAGAGATACTACACAAATAATATTTTCCTTCATTACCTTCTTTTCCTTTCCCTTAAGAATTATGGTTATGGTACTTTTCAGTGGACCACAGAAATCTCTCCAGGGAGCCTGACACTGAAAGTGGAAAACTAAATTCAAAATTCTTCACTGCCTTAATTTAACAGGCATAAGATTGAATAGAATAGATTTAGCAATGCAAGTGTGTTTTTACTGTGATCTCTAAATAGCATATTCTATTCCCAACATATAAAAGAAAATCAAATTAAAGATTAACATTACAAGTAACATTTTGGCATTATATGCCTAATATGCTTCTATAATTACCAGTTATTAGAGTTGTCATATAAAATGAGAACCATTTGTTAACATTTAATATACTGAACAAGGGAAATCAGTCATAATAAATGTAAGTAGGAGTTAATGAGAAGAGTGGAAAAGTGATAGGGGCATCGTTATTACTGCCTTGTCAACAAAAAAAGACTTATCTGTACACTTTCATACCGAAGTAAAGTGAGAGAGTGATGGAAATGTTTTATGTGACCAGTGCTCTAAAAATAGAGAGATGACTACCATTCATAATAGACAGTCAACTATTATTTAAGAATTTTATTTTAAAATTTATGGCTAATTTAAAGAATTAAGAGTAAGTGGATTCTTATTATCTGATATGGAATAAATATCCAGTGATTCCACAATGTAGGACTATGGCTTGACATATGTGGAAATAAAACCAAATGAGCTTGAGTGTCTAGATCTTTAAAATACAGAATTTCAATGTCAACAAGATGATTTCAAAATCATTACTAATGCAAAATGTCATACAGTCCAGGATAATAGGGGGTAGGGTGCTTAGGGTTTACTGACATATGTGAATTATAGGGTAGTTTTAAATAGAACAGGCCATTGTATGTATGTAGAATTTAATGCATGGTATAAACTTATCTATTTAAGTGACAACTTAAAACATATATTGCGCTTTAATAAGCACTGTACTAAGCACTTACTGTACATATTCTAATTTAGTTTTTACAGTGGTCCCCCAAATTTGATCCATGTTTTATCCTCATTTTAGCAGTAAATAAACTAAAGCAGAGTCACCTAAGGTGTCTCATAAGTGAAGTTCATATACAGTACCTTCACAAAAACATTCAGAATTTAAACAAAGGAATATCAGTTAAAACAAAAGGAATAACAGTTGTTTTGGTTTTTTTTGGATTGAAGAAAGCCTTTGAAACTAATAGATGAGAATTATTAACAGGAAAATATTCTTTAATAAATATTAATTTTTTCTTTGTTTTCCTTACCAAACAAATGAGCTTTTTATTAACCAAATCTAAAATTTTGTAATGCTATAAATGTAAATCCTTAAATATAAGAAGAAAATCACGAATGGAGTAAATCTAAATTTTCAAGTTTCAGGAGTAATTCTGCCAAAACAAAATATTCATACATTTTCCAACTATCATGGAGAAGTACTTCATGATATGATGGTAAACACTGTACTAGTACAAATATACCATTTGTACAAATATAACACCTCAAATGTTAGAACACCACATATGTTAGATAGCAGTACAAATAATTTATGACTTTCCAACCACTTCCATTTTTTTCCAGAAATTGTTTGGGAGAAAAACTAGTGTCACATGGAATAAATAAGCAAAATTAATGTACTTAACTTATATAAAAAAGGTTGCTTTTAAGAAGCAAATATTAATCTTATATTAAATGAAGCTTCAGTTTGAACAACCTAACCTATTGTTTGGCACATGGTTTATTGAATGATTGTTACTTTCAATTCTCTTTTCTAATAACCTATCCTACAACTTTTGCCTAGAGGACAATTAACTCTGATGATCTTTATATAGTGTTCAGTTACCAAAACACATCACCCAGAAGAGGATTCTGGGAGCATGGCAGCACGGACAGCGCCAGGAATCCATCTCCTTACCAAACTACAATTGTACTGAAAGAATTTGACTCATCTAAATATTTTGGGACTCTGGAGTTTACAGAAGGTTTGTAACTCATAAAGGAAGGCTGTGATAGTAAAGGATAATTAATTTCAATCAATTGCAATCCCCACACAGTAACAGCTACCAATCCTGGACTACCAGGCCTTACCAGTCATTGTACAGGGATTCCTGGAGTGGACTACACACAACTTGTAAAAGCTAGAGTGGGTAAAAAAGATCTTGTTCTACAAATATGGAAGTCAAATGGTTTCATCTCTGATGGATGCTTCAGTTCAAGAAGAGTGAACAGGCAAGTGGCCATTTTGTAGAACCTATCTTCCTCATTATGAGCTCTATTGTGGTGTATGAAAGACGATTTAGAGACTTTAGAGGCCCATCACATTATTTTTCCTCTGTCTCCATTTTATACTTTGCCCCCTTTTGAGGAGCCATGCATTAAAAACAAAGTCATTCAAAAACAGCTGCCTAGAGAAAATTAGTTATATATCCCTGAGGAAAGACACCCATTCAAAAACAAGCCAAGAAAACCTTAAGTTTATACCTCAGGCTGAACCTTGGAGTAAAACTAGCCCAAATTTTAAAAAAAACAATAAACAAAAACAATAACAAAGAACCACAAATCCTATGGAAGAGGTAAAATCTGATTTCCAGAACTACCAGACTATTAAATTTAAATGCCCAGTTTTTGACAACACCAAAATTACATAGTAGAGAAAAGCATGGGATGCAAAAGGAAAAATTACAAGGAAAATGGTCTCTGAGAAAGCCTTCATTGCAGTTCTACAAGACAAAAATTATAAAACATTTTAAATGTGCTAAAACAATGAAAAGGAGAGATGAAAAAAGTCAAGGAAATGACATATGAACATTATTTAAATATCAACAGAGATAGAATACTAAAAGAAAAGGAAATTCTACAGCTGGAAAGCATAGTAACGACAATTAAAAATACCCTAAAGGGATTCAGATTTGAGAAAAACAATAGATTCAGAAGAAACAATCAGTGAACTTGATGAAAACACAAGGAAAATTATCAAGATTAATAAGCAAAAAAGAATAAAGAAGAAGAGAACAGAGCTAAGGGACTTGTGTGATATAAATAAGGAAACCAATGTACACATTATGGGAGTTCTAGATGTTGAAGAAAGGGAAAGAGAGAGAGGATAAGGAAAAAACAATAGCTCAAAACTTTACAAAGTTGATGAATGACAGAAACTTAAATAACGAAGAAGCTCATGAAAGTCTAAGGAACATGAACTCAAAGAGACTCACAATGAGGCAAATTATAATCAAATTTAGGAAGGCTAAAGGCAAAAGACAAACAAAAAAGCAAGCAAGCAAACAAAGAACTCTTTGAAGCATCAAGAGAGATGCAACTCATAACACAAAACAAATCCTCAAGCAGATTTCTCATAAAATGTTTGGAGGCCAAAAGACTCTTGGCTGGAGAAATTAAGACATTCACAGATTAACCAAAGGGGAGGGTATTCATTATCACTAGGCATGTCCTTTGGTCAAGAGAGTCTTTTATTTTATTATTAGTACATGTTTGCAGTACATAATGATTACATTTATCATAGAGAGTTAGTACAAATCATATCTTCTCTTTTGTCATCTCTACGCCCCCCATCTCCTGTTTTGTCAAGGGAGTCCTTGCAAGTGAAATTAAAGAACACTGGACAGTAATTTGAAGGCAACTGGAGAAATAATTACCTCAGTATTAAATAGTTACACAGCAGATTATAAAATCTAGGGCTATAAATAAGGAAATGTAACTCCACTTTTTGTTTTCTAGGTCAATGAGGACTCTGATGTGTTAAAAATATTTGGTTCATAATGTCACAATTTGTTTTATATGTAATTCAAGAGAATGTGATGGTTAAGATGCAAAATGCCACCCACATTTTCATGTGTGTAGAAGAGGAATGAATCATAGTTGTGCTATGCTTATCAGAGGATTCATCCATTGATAAATTCAGTAGCTAAATATGCTGATAGGAAGGAGGTGGGGACTGGTTGCAGGTGGATCACTGGGAGCGAGACCTGGAGGGAATATTGTTGTCCATTGCTCCTCCCTTCTCGCTTTTCTTCCTCATTGCCATGGGTTGAGCACCTTTTCCTCTGTTGTGACTCTGCCTCGGACCTAGATGACATGAACTGAAACTTGAACCAAAATAAACCTCTCTTATTTTAAGATGTGGGTGTCAGGTTTTGTGTCTCAGTTACAGGAAAGTGACTAAGACAGAGATTGATGCTTTATAAAGAATTATTAGGCTGTGTTAGAAATACACAACATATACAGACAAAACTCTTTGTGATATCAACAACCAAAAGGGGTAAAGGTATATGAGTAAATAGCAATGAAAATATCTTCTAAAAATAAGGGCCAGGGATTTAGCTCAGTGGTTCCGCCACCTGCCTCACATGTGCAAGGACCGGAGTTCAATCTCTGGTGCAAAAAAAAAAAAAAAAAAAAGAGAGAGAAAAAAAATCTTCTAAAAATAAAACTATGCATTGAATAGTTTCACCGATTAATTCTGTCAAATATTTACAAAAGTAACACAAATCCTTCACAAATTTTTCCAAAATATTGAATAGGAAGAAACATTTCTGATTCTATAAGGTCGATATTATTCATATACTAAAGCCAGGTAATGAAAAAAAGACTATCAATATCCCTTATGAATACTGATACAACCGTTCTCGAAAAAAGAGTAAGAACCTAAATTCAGAAATATATTAGAGGGATTATATGTATGAAATGTAATATATTAATACATATATGTAATGTAATGGTGGCTTAACACATGAAAAACTAAGAATACAATATACTACACAGAATGAGGGAAAATGCACACACACACACACACACACACACACATGTTCATTCTAACTGATATAGAAGAAGCATTTGACAAAATTCAAGATCATTTTATGACACAAACTACAAATTAGAGACCAAAAGAAAGTAATTCAACATAGGAAAACTATATATTACAAACGAACAACAAACAAACATTACAATAAAAGGTGAAAGACTGAGGCTTTTTCTATAAGTTCGAGAATAAGGCAAAAGTGCCTTCTTTCACCACTTTTCTCTCACACAGTGTTGTCAGTTCTAGCCAGAGTAATAAGACAAGAAAAATAAGTATCCAAATTGGAAATGAAGAAGTAAAACTACCTATGTTTGTGAATGATGTAAACTTACATATAGAAAAGCTAAAGATTCTACAAAAGAAATCAATTGTTAGAACTAATAAATTCACCAAAGTAGCAAGATAAAATCAACACACATCTGAAATGAGCAGACATTTCTCAGACAAAGAAGTAGAAATAGCAAATAGACATATGAAAAAATGTTCAACGTCACTGGTCATTCGAGAGATGCAAATGAAAATAACGCTGAAATTCCACCTCACCCCAGGAAGAATGGCTGCTATCATGAAATCAGCCAATAACAAATGCTGGCAGGGCTGTGGGAAAAAAGGAACCCTGCTCCACCGCTGGTAGGAGTGCAGACTGGTGCAACTACTGTGGAAAGCAGTATGGAGATACCTCTAAGAACTAGGATTGGAAATCCCATTTGACCCAGCTATTCCTCTGCTGGGCATCTTCCTCAAAGAATTAAAAGAATCATACCACAGCAACATATGTGCACCCATGTTCATGGTGCCACAGTTTGTAATAGCTAAAACTTGGAATCAGCCCAATTGCCCATCAACTGGAGACTGGATAAAGAAAATGTGGGTTTTTTAAATAAAATGGAGTACTACTCAGCCATAAATAATGAGAAATTAGAGACATTTATAGCTAAATGGATGCACATTGAGGAAATACTCTTAAGTGAAATAAATACTACACACGTGTAAATACCGAATAGTTTCTCTGGTGTGAGAAACTGAAAGTGTAAATAAGGACTAAAAGGTATAATAGATAATGTGAAATAGGAAGAAAGAGAAGGGGCAAAGGGGAATGAGAAGTGGGAGGGGTAGGAGAAAGGAAAGAAGGGCATGGAATTATTATGAGAAAATGAAAAAATGGAAACAAAGTCTTTGTAAATAGGGAGGGATGGAGGGATTGAAGGGAGGGCAGGGGAATGGGGAAAAAATAAGAACCAAGATGGACTATGTAAAGGTACAAATTTCCAATGATGAATGTCATTATATCGTATACCTAAAATGTACCAATAAAATTGATTAAAAAAATAAAGTTAAAAAAAAGAATGTCATACAGCTTCCACTGCTGCTTCCAGGGCTAAAGAAATTAATAGTACAAAGGACGACCAATTTTGCTGTGTTGAAATGCAATTCATAATCTCTAACACTGATCTGAAAAGCAGAGAAATATTTTTACTGTATATTGAACTCTAGGTAGCTCTGTCCTTTAGAATGTTTTCTGACTTAATGACTAATTAATATCAAAGGAGACTCTACTTCACAAAGGTCAACCACTTAACACCATCCAACTTCAAATGACCCTTTTAGTGCCCCCAGATCCCCTTATGGAGCAAAGACAGAGAAAAGCTGTGTGCATGCTAATAGAAACCGTTAGCAAATCCTTCCCACCCCCCAACATCAGCAATAGCAGGATCTAAAATAATGCTTCTTCAATCAAGTGTATATCTGAGTCATTGAATAACTTTTTGTTACAAATTCTGATCTATGTCCCTATCCCACAGAGCTGCTGATACAGTAGATATGATGGGCTCCACATATCTTTATTATTCATAAAACTCTTAAAGGACTTTTCTGGGTTTGATCCCCAGTACCAAACAAAAAAACAAAAAAACCGAAAAAAACTCTTAAAGGATTTTGATTCAGACTGCCTAAGAATTATATTTTTTCCTGAGTGGAAGTTTATTTCTTCATTTCATTTTATTTCATTGTTTATTTTTATTAGTACATGCTTTCAATATATAATGTTTACATCCTTTGTAGGGAGTTGGTTCATGTACATATTAATTCCATTTTTCATCCCCTTTCTCTCCCCTCCCTCCATCTCTTGATCTGTTTCTATTTCCATATCTTCCTACTTCCTATTATCTATCTTTTACTTTGCTCCTCATTTATAATCTGGGTTTCTCATACAAGAGAAACTACATGATATTTATGGTTGTGTGTCTGATTTATTTTCCTTACTTTTAGTAGGTATCTGGACCCAGTCTGAAATCACCTAAGAGGAACAAAGGGAAGACAAAATCCTACCTATTTGCTTCTTTCCCTCCACAACCTTACTCAGTCCCACAAATAATGTCACTTGGCTTTCATTCGTTATTGCTCATTATGTCTATTTTTTCCATAGATTCTTCATTTTTTAGAGAATGCGTGGAACATAGTTCTTACTGATGATCACCTCTAATCCTGTTTCAGATAAAGTTATGAGGAAGTGGCTCAGGTGTAGAGGATTGTATGTCAGTGAGTTTAGCAAGCTGACTTTAACTTTCATGCCCCATGGATAAACACAACTGTGTCCACATTACAGCCTGTCCATGAATTGTATGATGATCTCCTTAATGACCATAACTCAAGATAACTACCAACTGCCCTTCCAGACACAAAGGTACAAAACGCTCTTCCTACAAACACTCTGACCTAAAACCTCTTCATCCTACCCAGCTGGAATTTTATAGTGTCTTTCCCCCAATTCATGTATATATACTCCACATCTCTCCATATAATCTGACTAAAACTCATGATAATCTGAAGGCTGGAAACAAAGTAGGTAAAATAGAAGTACACTTACTCTTTCAATTCAAATACTATTCTCATTTCTACTGATGGTATTTGTCGATGCCAAAATGGGAAAGGAACCTCTCAAGATTCTGTCGGCAAATCTAGAACTAATATGTGCCAAAATGCCAGATGACCTCCTAGCCAAGGGAAAAAGAGAAAATGATAGGCAAGTATCACTAAAAGCAGAGCCCAGAGAGTTTTCTTTTGGGAACTTCCCAATTTTTAACTAGCAGGTTAAATAAAATTTAGAGCTTAGGTCAGAATCATCAGGAGCTTGGTAAACTATAGATTTCCATGCCCCACTCCTACAGATATGTGTTTCAGTAAATACGGAGCTCATTCCAGGATGGATAGTTTATCATGTCTCCTTGAGGACTGATATCCCTGGTTGACAACCACAGTAAATAAACTAAGCCATAGCAAGGGAAGAATGTTGAAGAAAAACAAAAAAATTCAAACAATTATCAGCACTGGAAAGATATCAAACATATTTAAAAACTTACACTTTCACAATGAGAAGTGAGGTCTACATCCCCTCACCTTGAACCTGGGCCAAACTTAGGGAATGGTTAACTAATAAGGTACAGAGGAAGTAAAAGACTAGAACATAAAATGCACTAAGCTTCTGGCTGATTCCCTTCAGGCACTTGCCTTCAGAGCCTTGGAAGTCTGAAGTTGCCTTGCTTCATGTGAAGAGGCTACATTAGGTTTCTTGGCTCAGTGTACACCTGAGATGCCAGCCAAGAGCCAGCATCAAATGCCATATATCTAAGTAAAGAGGCCTCCAGATGTTACTGGATCCTCCCTAGTGAGTCACTCCAAGTTCTTAAGTCACTCCCAGCTGTGAGTCTTCCCAGCTGAATTCTCAGATATCATGGGAATAAAAACCAGCTGACTCTCAGGGTGTTGCCCAAATTCTTGACCCACTAGAGCATACTAACATGGTTATTTCATAGTCTCACACTGAGGAGTAGGACACCCAGCATGGCCAGCAAACCTGAAAGGCATCGGAGGCTAAGCAAGGATTATAGAATCTAAAAGTTCTGACTTATCACTCAATTATACTTGTCAATCAATTGAAACCTGTGCTATTATTGCTTATTTAGACCTTGCTTCTCAGAATAGCAAATTTTCAGTATATGAAATGGTCAGAAAGGTATATCTCATGGTCATAGTAAAGATTAAAAGAGGCAATGTATAAGAACGTGCTCGGAACAGTGCTGTTACATAGTGAGAAGTTAATAATTCTTGCTATTTCCTTTGTTATTGGTCTTACCCACTGTTCTAACTAAATATCAAAACCCTCTAAGATATCTTAGTGAAAATCAAACCTATTCCTTCATGATTGAGAAGAAACAATGGAATGCATCCAAATCATGTTGAATGAATCTCATGACAGAAAATAAGGCTCCACAATCTGCCCTTTCAAACATTTTCTTGACACAGATGAGATACTTTATTGAAATACTGATTCCAGATCAGCAAACCCAATATCTGCCTATATGTGGATCTTTTTTTAAAATACTAGAACAATCACTGGGCACACATATAATGGTAGTATTCATGTTAGAAAAGAATATGTATATTGCTATTAACTGTAACTTGCATATAAAAATAGCAGTAAATGTCCATCTGTCGCAATGCCTGCAGACACCATTCTTACAAACACAAGCTCAAGTCTTTATTTGAATAAGCACCTTTTACTAATGAGGAAACATCAGAATTTAGGAATTCTTTGGAAAAGTCAATGTCCCATTCCATTTTCCCTGGTGTAATCTCTCTATAAGTGATACTTTACACCTAATTAGACACATTCTCTGGTTTGTTCATCTTAGGAAGGGAAATTTTTCTGATAAGTTCTATATGCAGCATCATCAGTCTCCTTATAAGAGAAGCTGATACAATTACTTGAGCGTGATATGGAGGAAAGAAAATCTGAATGATTCTGTTAGGGACCCAGAAGGCTTTCAAGTAACTAAAATAATGACATTAGACATTTGCAGCACTGTTTTTGTTTGTTTAACAACTTCAAGTAAGAGTATATGTAGATAAAATGCAATCTCTATGAAAATATGCAAATATTAGCAAACTTTCGAAACTGCCATGAAGAAAGAAATTTATATTAATTCAAAGTGAGAAAGTAGAAAGAACTGTCTTATTCTATAGGAAAATAGTGTGAAAAAGGTTAAAGTTTTGTTGGTGGTGGTGCTGTTAGTGTTGTTATGGTAGTATTACACAAGTCCTATTAAAAATATCTTTTAAAAATGAGCTGGGAGAAAGGTTACTTTCCTTGTTTTAATGATCCCCTGAATAGCAAAACATTGGAAATAACTCACTAGTGAACTTTGCAGGTGATAAGTGTAGGGCAGGCATCACTGAAATGCATAACATGTCATATAAATGGACCCAGAGAGGCTATCAATGTAAGATGAAAATAACAAAATGATATTCAGCTTAGAAAAATGAAAACTCAATACATCTTAAACAAAATAATTCAGTGGACCTGAGAAGCCTAGAGAATGGCAATGCTGGAAGAAGACCTGGAGCTGATAATGGAGGACAAATGAGATATCAGTTTGCAATATGATATGGCTGCCAAAGGGGCTGATGCTATTAAATACAGTGATCCATTATATTGGAGTAAAGCAAACATATTGAGAAATGACTCCTGCCTTCTAGGATTCTACTTAGACTGAAGTACAGCATCAGGGCCCTTGACACTCAAAATATGTTGAGAAATTGGGCTGAGTACAGAGAACAGAGCTGAAATAGTGAAAGAAATGGAATGATGTATTTATGGGGAAAGATTAAAGGAACTAAATATGTATTGGCTGGATAAGCAATGACAAATCATACTAAGGAAACACTGAGTTAACATTTGAAAGGTATAATTTTCCACAGAGGAAAGGGCTATATAAATGTAAAATAATTACAATAATTTGAAAATTCTCTAAGAAAATGTCTAAGAAGGGATTAGGTGGATTCAGTACATGGTTAGTACTTTAAATAACTTCCCGATATTAGCCACACTAACCATAATCTGTTGTTTGCCACATTTTGTAACTAGACAGCTCATCTGCTTAATCACAAGGTGGAAAAACTTGAGTTGTTGGGAATTGTAACCAAACAATTAAAATTTGTGTCCTGTGGATTCAGTAGCTTTCTTAATACTGGTCTCTATGGTCCCACATTTCAATCTAAATTTAATTTCTTTATCAATTCATCCAAATCTATATCACATCTTTCTTTTGATTATCCACTTCTAGGAACTTTCTTCTAAATAAGAGGAGGAAGAAATTGGAAGATCTGAATTACTTTATACTAAGATGCTAATACGTGACATAGTTTGACACACACACACATATATATACATATATATATATTTTTTCTCAACAAAGAGGTCTTGCTCGGTAGATGAGAAATATGTTTTGAAATGTGTTCTTCAATATGTTTTGAATATGTGTCCTTCATACCACATGCCCTAAGATAAGCTTCCTTGCAGAAAAATCCTGTATTTGGAAGGGTTCCCTAGATTATGTGGAGGTGCCAAAACAGCTGCTGCAGATTCTTAGGGATTAAACAGGCTCAATTTAATAGCTGTTTGGAGTTTTGCATTAAAACACCAAATATCAGGAGCATGTGACATACTTTATGTGACATATGAAATTTTCATGCAATTACCAGTCAGGACATACTCCAGTGGAAGCACGAGTACAAGAGAAATATAACTCAGCTCCCCTCCAGCTCTAACACTGTAGGACTCTATAATTCAGTGACCGTGAGATCATTTTTATGATTCAAGAGTCAATACTGATGAATTCTTTCCAAAGTCAAAGTGTAAGAAAGAAATACAGATGAGAAGTTGTATTATCATATGTTAAGTATAACAATACTAGGGAGACACCATCTTGGAACAAAGTGAGAGATGAAATATGAAGGATTAGTAAACAAAAGGGGGAAATTTAAAAAAGAAGAAGAACAACTACAATGACCATCTATCACTGATCCCTGGAGTGGAAGCAAGAAAAATATGAAACTCCTGCACTTACTGGTGATGTATTGGGAAAGACAGAATATCTTGCTTAGGGGGACCTTTAAGCAGTCAGACATCTGCTGTAGAGCAAACATGGTGAAACATCAGTCACAGATCAGCCCCTAAGTTACATAAAGGACAGGTTTGTGACCATGAAAATAGGCAATGAAACAGAGCAAAACCCCATCCTGGATCTGCCATGGACTGGCCTGAAGGGATTGGTGGAGAATGTGGAATCAATGGAATAATTGCTAACATCACCTTGTTATTTATATTCTAATAGTAAATAAAATAACTTCTTTGGTTTCAGGTAATTTCCTACTACAAGTGCTTTAATGGAAACAAGATAGTCACCTGAGGCAGCCAGTTCAACCAAACACAGTCAGTAAAATGTATCATACTGTGAATAAAATGACCTGTACTGATGGTCACAGGCAGCTTTATGATAGATTCGGGTCACTGGAGGTTTTCTGATGGTATGGCTTTCTGCTTGGATAATTAGTGGCCAGACACAGGAACTATTTTAGCTATGTCTTATAAATTTCTTCAACCTTCAATGAAGCACAGCCTGGGTCAACACAATGTAAAGCCAGGCCAGAAAGCAGGCCACTCTGGACTGCTTAAACACATAGGTTGACTCAGCTGGCACAATCTGGTTTCTTTTTAATCAAACATAGGTAGAGATTCTTCAGCCATCTGTATTTCTTCAAATAAACTTAGTGATTTGAAGTTTTCAAATCAGAGTCCCTTTATATACACTATAAGTAAATGTGTTCATGAATAAGAGAAGTAGGTAATACATAAAAATCTCTTTGGTACCAGATTAAGGTAATAGCCATGGAGTATAGGTTGATAAACTCATCATGTAGATACCAAAAGCAGACAAACAGAAAAGTGCCTGGTTCCTCCGATGGCACGTGAGTCATGGCTCCACTATTCCCATTTAATGTTAGGTAGCTGTATGGGAACTTACATGGAAATTTCTGTTTAAAAGTACAACTCAGTTATGATTACAAAGATACAGACAAGGGACATATACACAGATTGACTGAAAAAAAAGAAACTTTTCTGTAAAAGCAAATCGCCTATATTTGGTTTGTGGGAAAAGACAATCTTCAAACAACAAGCAGAATAACTGTGTAGAGGGGATGGGATGGGAAAATCTTTATTATAACAACTCTATGAAGACTTGTAAAGAGATGCTAGAAATCCTTCAGCAGGGGAGATTATACTATACTCAAATTCTACCTTAACCATACCATGCTTACTAAAGAAACCTCTGCTTCTAGCTTCTTCCACTCTGCCTCCTCCATCACACCTGAACAGTGCCTGATGCCAACACTTGGGAAATCTACCCCAAATGATCTCAATTCTAATCTCCATGCAAACTCGGCAGCAATCATTTATTTCCATATAATATGAATTAGGGGCATCCTATGCATACTTAATTAATATGCCATCCAAGGATGTTATATGTTACTAGCTTAATGTTAAAAAAGAAGAAACTGGGAAGATAAATTTTTATACTCCCGTAATCAGGTTCAAAGTCCAGTCTAGCTGATTTCAAAGTTTTCAATGAGAAGTAATGCAAAAAAAAAAAAAAAAAAAAACCCACAAAAAACCCAGTTACTTTAAATTCATTTAGAGTTCATTTTCTGATTTTTTTTAATCTGATTTATTTTTGACTGCAGGCATCCCTAAAACTTGATTTAATATTTTTAGAGTGTACACAAATAGATTCTGATCTGTGTGCGTATACATGGTAAACATTTTATTTGTTTAACAAATCTTTATTGAACATATAATTCTGTACTGTGTAGTATGACATACTATGGATTAACAGTCAGCATCATTTCTGCTGTCCTGAAATTATCTATTTTTCTGCTTTCCTGATGAGGTAGGTTCTTTAAAACCAAATAGTATCTAATATATTTCAAATTGAAGGAGATTTGATTTCCTGTGATTTATAAACGAAATGTGTGGCTAAGGAAAGGAAGTACCGTATGTGAGATATTAACTGCTCATTCCATACCCATCATCATTACTGTTATAAAGCAATTTTAATATTATAAAATGGAGAAATTAGAATTCTGCACGGCTGTCAACCTCTAGTGTAGAGTTCACTCGAGAAATGAGAGGGGCTGGATCCCTACCCCAAGGTTCAGGACTCAGGGTATGTCAATCTTCTCTTTTCTGAAATGAATAGAAAAATAACTACCTTATTTGCATGATAATCATTGAACTAGGGTGTCTCCAGTGATTTCCAGGAACTGCAAGGTGGACAGATATTTAGTTACATTCTGAAATAAAACAATGCTCACAATTTAATTTATTTACATAATTTTATTTCTTGGAAATTACTTTTTCTCAATTTCAAAACATTACAATGTTATTTTTTTACAACCTGTGTGTGTGTGCCTGTGTGTTTATTGTAGTGATCTAAGGAAGAAAAAATGTTTTGTTAATATCTAGCCAGGGAAGGCCATCAAGTGCTGCATAAAATTAGTCATTGCAGAGTCACTTGTTGGTTCAGCCACAAAGACTACAGAAGCTTGGACTCCTTTGTGATGACAGGAGATAAAGAAACAAATAAACAAAGAAGCAAAAACTCAGATAAGCATAAAATAGCATTAGGGGAAGTACTAACTACTGATTGCTTCTTACTTTACTCTGAGTGCCGTGCTTGCTGAATAAAAGGCAGAAATTGTAAGTAATGACACAGTGAAAACAACAGCAAGCTTTAATTTCTAATCTTAATGATCAAAAGTATAAATTGTGTATTTTGGGAATGAAGGAATATAATAGTGCAGAAAACCGTCAAATGAAAGAAGGAAAAGGAGACAAGGAATAACAGTTGTAAAAAAATGAAATGGAACATAATTAAACAGATGTAACAAAATAGGAGGGAAAATACTATGTTTTAAAATATAATTAAAGGACAGGGGATTTAGCTCAGTGGTTCCGCACCTCACAAGCGCAAGGTCCCGAGTTTGATCCGTGGTACAAAAAAAAATATATATATATATATATATATATATATATATACACACTTAGAGACACGTGTGCAGAGAAATTAGAAAATGAAAGTCTAGAACATGCATAAGGATCATAAGGCTAATCTTGCTTGGAAGTTTCTCAGTGTACATAAAGGATCACAACATATTTACTGACCCCAGTATATTTACCAGTCTTTGTCTTTCCACTTAAAGTTTCACAGTTGGAAAATACACTATATGTTTACCTGAAGGATCTTACTGACAACAGTTTGACAGTTCTGCAAGGGAATACAGTTTGTCTCATTTCTCATTGATAACTTGTTTAAAATGTAATCCCCTCTGCGAAAGGATCATATGATGTTCATGCCTCAGTATAACTGGATCCCGGTCAGAAAAAAACTCAGATACTACTGTATTTGTGCAAACCATGCAAATTTACAACCCAGCACTAAAACATTGACAGCCCAAGGATGATACCAATATCAGGCATTCTCATTCCTTTCAGGGGTTGTTTCTCTCTACCCTATGTAAAGAAAAGACAGTGCAACCTACAAATAGTTCCATTGTTGAGACTACACATTTCTTTATCCGCATACTCTTAATTATAAATTACAGGTACATGACTGTAACCATGAACAATTAGCCTTCATTCCAATTTCACTGAAGGCATGGTGACAGGGATTTTCTAAAGGGAAACCAATATGAACACACTACATTAATTCCCACTAATCTATAACCACAGCCTCAGAAACTATATTCAAAATAACCTTTCTTTTTTTAAATTAATTTTATTGGTACATTTTAGGTATACAATATAATGACATTCATCATTGGAAATTTACACCTTTACATAATCTCTCTTGGTTCTTATTTTTCCCCCTTCCCCTGCCTTCTCTTCAACCCCTCCATCCCTCCCTATTTACAAAGATTTTGTTTCCATTTTTTTTTCTCATATTAATTCCATCCCCTTCTTTCCTTTCCCCTACCTCTCCCACTTCCCCTTCCCCTTTGACCCTTTTCTTCCTATTTCACATTATTATAACTTTTAGTCCTTATTTACACTTTAAATTTCTCCCACTAGAGAAACTATTCAGTATTTACACATGTGTGTCCTATTTATTTCACTTGGGGTCTTTTATAGAGAGTATCATGTCATCTGCAAATAATGACAATTTGACTTCTTCATTTCCTATCTTTATTCCTTTTATTTCTTTCTCTTGTCTAATTGCTGTGGCTAATGTTTCCAAAACTATATTGAACAGGAGTGGCGATAGTGGACATCCTTGTCTTGTTCCTGATTTTAGTGTGAAGGATTTCAGTTTTTGACCATTTAGTATGACATTGGCTGTTGCTTTTTCATAGATGGCTTTTATCAGATTGAAGTAGAGACCATCTATTCTAATTTTTTGTAGAGATTTTTTTATCATAAATGTGTGTTGGATTTTGTTGAATGTTTTTTCTGCATCTATTGAGATGATCATATGGTAACAACATTTCTTTTAACCCATTAATTTCGCAGAATTCTAAAAATTAAAAAAAATGAAAACAAGTGTTTCTTGAAGAGAATAAAGGGAATCAGATATTTTTATTGATTGCTGTTAACAGTATGAATTATAAAATCTTCTTGTACATTAATTGATGGTAGCTATTATATTTAAAAATATGTATTATCTTTGACAAGCCAATCTCTCTTTTATAATCAATAAAATGATTAAGAAAGCCATTTCTAGATACACACACTGTAATTTGGATCTCGACTTAGCCTTTCAGCAGTCATGTGACTTCGGGCTATTATTTAAACTCATTGTGCCTCAGCTCCATCTGCTTTATCTGACTGAATGATCATAATAACTATGTTTACTATGTGAGAATATTGAGATTAAATGAGTTAATGGATGTTAAACATATAGAAAAATTCTGGACTAAATATAATTAACAACTTAGTTAATACTACTGTATGTTGTAAATAAAAGCACTAAAACAGCTGGGGATTTAGCTCAGTGGTTTCGCTGCTTGCTGCACAAGTGCAAGGACCTGAGTTCCATCCCTGGTACCAAAATAAATAAATAAATAAATAAAATAAAAATAAAAGCACTAAAACAAAAGCATAGTACTGGAAGTATAATGTATTGTTTCTCAATGAAAACAATATTATCTGTCAGTATCAGAATATGTAAATGTAATGTGGAATCTATAGTGTAGAATCTTTTATATCATATGTAGGGCATATATACGATAGTGGGGATTGAACCCAGGGCCTTGAACGTTAAGCTACACATCCAGCACCATGTATGTCTAATTTAAAAAATGAGTTAAATATGTGACTCTTCTCTCTGTGGAACTGTTTTAGCATGACAAGAAAACTGTAGATTTATTTACTCAAAATAACTTCATTTAAAAAAATGATTACTCACAAATATATATAATATATTAACTTTTAAACAACTTTTGAGCACTTACTATTAGGCACTTTTATAGCATTAGCTTATAAGAGTGAGCTATATAAGAGTGAACTTATGGGCCATGGATTTAGCTCAGTGGTTTTGTTGCCTACCTTGCAAGCAGAAGGACCAGGGTTTGATTCTTGGTATCAAAAAAAAAAAGAAAAAAAAAGTGAACTTATAAGAGTAAAGCAGATATAAATATCCTTTTTCATTGAAGTTAGGTTCTAAATGGCAGGCGCATGGTCACAACTCCCCCCAGTATCTAAATTATATATTATATCTGATAATGATAATTATATATTATATCTGATGATACACTCTGATAATCTGATAAATACTATAGACAAAATAAAACTGTTTCCACACATAGGAAATAGAGTAATGGTGGTTGAATGATTCTAATATTCAATAAAGTGAAGAAAGGTCTCAGTGGGTGAAAAGAAACAATTTGAGTGGAGAATCTATGGGTAGAATACCTGCTTAGCATGAACAACATCCTAGGTTTAATTTCCAACACCTTGAGAAAAAAAAATTAAAAAGCAGAATCCTGTAAGAATCTTGAAAGAGATGAAAAGTAAAATATATTTATGTTTTCTGACCATGGGCATATGTTTGTATGAACATGATGGAAAACATAAAAAGGAATATCCCAAGCTATTAAGTGTATGAAGTTTAATTATTTCAGAAAGCCTAGAGGTTGGGAATGGCCAAGTGAGGCTAGGCTATAAATGTCTTCTTTATATATATTTTGGTTCCAATGTTACTATTCAAGTAACATTTTATTAAAGTAATTAAGAAAATTAATGCAAATAAATAAAAAGTAAACAAAGAATGCAAAGTAACCATTAATCAATTAATAAATATTTCCTCCCATACAATGTAATAGGTGCTCGATCAATACCGATCAAACTGAACTTTAAATGTGCCTTTTTGCCACAATAGTACCCTCCTCGGGCAGCTAGTAAGGTGCCTGAAACCGTCAAAAGTTAATGTGTGGGTTGAAGACAAACAAATACTAATTTCTGCCACTATGTACTTTATATCAATTTATGTCAGGGGATTTGCCTGTAAAACAACCCCAGGATTTTCTGTGAAGAAGTTTATCCACAAGACTGTATCAGAGTTTTTTTAAAGGAGTTTGTATAAAGGAAGGATTCTGAAGTTTGAACTTAGAGAAGAATAGAAAAAAAATGCTGTGTGCCTTGCTGAGAGCGAAGCTGGTGCACCTGCTTTATCTGACACACAATACAGGTGAGCTGTTTGAATTTTACCTTTGCTTTTCTCTTCCACCCTACCTTTCGGGGGAGGTACTGTTAAACAAAAAGATGATCAAAAGCTAGACATCTGAAGGGAGAAGAAACAGAATGAGGACAGCTCCGGCAGCCGAGATCCTCAAACAATGGGGATGGGGCCTCCGCACCTGACAAGGGTGACACAAGGAAGGGTGACTGCAGCCATGTTCAGAAGAGATGTGAAGAATTTCAGTCAGCAGCATATTCCCCTGCTTTCCTATCCACTTTTATCTCTCACCTGACATGTAATTAGGTTCCTCCTCAATGAAATGCAGGCAGAGCTCATCAGCCAGGACTAAAGTGTTTCCAGTAATTATAACAGTATCCCACTGGAAACAGAGAACTGTCCTCTGTTCATCTGGACTGCTACTGAAATGTGAAAGTCATCTTTACTACCAGTATCATTTCCTTCAAATTGGTTGTTCTGTCTTACATATGATTTGAGTAAATACATATGGACATCTTGAAGTGTTCCAGGAAGTTCAAGGAAATGTTTAACCAGAAGCCCAACTACTGTGAAACTCATTTCTTCCCAGAGGCAAACACCAAGTAGTTCCCTGTCAGCAACACTTGAATATCATCTCTTTCCAAGTTAGAGTGTGGAAAATACCAAGCAGTATGGCAGAGGGAATTTCAGTCAGACACTGTGGCATGATCCCTCCTCAGCTCTGCAACTTGATTAGAAGGTTAATCATTCACCACTATTTGGATGGATAAAGGAAGGAGCCACAAACCCTAGACATTTTAAGTAAAAACTTGTACTTAACATACACCTTCAAAGAACTGACTCCTATGACACTTTCACCACTAAATTGTCAACATAGTGTGATTCTTAAAGATCAATACATCATTCATGAATCACAGATAGTAATATTAACATAATAATGTATCATAATCGTTAGAAAAGACCAGAGTTCTGACATCTACACAAACAAAGAGCTAGGCAGAAGAAGAAAAAGGTTTCACAGACCTAGAATGTTCCGACTTGCCACATAACAACTTGCACAGAAGCTGGGGACCTCAGGGAGTAGCACAAAGAAAACTGAAAGCAAAAACGGTCACAAGTAGAAAAGAAAGAAGGGGGAATGGCAAACCAGTCTTGTTCACATTCCAGTCAGCCAGGGACAGCACCAAATCTGATGGTTAGTCACTAAATAAATCTCCTTTGAAGTTCAGTGGTCTAATATGAAAATATTTTCTCTCAGATATGCAGCAGTATCTCCAGAAAATGTGATGTGCCTCAAAGTGAAACATTTTAAGTAACTGAGTTATCTCTTTAATCTCTAAATCATGCTTTCGTTTTCAATTTTTCTAGTAATAAATTATAAATTTTATCAGTCGCTATCTTTAGTTCACAAGCATTTCATTCCAACAAGCATCGTTGTTTTTTTTATTTAAAAATAACTTAATTATCAAACATACTCACACAGAAATTAAAACCATTCAAAGAAAAACAATGCAAGGGGAAAAAAATACAATAATATTCAAATACAGTAGAACTCAACCAAAACAAAACTGAAAAGCACTTAAACATTTTTCCACGTAACTTAATAAAACATGTGAAGCACCAACAAGACACCAGAGGATGTGATTTGTTTCAGAAAGATCCCCAAAACCAACACTGAACAAATAGTAGTCTGGATAAAAAACTGAGATTAGCCAGCATACTCCACATAAGCCAAACTTCTCCATGATTTAAATTTTGATACAGTCATATGACACGCGATGGAAACACAATCTGAGAAATATGTTATTAGGCCATTTCATCCATGTGGATCCTTAATTACACTTTCAGTTGCTCACACCACAGAAACTATTCGGTATTTACACATATGTCCTATTTTTTTTAATTAAATTCTTTTATTGGTACATGGTACGTATACAACACAATTACATTTCTCATTGGGAATTGTACCTTTACATAATACATTTTGGTTCTTATTTTTTCCCCATTTCTAGCCCTCCCTTCACCCCTTCCACGCTTCCCTATTTACAAAGACTTTATTTCCATTTTTTCCATTTCTCATCATTTTGCCTTTCCCTTCTTTCCTTTCCCCTGCCCCTCCCACTACCACTACCCCTTTGGACCTTATCTTCCTATTTTGCATTATTAATTATTCATTCTAATCATTGGTGCATTTTAGGTATACAATATAATGACATTCATCATGGGAAATTTGCACCTTTACATAGTCTCCCTTGGTTCTTATTTTTCACCCTTGCCCAGCCCTCCCTTCAACCCCTCCAGTCCTCCCTATTTACAAAGATTTTGTTCCT
>NW_004624731.1:31895546-31963648 GCF_000247695.1 Heterocephalus glaber | reverse complement strand
TTATTTCTGATTTCATTTTTTCCAGATCCCCTTTTGTTGACAGTTCAGTGGGTCCAGGTGGTTGAGTATCACAGTGTTCCATCTCATTTCCCTTTGGGGTTGCTGTCAGTGATCTGGAAGTCTGGTTTTGAGACTTATTTACATGTTTTCTCATTTTGACTGGGGGGCAGCTGTTGGCACCTGCATGGATTACCTCCTCTGAGCTAGGAGAGGTGGGACAGGGGCCAGGAGCAGCAGTAGGGATGGTTGCCCAAAAGCCCTTTCCTGTGGGCTGGGAGTGGCAGGAGGGATGGTGGCCGGGAAGCCCCTTCCTCTGGTCCAGGGGCAGTGGAATGGCAGCTCAGAAGCCCCTTCCTCTGGGCTGGTAGTGGCGAGACAGAAGGTGGCCCAAAAGCCCTTTCCTCTGGGCTGGGAGCAGTGGGAGGGGTGGTGGCCTGGAAGCCCCTTCCTCTGGACCAGGAGCAGTGGGACAGCTGCTGAGGAGCCCCTACCTCTGGGCCGGGAGCAGCAGGACTCAGTACAGTGGTCTGGTGGTCCAGTGTACTCTGTGTCTTTGTAGTGTGGAACCAGGTGGCTGCCTGTCTATGCATCAATTCATTCAGTGCATTCTGTAATAATGCCTTTCTTATGGTCTCTTGTTATATGTACAGATTTATTTCTCCTAGTATAGAAGGGCTGAAGCACTGTGCTAAATTTCTAGCTATTAGCTTCTCCAATTAGTTAATACTTGCCTGTATATGGAGATACTTACTTCTTTGTATATGGTTTGGAATTATGACCAATCTGGTTAAGATCTCAAATATAATCACCTTCTCCTAACATCTATTTAGCTGGACTCTATACCATCAGAGTTTACTCTATTTGTTCCTGTTTTCCATAATGAATTCTGGATGGTAGTGATAAGCTATATTTTGCAATCTGGTTGATCAGGGTATTATAACTAAGGAGAGAAAAAGAAAGAGAGAGGTATTTTGAGATTGACACAGATACCAATAAACTAAGAGAAAATGGGGGTTGATAATCTCACATGCCAAGAAAAACTACTAAGTTATAAAAAGGGTGTGATGACCTAACTGGGAAAATTTAGACAAAGATAAATTATAATCCTCTATGTTTTCAGTAAATTATTCAAAATGATCAATTAAGGCTGACTGGTTCTTCCCACAGAGTTACAGTTTGAAAAATATAATTATAGTACTTGATAATATTTAATTTAGCTCTTTATTAGAAACTCTCATTACTTAATTACTTCTCATACACACAAGTTTGATTTCTCAACAGGACTGTATACTCCTTGAAGGCAAAGACCACATCATCTCACCTAACACAGATTCGTCCATGAAGCCTACATAATCTAGTGAATTCAGATGACAGTCCATTTGAATTGATATGCAAGAATATTTTAAATTAACCTGAAATTATGAAGTCATCCATCTTTTTCTGCTATGATCAGTCCAATAGCAATACAAAAAAAAAGTGGGGAAAAGGGAGTGGCAATATGAATAAATGTGGATATAGGGATATTATATAAAAAAGTCATAAGTATATTTTCCATCTCATGATTTAACATAATAAGATGCCTTGATTATACAATTTCCACTGAAAGTTTACATATATGAAAATATTCACATTAACACAGAACTATCAGGTCCACTTCAGAAAATGATCATTTCAATATTAGCTTAATGATTCAATTAAGAGAAATCTCATGAAAACCATTGTACAAAGGCTTCTAATTTTTGTCAACTTCATATTCATTCAATGCATGTTTTAAAAATTTAGTCCTATCTGAACTTGAAAGCCAGAGTATCACTTCTCTGATTGAAGAAAGTATTATCAAGATTTGATAGAACATCCCCACAATTTCTTTTCTACCATTGAAGCTGGAGCCACTTGATGCCAACTTTCACTTTAATCTTAGTCAAGAGCTACAGGCTAAAAGAACATTTGGCCTTGCTTTACTTTCATGCTCCAATCCTGAAATCAAGTGAGTATCTTGACCCTTCCAGTGATCAAGGCATACATTCCTCTTTCTTTCCTGAACCATTCCTGAATTAAAATCCAAAGCAGGCATTGTCATGCTCAGGCAATTCTATGAAAATTCCAGATCTTGCTGGTGTTGCCTGCTCCTCTGAGTGCTCATAACCACTTTCTCAAAAACATCTTGGTCATTTGCCTCTCTTGAATGACCAGTGATGTTGAACATTTTTTCATATGTTTATTTGCTATTTCTACTTCTTCATCTGAGAAATGTCTGTTCATTTCAGATTCTCGTTTTTGTATTGGGTCTTTAAATTTGGGAGGTCTGATTTTTTTTTTTTTATGGGGATCAAACTTGGGTCCTTGTGCTTGCACAGCAGGCAGAAAAATCACTGAGCTAAATCCCTGGCCAAGGTCTGATTTTTTTAAGTTCTTTATAGCTTATAGATAGTAGACCTTTGTCTGAGGAACAGCAGGTGAAAATTTTTTCCCACATTGTGGGTTGTCTCTTCACACTGTTAGTGGTTTCTCTTGCTGTGCAGAAGCTTTTTAATAAGAAGAGATCCCACTTGTGGAGATGCAAATGAAAACAATGCTGAGATTCCACCTTACTCCAGAAAGAATGGCTACTATCATGAAATCAACCAATAACAAATGCTGGCAGGGCTGTGGGGAAAAGGAACACTGCTCCTCTGCTGTAGGAATGTAGCCTGGTGCAACCACTGTGGAAATCAGTATGGAGATACCACAAAGAACTAGGACTGGAAGTCTCATTTTACCCCACTATTCCCCTGCTGGGTATCTTCCCAAAAGAATTAAAATAATCATACCACAGTGGTATATGTGCACCCATGTTCTTAGCAGCACAATTTGTAATAGGTAAAACTTGGAATCAGCCCAATTGCCCATCAACTAGAGACTAAAAAAAGAAAATGTGTTTTATTATATATAAAATGGAGTACTACTCAGCCATAAAAAATGAGAAATTAGAGACATTTATAACTAAATGGATAAACATTGAGGCAATACTCTTAAGTGAAATAAACAGGACACATATGTGTAAATACCAAGTGTGAGAAACTGAAAGTGTAAATAAGGACTAAAAAGTATAATAGATAATGTGAAATAGGAAGAAAAGGGGCAAAGGGGAAGGGGAAGTGGGAGGGGTACGGGAAAGGAAAGAAGGGAATGGAATTAATATGAGAAAATGAAAAAATGGAAACAAAGTCCTTGTAAATAGGGAGGGCTG
The DNA here is from genome assembly GCF_000247695.1 of Heterocephalus glaber. The sequence goes on along the minus strand of NW_004624731.1, from coordinate 31,960,419 downwards.
GAGGGGTTGAAGGGAGCACAGAGAAATGAGGAAAAAATAAGAACCAAGAGAGATTATGTAAAGGTGCAAATTTTCCAATGATGAATGTCATTATATTGTATACCTAAAATGTACCAATAAAATTAATTAAAAACAAAAACAAAACATCTTGGCCACCAGGTATATCCTTTTCAGCCTTGACTATCTTCATTATAGTCTGCATTATAGCCATGGTATTTAACAAAAAATGCAGTGAGCCTTGCATATGCAGAACCATATAGCTCTGATGGTCCCCTTGGCAATTAGGGAACTTAAATATGTCCTTGTACCTAGAAACATAAAATTTTAAAATTCATAAAATCGCAAACTCTTAGATCCCAGAGGGACTGAAAATCTCCTTCACATTTAAAACTGACTTGAGTATTACATGAATATACAGGGCTTTTTATGGCAGGTTGTCTTAGAGTCTGCTAAAAAAAAAAGAGAGAGAGAGAGAGACCAAATGTATTTACTCTTTCTGTATTTTCAAAGAAAATAGAACAAGGATAGGCATTGTGGATCATTATTGATTTTGTAATTTCAGAAAGTCATTAAAAGACTTCAAAGGTACAGAGAGAGAGAGAGAGAGAGAGAGAGGAGAAAAGGGGGGGGAGAGAATTATTTTGGAAGCAGAAATAATTCAGAAGACTGCATAGATGAGCACACTTATGGCAAATTTGATGACTGATTCTCCAGCATGCGAATGAAGACAGTGTTTGCTTCTTATAAAATAATATACAATTGGCTTTGAAACAGATTCGAATGATCAGCTGATTCAATTAGGTATTGATTTTATAAAATGAAATCTACTACATAAAAATAATTGTCTTCACATGTGTATTTGTTTTCCACATTTATATGTGCATAGACACTGAATTTTAAGATTTGAATACTATCTGTGGTAAGGGAATAAAAGCAAACTTATGCAGTCTGCTTTTCATTTTTTTAAAACAATTCATTTTCTAAAGATCAAGCATTGCTGCTGGTTAGGCATTATTACTGTGTAAAAATATCTCATTTTTTTCATATGAGAAGTCAATTTTTTATAACTATATACCTAATCAAGATTTAGGTCCTTAGTTTATCATACAAAATGATTACCAAATTGCCAAATAAGATTATTAGGTCTGATAATCCAATAGTGTTTTTCTAGAGTCAGTGTTGATGGCTACATTTTTTTGTTTGTTTGTTTTTTTGGGTACCAGGGATCGAACTTGGGACTTTGCGCTTGCGAGGCAGGCAGTGGAACCTTTGAGCTAAATCCCCGGCCCAGATGGCTACAATTTTATAAGAGAAAAATAAGATTTACTCAATGAATCTGTGTAAGAAAATGAAGAAATAGCTAATTTATTTTAAAGTAATTATTTTTCAGACTTCCTCTAAAAAGCAAATTATCAAAATTTTCTTTGACACATAAGTCTTGTGAAATTAGACTGTATGGAATCAGAATCTTTATGTTCAAAAAAGAGGAGTATCTTGCTGAGATTTTTCTAAATATTGACAATAGATAACATCTATAGGTTTTAAAGCTAATTAGAGAAGATAATCCGAAACCATGCAGGTAATAAATAAATCATTCCCAGAACAATGGGAGATTTCAAAGTATAATAAACAGGAGATTTCAAAGGAGTACAATGAATAAGAGATTTCAAAGTATAATAAACCTAGTACATCACAAAATCATAAAAAGAAATGCTTCATATACAGAGTATACTCCATTCAGTAATGGTCTAGGATGCAGCTAAGTCTGTTTGAAAAAATATGTGGCATTATATGAGTTTTAGGTAAGGTTTACAACCATGGGTCCAATTATCTTGTTCCACAACAATATAAGCAATTATATAAACCCTGAACACAGAGTCTAAAAACAATTTATATCAGTTTATTCTTCATTGAAAGCAACAGAAATTTTGCACTGGCACTAGGATAAGAAAAATAATGAAACTGACTAGTTTCACAAGGTAAAACATAGAAACAGCAACAGAAAAATTAGAGTATCCAGAAAAGTATCCATTTTACTTTGGGAAGTAAAATACTAGAAAGTTTCAGGAGCTTGGAGGCAGAAACTTATGGAAGTTGGCTTGGGTGTCTTCCTTAGGATAAAAGTTCCATCATTTTCCATTTGTGCAGGAGAGTGCCTCAATTCTAACTGTATGGAAGGAGCTGTTTATCCAGTCATCCTGATTTGAATTGAATTGGCTTCATGGCTGATGATATGAATGATACTAGGGAGAAGGCAAAAATGGCAGTTCCCCAAAGGAAAACCTAGTTGATTTTTCCAGGAATGAGCAAAAGGGATTTTAGGAGGTCAAAATACTGGAGGCTTCTAGTAAATATAACACAAGAATTTACCCTTCACTTTTCCTCAATGTAGGCTTTTTGCTGAACTTTACAGGTGAGCAAATGTGTGAGGTAAACTTGAACACAGGGGAGTTACTGGATGACAACAGTCCAGATGCCTGGAGGACCAGGCACTCACCTCAAATCCAAGGGCAGATATTAAATGGTCCTGAAGCCTCAGTCTCTCCACACATACAAACAAAGGAGAACTTAGTTTTGCCAAATTACAGTTGATAAGAGTTTAAAAATTGAAGCCCATTTTATATATATATATATATATATATATATTCATTATTAAAGTACAATAACAAATTCACCAATTGCAATGCTTCTTTAACTTTGACAGATTTATATTTTAGATGAAGGACATTTTGCTCCTACCTGTTTCCATAAAAAATATTGTCAGAATCAAAGCCCTTAGTATGAAATACAGCACATGTGACATTCAATTACTATATCTTAATGACAGGAGCTACTGGTTTAAATGAAGTTTGTAAAATTGAAATATGTACAAATAAAACTGAGGGTTGTTAATCAAATATGGATTTGAATAATGTATTTGGTAATTGTTCCCTCCACCAAAAAGGTTTTTTTAAAGATGATGTAGGGTGGAAATACAAAAACAGTTATTTCTAGTATAAACTTTGGGTTGTATTTAAATATCTGCCTGTCTGACGCTTTTATCCAAGATAAAATTTCTGACTTATTTTTGTCATTCCAAACCAAATGAAGGAAAATCTTGTTTCCTCGGGAGTATGGTTTGTTTCAGTTTTCAAATTTTGTTACTATATCACATTGTAAAGTATATATTGAATTTACTGAGAAAAGAAAATGTGGTATTTGTTATTTTTGGGTTGAGCTATCTTTGAATTTGAGTTCCATTTATACTCTGTGCATAGCATTTTAATCAGTCAACCCATCAATCAATATGTAAAAATTATTTTCTCATGAATTAGCAGATGTTGAAAAATAGAATATTTTGTGAGACACAAACACAAAAAATGTCCAAGTAAGATCAAAATGTTGAAGCTTTTCAAAGGTGAAGATTACGCATGCACACATTTGCCCTCTCTTCAGTATGGTACTGTGGAATCCCTCTGTATCACATAAATCACAGTTACCTTGCTAAAATAAAACAAGGAGTGAGAAGACTATCTTAAGTGTGTAAATGTTGCCTAGCTTGTGGCCTTAAGCAACATTTTAGGGAATTGACTCATGTTATCCTGGACAATAAATTGCAGTATACTTCAAATAAACTTTCTCTGTTTTCCTAGTGAGGTAAGCATGGTGAAACTAGATTGCCTAAGGCAATTATTTGACTTGTATGCAAAGTACTTCTTAATCCATGTATTTTTGCACCTATAGATGTAGTCTTTTGACACTGATTACTTTCATTGTTCGCCACTGTTTATACCTTTAAATGGTCATCCATATTTGTCTCGGGTGACAGAAGAACCCAATTTATTTTTATACCACTGAATAAAATGTTTCAAAGTACATGGGCAGAAACTTCAAAGAATGAAAGAAAACCTGGCATATGGTCCTCAAGGAGGCATGGAGAACATGCCTAAAAAGTAATGCATTAACCCATTTATTGATTTTGAGACGCATCTCTTGAGTAGCTATTGTGAGGTTAGGAATTCAAAAACGGTTTGCCCTTAGTTATCATACTTTTGACTCTCTTGTGACTCCATAATAGCGGGGATTAGAGAATCATTTGAGGTACAAGACCCAAAGGCCTGTTCATTTTGTCACTTCATAATCTTTCCTGAATCTTCCTTACTAAATGCACGCGTGCACACACACACACACACACACACACACACCAATCCCACCTTACTTACCTTCTTGACCTGTTTTCTAGTCATCTGCACTTTACAATAGTCTTTATGAAATTTGAGTGGTAAAGTGGAGTGCATTTATTCAGATTTTGAGAACACACAGCTGATATATCTAACATCTAAAACAATTACTTCTGCTTTATCTTCAATCCTCTAATTGGTATATTAGACTTGACTGAAAAGATTAACAACATGATTAATAGGAATTGATCAGATTAATGCTAAGATAACCAAATGCCTTCAATGGAAAGAGTCAAAGTTGCAGACACAGCCCAATAAGATCATGTATTTATTGAACATATGCATACAAGGTCTTAAATTAGAGAAATCACAAAAACCATCACTTTTAGTGTCATTGTTCTATTTCTTAAGCTAGATTATGGAATGTATATTTTGTAAATAATAAAATGTAAAAAAAAGAAATCAGGGAGCTGTCTACTACCAAGACACTGAGATTTAACTAAATCCTACCTAAATTTTATACAAGTACACAAAATTTATCCCTTTTATTTCTTATCTCCTGTCAAGTGTACTCTGTTCCTCACATTTGTTTTTTCTGCTCTTAATAGCGTATTTCACCTTCTGTTCTTTACAAATTTTCTTTCCTTTCCTTTTATTTCACATCAGATGCACAATTTACGAGTAAGGGTAATTACCCACTGCTTCTGTTATCTTCCTTTCCCCACATTCCTTTCAGATCTAATGAGTGTGACTGTGTGCCATCTCTGAACATGCTGGTCTGCAAGCACAAATGAACATTCTCTTAACCTGAGGATATGAGTGGCAGGTGTGTGAGTGGGAGCAAAATTGCCCATGCTAAATGTGGGTGAATGGAAAGTGTTAGATGCCTGATAGATTGTTTTAAATACTGTAATAATATTTCTCATTTAATTAATAGTGTGATAAGAGCACTGGTAAAGGCTAAGAGGGATGTCCACAGAGCTCCTCCGCATCATTACCCAGAGCAGATTGAGAGTATTTGCTGACAGGTGAAAACTAGACTACAGCACAATGAATCAGGGCTAAAGGTAACCTTGAACTCATAACTCCAAAAGAAGCAATTGCCAAAAGAAGGGTAAGAGTCATAACTCATTTGCCAATAATGCCCATATAAACAATTTTGTTATTATCTTTGTAGTTCACTTGTATCTGTGCAGATATGTATTTTGAATACCGAAAGAATGAAAACTTATTAGTAAGTCTCTCTTAGTGACAGTGATTGTCTAGATTCCAGGAAAAGTAAAGAACTGAAGGGAAAAAACAGACTCATTTAGTCAAATATTTGCAAAGCTATATGAATACCATTTGGTTGGAGAAGCCTGGATCTGAATATACTCCTTAACTCCTCTCAAAGACGACAGGGACAGGTTTAACCAGTCAAATAGGCTGCTTATCTCCCAACCCAAGTATAGACCATGTGTACCATCATGATGGTCATTTTTGATGGGATGTACTCTCTATGAGTGAGAGGTGATAAAGAAATAGTGACTGAGCATTGTATTAAAACAGACTGATATACAAGTAAAATTATTTAACAACAGAAATCAACTACAGTCAGTTATGTTTTTCTTTATATTTCAGAAAAAAGGTAGTATTCAAAAAATTGAAACATATATTCATGACGAATAAATTAGAATATTATCTTACTGAAAGAGAAGGATTTTTCATTTTTTGTTTGTTTCTTGTGGTGCAAGGGATCAACTCAGGCCTTTATAAATGCTAGAAAAGTAGTCTACCACTGACCTCCATATTCAAGCCCAGAAAGTTTAGTCTGACAACTAGCAATAAAATTAGCAAACATTCTCAAACATGTACAGTGGATCCTCAAGTTAAGACCAGCTTCACATAGGAACAACTTGGGTTACAACCAAAATTTTAGTTTTTACTTACTACAAAAGTCTTGAGTTATGACCTGAATGCCAACTGTCTGTGCAGTTGTAAATAAAGACTCATTATGCCAGAAAAGCCTATGTAAGTATACTTAAGCATCAGTCTGAGCCCAGATGCAAGTGTTTGTAGACATGATTTTGGTCAATGTTTTATATAATCACTATGATTACTGGTGTCAAAATAGCACCAAAAAAGCTAGAAAAGAAGCTAAGGAATAAAGGGAAGTAAAGAAAGCAGTCAATCAAAATGTAGATGGAATTGTGGAGAAATATGAAAGTGGTGTTCATGTGACCAATCTTGCTAATATGTACAGCATGCCAAAATCCACCATCTGGACAACCTTACAGAGAAAAAAATTGTATAAGGAAGCTAAAGGTGTCACTCAAATGAGTAAGTCATGATCAACAGTGTTAGATTAGGTAGAAAGCCTATTATTAGTGTGGATAAAAGAAAGGCACATGGCAGGTTATAGCCTGACTGTATAATTTGTGAAAAAGCTGTGGCTATAAATGCAGATCTCCTAAAGGACAATCCATCATCAAGTGGTAAGGGTGAAATATTTTGTGCCAGTATGGGGTGATTTCACAAATTGTAAAGCAAGAACTGGGGTTCATGGCATAACTAGGGATGGTGAAGCAGCCAGTGCTAATAAAAGGGCCACTAAAAATTACATACACCACTTCAAAATGATGACACAGAGAAATTGCTTGTGCTGTCATCAAGTTTCCAACTGTGATGAATCTGGGCCTTTTCTGGAAAAAAATGACCAGGAGAGGATACATTACCCAGGAAGAGAAGGAAATGCCAAGTTATAAGCCTATGAAGGATAATCTAACATGGCTATGTGGCAATGTGAGGGGTGACCTCAACATAAAGCCTCTCTTCATTTATCACTTTGAGGCCCTTAGAATATTCAGAAAACATAAACTCAGAAACAAAGGCTAGGGATCATGTGGTGATATAATGCAAAAGCCTAGGTAACAAGAGTATTTTTTCTTGATTAGATCAGGAAGCCTTTCTGTCCTCCTGTTAAGAAATATCTAGAAGACACAGGTTTACCATTCAAGGCTCTCCTTATCATGGACAACGCTCCTGCTCACCCATGAGATTTGGAAGAAGGGTTGGCTAAAGAATTCCCAGGGCTTTCAGTTCAGGTCCTCCCACCTAATGCAACTCCTCTACTGCAGCCTATATACCAGCAGGTTATAGCTCACTTTAAGAAGCTGTACACCAAGGAACTGTTCCTGAAGTACTTCCAGATGGTCTTGGATACTGATTTAACCCTTAAAGAGTTCTAGAAGGAATATTACAACATCCTTTCTTGTGTGGGGTTAATTGAGAATTCCTAGGCCAATGTCTCTTTAAAGACCCTAAGGTCTGCCTGGAAGAAAGTGTGGCCTAAAAGAGACTTTGAAGGCCATGTAGAGGAGGCTAAGCCCTCAATTGAACCTGTGGTTGATGACATTGTCACTATAGCAGAGTCCATAGGCTTCCAGGCAGACAGTGTGATGTTGAGGAGATGGTGGAGGAATACTCAGAGAAATTGTCTACAGAGGAAATTCAGCAACTTCTGGCTGAGTAACAGAGAATGACAGCTGAGGAGTTTTCTGAAGAGAGGGAGTATCAACAGTCAGTGCAGCAAAATTCTCCTGAAATAAAGGAAATCCTGAAAAAATGGACAGAGCCACAGACATTTGTAGAGATGACTCATGCAGAAAGAGACAAAGCCAATCGCTGCATTCACTTGATTAATGAAAATGTCATGTAATACTACAGAACAATGTTAAAGAAAAGACAGAAACAGACAATCTTAGACCATCTTTTAGTTCTGAAAAGTTTGATACCTAGAGAGCCAGAGGCAGGTCCTAGTGGGCTACAGACTTTCCTATGCAAAAGAAGGACACCAAAAAGCCAGATTCCTGATGTTCTTATGAAAGAGTACTCTCTTTCCAAACAATAACCACCTTCCATTTCACCCTCCCTTCCTGTAAGCCACAGATGTCAACTTGAATGGTGAGTACAGTATGAAATTATTGTTTCTGGTAAACTAGATACATTTTATAACATTTTAGTGAATACATTAGGAAAATTATTGGTGTTTCTAGTAAATTATACACATTATACAACTTTTTATTATGAAAAGTTTAGTTAAGGGGTGTTTTGGCAAGTTCAGAACACATTATGGATATTTCTATTATTTCTTATGGGAAAAATAGTTTTGAATTATAACCAGCCCCTGCTAATTAATTGAGATCACCATATATAAATTAATTTGTGCTATTTGAAGTACATTGGTAGATTTTAAGGATAATTCAAAACCAAATATTAAGGCCTAATGTGAAAGTTTAGCCCAGATATTAATAAATTATTAAGTGTATTGAAGGAAATTCACAGCTTCCCCATAAACAACGAAAAAGCAAACTAAAAAGATACAGATCTTATGATATGAAGGTTTTCAACTAGGTGTAAGTAATACAGAAATACATAAGACAACCTCATTCTGCAAAGACATTACAACCTACTGGTTTAGGCCAATAAACACAGCAAATAGTTTTATCAGAAGATTCAATGTGTTACATAGAGCAGTGGGAAGAAAAATATTATTTACAACACTGGCTGCAGTTTTGGGCCACAACAACAGAAGTACTGGTTTCAGGGAGAACATTGCTCTTATTTTTCAGAAAACATATGTATGTGACTGTCTTGGTTGTGGACCCTTCTCGACCCAGTGGGTCTATCAAAGAGAAGTAAGACCAAGAGCTAAAAAGTAAAGGAATATGGGCCTGCTTTCTGGCCATTCTAGAAAATATTAATTTAGGGAGCAGTGTTCTGAAGAACAGGAAGAGGGCAAGGATCATTTGATAAATCTAAAGGAAGGAGACATAGAGTTCTGAGATGAAAAGGAATGTTACAGACTGAATTGACTCTAACACAAAATTCATGTTTTAAAGTCACAACCCTTTAATCACATTTGGAGCTAGTCTTTAAGTTCAAATGGTGATTAAGTTCGAATGACACCTTTCGTGTAGAACCTTATTTCAATATAGCTGGTGTCCTTATAAGACTAGGCGGACACTAAGGTGGGGGGCATCCAGAGAGGCAGCCATAAAAAGAGCAGCCAGAAGGCAGGCATCTGAAAGTCAACCAATGACAGAGTTCTGAGAAAAATCTAGTTCTGCATTTTAGAAATCCAGCATCCTCAAAACTATGGGAAAATAAATTTCTCTTTCATAGGCAACCAAATTTATATGTTATGGCGACCCTAGTAAGCTAATACACAAAACTGGCAGTTTTAGGATGGAAAGCAAAAGAATATCAAAGTGAACTACATATAATTTTAATTTTTCATTATGTGCTATATTCTATGACATTGACTGATTCATTCATTCATTCATTCATTCATTGACTCATTGCAGTGCTGAGAATTGACCACAAGGCTTTCCCACAGAGCTATATACCCAGCCCATTTTTTTTTTTTAATTTTTGCGTCTAAGTCATTAAGTTGTCCAGGCTGGGCTTGAAATTGCAATTGTCCAAGCCTCAGCCTCCAGCTTCAACCTCCAATCCTACAGTGCTGGGATTACAAGCACGTGCCACCATCCATGAACTATTGCCATAATTAAACTTTTTAAAATTCCATCCATTTAGTACTTTGTAGTTGTAGTGTCTTGGAGAATAGAAAAAGTATATGAAAAAACACACGTCTTATGGTATAGATCTAAAACATCTCCTAAATGTCTCCAGTGTACAGAAGTGGAGTGTGTAGAAGGTGACTGGGTCATGAGGGCTCTAAATTTGAGAGGTGATGGAAACAGGAGGCAGGCCCGAGATGTAGGAAGTGGATCATGGAGGTGTGACCTTAGAAACTATGTCTGGTACCCTGACACTTCCTTTCTGGCTCTCTTCTTTTTCTGCTTCCTGGAGACCTTAGGCATTAGGTTTCTTCCTCTACTCCCATCTGTCATGATGTTTCTGCCTTACTTTAGGCCCAAAGGAATGGAGCCAGTTGACCATGGAGTAAAACCTCTGAAACCATGATCCAAAATAAAACATTCTTCTTTTAACATACTTTTCTCAAGTAATTTGCTCACGGTGACAAAAAGCTAACACAACAAACAGAGAAAAGATATCAGCTATAAGGAGTCTACAAATATATACAAATTCCATAAGATCACAGATTTAGTATAAAAGTTATCAAAGTATTGGAAGATTCTGGGAAGATGGGGAAGGAAGCATCAGAAATCTTCTCTCTCACCAAGATAACAACTACACTTGCAACAACTACACTTGAAGCCTTAGCATAGCCAAGTCAGGGCTTAGGTAGCAAATTGCAGATAATTTTCGTCAATTTTTCCCAAATTCTCCTTAGCCCCCCACATTATGGGGAACCAGAAGGAAAAGTAACTGTGTCCTCCAAATCAGGGATCTGTGATTGATCATTAATTCCAGCTTCTGATTACAGATTTGCAGAAAAAGAGGTGCTGATCATTGTTTTTGCACCACCTCCAGCTGATAAAAGTTGAAATAGAAAATTAAAAATAACAAAAAAATCAACAATATAAGAGCTGATGTTTCGAAATGATCAACAACACTGGCAAACTTTGTCTCTAAGTGAACTGAAAAAAAAGGGAAAAGTTGCTAATATTACAAACAAAAGTGGGAATATTATTTCTGATCCTCCATAAATAAAAAGGATTACAACCAGGCACAATGAGCAATTATATCCCCCAGTGGGTTAATCTAGGTGAAATTCACAACTCCCTAAAAATACAAACCCCATGAAGACAATGCCATCAAAAATAAGAAAGTAACTAGATATATAACTAGTAAAACACAGGCCTTTAATAAAATCTCCTAGAAAGAAAAAGTAGGGAAATAATCACTTCACTAGTAAATTCAACAAATATTTTTATAGAAGAAACAGTATCAATCCATTTCAAACCTTTCTAAGAAAAAGAAAATTGAAAAGGAAGAAATTCATTCAACTCATTTATGAGGTCAGCTGATACCAAAGCCAGATACAAACACTATAAGGAAATTATTCTTATGAAAGCTGATGTAAAAATCTTCAACAAAATACTAGAAAATTGAATTCAGCAGCAATTGAAAAGATTACAAACCATTATCAAGTGGTATTATTCCTGGAATATAAAATGTTTCAATCCAAAAATCTATCAGTGTAATAAACATTAATAAAAAAACCAGAAAAATCACAAGATCATTTAAAATGATGCAAAATTGGCATTTGATGAAATTCAACTTTTTTTCAAGATAAAAACAACTGGCAAACTAGGAACAGAAAAAGCTAATGCAAAAAAATTATATATAAAAAACCCATAGAAACATAATCAGAGGTGAAAAACTAAAAGCTTTTCCCCTAAAATCAAGAAAAAGTGAAGGAGGCCTGCTTTCACTTCTATTCTGCAAAGCATAGGAAGCCCTAGCCAGAGTATCAGGCAAGAGAAGGGAATCAGAGACATGCAAATTGGAAAGAAAAAAATAAAACTATCTCTATTTGCAGGTATTGATATAATTTTATCAATAGAATAACTTAAAGATTAGGAAGAGAGAGAGAGAGAGAGAAACCTGTTAGAACTAAAAATATACCTCCAGCGAGGAAGTAGGATAGATGTACACATAAAATGATTTTCATTTCTATACACTGACAATAAACAATCCAAAAAGAAAACTAGGAAGACAATCTAATTTATAAATAATCAAAAATAATAAAGCATTTAGAAATTAAGTTAAGGCAAAAAAATCTGTTCAATTAAAACTATAAAACAATGCTAAAAGTAATTAAACATACGAATAAATGGAAACACTCTATGTTCATAGATTGAGATTGGAACACTTAATGTTGTTGAGCTGCTAATACTACCCAAAGATCAGTGCAAGTCCTATAAAAATCCTGATGACATTTTTGAACAAATAAAAAAAAATCCCCATCTTAAAATTCTAATGGAATATCAAGGGACTTCAAATAGTCCAAACAGTCTGGAAAATTATGGAGAACTAATACCATCTGATTTCAAATCTTAACACAAAACTACAGCAATCAAAAATAGTTTTGGTATTGTACTGATATAAAGACAGATATATTTTTAATAGAATTCAAAGCTCAGGAATGACCCTTTACACATACTGTGAAATGATTTTGGTTCACAACCGTTCCAAGACTATTTAACAAATGCTGCTGGGGAAACTGGACATCCACATACAAAAGAATGAAAGTAAACCCTTATCTAACACCAAATACAAAGTCAATTCAAAATGGGTAAAATAATTTAACACCTAAAATTATAAAATCATTAGAAAGCAACAAGGAGCAAAGTATTCGTAACACTAGTTATCAGTGGTTTCCTGGATATAATGTCAAAGGGACAGACAAATAAGTTGGACTTCAAGAAAATTTAAGAAAAAATTGTTAGTCAAAAAACAGTACCAACAAAGTAAAAAGGCAACCCACCTAATGATAGAGAATATTTACAAGTTATATCTGATAAGGAATTTATAGTCAAACTAGAGAAAATCTAAAACTAAAATAAACCACTAAACAGCCCCATTCAGAATGAAGAAAGTACTTAAGTAGACACTTCCTCAAAGATACACGAAACAAATAGCCAATAAGCACATGAAGTGAAACTAAGTATGATAAGTGATTAGGTCAAATTAAGTCAAAAGTACAGTAAGATACCACTCACATTCACTGGCATGGGAGGGACAGAAGGAGGGAAGGAAGACAAGGAGGAAGATGGGGATGGGATGGTGGGAAGTAACAAAGAAAGGAAGGAGAAGTTGGTGAGGATGTGAAATAACGGAAACATTTGCACACTATTGGTGGCTATTTCAAATGGGACAGCTGCTGTCGAAAGTAATATAGTAATTCATCAAAAAATTAAAAATAGAATTACTATATGAATAGAATTAGATACCAGTTTTACTTGCAGCCATATATTCAAAAGAATTGAAGATCTTATCTCAAATAGATATTTGTATACTTATATTGATTCACAATAGCTAAAATTTGGAAGCAAACCAAGTGTCTACTGAGAGAAGAATGGACAAAGAAAATGTGGGGTATATAAATAAAGGAATATTACTCAAACTTTAAAAAGAAGGAAATTCTGACATGTGCTGCAACATAAGTAAACTTGTTTTGAGGGGGTGCTGGTGACTGAACCCAGGCCCTCACTCGTGGTTGGTATGCCTTCTACCACTAATCTGCATCCTCAGCCCATCATGGATTAATTTTAATAACATCATGCTAAGTGACCATGCTAATTACCAAAGCAAATATTATATGATTTCACTTCTCTGACATAACCTCAATAGTGAAAATGATATAGACAAAAAGTAGTATAGTGGTTTCAAAGAGTTCAAGGGAAGGAGAAGGAATGAGAATTACTGTCTAATTAATATAGATTTTATATTTTGGAAGATAAAATATGTAATAGATGGTGGTCAAGGTTGCACAGGTGTATGAATATACTCAATTCTGCTGAGCTGCACATTTAAAATGGTTAAAGTAGTACATTTTACTTTATGTGCATTGAGAGAGTAGAAAATACCAAAACAACATAATCACCTCAACTTCATGCATATCTAACCCAAATAACAACAGATACTCTTAGATACTTTTTAGAATGCTGAATATTTTTAATGTCTTTCATTCTCCAGAACTGAAACTAAATAATTTTTGTTTTTGTTTTTGTTTTAGGGTTTCAAATAAAAGATTCTTGGTAAATTGAAAGGATTTACATCATCACATACTGTATTACAAAGTGAGATTCTATAATCAATATTGGGATGCACGAGGCCCTGACTTTTTGAATTAACTTTTCATATAGCCAGGTGATACAGAAGAACATTCTAGTTTGAGCAAACCATTATGATCAAAGACAGTATCTGCAAGTCCCTTAAACCCAAGGTCTGGTGACACAAAGCAAACGAAAACTCTGCTATTTTATTATAGTGACCTCATGAGAGTCCTCTATTTAATATCCACTTCATTATTCCATAAGTAATATCCTTTATGAAGGGGAATGTCATCACATACATTCAAATTATATCATGAGAAGGGCTGGCAGAAAAGATTGGACTGTGTAATTCATTTACAGTCATTTTTTATGAAAACATACATAATTAGTAGTTTGAAAAACATGGAAATTTTCTCCACTTTACTAAGGATAGCAGTGGTTCCATAACCACTTTAATAAAACTGCATTGAATTACACTACATGAAAAGCTGTTCTTGTACTGCATTCAATAGATTTAACTTTTGCATAGGGACACTCAATTCTCCCACAAAACTTTAAAGAAACTGGTAGGCATTTGCAATTTTATGGATATAATGACACTTGTAACTAACTTGGCACCTTTTTTCTTTGAGTTTTAATAAGCTTTACAAGTCCTATTACAAGACTGAGTGAATTTTACAACAGATGAATTAAGAAAGTGAAAGGTTACCTGTCTGAGTCCAAGTCAGCCACAGAAATGAAAATCAAAGTCTGGAAAAAAGGGATTCTGGGTGAGTCCGCCCCTTAGCTATTAGATTTCTGGTTGTATTCTCTTCTTTTATTACTGAATTATACAGAACTTCAATTTTAAAAAAGACAAAAGAAGATGACCTACAAATCCCTGTTGTTAGCACTTCTTTTCCAAAGCCACTGTAACTTCATTTCTTGATGTATTTTTGGTGCCACTCAATCTGTACAAGCAGCCCATAAATTTCTCTACAGGCTACTCAACAGACTATAGACTTGAACACTGGAAGACCATATATTGAGCTCTCCTGTGACCCAAGAGTATGAATATCTACCAGTAGAGGTTTCAAGAATAAGAAAGTGTTGATGAATATATTCCTAAGCGAGTAAACAAGAGTTCAGTCAAAATTCAAGATGTATCCCTGCCAGCTGCATGGCTCCTTTCATTCTTCCAATGCCTTGGGACTAGCCACAAAAAAGAACTGATTCACTTTTGCAAATATGTTATCTACCTCACAGAGTTGATGTTACAAGAAACAAATGAGTAAATACATGTGAAAATTGCTTTGAAATGCACATTATGCTTTTCAAGTGCATGTTCCTTTGTCTTCTTTGTCTATCATCATTATTATGATTATTACTGTATTACTCAGAGAAGAAAGGAAGGCTATTTCAACCACTGTTGGTGGAAAAAGGTTCTATACTAACTTCCATGTTAGATATTTTAAGGTTGTTATTTGGTGTTGCTAAAGTATTTAGAAAAAAAATCAACATTAAAAAAGTAAACAATTTTTTTTTTAAAACTTTTTTTTTGTACCAGGCATCAAACTCAGGACCTTGTGCTTTCAAGGCAGGCAGTGGCACCACTGAGCTAAATCCCCGGCCCTAAATATTTTTAAAGTAAATGTATTTATTAAGTTTAAGAAATTTAGAGAACTAAAACTAAAATGATAAAAATGAAACTATTATTTGATAAACTGTCAGATAATAAACACTTCTAAAATATATTACCTTTTTCTATGAGGATTTTTCCCTCTATACCTCAGCTTGGCTTGTTCTTATACTGCCTATAATATAATACACATAAAATATCCCTGTGTTCTCTTAATTTGTAAACAGAAATATTTTTGTTACTGGTAAAAGTATCTCAGTGATAGATTCGTTGCAATATATACATAAATTATGGACTTAATCATCCTGAAATTAAATGTTAAAAAGAAACTTCATAAAATCAATATATTTACTTTCAATAATTCTAGACAATTACTTTGGTCACGGATTTCTTTTAGCAGTTTCACCATTGAAATTGCAACACAGTTTTCTATGAACTAAGGTATCATTTTGTACAAAAATATTTCACAGTGTAGACTTCTATGGGAACTACTCATCATTTATGACAACTTTCTTTGTAGGATAATAACTATTGTGCACATTTTTACTATGTATATAATTAACTTTTAATAATTTTTATCTGACTTCAACAATACACTAAGTTCATTAATATTCAAGGAGATTTGCTAATACAGGATGACTGACTTTTCAGAACTTTAAAATAATTAGTTAGAATAATACCTGCCAACAAACTTTCAGAACACTATTTGTAAGTTGGAGAGGTGCTGCAATTAATTGTTGTGCATCTTATCAATTTCTTATAAGGAATACTCTTTAAATTCTGATAAATTCAAGCATAGTAAGTTAAAACACCCACTGGGTGGATTAATTTTGAGCACAGACAATGGGGTATTTTTGCCTCAAATTACCATTTTCACATGCAAAAATGTTGTCTCTTATTTTGTATAAAGTATATGATAAAAAAGAGTTTGTTTCGGGCCAGGGATTTAGCTCAGTGGTTTCGACGCCTGCTGCTCAAGCTCAAGGACCCAAGTTCAATCTCCGGTACCAAAAAAAAGAGTTTGTTTCATATTACAGTAACAACATATTTTTTTCACACTCTAGACCAATGCTTGACATCAGATTTCAAAAACAAAAGACAAAAAAATGATAAAACTTACTTTGGGGGGTTTTAGTGGGATTGAGGTTTATTTTTTATTTACTTTTTTATTTTTATTTTTCCCAGTACCAGGGATCAAACTCAGGACCTTGCACTTGCGAGGCAGGCACAGTCTGAGAGGTTTATTCTTGAAATCCCACACACTTCATGAAAGATATAGTTTATTTTTCCCTGCTAATAATAATGTTTTGGTTTCATCCAAAGAAATAATATTTCTGTGCTATTAGTCAATCTGTCTTTAAATATTTTTCTTTGTGTAGTTTTTACATTTAATTAACAAGGTCAGTATTTTGATTTACGTGTTTTGCTATCTCTAGGATAGGTAATAAATACTATGATTTTATATTATTGTAATATATTTTGATTTATTTTTGGATTTTATGTATTGTCGCTGAATTAGACATTGAGGAGTCACAGACTTACAAAATACAAATGCTATTTATGGGTATACTTCTATATGCTATCCTTGACATCATAAGATTGATAATCCAGTGTGAAGACAAAAATTGAACTAATTACAAAATTAATTATGGGTTACAATTTTGAAAATTACAATAAGGTTGACATGAGAGCCATGCCTCCATTCTACAAAATACACAAGTCTATAAGATAAATAGTATGAACTTTATTTCACAGGTCATGTAGTTGTACTTCACAGTTATTTTATTTTGGTCACACAGTTAATGGGTCAAGGTGATACTTTGGGTAAGCGGCAGAAGTAACACATGTCCCAGGACTTTTGCTTATTCATTTTTCTATTAGTAATTGATCAGAACAACAACAAAATTAGTACAACCATAATAGGAATAAGCTCATTCTTATTGAGAAGAGCATTTGTGTGCTTGGAGAAAGTATGAATGCTCTTGTCATGCAGAGTCAATTTCAAAGATTTAACAGTCGCTATCAATGAAGAATTTAATTGTGTGGTTGACTATAAATTGTATTGCTATGGTAATTGTAAATAAACAGTTGGTTCTTGTAAATGAGGCTCTATCCTCATATTTCTCAGTGTCGCGCTGAACATTAAAACAGTCCACTGGGAAAGAAAGCAATTTGGTGGCCAGAGTAGTCTCTCTGAGAAGATGAGAATGACAAGAAGGAATGAAATGCTGAGAGATCCAGAGATGAGCATTTCAACAATGTACAGTTCATTGGAGACATGGAGAATATTGTAAATATTATTAGAAACTAGACAAGGACTAGATCATGTATGGCCATTTTAGGAGGTGATTCAGATTTAATTTTAAAAGCTGTAGAAAGCCTTGGCAGAGTTCTAAGCTGGGAAATGAGTTGGTTTGATTTACACTGTTAGAAGGTTGTCCAGATCAAAGTCTGTTGGAATCAAACGGGCTTGTGTAATGCAAATAACAATCAGATCAATTAGAATTGGTGTCTGAGATTCTTCAAGAGAAAGTCATTGTGTACAGATGAAAATATATGAGTATATCTGACCAGAGGTGGAAACGAGCATAAAACTTGCCTCAAAAAGACTGGAAAGCAGAAAAGCAGGGATTAGGAAAGACACTGTAACAACCAAGGTGTTTTATCACTTTCTTGCTCTTGAGACACAACACCCAACATCTGCAACTTAAAGAAAGAAAGGTTTATTGTGGCTCCCAGTTCATAGTGCTTTCAGTCCAAAGAGCTTTCAGTCCACAGTTGACTGGCTTCAAAATAGTTCTGCATGGAAGAAGGGAATGGCAGAGGAGAAAAAGCTTGTGGTATGGCAGCAGGAAGCAAAGAAAACAAGGGAGATAGATTCTTCCAGGCCATGCTCCTAGTGACTCATGTCCTTCAACCAGGCTTCATCTCCCAACATCACATTTAGCAATAAACTCATCAATGGACTAATCCACTGATGAATACCACACCCCCATGATCCAATCACTTCCCCAAAGCCCCACCTATGAGCACGTGAGGCTTCTTTGCAGGAACATCTAGATATAAACCATAATAAAAGGAAAATAGTCATCCATGGGAATCTGATACAATGTCACCACAGATGTCAGCTGCAGGCAAACAGGGAATTGAAAGATGGAAATTTAGCCACTGGCATAAATCCTAGGTCTTATTCAGATTCCTCTGTCTGCAGAACTTCTGATTCAGCAATATATAATCACTGGGTTTCTTAAGTTTAAAACCTTATAGCTCTAAAGTCTTTTTAAGGCACTGTCATACACTCTGCATAATGTCAGGACTTTGCTGAGAACAAGGGCTTCATATTCAGGCAAACCAAGGTTTCAAATGTCATGCTACCTATTCCAAGCTTTATCAATGAGCAACTGATCCAACTTCACTGATTTGTGGTCTTCTCATTGGAGAAATAAGGTAACTAAGACAGGCATACCTCCTAAAGTTGCAGTATATAGCAAAAAACAATTCACATAAAGTGCTGAGCATAGTATTTGTACAATACAAAGTTGTCATTCCCTAGTTCTAATATTATCATTACTTATATGTGAGATTAAAATTATAAAAATCTATGACTATCAAAACTAATGATCCTTTGATATTGATTGGCATTATTATGGCTTGTGGCTTGATGTCCTCCACAAAGCCTCATGCAGTTGTAGGTGGGATTTTTTTCTGAAGGGGTGAATCTAGAGTATGTGGTGCTAGAATTAAGGGTGTGTAATTACTAAACCACTACACGTGAGTGTTTGGTTTGGCACCAAACTAATCCCAGTAGTCTGAATAAGATAAAAGGGGCAGAGAAAGTGCTCTTAAGGTCCCTTGTTGCTTTTGTTGCCTTCCTGCCTCCATGAATTGTTTCTCCTTTGGAAGCCCTTTCTGCATGCCACCCTGCCTTGGAACCAGCCAATTATGTATTGAAATCTCTATGAACTGTAAGCTAGATCTTTTCCTTTTTAACTTGGAGGTTGGGTATTTTGTCTCAGCAATGAGAGAAAAGTAAGACAGGCATATAACTGATCTGTAGATCATTAACCAGTATTATTTCCTTAAGGTCAATGATATATTTATGTAACTGTGCCCTATGTTTGCTTTATCTATGTGCTTTTCCGAATTTTTATTTTGCTTGTTAGTTTAAGGAATAAAGAAAAGTTTCACAATCACTAAATATAATATCTTTGCCTACTCTTCCCACACACCCTTCCCTTCCTTTGGTATAGTCCTGAAGTAAAACATTTTAACAGCCTGAGTAAATGTGTGTTGTCACATTTCTCTATGATTTGCAAACTTATACAGATAGATTGTGGGATTGGTATTTACAAAATAAGGATCACAGTATAAAAATGAACTTAACGTATATTGTCAGTATACAAATGTCAATATACAAATGTCTGTAAAATAGTTTATAATGAGGATATACCATAATATCCTGAAGTATTCTTCTACTGATAGAGGCTTCAATTGATTATAGCTTTGATTATAACTTCAATTGATTATAGCAATTTGATTATGGCAATTTGATTATGGTTTTTCATTTTTGTTTGGTTTTAACATTTGTTTTGGTTTAAGCACATATGGATTTTTATTCTTATGACTTACAAGGTTAATTCATCAAAATATATTCTTGGCTAGAGATGCACCTCAATGGAAGAGTGCATACTTAGCATGCATGAGGCCCTAGGTTCAATTCCAAGAAAAAAAATAAAATATTTACACACATATATCTATATAGGTATATAATATTTATTGTATGGGAGTATAATAAATACATTTTGTACTGCATTATGACAAAATATGCTGTTATCTGACTCCATCCATTGATATGTTCCAAGACATTCTGAATATGTCAATACTACAGGAAGTATTGAACCCTACACATAGGCACAGCACTATGCTTTTTCCTATACATAGATATCTATGATAAATTTTAATTTATAAAATGCACAGTGATTAAAATAACTAAAAATAAAATAGAACAACTACCATACTGTATTAAAAGTTATGTAATGTGATGTCTCTCAAAATACCTTATGTAATGACTATATTTTTCAGGACAGAATTGACCAAGGGTAACTGAAAATGGAGAGTGAAATGGCAGATAAGTAAAAATATTGTGGTTAGGTTTTCAGTCTTCTTTATTATTTATATGTAAAGAGATGTTTACTTTTATTTTACAAGAGACATTTACTCTGCTTGTTTGTTAATCCCTTTTGGTATCATCTAATATAAATGAGTAACAGATTTAGAATTAATTTAGATTTAATAAGTTGATGAGTTTTCTTCTAGAAAGCATTTCTATCAACTACGAATGCTATATTGCAAATATAAAAAAACTAAGAACTTGATGTGCAGAAGTGTACATTTTTCATGTACACATTTTTTTATCTGTGTAGGCTTAATGTGTATAAAATATCATGCATCTTGATTATCTTGACGGACTTCTGTTACTAGGGGTTGTATAGGGAATAAAATGAATACAGATTGTTAATTTCTAAAAATGAAAGTAATATAGATATAATACAGGACTCACGGTTTATGATATATCACACTGAAATATTTTTCCAGGGGAAGCTATCACTGAAATTATAATGGAAAAGACAAGAAAAAAAGTATTCACTCCACAAACTTTAATATTAACATATTTTTCAGAAACTTATCCATAGCCAAAACTGGAAGAAGTTGACTCAATGGCCTTCAAGTCCTGATAAACTTTGGATAGGATTTAGAAATCTATTGTTCAGGATTTCACGTTAGTTATGGTAGAAATCATGACTTTTGAGAAATTTTACTTTTTAAAATGGTTATTAGGTTTACTAGCAGAGAGACCACCTCTCATATGTGAGTTGTTCCATGCACCCAGATACGTATGTTGCTTTCTCTGGTTGTGAGCATCTAGGTTTTGGTTGGCCTCCATGTCTTAGGACCAGTCAATAAGGTCACAACTCCAAAAGAGGGTTTAGTAAACTATGGCCCAGGGCCAAGTCTGACCCATGGCCTGTTTTTATACAGTTCAAGATAAAATTAGTTTTTATACTTGCAAAATTTTGTCAAAAACAAAATGTATAACAAAGAATCTGTGGGCTACAAAATCTAAAATATTTACCATATGGTTCTGTATAGAAAAGTTTGCTAAATGTTGCTCTAAATTCACATTTAAATATATTTTTAAATCCCAAATTTTAAAAAATTTGTTACAGTTTTTATCTATTCTAGGAATAAAATATATGCTTTTAGTCCCTTATTGCATTGAGTTCCATTTGTAATAGTAAACACACACAGCAGAAAGAACAACTGTAAGAGAATTGATTTAAAAAGGAACTATACAATGCAATCCACTCTGCCATAAATGACAGTTTCTCACATCCCATCAACAAAGAAGAAATAATTATATGTCCCAGCTTGTGTATGGGGATGTTATAAACTGAGAGGAGAAAGGTCTAAGCTTTTCACTAGGTGCTCTATTGACACAAAATAATGCTATAGTAATTAAGAGATTATAAATGAGAAATCTTCTGCAAAAATAGCTACTTTAGTAGAAAGTTTGGAAAAAAGCAGTATATTATCTTGGAAGTATATATGTGGTCACATCGAAAGGTTCTACTTTTTCCTGCATCTGCTAAATCTCCGTAGCTGGTGAGCTCCATTTCCTGTGCCATTGACTAATAGTAGGAGCCTTACTTGCTAGTCCTTTTGTTTGCTGTATGTCCCTGGCTCAAAAAAGAAGTTGCCATGGGCACAAACATAGAGTAGCAATGCAGATTCTGATGTTTTAAAGCAAAAAAAAAAGGACCTTTGCCTTATCTAGTTCCTTTACTCCTATAAGAAAAGAGAAAAGGAGGAAACTACTTGATCTTACAATAAAACCAGGACTAGATGTCCCAGGGATCTGGAGTTCCACCCAGTAGTCTTATCATTTTGCAATGAAAGGGAAAAAGAAACAGGGAGAAATGATAAAACATAAGCTAGGAAAACAAGAAATTGAAAGGAAAATAAAGTCTGTAAATTCTTATTGAAAAGCATTTGCAAAACGACACAGAGGATTCCCAGGTGAGAAGAAACAGAAAAAAAAGAAGTAGGAGACACTGACAATGTGCATTCTTATTCATCAATGCTGGGATTATCCCAGGGAACTTGGGCCAAATTGCCATGACAATAATTAGCTCTAGTACTTTGACAGATCATTATGAGAACATTTAGCAGGGCATTAGTGTGAATTACCCATCTTTCACACATTGATTAGATGCCATAGTTGGCTCGTTAGCATATTGGTTTAATAGCTCCACTCTTAACTAGCACTTTCCTCTCTCAGCTGAAATTTAAACCTGCTAACCTCAGACCAAGCCATGTATAGGTACTTTTTAAAGCTAAAGAAGCACACATCCATTTCACTTATTTAGGAAGAAATTCATTAATCCAGACAGAAAATTATTTGGCCCATTTCTCATCAGCACGACACAGTAATTTACCATTTTCTTCTGATTAAAATCAAATGTCAAGCAATTTAGAAAAGAAAAAAAACGCAGTATTCTCCAGACTTTTTTACATCTTAGCCTGTTATTACCTCATTTCTCAACTCAGGATAAGATTCTCTCTAACTCTTGTTTTTATATTTAATCCATCTTCATCATCAATTGCCTTGGCGTATGCAACCACTAGGTCATTAGTTCTCAATACTCTGTAGAACAACCTTAAAAAATTCCAAAGACATACTAACCCACGTCCCACATTCTAGCATAAATGAGTCAGAATTTGTGAAAGAGAACCAGGACAAATGAAATTAAGCAGATAGATAGATAGATAGATAGATAGGTAGATGCAGTTAACAAATCAGTGAGTTATTCACAATATAGGTGACAGATTGTTCCCAGTACATATGAACAATCTAAAAATCTAAGCATAGAAAAGGTAACTTCTTTGCGGGGGTGTTTTGTGATTTTTTTCCCCTTTTCTTATATATCACCACCTGTCCATCCGCACAGAAAACACATTTAATTTTGAATCACATGCTTTAGAAGATACAATTCTCTGGCATTATTTTATGAGTGATTATAATTTTCCTACTCCAAAGAAGTCCAGCATGAATACCTAGGATAAAGCTCTTTGTTCTTTTTTTCTGCATTCACTTTCAAAGCTATGTGTCAAAACAAGCATCCAGTATGTGGGAAATGAATTATGGAGGTGGTAGGCACTCAGAAATCACTGAGCCAGGTTGGATTTTAGGTCAAGCAGTAGTATATGTAAGTCATGGAGCTGTACTCAATCACAGGGTCAGAGTCTTGTTCCCTTTACTTTCACGTGAAACTCATGATGAAGGAATAATAAAAGATCAAACTAAAGAAAAGAAGGGAGTGGGAAATACTTTGCTTTTATGACATTCCCAAATTTAAAGCAGAAGATTAAAAGTATGAAGAATTGAAATTAGTTGTATAAACTCGACTAAGATATTTCCTGTGTTCTGGATTCAGTTTGCATGAGAAAGTTGATTACAACTCTTAATTTTCTGCAAGCTTTAAACTGTATGATTCTGAGACAGCTTTGTAGAACACAAAGAGTATGGTGCACATACACTGACTTCAGCAATGTAAGAGAGATCCTTGTTAGTGAAGAATTTATTTTTATTGCTACTACTAAGAGCAATCACAAAGGTCCAAGGAATATAGTAAACTTTCACTTCACCAGGGACAACTTGAATCTCAGGTGCAAAGAAGCTGCTGTCTAACCTATCCAGCTTTTCTATCCTTTTTCTCTCCCTGCCTTTGCAAATTTAAGGATTCATAAAACTATCTGGCTATATTATTTCATGATTGTTGAAAGTCTCTTGTAAGTCTCCTTGCATTTTATGGGAATGCCTTTCCTCAGTATGGCTGCTTGTCCATTCTTTAATACTACATCCCACAATGATTATTTGGGAAACTGAATAGAAAGAGTCCTTTAAAAAACAATACGACCTTATGTACTGTTTAGAGTAGTGTTTTACACGGGCAAAGGAAGAAGCCTTGGTAGTTTTTGCATGTATGTATACAATGAAATTTTTGAAATACAAAACTTTTGAAAGGTGAATGAAAGAAATAAAATGAGGAATAGTTATTATCATTGATCTTAATACTACCCATGGTACAAATAGCTCCCGTTTACTGAGTATTTACTATGAACCAGAGACTGTGCTACTTTCATTTCAGGTATTATTTTATTTAATCCTGAAAATAATTTCGGGTAATTCTTATTTTCATTAAGCTCATTTTATGGATGAGGAAACTGGCTTTGAGAGAGGCCCAAGATCACATTGCTGGCAAAGCAGTAGAAGCAGATTTATAATCCAGATCTGTGTGGACACTCGAAAGCTCCTAAAATATAATAGCTGCCAATAACATAGTAGGTAGTGTTGCACAGTGGTTAGGATCATGGGACATGGATCATAAGTGTTAAAGGGGCACCTGAAAAGGTCTTTCTATAAGAGATCTTATGTTCAGCTACAGAGCTAATTTTCCTGAAATCTACTTCTGATTAAAAAATTCCATGGCTTCATACTTCTTAATTTTTAAATTCAATTATCTCAGGGGTAACCCACTATCCGATCATAATCTATGTTGCCAGTCTTACTGCCCACTAATCCCACGCAGTATTCCTAGCACAGTCATGTGGTACACATAATTTTTCATTTTCTATTTTCTGTCTTGGAGCCTCTGACTAATGTGATCAGCAATGTCTTAAAGGAAGAAGTGACATTTTAACTGGATTTTGAAGGATGACTAGAGTTTTGACAGGTGGAGGCTGGAACTTTGGCAAAGGAAAGTTGAATATCTAAGATTTGCCTGATCAATTAAGGACATGGTCCAAGATAGAGGAATACTAGAGTATATTTAGAATACAATGTTTATCTGAAATACAGAATAGGGATGAAAACAGTGAGAATTATATTTTAAAAGTGCTTTTGAGATCATACAAGGGAGGACAAGGACACCAGGCTTATTATTTTTTTCTTTCAAGTTTACATAATTACAGAAGGTTTATAACAATGAAATATCTGGGAATGACAAGCAGAATGGATGGAGAGGTTTAAAGCTGAAGACGGAGTGACCACTTAAGGGATAAAAATCCTAGGAGTAAAGGTATAGGGACAGGAAGTAACTGAAGCAGGCGGCATTATAAATAAGGAATTACTACAATTAATTAACTAATTAATCAGACATTTAACTTTTTGTTCCTTTTTTTCCCCAATGTTGGGCTTTGGACACAGGGCCTTGCACATTCAAGCCAGTAATCTACAATAGGTCCATACTATGCCTCATATAGAGGGGGTGCTCGGTAAATTTTGGTTGACTGGGTAAATGAGTCTAAGCATTCAAGAACCATAGTCCAAAAATCCCAAACATAAAACACATAAAGTAAAACAGAAATGAAGTTTTTTCTAAACTTCTCACACAAAAGACAGAAAGGTGGGTTTTAGATGTGGGCACTTAAAGAGAAGGAAACAAAATTGGGATTTCCCAATAGAAATGTAAAAATATCACAGAAATAGAGACTGAATACTGATACATTATAAATAAATATAGTATACATGTAGATATGTAGATATAGGCTTCTTGTGTTTACAAACAGAATCTACCTTCATAATTTTTTTTAAAAATGGGAAAACACGGGGACACACCCACACTCGGGTTGGTATGGCAAGAACAAAAAAACAAGCTTGTAGCTAAGAAGGGAACAGAAATGATGAAGAGAACAATTTTGTCCTCTTCTTTTAAAAAATTAAAGCAAATACTTCAGAAGTATGGAGAAAAAAATTGACTAAGAAATTCAGTCATCAGAGACAACCATATATTGTCTCTATTTTTGAGGTATTTAAGAAACTTTTTTGGTATGTTTCCTGAAGGTAAAGGTGAAGACAGATGTTGAGCGTTTTTTATTTAGCTTTTGATTAGCAATTACTTTAGCTATTTTACAGCTCTGGACAATTTATACCAACACTTGCCTCTATCATTCAAAGGCACATTGCTCTGCAATTGGCTAAACATAACTGAAGAATTTTCCAACTTTCGTAAACCTTTTTCGAAATAAAACTAAGTGCTCTTAGACACAAAGTAATTCTTTTACTAGATGCCAACAGAAAACCCTGGAGAAAAGGTGGCAGATAGAGTATACACAGCATCTTCTCTTTGCCACTCTTCCAAAGTGGTCACCCAACAAGTTGGTAATGATTTTAATTTTCAGCTTCACTGTCTTTTCTCTTCCTCTCCTCCTGATCTCCAATAAACAAAGTAAAGCATCCAAATTTTTCCTTTGAAGATGATGCCAAAGTAATCTGGCAAAAGCAATTATAGTTCTTTTCACTAACTCTAACATACACTGGGACAACAGCTATGAAAGTCCTGAGCACAAGAAAACTTAAAAGTAAATCAAAACTGGGCTGGGGATTTAGCTCAGTGGTTCCGGGTCCTGCCTTGCAAGCACAAGGTCCCAAGTTCGATCCCTGGTACCAAAAAAAAAAAAAAAGTAAATCAAAACTGACAGCAGGGATGTTTGTTTTTTCCTTTTTTCCTCTTTCTAATAAGATATGAGCCTAATAGAAAATATATTGAGATAAAGAAATATGAGGCCATGCCAGAGAAAGGGGAGGTGCACTTGCAAATTTCCAGTACAAGAATGAATGCAAAAGGAATCAGTCAAAGGACCCAGGTTCTAACTGCAGATGTTACATTGTGTCTCAAAAGGATATGAAAGGGGGATTTTTAGCAGTCACACAGAATGCTGAGACTTCTCCCCTGACCTTGGGCCAAGACAATCTGCTTTTCAACTAGAGGCAACTGTAATCCATTCTGTGAACAGATGGCATAGAGGAAAAAAATGCAAACACAGGCTTTCTAGTGTCTCTTCCAAAATCTAGCCAACTTCCAGCTGTGGTAGGATAGGCAAGAGATGACACAGGATCTAGTCAATGTGGGAGAACCGGGAAACACTTTTTAATGAGCCAATACACTAATAAACCAAGAGGCTGCTTTACACCTACAGTGAGGCTGGATAAATTTGCATTGCAATCATTTCTATATGTCACATCTTTTAGCTGTCTTGGATCATGCATGAGTTTTCCTTTCTCAAACAGACCTGTACTTCATCAAAATTCTATAAATTTTATTCCTCTGATGATAACAAAATTCCCTGGGAATTAATTATTTCTTATTTCCTCATTTGATTGGACTACTTGAAAGTAAAAAACTACATTAAAAATTTGGTTGCATGATTTACTAATGCATGTCAGAGTCACAGACAAAGATTTAGCAAGAGGAAACCCTTCCCTGGAAATAAATCAAGACGAAAACATACATCCAAGAGTAAATGCTCACGAAATGTCCAGGAGTATGTAGTATTAATTTTGAGCCTAATATTAATATATCTTTCTCTTGGTATTCTCTATTGACAACTCAACCTAGAAAGTATTGACTATCAATACAACTATTGCTAATTGTGGAATTTTTTATTTAAAACAGTAAAAGGGAATTTAGGCACAATAAATTCTAATTACTAGGAGAAGAATGTGGAGCTCTTCGCTCATGAGGCAAGCACTCCTATAACTGATTATTACTGCTGCATGTTGTCTAGTTAAACAAAAGGTGAAAGTTTAAGGTGGGATATTAATGAAAACAAACAGAATAAATGTGCAGTAGGGTAGATGCTACAGATAGAGCTTTCTGTATTAAGACCTTGTGTTTGACAACCTCAACAGAACCCTCCAAGTAAAAATTTAATGTGGTTCCTTTATTCAGTTTTTAAAAAATATACATTTAGTTTACATTCAGCAATACTCCCTGACACTAATTTTGTATATGACATGATATGAGGATTTCAGATTTTGAAAAATAAATCAAAATCTAGAAACCATAACCAAAGTAAACAGTCACACAAAATTTACAGTTTAATGGGACATGTTTTATATAGGAATATAAAGATTACATAGTTTAAAAAAATAAACATATAAATAAAGATTCCATAGTTTCTAGTAAAATCAGTGCAATTTTTTGTAGTTCAATGAGTGAAGACCTCACATGGAAAACAGAGTTTGAATAGGGTTTTCAAAGGTTAACTAAGGGTATATCAATCACTCAAAGGAAGGAGGTTGGTTAAGGGCATTCTAGAAAGAGTCAGGCACAAAGACAAGGAAACGTACAACAATTTAGTGCATTTAAGAGAATAGAAATAGTCCTGTAAAGCTAGAAAGGAACAGGGCAGGAGATTTGGAAGAAAACCAAGAACATGCTTTAAAAGAAAACACCAATATTCATATTTTTCAGGATAGCAGGCCCATACCTTCTGAAGTAGATTTAGATTTTTTTCTGGAGTCTGTTCAGATTCTCTCCAAAGAGCACCTGAAGATCTTTGGCACTGGGCTATATTCAGAGGCCATGAATTTGTTTTGTCTAAAATCTGGAGCTCTTAAAGCATCAAGGATTTACATTTACACAGTCCTTAAAACTTCTCTGTGGGATTGAGCTCCAGTCACCCTCACTGGAATTTTGCATGAGATGGCACTTTCACTTGGGTTTCTCCCCTTCCCATAATCATTCCCCTACTCCCCTACTGATTTTTCTTAGGAATTATTCCTGACAAATTAATTTAACACTTTCCTTGTTTCTAGGTCTACACTCGGGAATCCAATCTAAGGTATCCTTTTAATTTATAGCTGTGAGCTATTAAAGTGAATCTGTAGAGATAATATTTTATTAATAAATTAAATGTAAACCTATGATGAAGTGGAAAAATATGTCTTTAATTAGGTTTTGCTTTTTCACTAGGTTGATAGCATTAAGAATAACTGAGATTATACATTTATATGTTTGTGTAGAATAGTAAGGAAACAAGCATTTGTTTGCCATTTGCATTGGAGAACTGTTCCATGAATGTTTCCTAGGTTGGAACCAATTATATTATGTCTCGAGCACAAATGAATCTGGTCTCCTAATTCCAGTGCTTAAGACTTCATCCATGTATCTAATGCACCTATTATGCAAATGTTTTTGTTTCCTTTCCATATTTCTCTCTTTATTAGGACAGATTATTTTAACTCTATATCTATCAGATTAGAGGCAATCAAATAACGGGAACCTCATTACATTGGTAAACATCCAGATTCTATGTCCAACAGTAGCACCTCCCCAGTTCCAACCCGCATTTTATCTTACATGTATTTCACAGTATGCCAGATGTGTCAAATTCCTCAAAGATGAAACACAACTAAATGATTGTTTTTTTACATAGGTATATAATATTATCTATGATTATGGTACTAATACTGAGAATAACACTTACACCATTGGTACATGGTCTCAGCCCATGAAAAATTCTATCAATATACCTTAAGTCCAAGGAAAATTTTAGTAATGGTCTCCCCTGAAAAATGACACCTTGTTCTCCCACTCCACATGTACTTGTGCTTCCATGTAACAGATGCCAGCCTGCTATAATTTTGACTCATTAAAGCATGATTCAGATCAGCCCCCTCTTTATGATCACTTTTTAAGGACCAGAAGTGGACAATTTTAGACAGGAAGAAAAGCACACACTGAGATCTCTGATGCTTGATACTGAGTGACTTTTTATTCTGGCTGTTATTCTTTCTTCCTCCCAACTCCTCACCATATTCCATGTTCCCAAATTTATTGAACTAATATCTGTTTTTCTTCCCAAAGTCATTGCAAGTGGATACTATCTCTCAGTAAATTTTAATATCCTGCCTCTCATTCCTCATCCTTTCCTTGATCATTACCTTCTCTAAGCCCATTGCCTGATGATGACACACTTTTATATTTTTATCAACTGGCAGTGACACACTGAGGATATTTTAAACCCACTTATTTCCAAGCATTATTTAGAGTAGTGCACTCTACCTGACAGCCAGTCCCTGTATTTTGTTCTCATTTCTGTAGTTCCTCTCCTCTTTGAAATCACTGTTCCACTTCTTTTTCAAATCCTTCTATCAGTCTGTTTCTTTTTTTCTTATTAGTCTCACTACCTATCTTGCTTCACATGCCGTGACTTGTATCTTCCTTTCCTGAAAATAAAGTAAGAACTTCAAAGAGGCTTGAATGATCTTTCCTGTTTTAATAATCAAAAATGAATCCACAACAAAGCTCAATCTGCCTTCCCCAGTGTTCACACTGGATCACCAATGGCATTTGTAACCCCAAAAGAAATATATCAGACCAGTTCCCACCCTGAAATTCATGGCACATAGCCCAGCTCTTCCCTAGAACCAGTATGTTACCAACAGGTCTATTTCAAAGTAAATATAGCCAGAATATGGGAAAAGAGGATTTGATAGTGTTTGATTAGTCACAATTTAACAGCCAGGGAAAGAGAGTTTATTATTAAATGCAAATAAAATGAAATGACATCCGGCTCTCTGGGTGCAAACAGAAATTACACAAAGCCCTTAAGCCACTCTGGAGATCTTAACAAGGAGATAGACTAGAGCTCTGGGAGCTGCCAGAAAGCACAAATCCCCTTTTTGAAGAGGCTTGCACCCTGTATTACCCCTGGAGAAAGACTCAGATTATACAGTCTTCTTGGAAAACTAAGGTATGATGAGAAACAGGCCAAGTACAGCTACTTCATGGAAGAGGAACATGTTTTAATTTTTAAAGCCTTTTTAATCTCTTTCGTTCTTATTGTTAATTTTCCCTTCTATAGGATGACTTAATGTCCACAGGAAAATTGTCTATTCTCATAGAGGTGACAGACCTCTGCCTAGAGCAAAAAAATATATACTGCCTTAATCTATTCAAATCTATAACATAAATACGACTGCTTCATAATAGCCACCAGTACGAACTTTAGAACACATTAGAAATTTTATAACAAGAGCATGTATAGAGCTTTAAGACAACTTATATTTGTGAGGAATGAAAGTAATTTCAAAAGGTATGAAGTCAGATCTTTATCATTATTAATTATGTCCACAGGGGCTAATGCAGAGTACTTCAGAGGAGATACTAAAGCTGGAATTACAAAACTGAATATGCAAAATGTGTTGTCTAGATTCATTTACTGAAAAGAAATCATTGTTATTCATTAACTCAAAAATCACTAGTGATACCTTACACCAGATCAAGTTCACACTGCTTCTTAAGCATTTCTGTCCTTACATTGAGGCTTTCTTACACATTTTGAGACAGAGGGAAAGATCTAATCTGTATTTCAAGAGTTTTGAGTTGTTCTCATCACCTTCTGAGCCTTGAAAGATTTCATTCTCTTGTGTAATGATTGAAATTCAACACATCCTTCAAGACTACTTCAAATGCTGTTTTCTCTCTGGACTTTTCCTTGAGATTATATCATCTTTCTATGAGGTATCATGGTATCTCCTTTCTCCGTATTCACTTTTTCACTTACTTAGTAAACTATTACATGCATTGCTTTGCATTGTTTGCTAATTACTTTCACATATGTACCATGTTCCATCACTATATTATATCTAGAAAGCACAGGTCATATATTAGAGCAACTTTCTTTTGACTGTAGGATCTAACAGAATATCCATCCTACTGCTTTCCTGGATATCTGTGAGTCTAAAAACATATCAATCTCCCCATTTCAAAAATGTACCTCTCCATCTTTTCCCTTCAAATTTGCTTATTATTTGCTCTGTCAATTTTGGGAAGCTTCATTCTTCTAGTTATTCATGCCAAAATAATTATTCACCTTTCTGTCATATTCCATGCATCATGCATCATGAAACAACCTTGTTTCAATCATCAAAATATGACCACTTTCTCTTCCTGTGCTATCACATTTGCTGGGATTGTAATCATTACAATACTATTCCAATATCCTCTACTTGCCTCATTATTTCCAAACTGCATTCTCCCATCACTTTTAACATGGCAGTTAGGTGGTCCTTTGGAAATTTAAGTCCAGCCATCCACTCTCCTTTGTGAATGCCACGAATGGCTTCTCATTCACAGCGAAGTGTAAAAATCTTAACAGGGTAAAGTGTTAGTCTTATCACAGACCTATAAATTCCCTATTCTTTCTTTGACTTTGTCTTCATTTTTTCACCACCATTCACTCAACTTTGCTACACTGGCCTCCTTGCTACAGTGTGAATTCTTAAGGCAAGCACCTCCTTCAGGTGTTTTTTACTTGTTGTTTCTTTGATCTAGAGGCTTTTCTTTCTGGACACCCATCTAAAATATATTGCCCTAAATACACACTCCTTTGGCAACTTTCCTTCTTTCTATTTAATTTTTATTCTCTGTAGTGCTTATCACTATCTAACATACTGAACTGTTTATTTATTTTTATTATTGTCTCTTTCCCTTGATTAGAAAGCAAACCTTGAGGAGAATGTTTGTGTGTTTTATTTACTAATTTGTGTTCAGTGCTAGAATATTACCAGGAAAGAAGTGACGCTCAACAAGTCTTCTGATGAATCCACAGATGAATGAATGTATGAAGAAGAAGACAACATATTATTGTTACGTATCTTGTTAAGTGAGCATAGTTGAAAAGAAATGGAAGAAAACATGTTTTTCTAGTGGTATATATAGTTGTATGTGTCCCACATTGCTTGTGACAGGCTCCAGGATAAGTTCAGCCACTCATCAACTATATAACCCCAGGGTAAGCCTGAGACTCTTCTTGCATTGGGCACACATCTGTAAAGTTGTTATGACACTGACCTTCTTATTGTTTTTGAAATTTTTCTCATGCCATCTTTTATGTAAATATTAACTTCTGAAACAGAATTAAATATCTCTTACATAGTATTCTGTACTCAGTAGTAAACATATGATACAGAATTGATAAATGAAATATCTACTCTTCCAAACTATATGCTCTGATGCAGAAAAGCAAATAAAGAACTGATAATCATAAATTTGAAGTTTAGAGTAAATATATAATTAGGTTTTATAATTTTATGTTAGAGTTCCACAATCCTCAACATATAACACTATCTGGCTTATAGTATATGCTCAATAAATGTCCCTTGAGCAAAATATAGTAAAATATATTAAAAGTTTGCTGTGAGTGAATCCTCTTTGAGGAGGACAAATAAGAAGAGAAAATATCATATGAGATGATCATGTGTGATCAGGGACATCTCTCTTATTCCTAAATCCCCATCCTTAGTAGAATGTCTAGTTTAGTAAGTACCCAAATACCTATGATATTTCAATGGATAATCTCAGTAATGTTCTCATTGTTTGATAGTCCCATGACTAATAGTTTTAAGAATGTTTGTTTCTTTTGAAGAAAAGAGAAAAAGTTATTTTTCAGATTAGATAGTTTCTAGAGTACATGGAAAACTCACCCAGGGAATGAATGTGTTTAGAAAATGTTAGAAAAGTGTGTTTGAAATGAACGAAATTCTAGGAGTGTAGCTCAGTGAGAGAGAACATACTTAGCATGCATACATTCCTGGGTTCCTTCCCCACCTTCCAGCTTTTTGCTAGAAGAAATGAGAGGTTTTTAATTTACAAAACAACTATTCTGAAAATGATCTTAGTATAAAGAGACCATTTATGTACAAAGAATCTGTATGTCTCAGCCTTTGTACTAGATGCGAAAGATGAAAATGATGCCACTCTTCTCAAAGAATTGGCAGACTTGTGAGGCAGAAACATAAGAAAACAAAGAACTTGACAGTCAAATGTTGTATATGCAATGGTTGCCTAACCAAGAAAACTAGTAGATCAGGGGAGGCTTTCCATAGGGAAAGAAAACTTGGATAAGAATCAAAGGAAAAGCTAGAGTCAAGCAGAAAAGAGTGGAAAGAGTCTTGATAGAAAAATTGCATAGTGAAAGATGTGGAAAAAGGTCTTTGTGGTTACATTTTAAATAAATTACAAAATAAGAAGAAGGTGAAGATAGGTAGAAAAGGATTTAAAGTGAGCATCAGGAAGTTGATAAGTGCAAGATTATGAAAGACTTGTTTGCCTTTGAAAAAATTTTAACTTTATTCTTAATAATGGTGAGCAATTGAGGCATTACAAGAAAGGCAATGATATAATTAGAGTAGAATCAGCAATTTAAAAGCTCTGCCTACACCTTGTAGCATAAATGAAGGGGTATCTTAGAACACTGAAACCAGATGGAGGTATTTTGAAAGAACCAAAGTTCCAAAGGGGAAATACTATGAGCTTAAGTACAGGTAGTGACAATGGTTGGGCTATTTATAGATGATAAGGAAGAAAGATATTACTTAAGTAAAATAGACAAAAACACCATAAAAAAATATTAAGATGAGAGAAAAGGTAAGGTTGCAAAATAGATCAAATACAGAGAAGCAGTGATAGAAATGCATCATCCGGAAGCCTCATACCAGTTGAGCACTGATGAGAACACAAAAGTTTGGTCAGTGCACAGGACAAGATGAGGACAGAGGGTAGCTAGGGAAAAGAATATTGGGTCTCAGTCTTCCCTTCTGATCTTTCAGGTTGAAGGCATAAGCTCTGTGGAGATATCAGGTGAGAAAAATATTTTTCATCCAAAAGTTTATACCTTACTGAGCAAAAGACACTCCCCAACAGTCCAGAGCCTCTGTGGATTACCAACTGTGACACCTCATCATACAACAAGCATACACAGGTCCAGACTTGGTTTGGGGCTCACTTATATACAAAACATTGGCAAAAGATTATATATTCAACAGTGCTGAATGTATTGTCATAAGTGAAGAAAGAAATAGAAGAGCAAAGAAAAGCTGTATTAGTCACTTTACATAACTAGGACCAAATATCTGCCATACTCAAAGGAGAAAATGTTGATTTCAGCTCATAGTCTCAGAGGGTTCAGTCCACGGTTGAATCCCTCCAAGGCAGAAATGGTGCAATGGCCTAGCAGAGCAAAGCTTCTCAACACATGGCAACCAGGAAACAATGAAGGTATAAGAATATACTTGTTCAAGTCATAGCTTCAGTGACTCACATTTTTCCAACCAGGCCCCACAATCTAATAGCACATTTAGCTATGAACTCAATGATGGATTAATTCACTAATAAATATATAGTGTCCTGTGATCGAATTACATTCAAAATCCCCACTTTTGAACACATGAAACTTTTAGGGGATACTATTATGCACTAAATTCAAGGGGATAGCTCTACTAGCAAATAGTTTTCCATATAAAAGGATTACCATAAGTACATGTCTCCACAAGAAAAGATTCTGCTTTAGCATTGTACTTTCATGGGTGAGAATGCTGGCCTTTAGGATATCTGAGACGTGTAAGATAAGGACTAACAATAAATTATCAGTCATTTAATATCCTCTGTATTTTGCCACATGACATCTCAGAGCTTCCATACAAGTTCCAGTAGACTCTTATTTTAAGCATGGGCTGGGGATGTAGCTCAGCAGTGCAATGCCCAGCAAGCATAAGCCCCTGAGTTGAATTCCCAGTACAAAAAATCCCCCCAAATCCCATTGCCCACACTGTACTCTCTACATTGGAGCATTACTTTATATTTCCCTACACTGTCAATTGTTGACTTGATCATTCCTTCTGGTCCTTACTAATCCATATGTGATTTCTCTGAAGACATACTTGAGCAATTACTTTTATGTGTGTAGAATTAGTTTCTCTTTCTCAATTCCCACAAGAGCTTTTTCTTTTTTTTTAATGAATTTTATTGGTACATTTTAGTTATACAATATAATGATATTCATCACTGGAAATTTGCTCCTTTACATCTCTCTTGGTCCTTATATTTTCCCCATTCCCCTGCCCTCCTTTCAACCCTTCCATCCCTATTTACAAGGACTTTGTTTCCATTTTTTCATTTTCTCATATTAATTCCATTCCCTTCTTTCCTTTCCCCTACCCTTCCCACTTCCCCTTCCCATTTGCCCCTTTTCTTCTTATTTCACATTATCTAATATACCTTTTAGTCCTTATTTATACTTTCAGTTTCTCACACTAGAAGAACTATTTGGTATTTACATATGTGTGTCCTATTTATTTCACTTAAGAGCATCACCTTAATGTGCGTCCATTCAGCTATAAATGTCTCTAATTTCTCATTTTTTATGGCTGAGTAGTACTACATTTTATTAAAATCCACATTTTCGTTATCCAGTCTCCAGCTGATGGGTAATTGGACTGCTTCCAAGTTTTAGCTATTAAAAATTGTGCTGCTATGAACATGAGTGA
Source organism: Heterocephalus glaber (assembly GCF_000247695.1). The sequence continues at coordinate 31,923,777 of NW_004624731.1, read as the reverse complement.
GCATATTTCACTGTGGTATGATTCTTCTAATTCTTTTGGGAAGATACCCAGCAGAGGAATAGCTGGGTCAAATGGGACTTCCAGTCCTAGTTCTTTGAGGTATCTCCACACTGATTTCCACAGTGGTTGCCCCAGTCTACACTCCCACCAAAAGTGGAGCAGGGTTCCTCTTTCCCCACTGTCCCACCAACATTTATTATTATTTGATTTCATGATAGGTGCCAATCTTTCTGGGGTGAGATGGAATCTCAGCATTGTTTTCATTTGCATATCTAGAATGACCAGTGATGTTGAACATTTTTTCATCTGTCTATTTGTTATTTCTACTTCTTTGTCTGAGAAATGTCTGTTCATTTCAGATGCCCATTTTTGGATTGGGTCTTTAAATTTGAGAGGTCTGATATTTTTTAATTCTTTATGGGTTCTAGATAGTAGACCCTTGTCTGAGGAACAGCAGGTGAAACTGTTTTTCCCACACTGTAGTTTGTCTCTTCAGACTGTTGGTGGTTTCTCTTGACGTGCAGAAGCCATTTAATAAGCAGAGATCCCACTTGTTGATGGTTTGTGCTAGTTCACAGGCAACTGAGATTTTGTTCATAAAATCTTTTCCTATACCAGTGTATCCAAGAGTTCTAAATAACCTCTATTCCATCTTGTTCAGCATTTTTAATATTTAGAGACGGTGAGAGATATAGGTCTAGTTTTAATCTTTGGCAAGTTGAAAACTAATTTTTCCAGGACCATTTATTAAAGAGGCCATCTTTCCTTCAGTGAGGATGTTTGGCTCCTTTGTCGAAGAAGAGGTGGCTGAGTGTGTCTGGAGTTGTCTCTGCATCTTGTAATCTGTTCCATTGGTCATCAGGTCTGTTTCTTTGCCAGTACCATGATGTTTTTATCACATTAGCTTTGTAGTATAATTTCAAGTTGGGGGTTGTGATATCCCCTGCCATGTCTCTTTTGCCTAGAATTGCTTTTGCTATTCTAGGTCTCTTCTTGTTCCAAATGAATTTTTGGATTGTTTTCTCATGTTCTGTGAAGTACGCTGCTAGAATTTCAATTGGGATTGCATTGAATCTATGTGTAGCAGTTTTGGAAGTATGGCCATTTTCACTATGTTGATTCTTCCTACCCAGGAGCAAGGGATTTATTTCCATTTTCTGATATCATCTTCAATCTCTCTTTTCAGAGTGCTATAGTTTTCAGAGAAGAGATCTTTGATTTCTTTTGTTGGGTTGATTCCTAGGTATTTCAGTTTTTTGGATGCTATTGTGACAGGAATTGTTTGCTCTATTTCTCTCTCAGTGAGTCTTTTGTTGATGTAGAGGAAAGTTATTGATTTTTAGAAGACTTTTGGTGGAGTTCTTGAGGTCTTCTATATAGAGAATCATGTCATCTGCAAATAATGACAATTTGACTTCTTCATTTCCTGTCCTTATTCCTTTTATTTCTTTCTCTTGTCTAATTGCCATGGCTAATGTTTACAAAACTATGTTGAACAGGAGTGGTGATAGCAGACATCCTTGTCTTGTTCCTGAATTTTGTGTGAAGGATTTCAGTTTTGACCATTTAGTATCATATTGGCTGTTGGTTTTTCATAGATGTCTTTTATCAAATAGAGATAGAGACCATCTATTCCAATTTTTTGTAGGGTTTTTATCATAAATGCCTGTTGGATTTTGTGGAATGCTTTTTCTGCTTCTATTGAGATGATAATGTTTTTTCCACCGTGGCTCTATTGATATAGTATATTAATTTATTGATTTGCATATGTTGAAACATCCCTGTATCGCTGGGATGAACCCCACTTGGTCAGGGTGTATGATCTTGATGATCTTCCACATTGTATATGCCAGTATCTTATTAAGGGTTTTTGCCTCTATGTTCATTAGTGAGATTGGCCAATAGTTTTCTTTTTTTGTTTTTTTCTCTGCTTTGGGTATCAAGGTGATGTATACTTCTAGGAATGAATTCAGGAGTATTGCTTCCCTTTCAATTTCATTAAAGAGTATTAATAGTAGTGGCAGTAGTTCCTCTCCAAATGTCTTGTAGAATTCAGCAGTGAAGACATCAGGACCTGGGCTTTTCTTAGTTGGTAAGCTTATAATTATGTTTTTAATTTCATTGACTGATACTGGTTTGTTTAGAATTTTTAGGTCTTCTTCATTCAACTTTGGTAACTCATATGTATCTAGGAATCTGTCCATTTCTTCTGTTTTCCATCTTATTTGCATATAGGGTCTCAAAGTAGGTATTGATGATCCTCTGGTTTTCTGCTAGGTCCACTGTAATTTCACCCATTTCATTCCTAATTGCATGGATTTGGGCCTTTTCTTCCTTTTTTTGATAAGGCTAGCTAAGGGATTGTCAATTTTGTTGATTCTTTTGAAGAACCAACTCTTGGCCTCACTGATTTTTTTTGTATTGTTTTCTTAGTCTCCACTGCATTTATTTCTGCTCTGATCTTTATAATTTCCTCACTTGTATGAGCTTTGGTTTTGTCCTGCTCTTCTTTTTCCAGAAGCTTGAGCTTCAGCATTAGTTTGTTTAATTAGGCTTGCTCTGTTTTCCTAATACGCATATTCACTGCTATGAATTTCCCTCGTAAGACTGCTTTGTGTCCCATAGATTCCGATATGTTGTATTGTCATTGTCATTTAATTGAAGGAGCTGATTTCTTCGTTAATTTCCTGTGTTACCCATTGGTTATTCAGAAGTGTGCTGTTCAAGTTCCACGTGTATATGAAATTCTTGTGGTTTCTTTTGCTATTGAGCTCCAATTTCATCACACTATGATCTGATAATATACAGGGGATAACTTCAGTTCCTTTGCATTTACTTAAACATGTTCTACGAGGGAGCTTGTGGTCTGTTTGGAGAATGACCCCTATGCAGCTATAAAGAATGTGTATTCTGATTTTGTGGGGTGGAACACTCTGTAAATATCTGTTAAGTTCATTTGTTCAAGAGTTTGATTGAGTTCTAGTATTTCATCACTTAGTTTTAGTCTAGTTGATCTATCTATTTGTGACAGTGGGGTATTGAGGTCCCCCACTACTGTTGTATCAGTGCTTATTTGATTTTCATGTCTTTTAGTATTTGTTTTATATAGTTGGGTGCACTAGTGTTTGGTGCATATATATTTATGATTGTCATCTCTTCCTCTTGGATTGTTCCCTTTATAAAGATATAGTGTCCCTCTTTGTCTCTCTTAATCAGTGTTGGTTTGAAATCCACTTCATCTGCAAAGAGGATAACTACTCCTGATTTTTTTCAGTTTCTCATTGCATGGAGTATTGTTTTCTACCTTTTAACTTTCAGTCTATGAGTTTCCTTTTGAATTAAGTGTGTTTCTGGTATGCAGCATATTGTTGGATCTTGCTTCTTGACCCATTCTGCCAGTCCATTTCTTTTGATTGGTGAATTGAGATCATTAACATTGATGGTTATAACTGATACGTATTGACTTATCCTTCTCCTGACTTTTTCTTTTTGTTGGAGTCTCTCCCTTTGCATTTAATTTCTTGTCGTGCCCAATGGATTCATTCAGCTGGGCTTCCTTGGGTTGTGATCCTTGTTGTCTTTTCCTAGGATATCATCTAAAAGTTTTTAGAGTTTGGTTTGGTATTCATGAAGTTCCTAATGTGCCCTTTGTCATGAAAGTATCTTATTTCACCATCAATTTTGAAAGATAGTTTTTCAGGGTACATCAATGTGGGAGGGGGGCTGTTTTCCTTTAGGGCTTGAAATATATCACTCTATGCTCTTTTTGCCTTGAGGGTTTGCATTGAGAAGTCTGCTTTATTCTGATGGGCTTTCCTTTGTATGTGATTTGTTTCTTTTCTCTAACTGCTTATAGAATTTTGTTCTTCTGTTGGGTTTCTGGAATCTTAACTATTATATACCTATGTGTAGAATTTTTTTTTTTTTTTTGATCACAGCTAGTTGGAGTCCTATATGCCTCACTTACCTGTATCTCAAGTTCTTTTCTCCTGCTTGGGAAGTTTTCTGCCATCACTTCTGTGAACAGATTTTTTTTCTGTCATCTGCACTCTCACCTGTTTTGTCATTGACTGATCAGTCTTCTGTTATTCTTCATTGCATCATCAACTGAGAATGGATTGTTTTCTCATAGACCCTTGCGATTTTCAAGAAAGTTTTCTTTTCCTGGTCATTAATTCCAATCTTATCTTTTATATCTGAAATTCCATCCTCACATTGGCTCATTCTACTGCATAAACTTTCAGTGGAGTTTTTAATATCTGTTTGCATCTGTTTTTTGGATTCTATTTGTTTCCTATGTTGGGATATCATCCTGTTCCTCAGCTCCTCTATTTTTTTTTTATCTGTGTTCTCTCTAGCTTTATCAATTATGCCTGCACTATAGTCACAATATCTGCTGTTATCTGAGAAACTAGTTTTGATTTCATTTTTTCCAGATACTCTTTTGTTGCCATGTCAGGGAGTCCAGGTGGTTGAGATTGTTCCATCTTATTTCCCTTTGGAGTTGCTTTAGGTGATCTGGAAGTCTGTTTTTGAGACTTACGTGCCTTTTCATTTCAAGGGGGTTGGGTAGGGATGTGTGCTGCTGGCACCGGTGCGTCTCACCTCCTGGGCACTGGGGGTGGTGGCATGGCAGCGTAGAAGACTCCTCCTCCCCAATTCTTGACCTAAGCCTCCCTCAGCACCCACAAAATACCATTAAACTCCACCGCCATCTGTCAAGTGCAGTTTCCACAGGCTCTGCTCCCACATTCACATTCCATTGGCCTAAGAGCTTTTTCTAATAATTAGCTTATTATCCATACATTACAGGCCAAATTAAAACTATAAATATTGTCATATAGTATGTACATACAGTCATATGTACATATTTATTACATTGTCCAAGTTTATTCATGCTGTAGATTGTATATTCTGGAAATCAGAGGCTTGGACTTTATATAAATTGTCCCCTCTACTAGCTAGTAGTTTCTAGATGGTAGGTAGATCATTTTTTTCAGTGAAAATGATTAAATCTCTTGCTACTCCATAAAAAATCTTAAGCATAACTAACCTAAAACAAAAAGTTCAACCACTGTCATTTCTCAATAGTATACTTAATTATACTATTGTGGAAAGCATTTGGTGACTCACATCCTAAATATATATAAATAGCTGATATGACATTATTTTAAATTGATAATTATATATTTTACTTGTAATTACACATGTTAAGGCTAAAGACCAAATTTAGGTTAATATATATAAGTATAGAACAGACATTAACACATCCATTCATTAAGTTGCCATTTGTAATTCTGTTATGATGAATAATCACTTTTTAGAAAGCTCTTGACTTCCTGAAAACTGTCCTACTGTGAAACTATTAAATAAGAACAGATCTGACTAGGAAAGCAAAATGCATGCATGTTACTTACGCTCTGAAAACAGCTAATCTCATCAGAGTTTTAAAAGTAGCCCTAGAATTTTTATTTAAGCATAAAAGGTAATTTTAGTCACAAATACAAACATAATGATTCTGCTTCAGTTTATTAATAACTAGTTTAGTATTGGCATTAAGTGAAGTTAAGGCTGAGTGTATGTGTATGTAAATATATATATATATTTGATTACACATATATTTATATACCCACCTAAAACATCACAGGATATACACATATATGAATATATATGAATAATTGACTGAGTTGACGTACTCATTGAAAGTGCTGATTGTGTCCAGTTTTCAGATATACCTATGGTGCATAATACTAGATGCTATAAAGTCCCAGACAATGCAGAATGTGTGTCTATTCTACATTCCTTGTATAGACCTTGCATTCTGTTATGACATAGTGGACAAATACGTGTTTTATCTATTCACAGTAAGTATACCTTTACACTGCTGGTCTTGAGGAAAACATTCTTGCTCCTTTCTAAGGCCTCTGTTTCTGAGATCACAACTGTCTGACCTCAGCTATTAGTATATAATCCAGATATGGCTGATCACTATATTATTCTTCTGACTATAGTAATTAGCACAGAGAGGGCATCGAATCTAAGCCAATGAAATTAGTTTCTTCCAAAGTAGGATGATAAAATAATTTATTATCCAAAGTGGATTTTTTTTAGAGTAAAAGGGAAAGTTACTAAGTGTGCCTATGGAAAGTGTCTTGGATAATAAACACAGAATAGTGGTCTCAGGGAGAGTTCACATGAGTTAGGAAACCTCAGGTTCCATTGTATCTCAAGGCCAATTTTACTCATCAGTTTAAAAACAATTATTTTTTCTGAAGTTACAGAGTTAGGTTTCTGAAGCATACAGAACTCTGAAGCAAAGAGGATATAATTGATCTAGTCATTTTTCTCACTTTAGAGATTAAAAGAGCAAACCTCCTTCAGAGGTTAAAAGGCTTATCCAAGGCTTACATAATGCTTACAAATTACACAAATAGCTCAAGATTTTATTACTTTTTATTAGTAGTACAGTTTTGCAATACAGAATGATTACATTCATTGTAGTGAGTTGGTACATGCATATAACACATCATTATTCTTTTTTATCTTCCCTTCTCCTCTCCCTCACCCTTCCTTTCATTTCTTGATCTCCTTCCCATTTTCAAAACAATCTATCTCCATGTTTCCTATTATCCACCTTTTATCTCATTCTTTAATTTATTTATACTTTGTGGCTCTCATATAAAAGAAACTGTACAATATTTAAGCTTGTGTGTCTGATGTATTTCACTTAAACTTATGGCTTCCATTTTTAACAAATGACTCAAATTTATTCTTCTTTATAGCAGAGTAGTACTTCACTGTATATAAATATACAGATTTTTTTATCCATTCATCTGCTGAGGGATATGCAGGCTGCTTCCAAAATTTAACTATTAAGAATTGTGCTATATAGACATTGGTATGCATTTATCACTGTAATATGATGTCTTTAACTCTTTGGGGAATATATCTAGAAGGGTTATAGGTAGGACAAACAGAATTTATAATTTTAATTTCTTGAGGAATTTCCATATTGATTTCCATAGTGATTGTATTAGTTTACATTTCCACTAATAATGGAGAAGGCTTCCCTTTTCTGCCCAGCCTCACCAGCATTTTTTATTACTTGATTTCTTGATGATATCCATTCTTTCTGGAATAAAATGGAATCAGTGTTGTTTTATTTACATTTCTCTAATGACCAGAGATGTTGTACACTTTTACATGTGTCTGTTGGCCAATTGTACTTCTGCTGACAAGTTTCTATTCCCTACAAAGAACTCACTACTAAGACCTACTTTATTTCTACAGTCATATTTTTTATATGTGAATGCTGAATCCCATCCTGGCCTTCTTGTTGGGCATGGTGGGTCTTGGTGCCCAACCTAAGGCTATTTTCACTCTAGCATCTCACAGTTTCCCTGTTTCTCTGTGCACTCAAGTTATGTTTTTTTTTTCACCTAGTTTTATGGCCTTTGGGTTTATGAGGTGCTCCCTCTTCTCCAGGGGCCCCTCTGTCCATATGCCTATATACCTGAGGCTGTGGCAACCATTCAAGCTAAGGCGTATCCCTGATTATGCTGGCAGATAGGGAAGGCAAACAGGCCTGAGTTTTGTTTTGGATGCAGGTAGTGGGACGAGGGAAGAAAGTCAAGCGGTCTGGGGACTCTGTGCTAACACTTCCAGAGCCATTCACCTACAAAACCCACATATTACTGACCTGAATACTCAGGTAGGAAGGTGAGACCCCCATGTCCTTTCAGGCCTGAGTTGAAACTTCTTGGGTTGGGGGAGGATCTATGTTTAGCCCATGGTCTCTCTGTCACATGGTTATCTCTTATCCAGTTACTGTGGTATGCAGAAGACCATAATATTGATTATGTCCAAAGCAGGCTGTGAAGAGTTAACCCCACAATTGGCTTGTTTTGAGAAGTGAGTCTGGCTGAAGCTTATGTGTAAGGTCAGAGTAACTCACACCCAAATTCCATTCCCTAGAACTAAAAACTTCAGACTAAAAGTACAGTGTTCTAATTACAAGCATATATTTTGTTTATTCTGATCCTAATTTGAGAGTGCTCTGTCTTGTCCTTTATGATCCTTGTTTATACTGATTTCCACAGAAACCACACGTCGCCTTTACCCAATTGATTGCCAAGAAAAGTCAGTGCCTGAGACTGGCCAGCACCTTTGTTGGTTACACCAGCATTGGTCGTCTGCCCCTGCTTTCTCACCTAGTTCTGTCTCTTAGTGTATTTTTTTCTCAGGCCTGCATCATATACTGGACAGGTGGGTACTAGAACTTGACTACAGGGGTTTCCAGGAGTGGTAGGGTGATCCCCCAAACCCTAAAGTAGTTGTATTGTGGCTTCTGATTAAACACTGAATTATTGTGAGTGCTACTTTAGATTTCTTCTCCAACTCTAGCTGTCCATATGGAAGAAATCACTTTCAGAATAAAACCCCAGTCTCTTTTTGAAGTTTACAATATCTGTGGGCTTTGCTTGAACCTAGTGCTGCTGGCTGGTGGTTTCTACCTGGAACTCCAGACCTTCTCTGGGTTTACCTTGTGTTACCAGCTAGTATTAGCTTTCAAGACTACTTCATTTTTCGGTCGGCAGTATCCTCCCTTTCTTCAGCTTCTCTATCATTTCTAGTTCCTGTTAACTCCCTCCCGATTACCAGAGGTCTATTTCTTTCTTTCTGTTTGTTTGTTTGTTTGTTTTTCCTTTCAACCAAGTTGTTTTCCAGATATCTGGATTCCAGATCCTGGATAGGCTATATTTTTTGTTGGTTTTTATTCCTTTTCTCTCTCTCTCTTTTTTATTTTTTATTTTTTTTGGTACCAGGGATCAAACTCAGAACCTTGTGCTTGACCCCGGCCCCTTTATTCCTTATTTTAATTCCTCCCTGGGACTGTATTATCCTTTCCATTTATCTTTATATAACATTTTTCTAAATGATGATTTTGTTCTTTCATATCATGTATATACTTGTCACTATACAAGAAGTCTTTTATTTTTTAAAAGAAAAAATCTAGAGGCACTTGGTATATCCCTTTTCCAAATGAAAATTTAATAGACGCTTTTAGAATTGATAACAGATGAATATAACTCAGAATCCCAGGTTTATCACTACTGAGTTTCCTTTTAGTGACAAAAATAGACCGAAAAATATTATTTATATATCTACACAGCAAAATATAAATTTCCATGTTAAAATATTTAATACCTCCAAATACCAATATTTTGTTAAGTATTAGCAACGTGTGTATGTCAATGATTATGAAACTTAATTATTAACTTCACAAGAATAATCAGTCTATGTAGAAATAAGGATGCGTATTTGAGAAATAAAAGACATATTGTGTAAGGCATAGTAACTTAAGGAAGTTTTATTGGCTTAAAACATTTAATAGAATGGAATTTCCATGAGAATACACAATATTTATAACCCTATTACTGCAAAACAAAAAAGTAGAAATTAGGACATCCTTGTATAAAGTAAGAACAGTAGGCAAAGAGTTAATCTAGGGGTGAAATGAAAAAATAAAAATAAAACAATCAGGTCAGTGAGTCCGAGTAACTCGGCAATAGCCTGAGATTGGGGCTTGCCCAAGAAGATGACGAAGAGTTGGAGACAAACACTGGAGTTCCGTTCCATAAAAGGGACTGTGAACGCATTTAGATCCCTAGAGAAGCATACAGAGATTTACATTTTCATGTTCTGTTTATTGAACACTTAGATATCTACCACTGATGATAGATTAATCTGAGAGATGTTCTTTACTTTCAAAGGCTTAAACAAATCCCTTGATACAAATGCAATCAATCTATGACTTCAAGAACATGTGATGACCAAGTCCACATTAGTAAAAATCAGCTAAACGTTTAATTGAAATGATTCTGTATGCTCTCAAAAATTTATGGGCTGAAATATATATGAGTTTATTATCTTACATATTTTCTTTGGATTGATGTAATGAATGCTTCTCCCAAAGATTGATTGATGAAATCAAAAGTTGCAAAATGTAAATTTAGCTTACAATCTTTTAAATGTTAAAAATAAGAGACTTGGGGGATAAGTGTTTTCCCCTCAAGTTTCAATTCATAGTCAAAGGGAAAAAAGAGAAAGAAATTGAAAGTAAAAGAGTTCATCATTTGGAATGTTACTGTGGAGTTTTAATAGCAAGAATGGGTATGAATATCCTATTTGTCCCACTATTATATTGATTGCAATTTTTAGATTCAGCGATAAATAAAAATCAAATTTAAGTGTCTAGTTTTTATGATCTAAGCATGAAAGCTGGAATTCTCCATTTTCAATGCCTCAGAAAATCTTCTCTTCTGTCTACTTTGGGGAGCTTCCAACAAAGTAAAAATAAGCTGTTAGTACTAGATGCAGTTGCCTTGAGGATACATCCTAGACGCCCCTTACAGACAATTCCTACCAGTTCCTTGCAGAGTGCCTTTACAGGGTAAATGCAAAGAAAACATGTACAATTAATAGATGAATGCATGTATGGATAGGTAGGTGGGTCAGTGGGTGGATGTGGTAGATGGGACGATGAGTGGATAGAGATAAGTGGGTAGATAAGTATAAAAATGTTGCTCAGTCAGAAGAAGACATGTTCTCATTATTATTACAATGGCAATAGTGTTCTAAAAGATGACAACTCTCTATTTCTATATGCCCCAAGATATTCTCTAAGTTAGTCAAATAAAATAAAGATTTTGTTTTCTTCTCATTAGTGAAGCTCAGACACATCACTAAGTGCAAAGAGGGGGACAGAATTGTGTTGGTATGGGTAAATATCAAGAACTATATTCAGAGGGCCAGGGATTTAGCTCAGTGGTTCTACCGCCTGCCTCGCAAGTGTAAGGACCCAAGTTCGATCCCCGGTACCAAAAAAGAAAAAAAAAAGAATTATATTCAGAATTTACTGGAAAAATATTGATCATACTTATTTCTCTAGAAACCTTCTTATTCTTGTCTTCTATATAAGTATTCAAATGTATGGCAATTTGTTTATACCCCTCTGAATAGCTCATTTTCTAGTGCTTGAGGTAGGTGTAATAACACATTTCAAGATGTAAGACACATGAACATTGTACAAAACAGCTAGGTTTATTGAAAAGAGATGAATCAATAAGAAGTGGAAATTTTAATAAAGCTCCAAATCATTAGATTCAGAAGCCAACAGTTTTCATTTAATTTGGAGTGTGTACCAGGCAAGTAGTTTAAAAGTAATACATTTGCTTCTTAGAACCAAGTAGCCCAGGGAAAAAAAAACAGAGAACAAGCATGGAAGAGGGGTACCAACTACAATTTTCTGTGAGCTGGAGGCTAGAACACCTTACCACTCTTTTTTTTTTTTTCCATTAAGTTTATTGGTACATTTTAGGTGTACAATGCAGTTACATTCATCATTGGGATCTTGTACCATTACATGTTGTATCTTGGTTCTTATGTTTTCTCCATTCCCCCGCCCTCACTTCACCCTCTCTACCCTTCCCTATTTACAAAGATTTTGTTTCAAGAAGGGAAAAGAAAAAATATGAGAAAAGGAATAACTTATCACTCTTAACCGTGGGATTGTCTGGGTTGCACTTTGGGAGTGTCTTGTGTCTTACTGTATTACACTATCAAAATTGCCAGCATTGCAAATGCTATGCCATTGCCATCTAGACAGACAGGCTACTAAATTATTTGTATGGGGAACCTAACCCATTCACTTATCCTCCTGATAAGGACAGAAGACAGGTAGGGAGTGTCTGGAAGACAGAGAGTGGTGTGGGCTCTTCTGTCTGGGTTGCAAAAATGCCACTCTTCAGCATGTTTTGTTCGACTGACACACTGATAGTAACAGACACATCTGCAATATGAAATGTTTACAATATGGTAAATAGTTGGAGAAGGGGTACTGCATTTTTATTTTAAATGAACAAGTAAACAACATGCAGAACTCCATGCAAATGAGCACCAGAACTAAGCATAAAATTAAAAAGAGGAAAATTTTGATGAGTTTCAAAAATACTTAAATCCATGAGGCTTATTAAAGGTAGTATAGTTCAATTCTTTTTTTTCATAGTAAGATGTTCAATCTACAGATATTGAAACTTACTCAAAATCATGCAGTTAATTAGTAATGGAGGAGTAGAATCCACTCTTCTCATTTATTGGGGAGGATGTATATAAAAAACTTAGCAGGAAGAACAAGAAAGAATTACACAAAGTTAGATAAATAAGAAATAAGGAAAGTTTGAGTTCCTCATTGGTGTGTGAAACTAGAATATTGTCCGGATGTCCAGAACTTTCTGAGATTTCTGGATTTCCCCTATGTTCATTCTCTTGCAAATCCAAATAGTTATTTTCTAATAGCAGTTAGATATCTATTTTTTTACAAATATTCTCCTTTAGTTCTATCTAAAATTGGGAATTCTACCTCTGCCAAAAGAGGAAAGTGTCAACAAATAACATGGTATGCAAAATCTTTTCTTATTTTTAATAATCACTTCAGGCTTGGAAGCTCTGGTGATGTATTTGTACTACATGAAGCAGTACGGGCCGTGAATACCAGTGCTAAATACATTAATGTCAAAGGAGATATGTCCAAACACCAACTCTTTCTATGTCTTGGAAACTGCACTTCAGAAATATGTTAAACTTTATAATATGAGGTATACGTAGTCATCAATTAGTGGCATTCAGAAGTTATCAAAAAGTTTAAATTCTTGAAAGCAAGGCTCTTTTTTAGGACAAAAAGTATTATTATAAATTCTTTTTTGGTGATCTCACTCTTAATTATGTATCTCTGAGACTCATTTTTTTCACTACCCTGTTATACATTTACTTCTGGCCTTTCCCACTTTTAATTGATATTTAAATTAAAGAATTTTATTTTATCTGACCAATTCTATTTGCACTTCCCTCTCATTCTTTGATTAGGACCTAGACAGAAAAAAAAAAAGATTCTTGCAATGGGGGAAAAATTGTAAATTTAGAATAGTACTCATATTTTTTCATAGTACTAGAGATTACTGAGCTACATTTCCAGTCCTTTCCTTTATTTTTGTCTTTCTTTCTCCTGTTCTCTTCTCTACTTTTTTCTCTTCTCCTTTTCCTCTTTTCCTTTTCTCTCTTTTTTCTTTCTTCTCCCTTTCTTCTCTTTTTTTCTTTCTCCCTTCCTTTTTCTTTCCTTTCTCTTTTTCTTTCTCCACTCCCCCTCCACCCTCCCCCACCCTTTCCTTGACAGGCTCTCAGTCACCCAGGCTGGGCTCAATCTTGTGATACTCCTGCACAGGAAGACAGGACACAGGAGACAGGTCTTTTAAGAAGAACTATCACCTGGGGATTTAGCTCAGTTTTTCCCCCCACCTGCCTCAAAAGGAAGGTCTAGAGTTTGTTCCCCAGTACAAAAAAAAAAAAAAAAAAAAATCAAGTCAGACATGATGGCACATACCTGTAATCCCAGCTTACTCAATCTTAAGATATTATTATTGTTGTTCACATAATACTTTTCATGACAGTGGTGTATGTTTTGAATGCCTGACTTACCTTGTCATGTAAAATGATGAATCTGTTTACTAGGATTTGTAAATTGAACATGACAGGAGAAATCCAGAGGCAGTGCCTACTAAATTCAAATTCTGAAGTGAGCACTGAAGGCTTACCTCCAGGCCTAAGTATCAGAGAAACTCATGGTCAAGGAAAGCCATCCTTCTGACAGTCTGCCAAGATATAAGCTCCTATGAGCACAAGTCAACTCCAGTTGAATACACTAGTATATGAACCATGGTGCAGAAAATGGTGCATCATGGCTTGATGTAAATTTATTGAGAAGTAACCCTTGAAATGACCATCACACAAACCTTCGTCATTAGTATTTCTTATAAAACAATTACAAACACAGACTCTGAGGAAAATATCCTTAGAAAGAGAAATTAAAGAAAGCATATCTAAAACTATTACTGTTCTCCTTCTTTACACACATTCACATCATTTAAATTTTATGTAATGGGTATATATTGCATATATTTGGGTAGTGTAGTCTAAAGTAATAGTTGTAAAATGATAAATGTTACTGTAAATAAATAGGCAAATGGATACATGAGTCAGTTATCAACACTGCATGTTTGTTCTCCGATTATAGAAGGAATGTTCTTTTCCTTTGGAGAAATTCATTAAAATAGATGATTTTTTTGAATTAGCATATCTTCAGTGTGTAACTTCTGCAAATGAAATCTGAATGGAGGAAGATATTTAGTCTTTCCACCTGAGGCATATTATTTTGGGAGGAAGCAGCTAGTGTTACATTGAGCTTTCCTGCCTAGAAACTTGATCACACCTGAATGCCTAGTACAAACTTTTCATTTATGTTCAACACATTGAGAAACATCTAGTCTTGACTGTGGGCACAGTAGAACTAAGCATGTAATCCTCTTATCATATCTATCATATTCCCATCATGCATCATATCTATTATATTCCCCATTTTATGGATTTGGAGAGGTTAGGGAGATTGTGCAAAGTCTCACAGCTACTTAAGTGATCAAGGTATCTGACTTCAAAGTTCCATATCTTTCTATCATAAAAGAACATAGTAATTGAATAAAAGTATAAAAATTGGTTATTTAAAGTGAATTAACTTACTGATTCTCAGATACACAGTGATTATAAAACATAGGTCCTTCTTTGCTTTAGTTGTAGTACATGGAGTCTTTCTGTTGGAGAATTTCTCATTAAATATGTGGTCCAGGGCCTACCTAGATGGACTATAATCACATGACATGCATTCTATTCTCAGGACTGCTGCTGAGTCATTGTGCACAAATGGAAAAAGAGATTTGCCCATCTTCTACATTGGTTTTCCCATTTGTACCTTAGAGTTCATATTCACTTCCTGGTTACCTGGGGTGGATGTTGGGAGTCCTGATGATATACCTTGTGTAAGTTCTTTAAGTTTCTTCAGTAAGAGATGCTTTTAAGTACAAAGTGTTAGGTTATCACTGACATTGTTAACCACCGTTTGTTTAAGCATTTTCCCTCTGGATCCCATAGGCACAATGCAAGTCAAGTGTGGACTAAGCACAGATTTTTCAGGCCAAATTTTGTGCAGAAGCATTTTAGAAAGACATTGGCTGTCTTCTCTTTAGATGGGAAGATGAAACATCTCTTTATGTAAAGTCTTTTTTCTGATCAGTAATATGAAGCTGCTTTGCAAGTTGGAATCTGTAGTTTTCAGAATCACACCTTCCTTTTAAAGATGAAAGTAAAAATAATTTGTTCTAATTTATACCTATGGGAAGCTGCCCTGGTGAACTAAGAAGTAAGGACAATTAGTGGACTCAATCTGCTTCGGTCCCACTTCGGAAATAGCACTAATATAGACTGGAAAGCTGAGCAGTACATCCATTGTAATGTGGATGACATTGGGTAGCTCTGATGTACTACTCCTGCCATCATTTAATTACTCCATATTAATATATAAATACAGGGAGGCACAATAGAAGGTGAGGTAAGTAGACAAGGAGCTGCACTTATTTAGTTAATAATTAATTACTAGGAATTTTCAACAGTGGGATATTAACCGCTTGCCCTTTTAAATGGTAATAAATAGCAGACATATGTCTAATTAAGGAGCTGTAAATGCTGTGGACGAGCTGAATTGAAGGAGAAGGATGCATATTTATGCAAGCCAGCTTTCCTGGTAGGTGTCTGCTCAGTTTCCTAACTCTCCCTGTCCCTCTGCACCAAGATTCCAACAGAGATGTTGGTGCCAGGGTGAAGGGAACTCATATTCCTTCAGTGATTTCATTCAAGAACAGTGGCTTAGTAGTCCTCAAGGGAATATCACTTTCCTGTCCTTCCTGAGTTTTATTAGGAAACAATTTTCATCACCTTTGTCAATCTCTGCTGCTTTTGCTAAATCTCTATATAGCAGCTAAATCGTAACTCTAATAAGAATCTTAGCACTCTTAATAGACAGTCATACTAAATAGAAATAATAGAATTTTTTTGCAAAACCCCTGATTTTTGGCTCCCACTCTTGCAGACTTAGTTAAATAATGAAATGCCAAGAATATCAAATGCTCAAAAAGGGGTGGATGTAAATAAAGACCTTTAGTGTAGTGTTATTGTGAAGGACTCTGGCAAAGCTGAAGGATATTTTGCAGGAGCAGGGTTAGCATTGGAGGAAACTGTGAACCTCTTCCATTGCCTGCTGGACTCCACCTCCAAACAGAACTGCTGACTGTAAAAGCCACGCAGCATCACCAAATTAGTTTCCTTGGGCTTGGCACAAATTTCCTTTGCTTTCTTCTATTTCTAGCTTCTGTGAAAAGCTAGAAGGTGAAACACACCTTGACTGCTTTTTCCTAAAACTTTTCATAGCAAAATTTAGGTCACGGAAAATGACACATGACCAGACAGGTACAGAGTGGTTGTCATTTGTTCCTTCCTCCCTGGGGTCTCTTTGCCAACCCCGTGTGTATCACCTTCCTCTTTTTGCTCCCAACTCCTGTGTGTGGTAACCTGTGAGGAGAGATGGGTTTGCTCTACCCTTCCCTTCTCGGGTTCTCTGGTCTAACTTGTGGTTCCAAAACATGAGCAGTGAATGTTTTATTACTTTCTCAATTTGTCTCAGGGACTCCTTCTTATAGTGGTCATGCCTTCCTTATGGCAGCTGTAGTCTTCCATAGGTGGTGTCTTAAGTCTGCTCCCTGGGGATATTCCTGCTTAGGGAATTGGAAGGCACAGGTAGAAATCTTAACTCTTCACTCATGATTTTATTATCCAATGGCCAGAATGGAGATGGAAACATGAACAGGGAAGTGAGGCAACAGGTTAGAGTCAGTTAGAATAATTCATTGTCTAAGAGTAGTCACAAAGGATCCTCTTGGTTTCTGCCCGGAAACCCCTGAGAGTGCACAGTCCTAATATTGCAGGTTCCTACATCGAGGGTTGAAATACTGGCTTTACTAATGACTGTGTATCTCTGGCAACTCACTAGAACTCTCCTCATCCTTTACAGATAATGTCTTGAGAAACCAAGGATCTAGATCAGTGAGAAACTGTGGGGGTTTTTTTGTTGCTGTTGTTTTTGTTTCGTTTTGTTTTCTTCCGGTATCTGGGATCAAACTCAGGACCTTGCACATGGGAGGCAGGCATGGTAACACTGAGCTAAATCCCCGGCCCAGAAACTGTTTTTTAAATGAGAACATGTGGTAACTACCCAGCAAGAATTAAACCAGAGATGACAACAAGTTCTAAGTTTAGAAGTAGCTTCAGAAATCATTAATTAGGGCCAGGGATTTAGCTCAGCAGTGGCACAGCCTGCCTCCCAAGCACAAGGTCCCGAGTTTGATCCATGATACCAAAATACAAACAAACAAAAAGAAATGATGAAATTATAGGACAATTTGTGCTTGGGGTGAAAGTAACACGTGCATTAAAAACCTCAGGAAAAATTAATCCCCAAATTAAAAAAAAAAAAAAGCACTGAGACCTTTATTGTTTAGGATTATTATTTAAGTTATCATTTGGTGACTTTATAAACATCATAGAAAATGAGATAAACCTAAGAATAATCAAGAAGAAAACAAGAATACTTTATTTTTTCCCAAAATGAATAATCAAATCTAAGAATAAATCTGAGGTGCAGGCATTTAATATAGTGTTGATACGGAAGTAAAAAATGTACAAAGCTAGTACTTTGTTGTTTCCTTTTACCAAGCAGGAAAAGTTACATAGTCAAATACTCAGAGGAGCCGGGCATGATGGCACATGCCTGTAATCCCAGCACTCTGCAGACTGAAGCAGAAGGATCTCCATGAATTTGAGGCCAGTCTGGGCTACATAGTGAGTTCAAGGCCAGCCTAGACTACATAGTGAGACCCTGTCTCAAAAGCAAAGACAAACAAACAAAACAAAACAAAAAGCTCAGGCATTGTTCACTACCTGGAACACAACACTGATTTACCTCATGAGTTTGCCAAGACCAGCCACATCAGCTTCCCCGGGAACTTGTTAATTAGGATGATGATTGAGCTCCAACTATACACATGTTCAGTTTATACTGATGCATGCTAAAGTCCGAAAAGTACTGCCCAGTGGTGATTTCTGTAATTACAACTATGTTCTTAAGCCACTTATTACAAAAATATCCTACAAAATTTCTCAAATTAATCATGCTTTTGCCCCAAAAGCATAGTTTTGAAATATATATATGAACATATTTACATGGTTTGTAATCATATATATGTAAAATCATATTTATAGTCTATATTTTATTGAAATGAATTAAGTTATCCTAAGGAATAAATAACTTATATGGAAATCCTGAAAAAGAGCTTAAATGCTTAATAAAATATCATTAAAACTCAAAGAAAGACTTCCTCACTTACTGTGTACCTACTTTATTTTAGGCACTGTCCTAGTTTTTTTTTTTTTTTCATTTTTAATTTTATTGGTACAATTTAGATTTACATGATTACTTTCATCATAGAGAATTTGTACCTTTACATGATGTATCTTGATTCCTTTTTTTTCCCCACTTCCCTCCCCTCCCTTCAACCCTTCTTCCCCTTCCTTATTTACAAAAGCTGTTTCCATTTTTCCTTCTTTTCTCATTTTTTCTTTTTCTTTCCTTCCCTCCCTCCCCTCTCTAGTTCTCCCTTCCTTTTAAATATTTTTTTCTTATTTCACATTGTCTAT
This sequence comes from Heterocephalus glaber, assembly GCF_000247695.1. The sequence goes on along the minus strand of NW_004624731.1, from coordinate 31,905,087 downwards.
TATACATTTTGGTCCCTATTTACATTTTCAGTTTCTTACACCAGAGTGACAATGCAATATTTCCATACGTGTGCCCAATTTATGTCACTGAAGAGCATATCTTCAAGGTGCCTTCATTTAGCTATAAATGCTTCATGCTTATCCTTCTTTATGGCTAGGTGGTACTCCACTGCATAGAAAAACCACATTTTCTTTATCCATTCATCACTTGATGGGCACTTGGGTTGTTTCCAAGATTTAGCAACTACAAACCATGCTGCTATAAACATGAGAGCATATATATCTTATGCTGTGGTATGTTATTTTATATAACCCTTGAAATACTATTAAAACATAGCAAATGTTCTCCCTGTATGGGTATGTGTCTTCTTACTAGGTTGCCATGAAGAATGGATTGGTTTAGTCTGATTATTTGCAACCTAGACCACTGATGCCGAACCTTTGAGAGCTTCCAATGATACAAACAGCCCACTGTGGCATACATGGCACAGGTTCGCCACCACTGGCCTAGACATTCACTGAACTAAATGATTTAGTCACCATGAGGAAGATCAGTGTACTTTCAGTCGGGTCAGCACCAGCACTTGTGCTTTCTCAAACGCTGGTTCCATGTAACAAGCAAATAGAGACTACTCAGCACCAAAGAGCATTGCTACACTTTTCACTACATGCATGTCTCTAATCCTTAATGAATTCTAATGAGGTACAAAAGGAAGGAGACAAGGAATGGAGCTGGGTGAAAGTATCCAACTGAGGAATTGACATGTTTTTCAAGAATATTCCATTAACCTTAAATGAACTGTTGTATACCATTAGATCATCACACCAACTTCCACTTCAGAGAATTTCTATTTCTTGAAGCGAAGCACAAGTTTTATTCCTCATCTATGGGGCATTATCTCTGTTAGATATAGGCACAGCAATAGCAGAAACAGCAAGTCTTTGTTACAGGAGGAAAAACAGTGCTTTATCTTTTACCCAAAGACCGCTTCCTCCTTAAATAACAGGTTACTCAACATGTCCTCTATATCCTTATTCCCTGGTTTCTGCACAGTGCCTCACTATGACACTATCCTGCCCAGCATGTGGCTTCTAGTTTGTTTGTTCCTTCATTCATCCATCCCTTCATCCATTCTTCATCAGACATGAATTGAATAGGCCTTAACAATCTTAAATCTCATGATGTGAAACAGACAGAGGCATTGGCTAACTTTTCAGTGGGAATCTTACTTCATCAAACCACAAGAAATCTTGGCCAAATTCTTTCATGTATCATAAGGTGATAGAAGGAATTAGAGTCTGGGAGAAATCAAACTGGTGTTGTTGGATTCTTTTTCTATGGAATCACTGAACTTCAGTGAGTTCTACTCTGTGGTCACCATGCTTGATTCTTTGCATATGCCCTGCCATTTACCTCCCACAGTAATCATGAACAGTGGTGACTGAGTGGTTATAACTGGCTACTTCTCACCATCTGCTTTGTCTTGACCAAATGTTACTCAGCTTTTTCTCTTTCATACAAATTCCTCAACTCTGCTTCTCTCAAGCCTGATCAATCACCAAAAAATTGGAATGTGCCTCCATTATTTTCTTCTCCCAATTGGCTGACCATACCAAAATACTTATCAGATACCTACTTTTCATTTTCTCTTGCTTCTCAGCTTCCCCTCTATGGATTCTGCTCTTCTCTGCTTTCATCTCCTTTACACTATTAGAGAAAAACTTTATTTCTGCTTGATTTGGAAAAGCATACAGATTTTTGACATCACATAATTCTTTTGTGATAGTCTAATTTTCTAATTAAATCCTCTTCCCATGTATGAGTAAGTTTGCTTTTATTTGACAGTAGTTACTTTAATGATCATTTGATAGAGGGAGAAAGTGAAAATCACAGAATGATTAAAACTAGATGAAGTCATAAATAGTGGACTAGTGATTTTTCAATAGCTTTGTCAAAAAAATGATTGCTTTACAAAGGAAAGGTAAGTATTTCCTGCTTCATAGTCTTGCTGAGAGAAAGAGCCATCAGCATACGAATGACAAAGATCAGAGGATAGAATTAAATCTGCTATAATAAAGATGCATTGGACACTGGACTTGAGACCAAGAAATTGGTTCTTTAATGCTTTTTAATATGCATAGCAAAATGATCAGAAGGAGAAGGGTTTGTTCTCTTAGTACTGTGGCAGATTATCTTGGTTTTCTTTCACTAACTTGGAGAGCTGACATAGATGACTAGTGCAGACTGGCAAGAGGCATGCATTTGAAACTCCCCACAGGTAATGTGAGAACTGAAAGCATCATAATAAATAATCATAGTGCTTTAGCCTTCATGCTTCATTGTGATGTTGCTGATATCAAATTAATATAGGCCCTTGCAGAGAATACAAATGAAAGAGCCCTGGAATATGTCAACACAGCTTTGGGGAAAGAGTCTGGTGAGAAGCTGCTGCGAGGGTGAAAGGCAGGTGATATAGCTGGGGCCGAAGGTGAAAGGAGCAGAGCTGGGGCAAATGCATTCTGTGAGTCTGACAAATTTTAAAATAGAATATTCCTTCAAATTCAAACATTTTTCCTGAAAGCAATGATATTCACAAAGGCTTCACCATACATTCTTGCAATTTTAACGTGGCAATCACACATAAGCTCAAAGAGTCATAATTCACATAGGTATTATTCCCATAGTTTTAAAATCAAGGTACTGTGGGCCATTTGCGTTCAAACAGCATTATTGAAATAAATGATACTAGAAGCACTAATTGGGCACCTCTGTGTGCCGCAGTTAAGCCAAGCTCATTATTCTCCAATCCATGCCTCACCCCTACTTGGTGGCTGCCTTTATATATTTTGTGCCAAAACTGGAAAAGGAGGAAAGCATTTTAACACACAGTTTTATGAGTTGTAAGTGTTACTACAGAGATATAAGCCCATCACAGTTCGATTTTGACTAAACTGAAAAAACAGACCACCACTTTGTGCTGCTAGATTTAGAGTTAGGATGAGGTAAAGAACCAAAATGGCAGTCAGACAACAATGGAGTTAGTAAGTGACTGAATGTATAAAGGTGATCTTGGTGAACTTGGTATGATTTTCAAACAAGAATACAGCTGATGTACCACCTAAATGTACCACATTCCTGTACAAATGCTCACCTGTGTAGGAATGCTCCTATCCCTGGCCTTTTGGTAAGTACTTAGCCATCCTTCAGTGGTCAGCACAAACTTGATCTATCATAGTAAACTTTCCCTCATATCTTCCTGGTGCCCCAGCACATAGCACTGTGTTATGGAGTTTATCTCATTGCTTTGCTATCTTGTGGTTTGTCTACTCCTGGGTCCGCTGCTAAGTAGAAGGCATATACATGAGGGAAGAGTACTTTTTTTGCCCTCTTTGTAGTCCTAACTTGGACAGAGTGCTATGATAATAAGACATAGTGTTCAACAGAAGATATAATACATATTGTTCAATAAAATAAATGAGAAGCAAACAGGAAGGAAGAGAATGTAGACAAGGAGGAAAAGTGAAAGATTAAGAAAGATCTTGTCTTTTTTTTTCCTGATATTTGGATGCAGTCTTGTAAATTATTTACTTTTTTAACTTTAAAAAATTCCATTAGTTCTAATTTATATTTTCACAACAAAAATGTGTGTCTCTTAATTCTTGAATTATAAGAGGCAAAAGAGAGACAGATAGAAAGACAGAGAATGTAGGTATGTATGTATGTATATGTTGAATCAATAAAAACTCAGAAGAAAGACATCTTGATTTTGACCATCATAACCTAAGCCCAGAATCTTGTCTTAGAAAGGGTTTCAAAGCAGTGGTAGCTAAGTGGGTTTTAATTGCCTCCTATTCAAAAGGAAGGGATTCTATTGCACATTTACAAGGTTGTTCCTCTAGGCCAACCTAAGCCACCTGGAAATCCACTTGCAATGGGAGCCAAGGGGCTGTGCTGTCTGTACTGGAGGATAGCTAGGCAGAGAGAGAAGAGAGATTAATCAATCCACGACAACATCTGTCAGGATATTGCATTTGGCTCTTGCTATCAGCTGCCTGCACTTCGGGGGCTGTGTAATATTCAATTTGATTATCTTTCACCTGCAGAGAGTAAGTTTCTACCTCTCCCTTCACTTAAAAATCATTGGCAGTAGCTAAAGAGGAATTGATCCACTGGAGAAAATGCTGACAAGAAAACACAAATCAGAAGTAGGACAAGGGGAAGAGAAAGGAAGAGAAAGTTTGGCTTATGTCCTAGGCTTTAAAAAAAAATCAACTAACTTGGTTTCCTATTTCTTTAAGGAAATGAGACTTTGTTTCTCGTCAGTCCTGATTATGATAAATACATGATGACAAGAGAGAAGTGCAACTGTTTTGTGTTTCTTTACCATTCCATTAGTATTAAAAAGTTTTGCTCTCTCGAAATGCCAGTGCTCAAGTCCTATAGGTCTTGTGAATTTCTTGTAGAAATGGCTTCACTAAGAATCTGCTCCACTTTGTACATTGGAGAGAAAAATTTTACATTCTAGAGAGATAGCTATAAAAGGATTCACATTAATTACAGTGGCTTTAATAACTAGAAATCCTTGAGTTATCACTAATTCCACTTGAAAAGTAGTGACATCCTTTCAGCATTTCTTTCATAAATATGTTTATTTTCTCTCTTTCCCTGTCATTGTTATCTGAATTACCAGTTGATCATTTTCCTACATAAGCACAGTGGACCAATGTATTTTTGTATTTTTATGCCATTTATGTTTATTAAAAATACACTTTTCCAGTACACTGTGACACTTCCCAATATCATCTTGGCACTGATTCTACTCATGACATTTAGTGACTTAGTGATAGTAGAAAAGGTTCTTTAGGGATTTTAATGTCTCAGTGGGTCTAAACATCTAATAGGTCACCTTTCCTTCACCCAAAATTCACCTTTAATTTAACTCTTGAATATTTTCAGGCTGAAGATTAGTGCTATTTCTGATTCTTCACTCTTCTTTGCAATGTTAAACCTACCACCACAAAATCTTGTTGACCACTTTTCAGAAGTTTTTCTTTTCTTTTTTTTTTCAGTTCTCTGTATGACATTTACTAGTTTAGCTTCATGTAAACAAGCACACATTACTGCAATGATGCCCCTTTTTTTTACTTTCGGGTTATCCCATCCACTTGCAATTATATTAATATGATTTATCAAATCACATTTGCATATCAAATTAAAATTAAATTTAAACACTTAAACTTGATACTCAGTGGCTCACAACTAATCCTTTTCTACATTTCCAGATATATCTACCTTGATTCTTACCAGCCAGTTAAGGATTCACTATTTGCTAATAGTCACCTTTACCTCTCACAGGTATTTGCTCAACTCAATCTTCACTTCCTGCATACTCCATACATACATTTACATATCTTCACTTTTACACATTCTGTTTCTTCTTCCCAAACATCTGTCCTTCCATGTAATCATCATAGAAAAACTTTTTCCATCATTTTAAAGACTTATTATTCTTAGAAGTATTTCCTTTTGTCTCTCATTGCAGGTAAGTAATTCATGAGTATTCTCCAAAAACACCCTATTTTTTTCTACTGTAGCATTATACCTGTTCATGAATGAGTGCTAAGTGAAACCGTATTATCTAGATTTCCCTACTTTTCTTCTTGTTATATATATACAAAGTTAACCTACCTTTCAAGAATTTTCATTTGCCACAGATCTTTGAAGTATTTCCTGACAACAGCAGTTAAAAATAATTTTTTGTTTTTGTATTCTGTAAATGCTTATTTAATCAATCATATAATGTTTTATTTGGAAATTTTAGTAATTAAATAATTCCCAATGCATCTAGAAAGTACAGGACAAGGTTACTGAAATCTTAAACAATGTTGGGTTTAGAGTTTAAATTTTTCTTCCTTCCTTCCTTTGTTCTTTCCCTCTTTCCATATTTCCTTTCTCTTTGTGGTGTTGGTCTTTTGAGCCAGGGTCTTCTATGTAGCTTAGGCTGGTCTTAAATTCACTATACAGTCTAGGCTGGCCTTCAACCCTCAGAGACCTTCTGCCTCACCCTCCTTATTACTAGGATTACAGGCATGCACCACCATGCCTATTAACATTTCTTTTTGTTTTTTAAATGGATGCTCTGGGTATTAGATTTAAAGAGTAATACTATAAACTCCAGAGAAGGGAAAAGCGGGGTAATGTGTGACAGGATTCAGGGTAGGAACACAAGGAAGATCTAAAAGTCAATGACTTGGGGGGAGGGACACAATAATCTTGAAAAAATAAAATCCCAAACAGGCATTAAGTAGGGCAAAGCAGAATAATGGAAATATAAGTATTGAAAGTTGATTATTTTTCAACAATGAAAATGGGTATATCTTAGTATTCATCTATTTGTACTGGCCATTTTTAAAAGTAGAGGAAAGTATTTTGGATATACAATCAAATCTCCAGTAATATATTTATCACGATATATTTTATAAAAATAACTGTCATATATCAGCTTCCTTTGACTTAGAAATTCTAACCTTGCTTTATTTTCTCTTTTCACATCTAAATGTGACCTTATTATACCTATTCTTGTTTAATGGTAAAACACATTATTTTCCAACATTAAAATACTTTTGGTAGCAGAAAATCACATTCATGTATGTCTATGCCTAAAACAGGGGTACCTAACCTAAGTGGACACCAAACGAAAAGATTATATTTTGTATATATTTTAGAAAACCAGGAAATAAGTAGGAAAGAATGCTACAAATTTCAAATACTACACGGAAATGACTGAACTAAGGACAAACTAATAAATTTCAGCTTTCATGATCTCCTCCATTAATAGAGCCATTTAAAAATAAATAAATTATGAAGCATGCCAGAAAAATTCAACAGGAAAAGGATAGTCTGTTCAACAAATGGCACAAGCTAATAGGATTATCCACATTGAAAAAAATGGGAAGTTAGTACCTACCTCTTTAGACAGAAATTGATTTAAAAAGTATCATAGATCTTCATACAAGGTGTAAAATTATGAACTTTTTAGAAAAAAAGGTGAATATTTGTAACTTCTGTTTAGACAAAGAGTGGTTAGATACCAAAACTACAATTTATAAAATAAAAGCTTAAGAAATAAATTAGACCTCATGATAATTAAAAACTTTTACTCTTTAGAATAAAATGAAAAGGGGCTGGAATTTATTTCAGTGGTAGAATGCTTGCCTAAAATGCTGCAGACCCTGGGTTCCATCACCAGAACCACAAGAGAAAAGTAAAAGAAAGATGAGCCATTTGCTAGGAGACAAAGGATTTGCATGAAGAATACATAAAGAATTCTCACAATTCAATAAAAGAACATCCCAATCAAAAAGAGGAAATATATTTAAATAGTATGTTACCAAAAAAATACAAATGGGTGATAAGCACAAGAAAGAATGCACAATATTAAGAATTATGTAAATACAAATTAAAACCACAATGAGATGCTGCTACACATCCACCTGAATCACTATACCCAAAAGACAGAATATAATAAATGTTGACAAAGGCATAAAAAAATGGAGCTGCCATGAATTGCTGGTAGGAATGTAAATTGGTATAACTATTTTGGGAAAAAGTATACTTGTTTTTATTAAGAAGTTAAAAATAAATTTATGATACAACCCAGAAATTCCAGTTCTAAGTATCTATTAAAGAGAAATGAAAGTGTATGCTAACACAAAGTATCAATCACAAATGTCCACACTAACGTGGACACAAAGTAAAAGTAACCCTTTGTTTAGCACTTGGTGGATGGCTGAACATAGTATGATGCATGTATAAAATGGAGTACTGTGTAGCCATAAAAGGAAGCAAATCGCTGATGTATGCTACAGTATGGGGAACCTGAAAACTATTTTGCTAAATGAAAGAAACTTGATGCAAAAGGTCACATATTGTGGTGCTAAATGGTTGGGAAAAACAAATATATAATAACAAAAAGTAGATTGGTGGTTATCCAGGGCCTGGTGTGGAAATGAGGATTGACCAAGAATGGACATAAAGGACATTTTGGGGATGATGGAAATGTTATAAAACTAGATTGTATTGACAGTTTCATGACTGTATGTATTAACTAATAACATTGAAAGGAATACTTTACATGGGTGAATTTTATGATATAGGTTATATCTCATTAAAACTACTAAAAAGTAAATAACACTAATAAGCTTATAAAATAGGTTTTAGGTCACAGATGAAAAATCATCCTTTTAGAAGAGACAGTCCAAAGGGGTAGGGGAAATTGGAGGGGAAGGGGAAAGGAAAGAAGGGAAAGGAAAAATTATGAGAAAAGGAAAAAATGGAAACAAAGTCTATGTAAATAGGGAAGGATGGAAGGGGTGAAGGATACACAGGTAATGCAGGAAAAATAAGAAACAAGAGAGTCATACAGAACACGTCAGGTCGGCCTGCTGCAGACGGGCGGGTCTGCGGATGCCCTACCAAGGTTGCGAGTCGCGTGGAACACACTGAATCAGCCCGTGCCCCGGCACCAATGCACTGGACACCCCTGCCCCCCGCTCCTCTGTTCAGCCACCTGGTTCCACACTACAAAGACACAGAGGACAGGACACCAGACCACCAGATCACGGTGCTGGGTCCCGCCACTCCTGGCCCACAGGTAGGGGCTTCTGAGCCGCTGTCCCACTGCTCCCAGCCAGAGGAAGGGGCTTCTGGGACACCATCAATACTGCCAATCCCAGGCCCTGTCCCACCTCTCCCAGCTCAGAGGAGGTGATCCTCACAGGCGCCAACACCATCCCCCCCACCCCCCCAATCAAAATGAGAAAACACGTAAATAACTCTCAAAACTAGACCTCCAGATCATCTAAAGCAACCCCAAAGGGAAATGATATGGAACACTCTGATACTCAACCACCTGGACCCACTGAACTGGCAACAAAAGGGGACCTGGAAAAAATGAAATCAGAAATAATTTCTCAGATAACAGGAGAAATTGTGCTCCTAGTGCAAGACATGATTAATAAATGTAGAGAGGAGCTGAGGAATCCATAAAACAGATGCAAATAGACCTCCAGGAGATCAAAAACTTGATTGAAAGTCTACACAGCAGAATGAGCCAATGTGAGGACAGAATTTCAGATATAGAAGGCAAGATTTCAATTAGTGACCAGGAAAAGAAAAATTGCTTCAAAATTGTAAGGGACTCTGAGAAATCAATCCATCAGCTGTTAGTTGACGCAAAGAAGAAAAACATAAGACAATGGAGTCAAAGAAGAAACAGGACAGAGTGGAGATGAAATAAAAAAAACTGTTCACATTGGCCAGGGATTAACCTCAGGAGTTTTGCCGCCTGCTGTGCTGAACCTGAGTTCAATCCCCAGTACCAAAAAAACCCAAAAAATGTTCACAGAAGTAATGGCAGAAAACTTCCCAAGTAGGGGAACAGAACTTGACATACAGATAAGTGAGGCATATAGGACTCCAAATAGCCTTGATCAAAAAAAAATCTACACATAGGCATATAATTGTTAAGATTCCAGAAAC
>NW_004624731.1:31853173-31863743 GCF_000247695.1 Heterocephalus glaber | reverse complement strand
GGGGGGGGGGTCCTGGAAAGGAGGAGGGGAAAAGGAAGAAGAGATGAGAAGGAGAGGGGCAGACCTTGACAAACCCAAGAGGTGAAACAGAGGGAGCGCCCGGGGGCCCTGAGGACCAGAGTCCTGGAAGATGGGATAAGGAATGTAAAACAGAAGAAACTTGATAATGGACTCAGAATAAAAGCCAAAGTGGATTTCAAACTAAACATTCCTGGTAAATGGCATCTCAGGCTCGTGTGGTGATCACCCTTCTCTCTCCTACACTTCCTGTTACATGACTAAAAAGGCTTACTTTCTCTCCTTTCTTCATCCCCTCCCCCGCCTGGAAGCCCCCTTATGAAAGGTGGATTGGAGACAATGCTGGTATTGAGTGGTCTGGGTGGGAATGCTTGGCTTGTCTCTTCCAAGTGCCAGCTTCAGCAGCTGATCCCTGATCCTGAAATCAACCTCACTCACCAGGAAACTCTCACTCACTCCCACACATGAGTAATGGCATTAAGGATGGCTGTTTAAAAGGCAAATTGCTGTTGTTACCCAAATTCCACTGGCACTTGCCTCTCAAAACGTCCTTATGCAAGGAAGTAGATGTATATAGCTAGCAGAAGGCCTGTCATTTGCAGGAGACACCCAAGTGCACACAGCGCTCTACAGAATGCCAGACGGTTTAACATCATTTGTCACTTCTTCTACTCTGACATCCAAGCCAGAGATGAGGTCCTTAACAGCCAACACTGTTAATCACTCAAGTGAGAGCCTCAAACACTTAGACATCTCCTCAGCACTGATGCTGGAAATAAAAGATGTGGTTGGACCAGCCAAGGCCTTCTTTTCCTCCTTTTAAATTTTATTTACTTGAATAATTAAACCATTCACACATGCAAAAATCTAACAGTATAAAATGTCTCAAAATGAATTATAGTCATTTCCTATTGCTCTCTTTGGGCAACCCATTGCACCTATCTACAGGCAGGAGATATTTCCAGCTTCTCCTGCAAACGAGAAGGACAGAAGCAGTTGGCAAAGGATGGAGTATGAGGGTGGGGGACCAAGGCTCCTTCAAGCTTTGATCAAGAAAATCTGCCTCATACCCTTAGAATAATCACACTTGATTTCCTTTTGGCTTCTGTATTCCAGCAAACTTTCAGGTTGAAGCTGTTTTCTTCTGGGATAGCATAGAAAGCCTAAGAAATTTTGCAGCCAGCTCCAGTGCCTTAAAGAGTTTCTGAGTCATTCTTGTGACTCCTTTCTACATCTGTGATCTAGGAGAACTCCAGGTGAGGAGGCTGCATTTCTTGATTCCCTGTCCTAAACTATTTTTGGCCATAAATATTCCACACATGTACAAATAAATACTGGAATATATATATATATATACACACACACACACACACACACAAACACAGAGGTATTACACCAACCTCTTCTTATTTATGCAAATATGGAGCCAAGGCTATTTGCAAAAATAACTGAAAAATAAATAAATGGAAGATGTTTGGGAATTCTTATCAACCTATCAAATACCAACAGAATACAACCCCAGTGGAAGCACTTGCTGTGTTGCCACTTGTTCTCCAGAATGTTCATAAGATTTCTCTGCAGCTTTTTTTTTTTTTTTTTTGGTACCCGGAACTTGGGACCTTGCACTTTCTCAGCAGGTGCCGGAAGAACAGAGCTAAATCCCTGGCCCTCTCTGCAGCTTTTTATCAGTTTAAAAGGTTGATGAACTCTTGGAGATTATGTGAGGAATCAAAGGAAGACTTTTTGTTTTAAAAAAGACTTTGAAATATTAGAATTTGTCACAGGTTCAAGGTCTATAAAGTCAATTGATTTTCTTTGTATTATGCATTCATACAAATCAAAGTATCTTCTACCAGAGCTAATAAGCAGTCTGTAGCTAAGAAGTCAGGGCAGTTCTGTCACTAAGTTGTAACTTGGCTGTTGAGAACTTTGAACCCATTTTGGCACTAGAAATAAAAAGAATGGCTAGTTGGGTGTGGTAGTGCAAGCCTGTAAAAGATGCAGAACAATCACGGAAAATTCAAGGCTAGCCTGAGCTACTTAATGAGTTCCAGGCCAACCTGAACTACCCAGGGAGACTCTATTTTAAAAAAGAAAAAAAGGCTACATTACATGATTACTTTAATTAGAAAACTCTGTGTCAAAGGGATGCGCAACAATAAAGTAACTCTCTACTAGGAAAATAGGGAAAAGAGCATCTGTCTTCCCCTGCCCTACAGCACTACAGACTTGGCCATCCCTGCCAGGCTTCTTCTGGGCTCTTAGGAATGAAGGATTGAACAAGACAAAGTCTTAGACATACTATACGTGCCATATGTTCTTCTGTTGAATGATACTTCTCCAATGACAAGAGGAAAAGAAAGACACAAAGGATTGGGCCTATTAGGAGCATCTATTTCTACTGACAGTCAGTGCTAGACGTATTACATGACCTTCATGGGGTCCTATATACTCTGAGGGGAGGATTAGACAGCAAGAGTGAAATCATCCCTTCTTTTCAGTGGACTGGATTTTGTATGAAGAAAGGCAGAAGCTTTTCCAAGACAATAAAGTATGGTGGGATGGTAACATATTTTTTGTGAAAAATGCTTATCCATGATTGTCATCTAATACCTACACCAGTTACCTCAAGCTATTGCAGAACTTTGACAGGTGATACTGTGAGAAAACACAAAAGTTTAACATACTGAGGTACAATTTAATTCTCAAAAAAGTAGTAAGTATATGGAATTTGTCATAAATCAATCCAATTTGGGGTTTGTCTCCACAATCACCCTTAAAAAAGGTCATAATAGAAATGTTTAACCTACTTAAGAAGATAAAATTATAGTTACATTTGTATAGAAAAAATTTAAAAGGCAATTATAGTTTTTTTAAGAATCTTCATTAAATAAAGTCCAATTCTTGGCAACTTTTGTTAAATTAAATTAACTGACTATGAGCATTTAAATTGAAACCCCTTTTTTTTCTAAAAAGACTACATTTTAGAAATAATGTAGAATATTCAGCAATTCAGTCTAATTCAAGTAGACTGCATTCCTGAACAAATTCAAAATCCTAAAGCTTGGGCTAGGAATGTAGCTCAGTTGAAAGTGTTGCCTAGCTTGCAAGAACCCTTGAGTTAAAAAAAAGTCATGAAGTCTATTATATGTTATAATATAATATTTAGTATTTGCACCCCAACAGCATTTTCAATACAACTGTTTAACCCAACAAGAGGCCCAGAGAGTATAGTCTAAACCTGATGAATATAAGAAGGGAGAAATGACTGATTAAACACCCAAGCCCTCTCATGTGGCTTACCTCACCACCTACAACATAATAAATCTATCTACTTTGATTCTAACAGTATGGTCTCTAAGAGACCTTTTCCTTTCTACTCCCTCATAGAGTCTTTCTGATTTTCTGTCCTTTATATACTCTCACTTTCTAATAAATCTAATAGTCCATAAAATTGGATAATGTATCTCATCCTTAAGGTCAGTTTGTTATAACTACCCTGATATTAATGTGCTTACTTGCTTAAGAAATATAGACAAGAATACAAATAGAAGAATTCCTGAAATTTATATAGCCTATTTTTCTGCAATCCACTATATATACATCCTTCCAAGGGTGTTGGAAAAAATAAATATGCTTTTGGGTTATTTGTGAGGCAAGTATGGCTGTTAGCCGTGTGAAACAGCCATCACCACCCAAGTAAGATGATCTTAACTACTACTTTAAAGTAACATACTGCCTTTCTAAAAGAGGCTTGAGAAGATTCTGGCACTCTCCAGGGACGAATTCTGCAGGAAAAACAAAAACTGGCTAACATCTGAGTACCCTAAGAAGCATGAAAAGTTTATTCTTCTGTTTATCTTTCTAAGGTAATAGGCTTGCATGAAATCCAGATGCAGCCTGGAATGTATAACTAATTTAGCAAAATTGCTTGCATTTAACGCTAAACATGTCTATAACATTATTAATGTACTACTCTACATTTTTACAGTTGTAAGGTCTTAATCATAATAACATAATAACATACCTGTACTTTACATTAGTAAGTGGAATAGCATTTCTGTATGAACTAGAAATGCAGAATTCTTAATACTTCTCCTTAGGATCCTTACTATGACATTCTCAATGATTTCATCACAGTTTAGTAAATTCAAGTACTTCAGTTTATCCTTGTAAAAATGGCTCTATGACTTGTGAGTTTCCTTTGGAATCTGGCTCCTTCAAATACAACTTAATTCACATGTGTCTCATACTTAAAATCAGTCAGCTTCAATGAAATAAATAAGGTCCAAATTCTTCCTATGGATAGTCTTGTGATGTAACACACTCAACACAAACTCCACATAATTAAAATGATTCTCTGGCTTGCTTTTAGTGCATGCCTTTGTGTCATTGTTATCATATCCGTCTTCTGCTTCTAAGCATCTTTTGCTCACATGGTCTGTTTGTGCAGCCATCAGTGCTTGGATCAGTATCCACTTTCACAAGGTCCCAGAAACTTTTGAGCTGATATTTGTATGCTTACAACTTGCTTCTGCTTGTAGTGACCTATAAATATACTGTGCTTGCACCTACTGATGTCTTTGCACACCATTATGCTTATGCAATACACCTTATTATCTTTAAAAAATGTACTGAGTAGCCCTTGAAGCCAACCTTTTCTAGGTTTTCCACTCTACCATCATGTATAAGGTGGTGGCAGTGGTCAAGTAATGCTGCATCTACATGGCTGCTCCCCTCACATATGAGAAGATCACTGCAAGATATGGAAAGATAGCAGACATAGCATCTTCAGGATAGCAAGGTGTTAGCACAGGCAGGCAATCAGGCCATTCAGCCTTCTGTTTGCAGTTGTAGTGACTCAGATTCCTAAATCAGAAAATAGGCCAAGGAGAAATAAGGAGGAGTGGAGTCATGTTCCACACTCTGACATGATCAGTAGGTTTATGAGTCCTTCATTCACTCATTATACTGTTGCTGATATGGTAGTGAATAAAAATAGGCCAAGACTAGTCTCTAATATAATATCTATCTATCTATCTATCTATACACAAACACACATATATATGTGTGTTATGGAAATATGTGTGAAATACATAAATAATAAATGACCTGGAGCCATGGTGAGGAGAACATAAAGAAAAGTTTTCAAACAAAATATCTTTGAAGAGATGATATTTAAACTAAATATTAAAATATGAGGGGCAGTTATAAAAATTATTTGGCAATAACTTTGCAGGTAAAAGAAATGTCATGTGCAAAAGTGCTGAAGTAGGAATGTGTATATTATACACCAGGAAGCTCAACAAGGACAATTAAAGTGGAGTGTAGTTTGTGCATATGTTGAGGTAGTAGTTGGACAAAGTAGATAAAATTGGAAATTGTGGGGTGTCATAAGAGATTCCAAAACAAGGAAATTCAGTTTTACTCTAGTGATTTGAATGGTCAGTGAACATTTTTAGCAAGGGATTTGACATGATCTGAATATACATTTTAGAAGGTCTGCTCTGATTATCATATGTAGAATGAATTGTAGAAAGACTATAGTGTAAGCAAGAGACAAATAGAAGGACACTTTCATCATACAGTAGCAAATGCCTTAGACTATAGGATAACAATGGACATAAAGGGAAGATCAAGTTGACTGGACAAGCTCTTGATGGGAAGACTCTCCCCAATATATCATGTTCTGTTAAAAGGGTCAAGGTTTTCTATATGCCAGCCTTTCTCCTCATTATATTATTTCAATTCTGGTATATCCTTGTAGAACATTCATCAAATAAGAACTGACAGAATGCCAAGTAGACTGTTGTTTATATAAACTTATCAGAAAGGGGCCGGGGATTTAGCTCAGTGGTTCCAGTGCCTGCCTTGCAAGAGCAAGGTTCCAAGTTCGATCCCTATTACCAAATAAACAAAAAACAAAAAACAAAAATAATCTTATCAGAAAAAGAAAAAAATGTTCCAGTTGTTGCTTTTCTTCAAGTATAAATGCTTCTTACCCTTAATATGGTTATTATATGTTAATTGAATATCAGTATAATAAAAATATGTTTTGCTAAGATTAAGAAATGCATAACAAGAAGAGCAGATGCTATTTAGTATCTAAGCTTTGCTAAATATTTTTGTACATCATATCTATATTTATTTTTCAGGCAATAGCTATCCTGCTAAATCTAAATGGAATGCCTAGTTAAATATCTCAAGGCTATAAGTCATGTAAATAACACTAATATGTTTTCTCCAGAGTTTACTGACAATATTGAGCTGCAGGGCAAATCTAGTGTTTGGTCATTATATTATTCAAAAGATCCAAGAAGTTTGCCTGCTACCTTCCCTATCTGGCCTGTGATTTACATTCTCAGCTGCCTCTGCTTTCAGTAATGAATGTAGGAGCATTGCCTAGATGGGAGAAAGTAGATTCGTGATATCTGCCTCATCAGTCCTGTTGCCATGTATGAGAACATTCATTAAAATAATCAATTTTTTTGAGACCTACCTTATAACAGACACTATGCTAAACTCTGAGGAAACAGTGATGTACAAAACTGACACCCTGCCTTCTTGCAAGGCTGATGAGGGACTGACATTGAAATGCCCATCTAGAGAGGGCTGAACATCATCTTGTACAACTATAAAATCAGCCTTTCAAACATGCTGTCCCGCATGGAGCAAGGCAAAAATTAACCAACCTATGGGCTCTGTCCTCTCTTTGGTGCTGGTCAGTACAGCAAAATAATAGAAATCTAGAGTGATCATCTTCAGGAGCCATACTCAGAACAAAGGTGGAGTAGTAAGGTGAACACTCAGGAAGAAGGCTTCTTGGAGAACATGGCCTTTTAGGGAACCTTTGGAGAATGTGCAAGAGAGTGGAAGAGGATGACAATTAGCCTGAAAGGGAGGCTGGAATGGCAAGAAGATCTACTGGACTGTCTTGAATGCTGAAATAACTACAAGATAAAGTCATGAGATGAAATACTGATATATCTCAGGGAGATTTCCACAATGGGAAATTAAAAAGTAGAGTGAAAGTAGACTAGAGGAAGTAGTTAGATCCCTAATAATGTTCCTGGTGAAATAATAATCAACAAATGTGACTGATTCTATAAAATTTTGCTTCTTAAGAAAGAAGAATGAAGTCCTTCACTCAGAGATATTATGTTAATGGGGAAAGTAAGTTTTAGGAAAAGGTGTGTGGGTAGAGGTGGAAAAATTAAAAACAGGAAATGACGATTTTTAGGTTGGGGTCAGTGAGGGGCTTTACAGAAATGTCAATGAATTTGGCCTTTATTCTGTATGCAGTAAGGAACCATTCAAAGCTTTGAGTAAGAAAGTGACATAATTGGACATGTGTTTTATGACAATACTGGCATAAAACTGGGAGATACATTGGGACAAGTCAAAGTCAGGGAAGACCAGTTATAAAATATCTGAAATAGTACAGAAAAGAGATCATAAAAACAGGCTACAGAGAAATGGCAATGGAAAGTGAAAAGAGATAAAAATATTCAGAGAAATTTCTTGGAAAGATTGATGAGACTTGTCAACTAATTGGATATGGAAGTCAGGAAAAATAGGAAAGGTAAAGAATTAATCTGAATTTATCTATTCATTCATTCATTCTTTCATGCTTGATGTTCATCCTGATAAAAATGAAAAAAGTTGAGTAAAAAGCTAGTTTCAGAGGGAATTTGGAAATTCTACTTTTAGAACTCTGGATTTGTTCCTCAACTGGTGTCCAAATAGCCTTTATTTCCAGGTGGACATGCTCAGGAAGTTGTCATAGGAATATGACATGCTTTACAGAAGAGCTGTCTGAGTACTGTAATAAACTAAGCCCAGAAAGTCAAATTCTTTCTTCCATATTTTTCTTGTCTTTTCTCTTGTTCTTATATATTTGTAGGATGTATGTTTATATTGCATGTGAACAAGTAAACTCTTTACAAACAATGACTTTCATTTTATAAACATGTGTCCATGTAGCAATTAACTGATTCTGTTTCAGGAAGAGATTATAATCTGAATTTGTCTCCCTCTGCTGGTTGCATACTGAGGTATCATGGTTCTTATTTAGCCACAGTAATAGAACACATTGAAAAATTTACTAATAGTTTGTTTTGTACAATCAGAGGTCTTTGCAGTTAACAGTGCACAATGATACACATAATTTCATATCTTTAATACAACTCTGTTAGACAAAGAGTACAAGTATTATCAGTCCACTTGTCAGAAAATTACTCTGATACTCATAACCAGTAAGATCTTGTATGAAATTAGAGGAAAATCAAAAAGCATATGTAGTTAGAAAAATTGCACAATGTGAAAACTAGAAGAGATCCAGAAAACTCTTCTAGCTTGTCCCCCTCTTTTATAGCGGGGACATGGAAAGTATAAGTTTCTGCAGTTATTCACGAGCACTAGATTACTATTCAGAGAGCCCAAATCTCTGCTCTGTTTTCTCTTTTGTGCCATACCGCCTGCCTAATAATGCCAGCATGCCCAATCCTCTGCAACACAGCTGAAGCATTTACACAGGTAGGTCAGGCTATCAAATGGAAATTCCTACTTCTCTTAGGCCAGTTCTACCTTGCCTTAGAAAACCCCATAACTTTGTTAAACATACGAGCAAGTAAGGAACTAAAGGAAGAGCAGCGACGAAATGGAATGCACAACAGTTGGACAAATAGATACAAGGCAATCTCCAAAGATTATTTCAATATACCAGTGGTATGTCCAGCCTATGTAATTTTAGGCAAAGTGTGAGATGATTTCCATGGGTTGAGAGTATCAAATATGTGTTAGTAGAAGGGTTGGAGTGGAATCCCTCACTATTCTATATTGGTTAAGATGTTCTTTTCTTTTTCCTATACCCTCCATTGTCTGCCTACTACAGCTTTCTGCCTATTTGCTCAGCACATTTCTTCCCAAAGTTAGTCTCATTCTTCATAGGTATTCTTATTCTCTCTCAGCAGGAAATAAAAGCTGATTAAAATATTCTATACATGTGAATGAACCGATGGTAAGTCCCAATCTCTTTAGGGATGTTAATAATATATAAGAGGAGTTTCCTTATCTTAGTACATTTTTAATAGATAAAATATGTAGAGAAGATATTTTGGAATTGAAGAATGCTTTAGTAACACCTTTTTCATCCTGCTAAGGGATAAACACTCTTCAGTCAACCACTGAAAATGAACCTTAAGAGATCTAAAATTAAAATATAAAAAAACTTATTGTCTCACCCCATTAAAATACAATGTCTGCTCATATAGGAGAGAGCTTAGCATAGACCATCAACTCAACATATTGTTTCTTTCAAAAAATATTTTATATAGATTCAAGTATCTATGAGGAATAGGAATAAATTAATAATAAATGAATATAAACAAATATAGACCCTAGAAACAATTCACACAAACATATTCCAATACATGTGAAAAATATTCCTAATACCCATATCCAACAGGTCATCAGTTAGAATTTTCACACAGATTTTTTTTCAGTAGTAAGATTTCTTTTGTCATGTTCTCTTTTCCTACTTCAAGAAAGCATGACAGAGTATTGATCTTAAAAGAGAATCAGGCTGACAGGTGGCTTTAGAAGTCATTTGTACTATTTGGAAGCAATGGGAATGAACTGATATGAGGAGGATTCACTGTTTCAGGAGAATTAGGTTGTAGGAAGTGTTTGGTCTAGAAAATATCTAGCTGAGATATAAGGATGAGACGGCTTTGGAAAGCATCAAAGTAGGTAAAAGAATAAACAGGGTGAGGACATTCCAATTGTGGTAGCACTAAGAGAACAAAAGGATGTATTGCCAAGATAAGGCAGTGAAAGAGGAAGCTAGAAGTCAGCCAAGGAAAACTCGTAATGTTATCAATTATTTCTTGAGATAGAACATTTTTATTCATCAGCTGATATGAAGCAGTTTAATCCTCACACTTGTTTTAATACACATTACAACTAGGTATAATTATTTTTCTCCAGACAAAATGTTTATCTTGGTATTAAGAACAATAATTAGTGAGAATTTACAACTTATTTTCATTTTTACCAATTTGAGTTGCACTAACTTTGGTTGGTGATATTATTATCAATAATGCTTGGCTATTTGATTAACAAATCGGTTGATCACTTGCAATCTAAGTAGTACTTTGAAATATTGTAACTATTGACTGTGGTCTCTATGATAAATTTCTCTGTAATAAGACCTTTTCAGCCTTGTTAGCAAAAGAAGATCGATATATAGATTGGTAAATGATTTGAAAATGATATAAATTTATGTCTTAAATTTTGAGGAAAAATAGGCTGGGCGTGGTGGCATATGCCTGTAATATCAGCACTTGGGAAGCTGAGGTAGGAGTTGAAGACCAGCCTGGACTACAAAGTGAGTTCAAGTCCAGCCTAAACTGTACACCAAGACCCTGTCTCGAAAAATAAAACAACACCAAACAAAAATTTGAGAAAGGGCAAAGGGGAAGGGGAAGTGGGAGGGGTAGAGGAAAGGAAAGAAGGGAATGGAATTAATATGAGAAAATGAAAAAATGGAAAC
>NW_004624731.1:31833522-31851743 GCF_000247695.1 Heterocephalus glaber | reverse complement strand
AAATGTCCTTCTTTTTAGTGTTTGGCTCCCAAAATGGAAAAAGAAAAATATGAAGGAAGGAGAAATAATGTTGCTGCCTTTCCTTTTTTTGATACCAGGGATCAAACTTGGGACCTTGCGCTTGTGAGGCAGGTGATGGAACCAGTGAGCTAAATCCCCGGCCCATATATTTTATTTTTGATGTCTCTCTATATCTCATTCTCAAACTCTTAGGTAGTCAAAAAATATTCTAGGCTGTGCTCACAAACTTGATTGTTCATCATTATCCTCTGCCCTTGAGAGTCCTATATCTTCTTTAATCTATTTCAAACTTGGGCCAGACTTATTAAAAAAACTGTACATTTCAAAATGCATTTTGAATATCAAATAAAGTTATGAAATAGATTTTCTAAAGATCAATAAATAATAAGCTTTATGTTGGGAAAGATATATTTAAGTTTAAATATTAAATAAGAAATTTACAAAGTAGTTATAAATATGGAGCTGGGCTTTAAGAGGACCTTACAGGGTCTTATATCTAGGTTTGGGAGTCACTAGGTTAAACGTGAGAATTGAAATCCAGGTCTACCTGTGTGTGGGGGTGGGCATGGGTGTTTATGTGTTGGAGAGATTGAGAAAAGAAAAAGAACAAAAGCTAAGAAACGAACTGTGAGTAGAGTTTGTTCTGTTATAGCAATAAAGCAAGGAAGAAGCAAGAAAAGTGGTTCCTAGAAAGCAGCAGGGCCAGAGTTTATCTCCTCTGGTGTATAGAACACAAAGTGCTTTCATATTCATTTGTGTTCACTTGACACCTTATTGCACTCCAGAGAGCTCTTTGGAAGAAAGATGTTATAAATGTCAGGTATTAAGATAATAAACATAAAAACAGTATTAGATACTCAAGACCTTTAAGTAGAAGAAGGATGTTTCCACATTCATTTCTAAGTGGTTTGGATCAATATCAAAGGATGATCAAACCCAGAGTAGGGAAAGCCTAGGGGCTCCCCCTGTGTATAGTGAACTGTTAAACATCCTAAGGGAAAAAGTGGTCCCTTCTCCAAATATGCTCTTCTATATCATCCAAACTTCCACTAGGCCCTTCGGTAAGTGCTTGCTACAGACACAGTGGCACTTCATGTTCCCAAGAAAAATCATTAGATCACAGGCCTTCCTTTATCATGATTATTATTACCAAAATGGTAAATCATGGATTTTATGAAGAAAATAGTACATTGTTAGATTCTTTTCTCATTACCAACCACAGTGAAATATATATCTTACCAAACAATTATAAAATATAGTAGTTACATCAATCTTCAAATACCTTTTGAAAGTCTGATGTCATGTAAGCACGTTATGCATGAAAAAAATCTTTTGCTGATCAATAGCAATTTATCATTTTCCCAAGAAACATTTTAAGTTCAGTTTGAAAAACAAACTCGTTGGTCTCCATACATATAGACACATATGTAAATATGTCACCATTCATATACCAATAATTGGATAGTTGGTGACTTATTGGCTAGTAATTTGTCCATTGTTAATTTAA
Organism: Heterocephalus glaber; assembly: GCF_000247695.1. Next base: position 31,850,215 of record NW_004624731.1, on the reverse strand, counting down.
CCAAAGCCTAAGTATGTAATTGGAAGAGTTTAAATCCCAAGGTTATTTTGTAGCCATTCTCAATTTGTTTCCACATGAGGAAAGACCACAGAGGACTGAACCTTTGGGTCCAATTCTAGAAATTTGCAGAAGGAGTTATGTGTCTGGGGCTATCTTTGGTATTATACATAGTTTCTGAGCTCCAGATTACAGATTTAATCAGATTTAATACAGATTACAGATTTACAGATTTAACAAATGAAAATCCTAAAGATGTCTAGGTATGTGGATTGGATTTGGTACATCCCCACTGTACTTGCAGCCATTCAATTCTCTCTGTCACATGGAACTCAGTGCTGTGCCTTGCACAGCTTCTTCATCATCTCCACTTGCCTAGACAGAACCAGACATAATGTTATGATGTACTACTTCCCAATGTCCTAACTCACCAGCATTTTTCTTATCTGACATTTAGGAGAAAAAGTATTCTTAATTTTTTAGAAAAATGTCAAATTTCTATTCAAAGACTTCTGTAATATCAAACAAACAACAAAACAGAGTAAAGGTATATTTAATGTGAAATTATTTTCCTGGTGATGAGTGTTTCAAATATTCTCCCTAACATGTAATAAAAAATAAGGTAGTTTTAATCACTTCCCATATACTATTCTTGTTCCTCCTGTACCATGCATTTTATATATTTATTGGAGTGTAATTCTTTCTTTATTTATTTAGTTTCATTTATTAGTTACATATGTGTAGGATATAACATTTAAATTCCTTGTGAGAAGTACAACAGATGAATGGAAAAAGAAATAATTACACACCATGGAGCATTACTCTGCCATAAAGAATGATAGACTTGAGTCATTTGTGGGAAAATGGATGCGCCTTGAGACCATAATGTTAAGTGAAGTAAATAAAAATCACAAGCTTAAATATCACATCGTTTCACTTATATGAGAAACTAAGAATGAAAATAAAATCCTAAAAGCTAAAGACAGAAAATAGGAAGAAGGGAGTTAGATCATTCTTAGAGGGGAAAGGTATCAAGGGATGTAAAGAAGGAAAATGGGATGAAAAATGAAATTAGGATGTGTTTGTACATATATCAACTCCACATAAGGAATGTAAACAATGTATACTACAAATATGTACAAAAAAGGAAGAGGGTTAAGTAATGGATGGAGAGGTAGAGGATGGGAAGGGAAAGGGGATAAAAAAGGAATCAAGATCTATGATGCATTTTAGATCAATAAGTTAAAATGTATCTCCAAGTCTTTTATTGGATAGGGTCATAGACATCAGATAATCCAGTTCTGTGATTTTACAATAGAAACAACTGAGACTCTAAGGCTGTAAATGTGTTGCTCAAGGTTACATAGTACATCTTAGTAGAGCCAGGATGGGGAAGCATTTCTTCTCATTCTGAATTCAAAACTGTGATTGAAAGATGCTGACCGTCAGGCAACGGGGAGTATATGTGACTGTCTGCACGCATGTGTGTGTAGGTGTTTGTAAGTATGTCCCTTTGCTGAGTTTCTTTCCTTGGGTAGTGTAGGCACAATTTTCCTACCTCCTACACCTCTCTGCCTTTCTTTTATGTAGTAAATTCCTAACCTTATTCATGACCCCATTCAAATGCCAACTCCTGCATTCCTGCTCCTTCTCAGGAAGTGTAACTTATGTTTGTTTCCCTCCTAGAAAACACTTGGATCATTTTGTTAGTACAGCTATCAAACACACGAGAGTTCTTTGCATGCATATCTGTCTACTTCATGGAAGTAGATTATGACTGTTATCCCTACCTTGTGAACTCTGTGGAAATAATAACCATGGCCTATTTGCCTCTGACTACATAGGGCCTGGCACAATGGTTGATGATGCTGAATGTTCCTTAGGAGTTTGTACAGGTAATTCAAATTAATGAAGACAAACTGAGAAAAAACATTTTTTCATCGTAATTAGTTTCACCAAAAAGTACAACTTTGCTATAGACATCATTTTACACTTTATTTGAATTGCTATGGAATGTTTAGAATGTATAAACACCTAGTTTTAATAAATAATTTTCATTGGGGCATTGGGAGTGACCTAAGTATTGTTTCTCAAATTCAAACACTGGCATCTATATTTCCTATTGTCTTTCTCTGAAGTACCTGTAACTTCTCATGACCTATTGAAATGCTCAGGGTTCTCTGTGTAAAAATATTTTGCACCCATTTATAGCTACTTTGTAAAAGCCATCAGAGACAATCTGGAATTTTAGGATTCATCTTAAGTAGGTGAAGTTTCAGTTAATCATCGTGCACTGGTCTGAAGAGTTGCTACTGGGGAATTTCTGAACTATCACATTTCTATATGAATAAAAAACATTATTTAGAGAAAATTACAATTTCAGAATGTTTGAATGAGACCTTTGAGGATAAGACAAAAGCAGGACCAGCCATCCAGTCCAACTATTTCTCTAGGTAGTGAAAATCATTTAAACTAAGCTTCATGTTTAGACCTCTCTAGGCTGACATTAATAGACTTTCACGAGTGGAGGGATTAGAAGGGTCATTCACACCATGTTTGCCCTGCATCAGCTCGTGTCTCTGTCGTAGCTCTCTGTCTCAGTCTCCAATTTGTTTTTTCCCATCTTCCCCATATACACTTCTAACTCATATTCAATCTACTTTCTAAAGTTCCCTTTTCTGTATATTTCTTTATCTTTTCCTTTTAATTTTTTTCTTTCGTTTCCTTTTTCTCACCCTATAACATTATATCATACATCGGACTATTTATAAAATAAGAGGTGAACAATTTAAAATTATCTAATATATGCACTGAAAACTTTTTTTGAATGATCTCCATTCAGTTTTGAATTACTAGTTCATCTTGCTAAGGAGGCATTTAAAATGAAAACAGTAAATTAACCCTGAATATTTACTTTTGACAAAAGGAAGAAAAAAGCCAGAGACTGTGCTAAATGCTTAAGGAAAAAACTGAAGAATGCAATGTCCTTATCCTCAAGAACACCGTATTGTGGCAGGTAAGTAACACACACAAATTGCTTTCTGTTTATGTGTGAATTTAGATTGAATTTCAAATTTTTGCTTTGCGAGTCATTGGCTCCTAGAAATTCAAAGTTCTGTGCCTTGCATTTTGTTATATTTAAGTGAGACAAAGAATGGAATATTAAATAGGAATACTAAATGCAGGAACATAAGGTAATCCTCATAGTCCTTCATTAAAATTGGCATAGGCTTTGAAGATTTGAAACTTTAGTGAGAAGGAGGAGATTTGGAGAGGCTCTAAAGCAGAGCCCCCAAAATGATTAAAGCAGTTAGAAAAATTAGCAGATGCTCATCAGTTTGGAGCCAAACAGATATTGTTGCTGGATCAAATTAGAATCTGCCCAGAGGCTTTAGGAAAATAGTTCTGTGAAGCTGATGATTTTAAACCATGAGTGTCAACCACAGCTTCATTTCTCCACACTGCTTTAACCAACCCCATGTATCTCAGTCCTTTTTCATATACTTTCTAGAAGTTCAGACTGTATTCATCCCTGATCCATTTCAACAGAGGCAGCTGTGTTCAGTCATCTTATGACCACTCCTGCACCATCCAGACTCTGTGGTCCATGCCAAGGTTTAGCATCTCATAAGGTCCTCTTCTGTCTGCCATATCCAGCCAGCAAGTGCCTTTGACAGCTACTCAGTCCTCAAACCCACCTTACATGGCAAAACCAAAATGAGCAACAAAAAAGCAGACTCCATGAGCCTTTAGGAATACACGTTTGGTGTTCTTAGAGTATTGCTATGATAATGTATAGATTATTTGTATATTACAGATATATAAATCTTCCAGGTACCAGGTACTTAGGAAGACACTAGGGATATGAAATGTAATCAAATGTTCTCCTACTGTTATGATTTGCTCGTACAGGAACTATATCCAAACCAACAAATTAGCATAGTGGATACATTTGTTATCTTGGTTGTGGTGATGATACATACACACCGAATGTTTTCAAGTTGTATTCTTTGAATATTTAATGTATGACATTTATGACTTCATCAAACTATATTTTTAAAAGATTAACAATCTTTCGGATATTTGGGTGGAGATCTTTAAAAAGAAATTTAAGGTACTGGACAGACATTTCTAAAGGGAAAAGCAAAGGCACAAATGTGGGATTTATTACATGTTCTCAAAGTTGCTGCATGGACTAAGTAATTTTAAGGAAAGGTTTATGGTGAATGAAGCAAATTTTTTTTAAAAAATTAAGGTGAGGAAGGAGTGATAATGAAGATACACACTGTTTACTCATTCAGCAGTGCAAATTATTTAGGAAGTCTAGAGTAGGGCTATTAGTAGACACATGGGTCAAATCACAGAGGGCTTGATCTGACTGTCACTTGTACTGATCAGGACAGAGAAGGGAAAAATGTACAGTTTTATGGGCCATGTTTCCATTGCAACTGTAGTGACCTATCACACATATTGCATGCATGGATACACACACACATACACACACCCTTCATTCAGTTTCTTTCTGAATCAATGAGATGTTATACTATCACATTTTTTTTAAATCCAAATACTATTTTAAGTTCTGACTCAGTTCTGGCCTAAGAAGGATTTGAAGTATGAAAAATAAAATTCAAATGTTTCCTTCTCTTTTTTTTCTCCAAGACTATAAGACTTGTACCTGCTCCATTCATCTCTTGAACTTCTTCTCCCCCTCTTGTTTTACACACACACACACACACACACACACACACACAAACACACACTTTACAGAAAGATCTAGGAAAGGCATTGGGGGATAAAACATTAAAATGTGAGGAGAAATGAACAAATGAGAAAAGAGACTAGAAGTGAGACCTTCAGCTGCTTGAAAAAGGAGCTATGGACACTAAAATGTCACTTTCTCATTCATCTTTTGGCCCTTCAGGTATTAGCCATAGATACTTGATTTTCTAAGATCTTCAGGCATTAAAAGTGAGATTTTAGCCTAATGTCCAATTTATAATCCTCAGTGAGGAACATCTGATCTGAAAACAAGAAATGGATATTACAGAAATTTGAAACATTTTCATTAATATGCTATAAAAATTCAGAATATTAAAAAAATTTTTGATATAAAACAATATTTTAACATTAAGTTTCAGGGATATGTTACTGCATCAACCATACACAGACACAAGAACTGTTGGAAGACTACTGCATAAATATATTTTCCCACCCAAATATACTTCCTCTCACAACTCTGTAACCCATCTGGCGGTGCATATACAGATCACTGGGAGAACTCTAACTTGGAAATTGAGATTTCAGGCTTAAAAAAAAGGTGAAAACAGTCAGGATTTCCCAAAATCTTTAAAGCCACAAACAATAGTATTCCTATTCTGAAGCTCAAGAAAGAGTTGAATAAGCTTTTTGTAAACGCATTGCTGAGGAGCATTTTGCAAAATCTTTGGTATAGATTGATGACTTCATTGGAAAGGCAGGGAGAATCTTTCCCCAGAAACCCCCTTTCCTTTTGGTTGCAAAATATTGAGTGAATCTACTCAGAATCTGCCAAACTGCTTCTTGACATAAGTGAGCAGCTACACTCAATATTTCTTTGAAATGCGACTGTCACTGGACAATGGGAGAAAAATGGAAAAGAACAGACTCATTAATAAAGTGGCTGAGATAACATCCCCAAAGATCCCCTGTTGGAGAATGTTGTAGTGTTTGGCCCATTTGGGTTCAAACTTGATCAGCCTACATTGGGTACCAATACTTATGAAGAGTTCAGGTTTTCAGTACCTCCAGGAGTTCTCTTCCGTCTTTGTTTATAAAAGTGCCCTTAGAAGAGCATTGATTTAGGGAACATTATTTCCTTATAAAATCATCTTTATTTATGGTGATTATTGTTTCAAGATGTTTGTTTTTGGCTCGATTATTCATAAGCTCATTTTCCCATATAAGTCATTCTCTAACCTTCATTTTAATTCTCTTCTTGAGAGAATTCAAACTTACCTAGGAGCATTTGAATCTCAGAAGAAAGAATGTCATTACCTAGAACATTATATCTCATCCAGTTCCCTAATTTTCAAACTATGATTTTTTTAAATTCTTGGATCTCCTGAGTAGGTGTTCGAACACCACAGTGTCAAGCGAGCAAAGGGAATGCAGAGAAAACTTTCACCAAAAGAAATAAGGCTTTAAACTGCTTTTACACAATGAGATTTCATTTGATACAAGATCATTTTATTAGTGGATAAGAAATTCCAGCTTAAATTATAATTTCAGACCACTGAGTTACTGACAGAGTCAGGATTAGGACCAAGTCATTATTATTATTAATATTTTCTACATTAACAGTATTTTGCTTAGAGGTATCAGTTTGCATAATATACTAATTATATAAGTATAAACTCATATATCCTTAAGAAGTTCACAGAGGGGACTTGTGGAGCAAAAACTAAGGGCCTTAAAAGGAATAACTTGCTCATTGGTACATAACTTTTTGGAAGCACAGTAAGGCTGTAGTCTTGTTGCTTAGTATCCACTCTTTCCCTTTGACCACTCCAAATGAAGAGAAAGTTTGAAGTGGGAGCAGTCATGTTCTCAATTGTGTCTAAGATTACTTTTTCTGCTTTCACTTCACATTTCAAATGACTTGGTTCCTTATTAAATCAGTCATGCATACACTTACAAATTACTAATTCACCTTGCCAACTTCAACACCAACCTGTTGGAGCAAGACCAAAGGACCATAAGTTCCTCTGGAAACCTTTCTCAACAGTCCACATGATTGATTACTCTTTAATTAGTCAATGTCATTGTCTGAACATTTTTGCAACTTTTCATTTTTGACAAATTTTGAGCACAATTGATCCTCTTTTGACCTTTAATTAGTCCTTTATCTTCTCTACTAGTGGATTTTTATTCACACAGTCATTCTGCTCATGCCAAGCTATCTCACTTGGGGGACAACTCCACATAATATAATACCCAGGACCTTGACCTTATCTCTATCCCTTTGTGGATCACTGCTCACTACTGCTCTGTGGATATGGATATATATATATATATATATATATATATATATATATATAGAGAGAGAGAGAGAGAGAGAGAGAGAGAGAGCTCTTATAGTAGAAGGTTTATCCTCACTACTAGAATAATCTCCATCAAAGTCTTAAAGATTTCCAAAGAGTCTCATCCATTTGCCGTATTGTTCAGATGAAATAAGGTACATAAATGATGGTGATACTAATAAATCTTGAATCAATTGTTTTTGGTATAAAGCTAGTGTTTTTTACCCCACCATGGGCAGGTTGAGATATTAAGGGTATCAATTTGAATACACTTTGAAAGGTAAGCGGGTTCTTTGTGGTACCAGCAATTCAATTTTCTATTGGAAACTTACCTCTTTTAGAAGGCAAGGAAAAAACCATTTCTGGTTTAGTCATGGCAAAATGGCAAAATCACTTTCCTCTATTGCTAGATTAGGTCATTGCTCACTGCTGCTCTGTGTCTATGAGCTTCTTTGAGCTGCCATCTCATATCTGCTACCACTTATGGTGAGCTTCTTTATATCTAGTTTGGAAAACCAGTTGAAGGCAGAAGGTAGTTTTCTTTCTCTACTATAAAAAGAATTTTTGGGTCACGGGTGGTTGCTTTCTCACTGAGCTTTTAAAAGAAGAGAGAAAATGCCTTCAGTTTGCTGGGAGCAAAAATATGTTCCTTTTTATCTGAAACCATTACTTGCATCTCACTAAATATTACTGAGAATCCCACAAGTAGCTTATCATCATATCTATTTGCAACTGCAAACAGAATATATTAGGAAAACCTCTTCAAACCAGTGGAGCCTAGCAGCCCAGGAAGCTTTGGGGAATAAAATATCTGACAGCAGGTGGCCTGGGTAGACCAGCTGTGTGGCTGTACATAGGAACTGCCACTTAACAAGTTAGGGCAGCCTGTTCCCATAGCTCATGGGGAGTTGGACACAATTCTATTCCCTTTGGACACCTTGAGCTGCAAGGGAAAAACCAGGCATTTCATCATGTCCTCTGCCTCCTTTTTCATGTGATTTTAGGTTATACTCTGAAAGCAGAGATCCATGTGCAGAAGTAAAAGCATCAGTGCCAGGAGAGACTGGACCATTGACCCAGAGTCCATATGTCAGTAGTCTCATTATTTTTTGGGACATGGTCAGTTACCATGGTAACTGGCAGCCAAGGCTTATTAGTGCTTGTTAGTGTTTAAAAGGTGATTTATAAGCATATAAATAATTGGCAGCTCTTTAACAGGTGGGGCTTCTGAACTCAGCTGCCTTTGGCAATTATCTACAGGATTCAAGAGTTGTGCTGCCATCCTTTGCAGCTGCCTGCCTGCCTGTCTGCCTGCTCAGAGAGCATCAACCTTGAAAACAAGGCAGAGAGGAAACAATCCATTAGTGGGGTGGGTGGAGTGGATTGCATGACCGATGTTGGTCCTTCACTCGGCAGTGTGTGCAAGAACAGATGGGAGGGAGTACAGGTTGCCCACTTTCAATGTTTTACTCAGAAAATGTACATACTCTATCCCAAAACTCTTGTTTCTTGGCAAATTCATTAGGAAAAGAGCCAGGCATACATATATGTGAATATTTATCCTGGAAGTCCCCTTCCTGAACTAGCAGTCACAGAACCCAAAAGTGGATCAGAATAGATATGTTACATTTGCTCAGTAGTTCCCTCTTTCTACCTTTCTTTCTCTGACAGAGACAGGGAGAGACAGAGAGAAAGTGAGGTGAATTATTTGGAGGTGTTGGGAAACAATCAGTTTGAGACAGAAATGGAGTTATTTAATACTCTCTATAGTAGTAAAAACAGTAGTAAACATACTACTCTTGCAGTTGATTTTTTTTCTAGGGCTGGGAAACCAACCTAGGACCTCACACATACTAGTCAAGACCCTACCACTGAACTCCACTCCCAGCTCTACTGATCATATTTTTACCAGCTGGAGAAACAAAGGAGTGTGAGAGAAGATCAAAGCAGACAGTTATGAACTTCAAGAATTTTAGAGGTTGAGGATTAGAGAGACAATATTATCATATCATAATTTTGACAGACGATTCTAAGATTTGTTGGTTTCTTTGTTATTTTTAAAGGCATTTTCCAATATCTAATATTTTTCTATAATTTAGGATTTTTGAATTAGTAAGAAAATACATTCACTGAAGAACATCATGAATACATTACTCTAACCTGTAAGTGATATCGTATTTTTATTTTTGCCTCAGGTCTATGACAAAAAGAGAGAGAGAATAAGGAGAAAATTGGCAGACACTACAATGGTAGTAAGAAGTAAGGAGAGAGACTGGGGAGGGAAAGACCTTGAAGAGAGACACTAACAACAAGAAAAAACTGAAGCTTACAAAGATATTCAATCTGGTTTTGTGTGGTTTATTTGTGGAGAATCGTAGGAGCCTGTGGCCAGTCCCCATCACCCTGTGCTGCTTTAGGGATGGCATAAAAGAAAGGTGAGTGTATTTGATGTGCATTGTCCTATAGAATATTCTGCCAGCCCTAGGAGGAATACAGACAGGCAATGATAATCTCTCTCTCTCTCTCTCTCTCTCTCTCTCTCTCTCTCTGTGTGTGTGTGTGTGTGTGTGTGTGTGTGTGTGTGTTCTCAGCTATGGAGTATTCAGCATACACTTGAGATTATCCAAATTTTTTTTTTTTAACATCGTCACTTTTCTGATTAGCTCAGAAAAACTGACTGGTATGTCCCTAGAATTGTTTTCTCTATCATAATGAGGGTTGCGTTCTCTTACAAGTTTCTGTTTCATAATTGGATATGGAACCATCTGCTCAATACATATTGAAGAGGTTTCTTACCCCTTCAATTATTTTAACTATTTAACAGTGTGTTTTCTTTTCCATCCCAGTAAAGGTCTAGTTCCACTGGTGAAGCACCCAAGTTAACAACTTCAAAGTGTTATTCAGGTTGATTAAACACTACTGTATTTGTGGAAATAGCTTTTGTTTTAATAATTGGAAGTGGTTTTAAATTTTGCACTCTACAAAGTGTGTGTGGGGTATCTTTATTCTTTCTCTATCTTGCTGAGACTTGGAATGCATTTTATGTTTTCCAAAGAAAAAATTTATAAAAACTGTATAAAAATAAAAAATAACACCTATAATTCTTACTAACCTTCAGGCAGCATTCTAATTAATTTTCACAAAAGTTTATGAATCCGGATGTTATTAGTGTCACCTTTTTACATATAAGGAAACAGAAATGTTAGAAACAAAAGCCTTCTCAATGACAGAATAAGGAGTAAATCAAGGATGGATCTGGGGTTTGAAAATGTACCATGGTAGAGAATGCCTTCCTACTTCCCTGCAGTCCACCAACAAGTATAAGTGAAGATTCTACATCCAATTATGACATCAAAAGTTGTAAGAGAATGTAAACCTCACTATACTAAGGAAAACAATGTAGCAACCTACAAAATCAGTTTTCCTGAGCCCACCAGAAGAGTGGCAGTGGAAAGAAATTTTGAATAAAATAAAGTCCAGTGGCAAAAATTCATGGATGAGAAGACAAGCAAAATTGGTCTCCTCTCTGGCTGGTGACAAGAAAAGAAAAATTTGCCCATGACAGAGGAAAGGAGAAAGTACTTAAATCTTTAGCAGAATATTAAGTACTGTTTGTATTGCTGCTGTGAAAGATTAGGATTCTGAGTCCCCAGCTACAAAGTAAATCTGCTTTCACTTCCAAACCCTACTATCTGAGTCTTTTCTGGGTGTCGAGAGCAGTTTTCCTGAAGAGCAGCAGAGGAAAGCTGAGAGGAAGGCTTGAATAAGCAGAATGGAATGGATTTTTTGGCAATGAAATGATTTTGGACCATACAGTGCTATTGTGGATACACATCATTGTACAATTGTTGGAATATATAATGTAACACCTGGAGAGAGATCTAATGAAAACTATGGACTTTAAGAGATAATGATGTGTCCATGTAGGTTCATCAAATGTAACAAATATATCACTCTGGTGTGGGATTTCATGGTGGGGAAGCTGTGTATGTTGAGGAGGCCAAGAGGGCACATAGGGGCTCTCTGTACTTTCCATTAAAAAATTCCCTAAAATTAAAATTATATATATAATTGGTAAATATATTTAAATTATATTATATAAAATATATTTATATATAACTATGTATCATTTTTAAAGAAGCATAGTTTACTTGAAGATGATTATAATGAATTAAAACTCATGTTGTGACCTCTAACTTTACACTTTAGTTATTAGCTACAAGTTGCTATTTAAAGGTGGATGGAATTCTTAGAAATTAACTGAAAATTAAAACTTCTGTTCCTTAGTTGTACTAGACATTTTGCAATGCTAGAAATGGTAATGACATTGAACTAAACAGATATATAATATTTAGTCATTGAAAATATTTTATATACAAAGTACTTCTCTAGAGAAGCTATTAAAATACAGCAAAGATATATATATATACATATATATATATATACTAGTTAAAATGGAATACAAAAAAAGCTGTGATTTACTTGACAGGAGGCATGAAGGAGAAAAACAGAGCTAAGCAACAATTGGCATAAAAATAAACCAAATATGAAAAGAGAAGAGTTACATGATACTATATTTGTAATTACATTAAATGTTAATTACATATTCCATAAATCGGAGATCTTATGATTATATCTACGTATGAGGAAAAATGACTCTGTCATTTATCTGGAATAAGTTTCATGTATAAAGGGAGAGGTTGTCAGTGAATGTACAAAAAATATATTACAAAAACCCTAAGATTCAAAAAACATGTTTAGATTAGATGTGTTGGTTTAAATATGCCTTTTAAGCAGCAAGATTGAGAAATTTTGTGTTATTATAGTAAACATCAGAAAAAAAAATGATTTTCAGGCAAAGAATATTATTGAAGAAAAAGAGGACCATTTCATAATTATGAAGGGATTGATTCATTAGGAATTCATCACAATTTTAAATATGTACACACCCAAAATAGGACTAAAAACACATGAAGGAAAACCTGATAGACTAAATGAAAAAGGAGACAAATCCTCACTTCCAGTTAGAGATTTTTTTTATCTAACACATGACTAGAGAAACGTATAAATGGAATACCACACCAAAAACTATATAATCTTTGCATGTGCATGTGGATCATTCACCAAAATACACCAAAAACAAGACCATAAAGAGATCTCCAAATCATTAAAATTAAAAATCATGCAAAGTACATATTCTGGAAATAGTTATACCAAATTAGAAATCCCTTACAAAAATACATAGAAGGCCAGGGATTTAGCTCAGTGGTGTCACCGCCTGCCTCACAAGCACAAGGTCCCGAGTTCGATCTTCAATACCAAATAACAACAACAACAAATACATAGAAATTGTTCAAGCATTTGGAAAACAGCAAACAAGTTTCTAAATAACCATGAGTCAGCTAAGATATGATGCATTGTTACATAATATAAAATGAATTATAATTTTAAAAAGTGTAGCAAAGTATGTGGGATTCAGCCAAAGCTTTACTAGAAGAAAATTTATAATTTTAAATGCTTATATTGTAAAAGAGCAATTATTTAAAATAAATAATAAAGTCTTCTATCTTAAGAAAGGAAACAATGCAGAATAAATTAAACCCAAAGCAAATTTAAAAAGAAAGTGATGAGGACAAAGGTAAAAATCAGTGAAACATTAAGCAACTGATAACTAAAACATCAAAAGTGAGAGCATGAAAAAGATTAATAAACTTGACAAATTTCTAACAAGACTTATTAAGACAAAAAAGAAAATACATATTATAAACATCGTGAACAAATAAAGAGACATCATACAGATCCCATTGGAAATATAAAGATGGATAAAATTAAGCCAATAAATGCTACAAGTTAACTAAATGGCCAAAAGAAACAACATAGGAGGGAAAGGACTGGAAAAAGGAATTATGTAATATGTGTTATATCCCTGTACCAATTTCTCACAAGGAATGTAAACATTATGTGCTACAAATATGTATTAATGAAAATAAAAAATAAACTGACAGATGAAATAGAACACCTAAATATCCTCAAAACTGAAAAAGAAATTGTCTTAATAATAATAAAAAAAACTTCCTACAAAGTTACTCCAGACTCAGATGGCATTACTGAAAATTTACAAAATTTTAAGAAACAAAGCTGACAAAAATGATACATAAAAAATACAGACCAAAATGTAACTGATGCAAAATCCTTAACAAACACAAATTTAGTAACCATGGGCATGTGCACATGCGTGCACATGCACACGCACACACAAGTAAGCATATGATTAACATATTTCATCTAAGATATTTTAAGATTTTAAGGTTTTTGTATTTTAAAAACTCAACTTACGTCATTCACCATATATTAAAATATATTTATACCTTAATTCATTTATAAAATAATATTCCTCAATGTAATTTTTAAAATCTATCAAAATCTCATAGGTAGCATCCATAAATAAGAAATATTTTGGTTTTCTTCCTATCTCCACAGCAAGGCAAGATGTCATCTCTCATTAATTCTCTTTAATATTTTCTGGAGACCCCCTCTTGTGCAATGAAACAAGAAAAATAAGTAAAACCTTTAAATAAACTCAATAATTAGATATTTGGAGGCAAAATGGCTGTATATCCAGAAAAATTACAGTAAATCCACAAAAGGAAATGAGAATTACTAAATAAATTTAATGAGACTTCTAGATTCAAAGTCAACTCACAAAAATTAAGTTTTTAAAATCTCTCATGTTGTTGGTGTTGTTGTTGAGACAGAGCCTTGTTATACTGCCCAGGGCTGGTCTCAAAGTCATGGGCTTAAATGATTTTACTGCTTCATTTTGGGAATACCATGGTATGAGCATGGTGTACTACTATGCCCAGATTTCTCCTCATTTGCAAAGCATGACTTTGCTGGTATAATAGTCTTTGTTAGCAGCTTTTTGTCTTTCAGTATTATGAAAATCTTATGCCACTTTCTCCGGCCTATAAGGTTTTGGCTGAGAAATTAGGAGTCAGGTGAATTTTTCTTTTCCTTTCATTTCTTGGAAATCTTTATTTATCACCTTTAAGAGTTTGAATATAAAAGAGGTAGCCTCGGTTGAATTAACTATGATTTGGTGACTTTTAACTTTTCTATACCTGGATACTTGTATCCTTCTCTAGGCTCTAGGTTGAGAAGTTTTCTGTTATGATCTCTTTGAATTAACTTTCTATCCCTCTGACATTCTTGAATCTCTCTTGAAGCCCAACATGCTGAACATTTGCTCTTTCAATTCTCGTCAACTTTCTTAAACCTTTCTTCATTGATCTTCATTTATCCTTTTTTCTCCTGCACCTGTGGATTTTCAAAAATCTTGTCTTTGAGCTCATTAATTCTCTCTTCCTTTGATCTTTCCTGCTAATGTTTCCTTCTGTTGTTGTTGTTTTTATTATTATCACTTAATGTACTTCTCAATACAAAGATTTTTTTTTTAATGCTTTCATTTCTCTGTTAAGTTTCTTAGAATATTGAATCATTTCTTTGTGTTCTCTCAAAGGTCATTGAGTTTTCTTAAAACCACTGCTTTAAATTCTCTGAGAGCTTGTCTGTACCTGTTGCTATACAGCCAGTTTGTAGCACCTTATTTCAACTTGTAAGGGAGGCTCTAAAACTTCTGGAGGCTTGCTAGTGCTCAATAATGTCTTCATATGGAGAGTTTATTCCTATTTTTTGGAATATGGCTTTGTTTGTGACTGTGCTATTTTTTCAGAAATTCAAGGAGACTATTTCCTCTGACCCTGTTGTCTTCTGATAGTTCAACATGAGGTGGCTCTCTATGTACAGGTTTACAGAAGTTGTCTTGGATGTGTTGCCACTGTTGAAGTACTGGAAGTCAACTCAAGACCATGTTTATCCCAAATCTGTAGTTGATATGTTGTTAAATAAATTAAAGGAGCATCTGAAAAGGTAGTGTCTCCTTGCCAGACTCTCCCTGGGGCTGCAACAGGCCCAAATGCCTCACTCACAATCATCAGCCCCTGTGGTCAGGCATGGCAGAATTCCATTTAACACTTGGCAGAGTCTCCATGGCAGAACCAGCCTCAGTATTGGTGCAAACAGATGCATAGGTGAGTGCCACCAATGAGAGAGCCTAGGAGGAAGCCCATATGTCTGGAGCCACATAGTTTTCATCAGACTTTCTTAAAACATATATTGGAGAAAGGACAGTCTTTCCCATAATCGGTGCTGTAAAAATTAGATATCCAAATGAAGAAAATGAAACTCGATTCTTCTTGGTCACTAGTTACCAAAATCAGCTCAAAATGGATTAAAGACTTAATGTGATACCAGAAGCTACAAAAACATAGCAAAAATCTTTAGGACTTTGGAATGGTCAAGGATTTTTGACAAGACACCAAAAACATAGAAAAAAAGGAAAAATAGACAAACGAGATTATATCAAGCTAAAAAAGCTGTTGCTGAACAAAGGAAACAATCCATGGAGTGAAGAAAATATCTATACAGTGGGAGAAAATGTTTGCTAATTGTATATCAGAGAGTAAATATCTAAAATATTTAAGGGGAGTGGGACTGAGCAGTTGCAGGCTGCCTGGGACCTGCTTGCTCCGGCTTCCTCCACCAGCTCTCCACCAGCCACCAGGACTGGGTGAAGAGGACCTGCCCCATGGGCAGGCCCACCAGCTCAAGGCTGGGCCACGTGGGTGCCTCCAACAACACTCAGCCCCCCACCACCACCAGGCTCTGGCCTTTTGACTGTGCAGCTACTTGGTTACACACTGCAGAGGCACAGGGGGACAAAAGCCATTGTCCTGAGCACCAAAAGTAAACAACATGGAGAGCACCTGTCTCAGGCTCCCTGATGAAAACAAGCCCACTGGAAAAGTGAAGGGAATCTCTTCAATAAAGGCACACCAGACCACCGTGATTGGTACGTTGGAGGGAGCATCAGCTCCCGTGGGAAACTGGACTTTCTTCAGGGGAAAAGCAGCTGAAACCTGTAGTAGAAACTGGCAGAGTACAACCCTGCAGGAGGACAGGGAGCTCAACTTGGGACTTGCAACCAGAAATCTGCCTGAATCTCACGGGTCTGGGACTAGCTTACTGAGACTCACTGACTTATAACTGCACACTGCTGCCCACATTGTCTATTGTGACAGCAGAGACACACCTGGAAGGAGGCCCTTTATTTTTTAAAGGTGATAGATTAATAACTTCCACAAATTGTCATTCTCTAAGAGGTATTTGATGCTATGGTGTTGCTGATGGTATGACTTGGGCTAAGGTGTTGTGATTGATCTAAACAATTTTCCTTCCTGATATAATGAAAATGAGATAGCTTCAGCACCATTAGAGACTTAAAACCTAAAGACCAGCTATATCTGGAAGACACCTCTGACAAGCAATCATTCCATAAGGGTTTTAAACACATCAACAAAGATACTTACAATAAACTTCATATTATCAACACAGGAACTAAATCAAGAACAGTACCAAAAACAAAAATGAGAAGGCATTTAAGCAAGTCACAAACCCAGACTTCCACCCCAGAAAAGGCAATTTCTGGAGGAAATGGGGTGCAAAAGTCTGATAATCAATCACCTGGACACCCTGAACTGATAGCACAGGAAGTAACAAAACAGATGAATGAGGCT
>NW_004624731.1:31795730-31828392 GCF_000247695.1 Heterocephalus glaber | reverse complement strand
AAGTATGTAAATAGGAAATGGTGGAGGGTTGAAGCATGCACAGGTAATGGGGAAAAAATGAGAACTAAGATACATCATGCACAAGTACAAGCACCCAAAGATAAATGTAAATGTATTGTATACCTTAAATGTACCAATAAAAGAATTTAAGCAAAAAATAAAAAAATTAAAAAATAAAATATTTGGGGAACTCAAAACTCAATACCAAAAATGAATATGTATATAACCTGATTAAAAATGGGAACCAGACATAAGGGACATTTCTCAAAATATGACACAAATTGGCTAAGAGTTATATACAAATATATTCAACATCACAAGGCAGCAAGGAAATGCAAATCAATGCCACAATGCAATATCATCTCACTCTAGTAAGGATGGCTTGTATCAAAGAGACATAAAATAATAATTTCTGGTGAAAATGTGGAGAAAAGAGAATACTTGCACACTGTTTGAGGGAATATAAATAAGTATTAGCACAACCAGTATGGAAAACAGTACAACAGTCCCTTGAAAAATTAAAAATACATGTACTATATGATCCAGCAATACTACTACTGAATATTAAAGCCAAATTAGTATATGAAGAGACATCTGAATTGTCATGTTTATTGCAGCCCCATTCACAATAGACTAAAAATGGAAATGGCCTAGGTGTGCATCAATTAATGAATCAATAAAGAAATGTGGTACATACACAGCATGGGATAACTACTCAGTCATCAAAAAGAATGAAATCCTCTTATGTGAAAAACAAAGATGAAACTGGAGATCATTACGTTAAGTGAAATAAGGCAAGAACAGAAAGACAAGTACTGCATGATTTCCCTCATAGAATTTGAGAGTAGAGGATACTGAGAGGAGGGAGGTGAAAGAGTGGTAAAAGGTTGATCAATGGACATTAATTTATGGTAGAAAGGAGTGAGAATTTCTGGTGTTCTATTAAACAGCAAGATTACTATAGATAACCATGATGCATGGTATATTTCAAGAAGCTAGAAGGCAGGAGTTTGAATGTTTTCTCTGTAAGGAAATAATAAATGAGGAGAAAGATATGTTCTACCTGATTTAAATATTATATAATATATACACATATTGAATTATATAATTCACTATAAATATGTGCAAGTTTTACATTTTATGCATAACTTTAAAATAATTTAAAATTAAAACATCAATGATATTTACCTTAAATTTAAACCAAATGTATTTTATATAAAAGTGAAAAACATCAGTTACGATATCAAACCATATTTAATAGAGAAAAATCTGCTGAAAAGTACGTAAGACCTCAACACTGAAAACAACAAAATCTTGCTGAAAAACTAAAAAGATTCAAATAAATACCTATGTTCATTGAGAAGGTAATGTTTTAAAGATGTCTTTTCTCCTAAAATTGATTTATATATTTAATATAATATATATCAAATTGCTAGGACTCCATTTTGAAGATATTGGAAAGCTGATTCTAAAATTTGGTTGGAGATATGAAGGCTCATAAATACCTAAAATAATATTTTATTTGAAAAAGTGTAGATGACCTAACACCATCTAACATCAAAATAATTGCCTTAAATATGTACCATACAGTCGATGAAACAGGACAGGGTCCATAAATAGACCCATAGTTACAATAGCAATTGATTCTCAGACAAGAAAGTAAGTTGATTCAATGAGGGAAAAGAATGTGCTTTAGTAAACTGTGATAACTTAACCCTTGTCATTCTCTGCACACAAAAACAGTTACTTGAGATGAAATTTAGGCCTAAATTGGAAACTCAGAACCATAAAACACAAAACACAAGTAAGAATAGTATCTTTGTAACATTGGAAGTATAAGATACAAAAATCA
Organism: Heterocephalus glaber; assembly: GCF_000247695.1. The sequence continues at coordinate 31,826,540 of NW_004624731.1, read as the reverse complement.
GAAATGCTAAAAGAAAACAGAACTTACTTAAAATTCTTCATTAAAATTACTACCTATTATATCAACTTTATCAGGAAAAGTAGTAGGTAGGCAATGGCTTGGGAAGATATTTTCATAGTACATATATTTGAAAAGAAAATTGTATCCAGAATGTACAGAGAATTCCTATAAATTAAAAAAAGGCAAATTACTTCAAAATATAGCAGATAAAAGACCTAGGCACATTGGGGGCTGGGGATTTAGCTCAGTGTTTCCGCTGCCTGCCTCACAAGGGCAAGGTCCCAAGTTTGATCCCTGGTACCAAAAAAAAAAAAGACCTAGGCACATACAAGATACAGATGGCCAATAAGTAGATGAAAATGCATTCTAAATGTCTGGATAGATATTTTATAAAATAATATTTGTAACAACCTTCATAGTCATGCTAACCCCAAAAGGTAAATGGGAAAAATGTCCTTCAACAGAATGCATAAATAGTATGTGTTATATTCTTGTGATAGAATGCTACTGTGTATTTTAAAACTACTGAAATGAGCAATAACAGGAAGAAATTTCCAAAACATTATAAATGTTTCAAACACATTAGGACTGAAAGAAATAGCCACCAAAAATATATTTGTTCATTTATTTTATTTACATAATTCCCAAGTAGAGACAAAATAGACTACAGCTATAGATTTCATAAAGTACTCACCTCTGTGGGTGAGTAGAATAGAGATTGACCATAAAAGGACATGAGAGAATTTTCTATAGTAGTGTAAATGACAGCATTAAGGAAAAAGAATAGGCATGCTACAGACAAGAAAACTTTTTTCATAAAACATATATCTGACAAAGGACTCATATAACAGAAGATTTATATTCTGTACATGGTTACACTCATATATAAAGTTTCAAAATTTATCAAACACAATACATAAGATCTGTGCATGTTAGTGCGTGTAAATCATGCCTCAATTTGTCTGTGTATGTATGTGTACACCCACACATCGGACACCTACCAAATCCTAGATTCTGTGGAAGCAACTATACATGTAGTGATAAACAAGATTTTATTCTCCTAAAATTAAATATCCAATCAATGGCCTTTTCTGGGCTATTCAAGGACTTTTAAATCAATTGTATCCATCTTTGTCATCAACAAAATTGAGTGACTTTTGTCAGCACACAATAAATATAGTGAAAATGTTATATATATGAAATCAGGAATCTTGAGCTTCATTCACATTTCAGATCTTGAATATTGTCATAAATAGGAGTTACACATTTAGATATATTCACACTTTAGGCCTTCAATACTGTTGTGAATTAGAGTTATACATTTCTCTTTCATATCCCTACCTGCAAAGCAAGGGTATCAGTCTAATAGCTTTTCAAGCCCTATGTTTTAGGGGGTTTTAATTCTCATTAGTTAAAATGTATAATAGGTAATGTGAAATAGGAAGAAAAGGGGCAAAGGGGAAAGAAGTGGGAGGGCTAGGGGAAAGGATAGAAGGGAATGGGATTAATATGAGAAAATGGAAAAATAGGAACAAAATCTTTGTAAATAGGGAGGACTGGAGGGGTTGAAGGGAGGGCTGGGCAAGGGTGAAAAATAAGAACCAAGAGAGACTATGTAAAGGTGCAAATTTCCAATGATGAATGTCATTATATTGTATACCTAAAATGTACCAATTATTAGAATGAATAATCGATAATGTAACATAGGAAGAAAAGGTTCAAAGGGGTAGGGGTAGTGGGAGGGGCAGGGGAAAGGAAAGAAGGGAAAGGAAAAGTGATGAGAAATGGGAAAAATGGAAAAAAAGTCTTTGTAAATAGGGAAGGGTGGAGGGGGTGAAGGGAGGGCTAGGAATGGGGAAAAAATAAGAATCCAGATGCATCATGTAAAGGTACAATTCCCAATGAGAAATGTAATTGTGTTGTATACCTACAATGCACCAATAAAAGAATTTGATAAAAAAATTCTCATTAGTTCTACTAAAGATATGAAGATTAATTTACTATAACCTTGGATAAAATCTGTCCATCAGGGAGTTAAGAAACTCGACACATGAGCCCAATCCGGCCTGTCACCCTTCAAGGTTCTGGCCTGACCCATTTCCTATGGGACAAGCCCAGAGTTTGATGGTCACAGTTTTGGATGAACTGTGAGAGGACCACTTTTGCTGGTCCCTAAGATTTAATGGCTGTTTTTAGGGCTTTTGAGATCACTATGTTAATTTTTAAACAGAATTCCCAACCAAGAACCCCTATCTTCAAATTTAAAAGCTCTAGCTTTAGAAAGACCTTTTTTACTTTCCCAAGTGTATCAGGTTTTTGTTTTTAAGTGAATTAGTTAAGAGTCAGAGATGGGAAGGGAATTTAAAATCTGTAGGCCCATAAAACATTCTCTCTTGTAAACATTTAGAGAACATGCAAGAGTAAATTGCTCTTTTATGAAGTCTGGAGAGGAACATAATACATAGCTTGCTTTTGTTGTGATATTTGAATTTTGCCTTTCTTCCAAACTGCTTAAACATTTTTCAGTTAGAGAAAGTCAAACCCAACTCAGTGTACCAAATCTAGATACAAAGACCCCTGCCTGCAGTCTGGGCTGTTTACTTTCTATCAGAAGCTGTCATCTTTTCTTCTCACACTTCCTTCATAGTCATCCAAAGTCTTCCCTTTCTTTCTATGTAGCCTTTCTTTGATTTCCATCACTCGTTTTCCTTCATCAGGATACATTCATAATTCTTCAGCTTCATTGTTAGCACCTCTTACTAATATCATTAACTCAGACAGAAATTTGTCAAAACACAAATACCATGTGCAAATTCTTTGCTAGATGCCAAGGACATAGTGATGAAGAATTTCTCTGTCACCTGGAGTTCACAGTTTAAGAATCATTAAAAAGAGAGAATTACAAGTGTGATTGTTTTTCTTTATTGAATCTTTTCACAGTCTTCATATTTGGCATGTGAGTGTGTGCTTAGGTTTGCTTCTTTGCAGTGGCTTTTTGATTCAAACTATTAAAGTACACCAAGCTTCTCTCAAGGCTGCCAAGGATCACTACGGTGTTTTGATTGACACAATATTTCTTGCTTTATAAACAGTTTCTCGGCATTTTCAAAATATACCTCCCCAGGAGCTCTGTCTGACCAGCAAAAGGAAAACAACTGGCAAAAAAGGAGGATGGGGTGGTCACTGTTGTCTTGGCTCTCTGCTTCTACCCTTTGACTTCCATTCTGACGTTCATGTGTTAACTTATCAGCTGCTCAATTGATTCACACACTAATTTATAAATATGTATTTAGTGTTTTCCAAGACCCAAAGAGCATGCTGGATGAATAACACCTACTCCTTGACTTGGAGGAGCTCAGTATTGAAAATACTGTATTAAAACTGTTTTGCCACAGCACTACATTTGCCATTCAAAAAAGTAAATATCCTTATTGAATTTAGATTTTTTAAAAAACAGATTTTAAAGAAATAAAAATGTGCTTTAAAAAGCATATTTAAATGTTTAAAGAAATACTTCATTTTAGTTATGAGGTACACTATCTGATGTGCACTGAAGTGCTGAAATGTGTGTGTACAGGTGTATATACATGTATGTGTGTTTACTTCACACTTCTCTGAGTACCATATTCCTATAGGAGCCTTTGCAAACTACCTTTAATATAAGCTGCATTCTCAAAAGGCTTTAAAATGCAAGCCAGTGATGATTATAAAACCATTCTTGACAAGATACTGCATGAAAAGTTTAACACAGAGATTTAAACACTGTCAGTGGACCCTCTTAGAGAGATAAGATGTAAGTAATGTGTGGACGCACACAAAGGCATACACATAATTGCTGCATTTAGAATTAGTTTTGGTTTATTTAACTCATAGTAAAGTGATTATTTTATTGTTCCAAATAACTCCAGGTGTTCCTCAAAGGGTATTTATTATGTGTGAAAATTCATTAAGATAACAACTGATTTGACCAGTATTACTTTCAGAGCCTGTTATTATCTATATTTTACATATGGCAAACCTTTGAAAAATTGAGGTTAGAAATTTTATTCAGTAATGAGCACAAGTGCCAAACAAGATAATATATAAAATTTGATGGAAAAGATTCAAAACTTACTCAAATGGACCTTGAGTAACTGACAGAAATTTTTATAAAATATTGGACAGAGGTGAAGAGAGATGACACAGACGAGACTTCTCTTGCCTAAACATGCTTTGGGGAAATATTTATCTCCTTGTTTCCATCTTCCCCTTGGTATTTTCTATTTCTGAATTCCTCCTTATTTTCTTCTTTCTCTTGTGAGATTGAGATTTTTAAATGACTGATGGAAGAATTCCTCTGTATTTTATAAGAAAGGTTCTCTCACATACAATGCAGAATTTTAATTTTAAACCATCGTTTTGTCTTTTGGGAGAAGTACAGAACAATTTACTCATTTGGAAAGCAAAAATGATCACTTCCTTTTGTAATTATATATTGTCTCTAATTTTTTATTTTTAATGGAATCTATTAGAAAATTTTAAGATCATAACAATAACAGCTGTTTTCCCATAAATCTTCTTGCTCTCTCATTTTGCATTCCTTTGAGACTTCTGTGTTGTCCTGTAGAAAATCCCTTTGCCCTTTGTCACTTTTCCATAGTGTCCTTATCTAGTTACTCTATGCACTCCTAGTCATACCCCCTTTATTTTTCAATATTATTAGTCTGGTTTCTTTTGACACAAAGTCTTAAAACCCACTACGTATTTCTGTCTGAGTTGCCAACTTTTCATGTCACTGTCAGGTGACACCTTAAATCTCTGACAGAAAATGTCAAAATCTCCCAAAGTACATCATAGAGCAACTTCAACTAAATTTAATAAAGGTTTGAGCAGCTCTGAATAAAACAATTGACTTGTGTGGGATGATAAATGGCCCCAGTAGGCTCTGAATTCAAGCTAACAATTATCTCAAAATATGGGCTTCATTTTGTATATCATGTTCACAAGTAAGTTTCTCTTTTGTATTTTACCAATATTTTAGTGACAGCCTATGAGGCGATGGAGAATAAAATTGTGTCTGCACCCCTGAACGTTCAAGTATTTTCTATAGGTCTATAGTAAATGATGGAGCTAGGATATAAAGTAAAAAAAAGTTAGAATTTAAAAAGCACTTAAAAGTCTACTTAGTCCTTATTATCTACCAATTATTGACAAACTTTTGACTTTTCCTTTTAATCTTAATATATGTTAGAGACAAAACTCATTCTCCTATGTTTTATGCATTTTATAACTATCTTGCTTAACAATTATCAGCAAATATTGAACAAATTTTCTTTTGGAACAGGGATTGGAGCAAATTTGTGCAACTTAGTTATAAACTTCCAAAAGATCTTGTAAAATATTTTTCTGAACCGTAGTTCAAACCTCGGCATTTCTCTTCTTAACCTTTAAAAATGGTTTGAATGTAAAAGGACAAAGTGATTTTTAAACACAGTCACAGTGACATCTGCCAAAAGCTAAAAATATCTTATTAGTTTAAGGAGCCAAACTTGTAACCACCACAAAGTCATAATGTTGTGAATGCTCTATAATGGTTATGTGAATAAATTAATGTGTTTGTAGAATTACATGGTAATTCAAAAGGACACTGATAAACTATATATTAGTATTTTTGTTCCAGATGCGGGAAGAGAATATTTAATCCATCTTATCTGATCCAAAATACTGACATAATCATAACTGAAGTGGTTATTGACACTTTCCTTTGTTCTAGCTCTACTATTCAGTCACATCTCCTTCTGTGTGATTGACTTTGCCTGTACAGACACAGCCATAGTGCTCAAGGTGTCAAGTTCATCGTTAAAAAGCAAACTACAGAGAAGTAAAATTTTGTAAATCACCCCTGCCTCAATAACTGACTACAAATTACCCTTCTGCTCCTTTCTGGTCATTAAATTGTGAAGCAATATTCCGGATGGGAGGCTATTAAAGGTACCCTAAGATCTGTTCTAACTCTTCTTATTTTCCAAATTCCTTCCATGATTCAGAGATTACCAAATGTTACATAAAATATCAAAGGCATATGAATGTATGATTCAATGGTTTCTAAGTAAATCAGAAAAGATCGTAAATAAAGCATTGAATAAACAACAGGGCAGTGGTATAGGCTGGAGTGCATCCCTCTAATGTTCATATGATGAAGTTGTAATCTCCAGTATCTCAGATAGAACCTTATTTGTGATAGAGTCACAGAAAATGTAATTAGTTAATTTAAGTTGAGGTTATTAGAGTGTTCTCTAATCCAAAATGACTGTTTCATAAAAATGGAGGATTTGGCCATGTTATCTCCATATGAAGTGAAGGCAGTGATCAAGGTGATTCTTCTCCAGGCCAGTGAATGCCGGACTACCAGTAAACCACCAGAAGCCAGAATAGATGCATGAGGAAGACACTTCCTCATGAATGTCAGAAGGAACCAAGGCCTAGCAAACTTCTATGGGAAGCCAACTTTGGAAGAAGGCAGAAATTGATAATTATACACAACTGGTACATGTATAGTTATCAGGGAAGGAGGAGAGCAGGAGAGCAGGGCATAGGCCAAGCAAATGATAGGTGCCATGGCAGAGACCCAGCCTGCATACTGACCTTTCTTCACTGTGGAGAAGATGAGATACTCATCACTCAAAAATCAAGTGGCTCATACGTAGGAGAAAAGGCTAAGCCATTAGAAAGTTTAAATTATATGAAGAAATACCAAAAGAAGATGACAAAAGCAGCTGATTCCTATAAGTGAGTAGAGCCTGAAAGAATGAGAAACTAGGACTCTGACTCTCAAGTCTTAAATTAATTATGGAGCTCTTTATTTTTTTCAGATTTTTGAGCAATGAGCACCACTGAAACAAATCAGTAAGGAGTTAAATACTGATTAGAGAAATATTTTAAAAGATTTCTCTGGAAATTGTCTACAAACCATATAGAAGTATGGAGATTGGGTGCAGAAACAGTGTGATCTTGAACTTATTACTTAATTGGCGCTTCTTAAGCATCAAATAGAACTAGGCACATAATTACCACAATGGATTTTTGTGAAAATTAAATGAGATATCTGTGTATAATACTTGATGCCAAAGGCTGAGTCAGATATGTGCATAACTATAATTCACCTATTCCTTCAAATTAAGTGTTTAACAACATTCCTCCTTGACTCCTTCCTAAGTATAAGGTCCCTGGAAGCATTATGTACAATACAGAATTTATCTTATTCCAACATTTATGAAAGCATTATGCATGAAAAAAAAAGACTTTTGAGGCAGAGGTGAATTATAAACAAGATACAAGATAGCAGATGCATTTGGATTTCCCTGTGCTATCCCCAGTCTCCACTTTGGTCACTCTCTTAACCTAAATCTGAGGTCAAGGCTGAATGAATCACAAAAGAATCATAAAATACCTGTGTGTGTGTGTGTGGACCCAAGTTGCATTACTGATGTCTTGTTTTTCTTCAATTTCTAGGGTAGAGCAGTACATGACATGATTCAGAGGGCCAATAAAACCTCTATAATATCTCTCCAATCTGACCTATTTCAATAAATACTATATACACTTCTCAGGGACAAAAAGCTATGCCAACCTGGAAGAAAAATTCCTTAGAGGCTGCCTCCTCCTGGTAATAAAAGTTCAGCTTCCTACAATTCCAGGTCATCTCTATCCTTGCTTTTTGGGGTGCATCCCCATGGAGAGAACAACCTGTTCATACAACCATTTTTACTTTCTTAAACTATAATTATTTGTCCACAGTATAATAAAAATCACATTTAAAAATTATGAGTTTTTCTTCTTAAATTTCATGAAGTACAAGGATAAGCTGTAGTAAAGTAAGATAATTTGATTAATTTTGAATGAAATAATAGAGCCACCCCCTGGGAAATATTTAATTGTTTACAAATAGCCAAATAAAGAAATTGAATGTTGTTGTATTAAAGTCAGCAATGTTGGGTGAATATGTTGAGGAACTGATAGGGGTTTCTGATGGTGGTGAGACTGCTCAGGAAGTATTCCAGGCCTCTGGTGGCTTTGTAGCTTTCTATAACAAAGATTGCTGCTCCTTAAAATGGTTAGACAGGAACTTCATCATGAACTCTTTAAGCATCTGCCAAATTCCTCTTTGAGCAAGTCAAGAAGCAAACACAGGAAAATATGAACTGAGGCTCATTAATACCAGATGCATGTTCCTTGTGTAGAGGTGACAGAAATATGCGAGATGACTAATTAACAATGGATAGTTTCTGGAAACAAGAAACTATTTTCCTACACTAGCTTGTTTCCAGACATTTTAAGTCATAATTCAAGCAACTGTTCATTGTCCTCAATCTTACCACATTTCTGCAGCAAATGTACACATTTCCTAGAAACAGGGACTATGTTTTCCGGGATGTGCCCTTAATTAAAACAACTCTACAGGAGACATGAACATAATATTAAAATTTTGGAAAAAAGAAGGAACTTCAGAATATGGCCTATAGACTAATCACTAAGCCTCTTCCTCTACTTACTTTTTCTGCCCTAATAAGTTTTATAATTGGAATGTGTGGATGTGTGCTGGGTCTTTATGTGTGGTGTGCATGCATTGGTGATATAAACATGGCATATACATACGCAAATTTATGAATAATATCATTGGCTCTTTCTCCTTTTTTCTAAACACTCATGTAACAAAAGGTCATTCCCGATAGATGTCTGCATTGCCAACTTTGTCCGTTTTTAATGTCCAACTTCTCATGTATCCCTCTATCACACAGGCATATCCAAAGAGATTAATTTAAAAATATAAATTAGTGGTAACCCCACTTGCTGCACTTTTAAAACACTGAGAACAACTAATATTCTGGCCATTTGAGTTTTAGAGGACTGATTTCTTTTAAAACATGAGAGATTGATTTCAATGCAACTGACAAAACATATATCAAATTGCATGTTCAAATATAAATGTGAGGGTCAATTTGGAACTTCATGAAATTTCTGTGATCATCACTGTATTCCTAGTACCATGCAGAATGCTAGATAAAAAAAAATAAAACAGTGTGCATGCAATCAATGTTCACTATATCCAAACTTTACAAATAAGCATGCAGATTTTTTCCATTAAAGTCAGAAAAAGATAACTCCTGAAAGCTCAGCTGGCTCCAGGAAAATGGAAAATGGTAGCTGGATCTAACTAGAAAAAATTGGCTTCTGAAGACCCTGTATTGCTACTAACCACAAAGAAATCTGGAGGGGAAAAGCAACTGCCTGGAATGGATGAAGGCTAAAATGTATTCACCACGAGGGGGCTTTCAAAAGGTAAGAGGAGACTAGGGTAATATGGTTACATTTCATTGACATGCATCAGATAATTTTGGATAAGAAACATTTTGCACAGAGTGGATAATAAAAAAATAAGAGAAAAGACATATTTCAGAATGGTTTGATAGGGGAAAAATAGCTATGGAAGATTTATCCTACATGACTAAGGTTTATGATTTGCAGGAGGTACCTAGATTCTAGGACGATGTCATACCTGGTCTATTGCCTACTTGCAGGAGAATATATGAAGGCTGAATATAAAATCAGAAGCCACAGAGGAGACTGTAAGATTTTTTTACACTTACTACTGTAAATTTCCCCCCTAATTTCCATCTCTTCCTGGTGACATCGATTTACTTCAAGAAGAGAAAGAAAGTTAGATGTCAAGCTAAAACATAGTTTCAAAAGCAAGTATGAATTATGGGAAAGTGGATGTAATACTTATTTTAATAAAATATTCACACTATGTGTTTTTTATTTTATTTGCCACATTACATATTTCAACAATTATAGGTATTGTATAGTTCCCGTATTTTAGGGACAAAGTTTCCCTCCAGACTCAGTTTATTTAGGCAGAAAGTTCTGTAGACATTTGTGTATTTTTGTTTTCTTTCCCAAAGAGATTGGAGAGGAAGTGGAGAAGATAAGAAAACTTTTAATTGGTGTACTCAGCCAAGCAGTTCAGCAACAGAACATTAATTTTTATTTTAATAATGTGATTTTAATTGAATACTTTGCTGGTACTGCACCAAATTGAGTCTCTTATTTCAAATTACATTAAGAAAGATCACCCCCTTGTAGAGCTAATACCACCCACATGCCCAAATAAAATGTCATCCATTGGGAACAGGCAGAATTTTTATCATAGGATTCTTTGGCAAAAAGTGATAAATATCAATAAACTAGTAAGTTATTGTTTTAGAGTTAACAAAGTACAACTGAAATACAGCTTTTTTCATAAACTGTGGCAGAGATCTGTCATTGTCCACTGAATTCTATTACATTTCTCCTCCAGTAATAGGCTGTAGCTAGTTCTCTCCCCTTATAGCTAGATGGGTCTGTGAAACTGTTTTGCCAATGGACAGGAACACATGCACTGTAGATAGCTCCGAGACCAAGGCTACTGTAAAATGTGGGATATCTCCTCCATATTTGTTTTTGATTCTTTCACTGGCTGTATATTATGATGGCATGGATCTATCAGATAGTGACTCAACTAGAAGAAGAAACTGGAGTCTCTGAATGACCACTTGGAATAGTTTCTGTGTTCCTCATGAGCAGAATACCTACCCAGCCATGGATTAAGTGACTATTGTGTTAATTTGCTGAATATTGGGTGCCTGCTAATGTAATCCAACATGCTCTTTATACTACATATCCCTTTCTAACTGGGTTATGTATCTTATTAAATGTAAAAAATAGAAAATACTCATTGTCATGTTATTTATTTCTTCTGATATTTCCCAGCATGGCTTGCTTTAATACAGACAGTATGTAGTAGTACCCAAATGCTGGTTAGGAATTGGAAGTTCCAAAATGTTGAAAATCACAATCTTTTTGTGTTCATAGCTACTTTTTAAAATACCAAATATTTTCACTGAAATAAAATTAAAATGGTGAAGAAAGCAGAAAGCAATGCAGTTAGTAAGTATTAACTGGGTAAATGATTGAATGTGTGAATGAGTAGATGAATGGATCACAGAGGAAAGTAGGGAGAAAGTCCAGATCTAGATGAAGATGGCAAAAGGTCTAGCTTTTTTCTCAACTTGCAAATGTAAATGATGCAATGGTGGTGTGTCTTCCCATGGAATGAGTGAAAAGAGAATGGAATTTAACGTCGGCTGGATGGAAACTGGCATTTACTCAATAGGCACAACATGTCACTACTACATATTTACATATAAAAACTTAGGTGTCCTTAGAGTTTTATGAAAACCCTGCAAAAAAACCCTGCCTATTCTATCAACTTTCCACAGTGACAGTACTGAATCTCAGTTTCAACATCTTTGGGTTGTATTGCAGATATGCGGCTATGCCAGAATTAGACTTAAGTATTTCTAAATTTGGGGCCCAGTTTCTCAAAATTGTACTACTTGTTACCTAGAAATTTGAAAGGTAATTCCTTCAACATTATTTATCCATAAAATGAAAACAATGACTACTAAATTTATCATAATAATACATGTTCACATGTATTATGAAAATTCATAATGATTATTGTTGGTAATACATTTTACTACAATTTAGGAACATCAGAACTTCTCAGTTTCACATGAGGATATTTTAGGTTAGGCAATAATATTTTTGGATTCCAAGAGATATAAAGGGAATAGGAAATTGCAAGGAAAGTAAGTCTGTACTATTCTGGCTGTGCTGGGTTTCCAACATTCACATGCAATATTATAACTCCAATTCTTGTTCTTTGAATCTTCACTCTTCCACAGATTCTGGACATTCTACATCTTTCAACCTAATATTTAAAATTAAATTCTTCTAAGTTCTCTCTCTCTCTCTCTCTCTCCCTCCCTCTCTCTCTCTCCCTCTCTCTCTGCCTCCCTCCCTCCTTCCCCCTTCTCTCTCCTTCTCTCCCTCTTTTTTGATCTTTATTTTATAGCCTTCTTTGAAGCTCAAGTAAATCTGCTAATCTAAAAAATTAAACCCCACTAATTCAGTGATGTTGTATTGCTATTTAATGCTTTTCTAGAAGGTGTGCCTTAAACCTGAGATTATTCTTAAAGGGATATTTTGTGTAGTATGGGAGGCCTGTGGGAACATAGTTTCAGAGTATAATACTGTGATTAATAAAGATAGTTGTGCAATATTGAGACTCTAACATACACCAGGCCCTGAAGTAAGTATTTCACAGATGTTGTTTCCTTTAATACAAAAGATAACCCTGTGAATATGTGCTACCAAAACAGAAAGTTTAAGTAACATTCCTAAGCTCACACATTGTGTAAAAAGCAATGGTGGACTTTGCTGCAATCTATCTCCCCAAACCATGCTCATAACCATGAGCATTATTGCAAATTTTGTGGAAAAAATAGCCATGATTTACTTTGTTTGTGTTGGAAAGAAAGGTAGAACTTTAAAAGACTTTGAGGGTAGGAAACCACTGATCATGGGTAGAAGAAGAGGTAGGAGACTTTGGCAACAAAATCTTAAATCTAACGATTGAAGCAGAAAGTAATTAGTTTGATGATAAAATATCTGCATTCTAGAAAATTCAATAAGATGTTCAAACCATCTAAAACAGAAAATGTTTGTGTAGAGTTCTACTATAACTACAGACTCAGTAACTTCAAAATACAGGCGCCAAAAGGTAAGAGCAAAACTGTGTTCTGAAAGAATGCCACCTTGTGGTTACTTGTGGTTAAAACAGTAAGAGATACAATTGGACTGCTAAAAGAACAGAGATGCCTGCTGTAGTTATGATACAAGGAAAAGGAACTGCACTTCTTAGAGGTTTGCCTGTAGATAAAATTTGCTGCAGAAGGCACATGTAAATTAACTTTGAAACTAAAAACGAACCAAAAATCTGCATATCGCCATTTGATTTTCATAAAAGTTAAGTTGGTGCCCTGTGGGTTCTCAGCATATACAAGAAATAGAAATAGGATATTGAGATTCAAAAGGAAAATCAAAGTCGTTGTTTAAATGATAGGACAAAGGACTATCAATCTCTGTGTTAATAAATGAAAAATATAACTAAAGATGTGTTGATGGGCAGTGAATATTTTCACTGCAAAAGAAAAGGAACCATATTTTAAAACTTTCAGGAATAATAATATCTTTTTATTATTGGTTCTACTTATTTCATGACATTTTCTATTTTCCCTTAAAAAAAGTAGCCAATATTTGCTTTAAGATATAAGCATAATAAAATTTGGTTGTTAATTGCATAATTCTTCCTTTTTTTGAACTTTTTCTTGTTTCCATAAAAAGTTTGATCTCATTATTCATTCCTCTAAGATCTACAGTCTAGGTGTAAAATAATGTGGATGCATTGTTTCTATAATGATAGTGTGCTAGACCATCAGATTGCTAGAGATAATTAAGGTCAGATATAGCAAAGAGAACCAGCAAATATATAAGGAGATGAGCCAAGAGAGACCTAATAACTAACTAGACAAAAACTGTCAATCATTTCTGCTTTTCACACAAAGAAGGCCATAGAGGCTACTTAGGACACTGAAACACAGAGTCAGAAAAATTAAAACCAATAAAGTAAATGTATCATGAGCCTTCCCATCTGACTACGCACACTTTAAGGATAGCCACCATGTGTAAGCTATGCTTTGGGCCTTAGTATCTAGTTCTTAGGAGTCAATACCTCATATTCTTATATTCAATAGGAAGTTGACAACTAAGAGAGTGGGTAGGGAGCAAATATACGTTGACATGAGAAATACTTAACCTCAAGAAAGAAGCTCATCCATCATGAAAGAAGGCACAGGACTCTAAAAGGTGAAGTCTCCTGTGACTATCCCATAGAACTGGACCAGTCCCACTGACAAGTTAGTATGCATTTTAGAAAGTAAATCAAATGGAGAAAAAGAACAATCAATTAGAAAACTAAGTAAGTTTTCCAAGTAGAGTGAAATGCAGGGAAGCCAATATTTTAGTTAAATAAATAAAGATCAATAATTCAAGGCCAGACAAACTGCACAGACTTAGACTTCATCTACAGTGAATGGGTAACCATGCAATATCTGCCCATAAATGAAAATGTACAAATGGTTTCAGGAGGGTCTGAGGATCAAAATCCATTCTGGGAAATCAAATGAACCTGAGATAGACATTTGAGTGACTTGTTTAAATGTATACTAGTTCAGGTGAAATTCTCTTATATTTGCAGTAAGGAAATTACCAATGTCCTAAACCAAGCCAAGCTAAATTCACTTTCAGCTAATCATTCAGATCTGAAAGCTTTGTCCTTTCAGTCTGCTCATTGCTCTTATGTGTTGTGTTTATTTAAACTTATTTTTGTGTTCAAATAAAGCTTAAATTTATTTTACTTATATGCTAAGAAAACTTTATATTCTTACACACTTTTTAGGAAACAAAGGGAGATCAATGTGTCCCTACATGGAAGATATGGTCATATTCACAAGAAGGAAGTGTTACTAATCTAGGCACAGTGTCCATTGTATCAAAGGAGATGTCCGAATATCTCTAAAATCTTCTGTAGGTAGCCGGGAGTCTCCCAAAGAAGGGGAAAGAGTGAATGGAATAGAGCATGCAAATAAAAAAGGAAAACAGTTCTGAAAGGTCACTAAAACAGAGCCAGCATCTGTTTCTCTGCATTTAAACGCTGGAGACTGAGGATGAGCAGTTTATCTTTGTATTATGCATTAAAATATACTGACAAGGAACAACTTGTGTTTAAGATGGGGCAAAGAGGAATATGACTCCAAGAAAGAGTTATGCTTTGGGGTTGTAGAGTTGATGATAGAAAAGAAATTTTAACTATAATAGATGCCACTTTTATTGAAGAACTCGTGTATAACAAACAAGTCTGATTCAGAAGCTACTTAATGAAACCTAACACTTCTACAACAAACATAGACATGCATACTTTCAATCATCACTTACTTATACTGAAAATCAAATCACCACCATTATAATGGGCACTAGATATTAGACATTTAACTAATCATAGCTACTGAGGAAAAATACCTTTATTTTCCTCAGAACTAACTTAATAGAAAAATTACCAATTTATTATCTGTAAAATAGCAACAACTTAAAATACTTTAAAGTATATGCAAAGTCATTAGAATTCAAATGTATGTATACATATACATATATATATACACATGTGAATATTAAATTCAACAAATATTTCATTAGGTGTCAACTATTATACCAGAAAACATTTTAAAATTAATTTTTGGCCAAGTAATTAATTTTGGCAATTAATTTTTGGCCAAGAAATAAATTCTGTAGCACCCTTGAATAAATTTTTTCTTCTCTCATTTGCTGTCCTGCCAGATTTTCCTAGCCACTCCTCACAGTTTCCAACACATTTATTTAAAGGAAGAAAAAGTTTATGAAATGGGCCTCTTAGTCACTTGCTTGACCCAACTCTTCTTTTGAATGTCTTTCTCTCTTTCACTGTCCCTGGGCTCTCCATTATCTGGCATGATCCTATCAGTTCTTTTTCACATGGCCCAGGTGTCACCTGCCTCTGGTCCCTATGCTAGAGGTGACTTTTCTGTCTCTCAGGTGTTTTAAAATCTAACATCATCGATGTGCTATCTTGCATCACCAGTTTTTGTTTTTTGGTACCAGGGATAGAACTTGGGTCCTTCCGCTTGCGAGGCAGGCAGTGGAACCACTGAGCTAAATCCCTGGCCCATCCCCATTCTTAATGAGTTTATTTTATTTCTTCAAGGGGATTACTATTTGAGAACAGTGACCTTCCTTCTCATATTTAACTTTTGAAAATCACATGTGAAAGAGAATAAGCCTTTACTGAATGAATGAATGAATCCTTGTAATCTCCAGGTAGCCTTAAGATATAATGTCTGACAAGTGGCAGTAATTAAGTATTTAATTAAAAGTTGAGGTGAATTGAGTGGGAGCTTCTCCGGGAAATGAAAATCTGTGTTAATTTATCTATTTAAAAAATCTAGAACTCTGAGAGCAGATGCTTTCAAAGGAATGCTTTCATTGGGGGGGGGCATAAATTGTACACAGATAAGCCATCTCTTTCTCCTATTACCTTAGCGATTCTAACTTCACATGGGCATGAAATGAATTTTGCATGAATCAGAAGACAGAGCAATGAAATTTGTTATTAGACTAGTGATCATGTTGATCTTTATCTTTCTAGATGTTAGTAGATGTTTGTTATATTTCAAATATATTTCATGTTCTCATCCTTTTTCTTATATTTGTCATACTCCGTAATTAATACTATCTATAATAGTATATGCTTCTAAAAAAAGGCAAATTTAAAATTGCTCAATTTCTTTAAGTTTGTATCATTAAAGAATAGAAAAGACAATGATTATTTATATTTTTTTCAACAAGACAGTCACAGTGGTGGAAAAGGTGAGTATTCAACAACACTAACATAAAGACTAACACATTAATTTTTGTTGTTCTACTACTGAGAAGGGATTACCTTCTTTTAGCATTTCCCTGGTACTTTAGTCAACTTTTAAGAGTTTATTTCATTCTTATTTAGTTAGCATGGTTGAAAATCAGAAAGAATTTATATATAAGTTTCATGCCTTCCGGAAACTTAGCTCCTGATTTTGGAGTGTGGCTCAGTGTGGCTTCCTAATTACTGCTACTCGCTTTTCTACCTCATTTGTTGTGTATCCAATTCAGCAAGACTTCTTTAAGATAGGTGACTGTGCTCTATCCACCTACACTTTCCCTTAGGTTAGCATTAACTTCAGATGATCCAATGACAGGTGCAGTTGATATTGGCTTGATATGAACAGTGACTAATATTGGAATGGTCACTTTTGCACTTTGTTTCTAGGTCTCTTTCCAATAGAGAAAGTTTGTTAAAAATAGTTCATAAAATTCAAAGCTCCAGAGACCAATTAAAAGACAAATGTTTCAGAAGTCCAAGGGAACTGCAGGATGATTTTCTCACATACCCATCTCTTCTACCCAAATTGAATTATGTATTCAAAGAATACACCTTCCTGTATCAGGGAAGTCAAACTGTAAGAAAAAGGTTGTGAGTTAAAGAGAGGAGTAAAACAGAAGACGATAACACCAAAAAAATAGGAGTAAAATCTTGAATAATGTCCTACTAAACTGTCCTGCTAAAGATTAAAAATAAGGATAGTTTTAAGCATATGTCAAGAGACCAATGCATTAAAAAGTAAATGAGAAAAATATTTTTCCTGTTAAAGACAGTTCACATACACACATATACATGAACACAAGTTACTTATTTAAGTGCTTAGGGGAGGAAGGGAAAACAGAAAGAAAAAAAATAGCTTCAGGAAAGTAATATTTCCTCATGGAAAAGAAATAAAAGACTCATATTAAATCTTTTTTTTTTTAAGAGTAGAAACTGACCCTGCATAATAATGTCAGATTCAAGAGAGAATATTTCTCTACATACATCATGGCATTTGAAAGTTTGATTAGATTTTCACAATTCTTCTGTTTATGAAGTACCTAGAATTGGTTTTAGTGGAGCTGAAGATTGAACATAGTGATAATCAAGTGCTCAATCACTAGGTGAATCTCCAGGTCCATTTTAAAAATTTATTCTAACAGGGTCTCACTGAATCTCTAAGGCTGGTCTTGAATTTGTGACCCTCCTCTTCAGCCTCCCAAGTAGCTAGAATTACAGATGTGTACCACCACCACTGTGATCTGCCAAGAATAAAATTTTTGCCAGGAAATTTAACCATTAAATTATTAGATTTTATATAGAGGCTATCTTTGTATTGAATCATAGCTAGGACAGTGGATATGAAACTGTTTTTATAAAATTTCAGATGGTTAATATTTTTAAGCTTGCACTAGAGGACCAAGCTCTGCTTCGTGGGCACACACACATCCATGGACAATATAGAAATGGATAAATACAGCTCTGTTCCCCCCAAACGTTCATTTTTTAAAACTAAGTGGCCAGTCACATGTTGCCCAAGTGGTATATAGTTTGCCTTCAGCTCTAAGTAAATAGTAGTGAATGAGACATAACAATAATATCACATATTATCTATCATATTTTCTACGTTAACAAATTCCAAGAAAATGAGTCTTCTACTTTTTAACACAAGGGATTCAAAACTAACATAGTCCAGAAGCATTTATCCTACAAAAGGAAATGCGTGATGGTATTTGGTTTTATAGCTCAGCTGAAAGAACACATTTTAATACATGTTCTTGGACATATTGACTAAGTTTGAAAAAAATCTTAGCAAAGAAAACAATTATAAATATGATTTCCTGAATAAATTTGAATTTTTGACTATTTCTTAACTTTTCAAACATCAGTGATAAAACTATTTCATACAATTCAACAAGCTTATAAATTTTAGAAATGTGCATTTTTGACATTATATATGTTTCATTCCATCAAATATTGTATGAGACCAATACTATGAGATTCCAAATCATAGCAGGTTGGATTGTGAACTAGTGAAAAAGAAATCAGGAAAATTGAAAACTAACAATTTGCTAAGGATAAGCTAATATCATTGCTGGACATACAGAATAAACATACAGAACAGCAGAGTTGAAATCTGCTTAGTAAAGGAAACTAGGCACCATTTCTAGATCTCTCGCCATGAATATTTTCATTAAAGTTTGTTTTCTTTTGTTGTACAATAGGTTTGGTTCCACTTGTGACACCAGTGCCTCCTAGAAACTAGGACCATCATGGCCATAGCTCTGCTTCATGCTCTGTGGAAGACTCTGCTCCACTAGTCTGTAAAGAGCCATGGGCAAACTTGAGCATGACCCATGCTATTACTATATTTGTGGCCTACAGAAAGCTTCTTTTTATTTCATTAAAAAAATCCACACTCATGACTCAGAGATCAGCTAAATGAGATGTACTATGTTGGACACTTCAGAAGTCATTTTAGCCTTGGTAACAAGGGAACATAATTATAATTGGTCTGTTTTCCTGGTGTCCATTCCTCTTAATTTTTCCATTAGGACATGTTTGAAGTACATGTAGTTCACAATCAATTTGGGGAGTGGATTCATGTACATATACAGCTTGATTATTTTTTAATCCCCTAGCCCTTCCCTCCTGCCTCTTTCCTTCCTCCTCTTAATCTCCTTTCCCTATTTTCATTCCTATAGATATTATTAATTTCATCTCATGGCTATGAATATAATGTTTACATTCACTTAGTTTATTATGTTCCAGTACATGGCATATCTTTGTTTACATTCACTTCATTTATTAGGCTCCTGTACGTGGTAAGTCTATTCTATTTATTTCCCTTGCCCTCCCCCTCTTGCCCACAGTTTCTTGGACACCTTCCCATCTGCAAGAGGTCTATCTTCTTCTCTACTTCTATCTATCCTTTATTGTGCTCTTTGTTTATACTTTCCCATACTCAAATGAAAGACACTACATAATATTTAAGCTTGTTTCTTAATCTAGAATCAGGAAGATTTCTGTTTGCTACAAGAGTTATTGTAAATACCATTTTTAATAGTGAAGGGAAAAATTATTTTATCCTGTGGTTATTGTAAGTGCTCAAACACTGATAGCAATCATAAAATTATGGGTACTATTGCATTAATTTTAGCTTATTAAATGACTTTTCAACTATCTTTCAAAGAACCTTCAACCTGTTCCCAAAAAATGCTATTGTGAAGGGCAATAGATCCTGTAAATATTGATAAACAAATATAATTTATTAAACATACCATGTTTACCATTTTATCTTGCTTTTCTACCTAAGAGTTAAAAATATCAAATATGAGGAAAAATAGGCAAAATTTCATAATTTTTCAACTGTTCTTGTGCATGTCCTTCGTTTTCCCTCTTTTAATAATCTTACTTTATAGTCATTGATGTTTTATTTATGCTTCTCCTAATGGAGGAAGAACTTTGGACTTACACTGGGGCAGAGGAAAAGTTTTGTGAATGATTGAAGATCAGGGAAGGGGAGTATGGGCTGTAAGCTCTGACATGAGTGGGCAGTGAGCTCTGAACTGCCCAGCCCTGGATTATTTACCTGTAAAATGAACACTCCTGATGACTTCTAGGGATCTGTACCTCAGTCACTGAAATACTTCTGATATTGGATGTCCTAGGCCACACATTGAATAAAGATGCTGCAGAAAAGCTAAAATTCTCCCCTGACCCTTTCTCTCAGAAGCACAGATTGACACACTCAAACAACATGATACATGGGATTCTAAGGTAGGGTAGAATCACTGGGAATTCAGTTGTCCTCCTTGTACAGATCTTGCTCGAAAAGTCAAGACAAATTGTTTAGGTTTCTAAATTTATGCACCCACCACACAGGATAGATCAAGGGTAGATAAGTGGATAGATGGTAGGTAGATAGATAGGTAGATAGATAGATAGATAAATAGATAGATAATTGATAGAAAACAAGAAAGGTAGAGAGAATAGGGAAACTTTTGCTGACTAGATCTCTTCTGCCCATGATGCTACACAAACAACAGCCTCCTGATGGTGATGCTTCTATAGTTCCTAGAGGCTCTGCTATGTCGATTTTTTTTAGTTCAGGGATTATGCAAGATGAATAGATAAACTACAAAGCTAATCCATTATCAAGACTTTTAATGGCTCTTCTCTATTTTCAGAATGCTTTCTGTCTTGCTGTAGTAACATAGAAAAAATTTTTAAAGGCCATTCAGTTGCTTCCGTTAACGTCATCAATGATTTATTGTAGGGAAAACATAGAATTCCTTTGTACATTTTGCAATTTCTGTGATCCCAATTTTGATACAGAGTAGGTTGATATACCATGAAAACAAAACTCGGAATGAAGTACAATAAACATAGTAAGCCCTTATCATGTATTCTTTGTAAATTTGTAGAGAAACATGGATACAATAAGTAATGGGAAAGAAAAGCTTTCATAGCAACTATGGAGAAGAATCATCTTTTAATAAGAAGGAGAGGACTTTAGAGTGAAAAGAGTTCTAACTGTTTTAACTAATGGCCTCTGAAGCAATGAGAGTGAACAAGAATATAATCTGCATTAGTGTGTGTTTCTTTTGCAGCCAAAATTCACAAATTTGAGGAAGACTCAAAAGTATTTGAAGTTCTGGCAGATAAACCTTGTTTGTCCCTTTCTAGACAAAGATTCTTGTCTTTATGAAAACTTCCAATCCAATGGATCAGTACCCTAACTATCTGGCCAGACCATAAAGATTATAGTTAATTCCAATATTTTAACTTTATGGAAAAATATATTGTTAGATTGATGGCATCTTGGATTTGAATGTACAAAGTTCATATTTTCTCTAGTGTTGATTTTCTTAGTTTGTCTCATGTTCAATAAATTCCATCACTCTCTATATAACACATATACCGAGTCCATGGCCTGGGATCTGGCAATGCACTACTTCTTTTCTCTATTTGTGTTTGATTCTCAGATAATATATTCCATTCATTACATGCAACATATGCTGTTAGATTCAGGTGTATCTCTACGTAACAGCTAAGAACCTTTCAACTTCTGCCTTCACTGAACCTGATCCCCTGATCTTCCTCTGGCTTTCCTAATCATAGTAAATAACATTTCTACTATTTTTGCAGGTTAAAAACCATGGTGTGATTCTATCCACTATAGATCATGCTGGCATTGCCCTCAAAATATGTCCAGAAACTGACCACCACCATTGCTGCAAACATGGTTCAAGCCATTAGCTAATTAGTCTGAACCATTGCAATAACCTAATCCATCATTTCTCCTTCCACACTGATTTCTCTTCTCCACTTTAACAACCAGAGGAATCTTAAAAATATATCAGGTCTTCATATCCTCTTTAAGCTACTCACTGGTTTCTAATTTCAAACAATGCCCCATATTGTCCACCTCATGCTACTTCTCTAACCTCATGTCCTATTAAATTCCTTCTTCCTAACTCTCCTGCAGACACACTGGTCCCTCTGCCAGTCTATGCCTTCCACAGCAGGACAGCTTTACTCACTATTCTCTGGCCTTGGACATTCTTCTCCCAGCTGGTATCTTTAATGGGTGACTTCTTTATTTTCTTCATGTCTCTGCTCAGATAACATCAAAATGTCTCTCCCTGTATAACTTTACATAAGCTGCCCAGTTCACTCTCTATTCTCCTTATCCCACTTTATTTTTATTGAAACCACTTTTGTTATCTGGTTGTTATGTAATGGTAACCTCATCAAGGATAAGTACTTGTTTATTTGTTTGCTTTTGTATCCACAGATCCTAGATAATGTTTAAATGAACCACATGGTAGTTTGTCAGATATTCATAGGTATTGTCTCCCAAGGAACCTAACTAATTTGCATGCTATCATAATGAGCAAGTATTGTCATAACTTTTTCCCATATTAAGAAATTCAAATAATTATTCAAATAAATTAATTTCATGTCCTAAGCTTATTCTGAACCTAGAGGGGCTCGGAGAAGGGTTATTAAAGTGGTCAGGATTTGCTATTGTTTTCATTGACTAAATAATTTATTTATTTATTCACTTACCTGACAAATATTTATTAAATACTCATGTAGAATTTGTGTTTGTGGAAAAATGTAAATGTGATTCACCATTTGTCCTCAAGGAGCTTATTCATCTGAGGCAAAGACTGTGTTTTATAACAACCTAGTTTTAATTCACAAGAGTCACTTATCTTCTGGATGTTCCAAACAAAACTTCAATGTTCCATAAATCATGAAAACCTAGTATATTTCATTATAAAATAATGATAACAATACAATTGTAAATCAAATTAGAATTCAAAAGAATTTGAGAACCCAAATCTTAATATGTGCTTTATTTTCATTCTTAGAATAACATTTCCCAAAATTGTTTACTATTTTTATTTGTCATATACTAATTAAAATCTAGAAATTGTGTCAAATGTTTAATATAAAATATTATTGCTAGCTATTTTTTTCTAAATCATAACTTTGTATATGTTTACTTAGGAGACAAATTATTACAAAATCACTTCACCTTTAAGAAGAGCTTCCAAACCCATTAATAATTAATGCCATGTCTTCAATTTATTATTGCCCTATAGGACTTCAGCACTAAAATTATCTTACTGAATAATGATTTAATTGTGAAAATGTAGGAGTTTGTATTTAAAAATTAGAGATCAAAACATAATCTTAATTAAATCTCTCAGAAACAGGCAAAGTAAATTTTAATTCTAAACAAAAAATGAAGATATATAGATTACTTTAGAAATGGAAACCATATCTAATAAATATTGAAGTGAAACTTTTAGAGAGATGAAACCACTGAAACACACTAAATGACGATTAAAACAAGATAAATATTTATTAAATGTGGCTGTGATTTATTAAGCTGTGCTGGACTAAACAAATGTAATTTGATATCTGAATCATATCTCATTTTGATATAGCCTTCATTAAATCTGAAGTCTCAGCTTTAAAGGGATATCATAAATTGCCTTCAATTTTTAATCTCTGAAATATCAGTTTGATTTTTGGAAAGACTCTGAAAGTCACAGACTCAAGTCTCTGATTACCAATGAGGTTGCTCTCCTCTGATAGCACTGGTGCAGGAAGCTAGCTCACCACAGGGCTCATCCATCTCCAGGTCAGGGATCTGTCATTAGCAAGGGCCTAGAATAGTTCCTGGCATGTGGTAAGGGCTTGTAAACATTTGTGTTTGTATTTATGTATATCTTTATATCCACAATGAATTACTTTTTCTTTATTTCTAAAGTGAAGTGATTTGTCCATAGAAGCTTTTTCCCTCCAAACTAGGATTTAGGGTTCACTAGATAGAAATTAATAGGCATTGTTTGAAAAAAAAATAGGTTATATAATCAAATATGTTTGGGAAATGGGATTAAACAGAATTAGTGGGAATTCCTTATTGCAGGATTTTCAGTTATATATTCTGAAAGAGAAAAAGCACAAGTAACATTCCTCAAATTTTTTTCCTCTATAAATTACCTGTAAAATAATAATACAAAAACTACCCTCTGTTTTATCCCCATTTAAAGATTTATAAGAATAATCTCTACTAATTATTCAGTAACACTTCACTTACTAATCACATTCTTCTACCTCTTCTGTAGTTTCTGGAATTATGTAGTAAAACAAAACTTTTGTTCTCATGAACAGGGTTGAATGAAAGTTGAGATTTGAAAACGTTTGAAATAAATTTAATGCAAAGATTCATAAAAAATAAAACGCTCATTGTGTCATATCGAGTACACATGGTGTAGAAGTCTAGACCTGCTCCTCACTGTCCTTGCCCTACTAGAAGTTAGTCTGCAACTCAAAAACAACCAAGTATTGAGGGAAACACAGACCTTATCTCTGTGGAGTTCTTCTTAAAATAGGATTTCTAACTTAGTTGATAAATAATCTTAAATATCTGACTTTGACACACGTTCAAGCCATTCCTGATCCAATATTCATCTTCCTTGGGATTCTGGAAAACCTCTTCTTGGGTAAAACTGAAAGTTCTGGAAGTGGTGAAACTAATATCTTTGTATCTTCACACTGAGCTATTATAGAGTTCTAGATTGTTCTTGCTCACATTCTAATGAGATATTCATCAGCCAAGGTTACCTGGCTACCTGTTTTGACATTCTTTGGAGACTTTTGTTCTAGAATCAGTATATCTGAGTAAGAAGCTCAACTCTTTAAAAAAAATTAATTTTATTGGTACATTTTATTGGTACACTTTAGGTATATAATTCATTTACATTTATCATTGGGTGTTTGTACCTGTACATGATATATCTTGGTTCTTATTTTTTTCCCCATTACCTGTGCGCCCTTCACCCCTCCACCTTCACCCTTCCCTATTTACGTAGATTTCATTTTCAATTCTTTTTTTAATGCAAGTCTCATATATAACTATACATTTTTAATAACCACATTAAAAAACTAACAAGTGAAATGTAAAAATTATTTGAATGAGTATATGTAATAAAATCAATATAAATAGGTATTAATGAGATAGCTTACATTATTTTATATTAAGCCTTTGGAACCCACTGTGAATCTATTTTATTTTCATAATCTATTCCACTCTGTTGCTGCTGTTGTGTGGGATTGTTTGTTTGTTTGTTTGAGACAGCATCTTGCTATGTACCCCAGGCTAGCCTCGAACTCATGGCATTATGGCTGCCTCAGCCTCCCAAGTGCTGGGATAACAGGCATGTGCCACCTCACCAAGCTCTCTATTCTGTTTTGAGACAGGGTCTCCCTAAATTCCCCTTATAATCTTCCTGCCTCAGCCTCCCAAGTGCTCAGATTATAGTCATGTGCCATCATAAACAGCTTCCCTGTGTACTTTAAAAAGCTCATTTCTACCATTTACTCTTTGAGTAATTATTTAGCCTCAAATCCTTTATCTTTAAAGGAAGTAAAATTATGATGCTTACCTCAAAATTATTGCAAAAGGGTTGAAGGGAGGGCAGGGGAATGGGGAAAAAATAAGAACCGAGAGATATTATGAAAAGGTACAAATTTCCGATGATGAATGTCATTATATTACATACCTAAAATGTACCAATAAAATTAATTTTTAAAAATGCAATTTAAAACTAAAAAAATTATTGTGAAGGTTAAATAATGGCATAAAGGGGGCTTGTTAGTTTACCACTAGATGTGTTTACTATTAATAAATCATAGTCCTGCTGTGTTCAACTCTGTAATGACCTCTACTCTTACAGACTGATAATTCATTTAATCTACTCTTTTCTGAGAGCCAGAACAATACTTTCTTACCAAAATTAGATAGAGGCAATGGTTGCTTCTCTGTTAACATTTAGCTAGATTGTCTATCATACATAAACAAACAGCTTTTCTCTCTACCAAAGATAGCACATATTAGTTGTGTGAAAAGGAGAATTTCTGGGGAGGGGAGAGCAGAGGGTGTGGTAGATGTTGAGAAAAGCTGAATTTTCCACACTAGTGGTCTGCCCTGATTATTCACCACTTAATTATATAGCAATCTTTTCATTTTGAGTCTATAAGCCCAGGTTATTTCTCTGCCTATATGACATGCCTAATCTACTGCAGCATAGCTGATTGTTTTGCACTGCCATATTAGCAAGTGATAGCCAAACAATTAATCACAGCTAGACTACAGTGCTCTGAACAAGCTGTCAAAGAAACTAAAATAACTAGGCTAACATGGCACAATCTGCTTGTTTTCAGTTGTCTAAGCATGGCCTGAATCACTCAGTACACTCGATTCTTTGTTAACAAACTCTCAACTTTCCTGAAACTCCATTTTCCTAACTTATTGAATAACTAAGGAATGATACAAGAAACAGGAAAAGGAATAAAAGTTCAGCACAGTTGCTTGCCACAATTGTATGGGAGATGCTCAGGAGACTTGACAGCTGCTTGTGCTGAAGGACAACTAAAAGAATGGACTAGCACTATCCACCAGGCTCAGGGTCACAAATTCCCATCTCCATTAATGAACTGCCTGGCTTAAGTATTTCATGTGTCCACACATCATCTTTCCTTTATTATTTCTTTTCCTTTCCCAGGAGAAAACAACGGAGAAGCTGCTCATCTCCATAGGCATCATGCATGACAAATTTTATTATAGGAGGTAAATTTATAAGGGAAATATGTGACACCAAATACGTGGCGAGACATAGATTGTGAGCAGTGTGTCACCTAAAACTGTGACAAAGTAGCTAACGAACAGCAGCTTTCTAATGAGTAAAACTGAAGTGACAACAGTGGATCATGATTGGGCTGAAAGAAGGTAGTCAAGTGACCAATGACAGTGTAGTCCTATTCCTAATTTATAAAGAATCCTAACAATGAGATGGCAGATTTTCTTTCAACTTTTTAGCAGCTGGACCATATAGTATTCTTTTCCCTCCCTAAAGCTGTTCTCAGACTCAGAAACCTTCATGATCATGAGACAGAAACATTGCCTTATTATTGTCATCAAGAATATTCTTTTAAACAGTGCTTATTTTGTGAGTATCCTGAAGGTTTTCTCAGAGAAGTTTGCTTCTTGTCAGTATGGTTTATTTTACCTTTTTCATAGTTTCTATCTTATTTTTATTTACAAGTAAGTCTGTTTAACTTTGGCTTTTCCAAGAAGCACCCTTAAAGGTGAAGATAAAAATAGTTTATTTGGGAAGGGCAGGGAACACTAGAAAAGGAGAGACTCGGTGACAAAAAGAATGAAAGAAACATGCAAAAGCTACCAAAGTGGCCTACTAAAGTTTAATGCCAGAGAAATTCTGGCAAATAATATAAAACTCATGCCTTAGAATTGTCACTCCTAGGTAGTTGGAAAGTAAGGTAACTTTATACCAAATATTTCAGATCTCATTGATAGTGTTCCGGGGTGACTATTTTTTTTTATCATTTCCATATTCTTTCCTAAATTCCAGGAAGCTCTGATCACAGATGAAGGCACAGTCAGATGAAAGCAGTCTGGAACACACTGAAAGATTTAGGCAATAGGGCGGCAGGGCTGCATCTGATTCAGCGCCACTGGTCTGTTGTTCTGTTTTGTCTCCTTATTTGGTATCTGTAAAGTGTGGAGTGAAGAAAGGCAAATATCTGAAAACTAGAAAAGAAATATTCTGTGGATTATTGTGTATTTATCTCTTGTTTCAACTCTGTACCCATTCTGTCCTTGCCTTATTTATAAAGTATCTTTTGCCTTTTGTTTTACTTGTATCCAGTTATGTAAGATTCTCTATATCATTATTAGAATGAGGCTGAATGAAAATCAATGGACAGTCTCAATAAATAATTCAACAATCATATGCTGTCTCATATATATATATATATATTTATATATATATACAATTATAAATTATAATTCAACAAATATATAGTGCCAGCCACCCACTAGGTGGCAGGCACCACTGTTGGTTTTGGAGGTAAAGTGATTGGCAAAGTCATGCAGTACCTACATTTTGTGATATTACAGTTTTACTAGAGTCTCCATAGAGAATCTAATGGAGGTGATACTATTTGGTTAATGTTATAGCTTCTATCTAGATGTATGCCCAATGTCTCATGCAGTCATAGATGGGGCTTTTTGGAAGTAGCTGGATCTAGGGCGTATGAATGTGGATTAAGGGTATGATGCTGCAATTAAAAATGTGTGGTACTAGATTAGTCCACTAATTGGATTAACACAGTTCTAGGTGTGGGTAATGGGAAACCTCAATCTGGGTGTGGGTGGGACCACCCAAAAGGATTGTAGCCTAGATGGGATGAAATGGAAAGGCTCACTCCTTGCTACTTTGCTACCTTCTGCCTGTCACACTATGGACTGTTTCTCCTTTGCTATGGCTCTCTGCCTTGCTTCTCTGCCTCAGAGCCATCTGAATATGGACTGAAACCTCTGCAAACGATTAGCTCAAATAAACCTTATCTCCTTTAACTTGCGGCTCTTGGTTATTTTGTTCCAATAAGAAAAGTAACTAAAATACTTAAATAAAATCTGTGAAAGAGGTGTATAATTTTCCCCATCTTTGGAGGAGAGTCCTAAAAATGTATTGTCTTTATTTTCTCCTTAATAGTTCTAACTAGTTGATATATAAAATTATGTGAACATTTTACTTAGTTAGTTAGTTATTCATTTGTAGTACTAGGAATTGAACCCAGGCCCTTTGCTCTGAAATACATACTCAGATTTTATTTCTTATTCAGAGACAGGCTCTCACTAAGCTGCTGAATTTGGCAGGCTGGGTTTGAACTTTCTTTCTGTTTGCCTCAGCCTTCCAGAGTGCTGAGCTTAGAAACATAGACCACTGCACCTGGGAAGAGATTTCAAATGTGAAGAATAAAATGTATATTCACAGTTCATCTAGACTTATTCTTGGGAATGTGGTGCTAATTGTATCATTACTTTTAGCCTTTTGGTTTTGGTTTTGAATATATTTTTAAAACCCTACTTTCCATAAGGGATTTAAGTTATACACTTGGAGACACAGTGTAAAGAATACATAGCTCCTTCCCACAAAGAGCTTACAAACTAACTGGAAGAATGCAAAGCCAAAAAACAAAAAAAAGTGTCAGAGCTGTGGTATGCAGCAAAATGCTACATGACCCATATTATTATTTTGTGCCACCAGATATTATTTGTGTCAGTGCAAAATTGGGGAAGGCAATATTTTAAAAGCAGAAATATTTGCTACCATACCTGCAGTCCAAATGGACCAACTGTGTATGTGTTTAAAATGATACAGTACTATCAGTTTATAATTAATAACGTTCTTTCAACATCTATCTGGCTAATACAGATACAACCTGTCCCTCCTTTAATTCCACAAAAGATATTCCAAACAACTAAAAGCTCTGAAGCCTCACCACACATCATCCATCTTAACAAGTCTTTAACATGCCGGCCCAGAGGGAGGAGCTTCGGGGACACCATCTGTCCCACCACTCCCAACCCAGAAGAAGGGGCTTCCAGGCCACCATCTATTCCGCCACTCCTGGCCCAGAGGAAGGGGCTTTTGAGCCACTGTCCCATGACTCCCAGCTTAGAGGAGGTGAGTCACATGTGCGCCAAGAGCTCACCACCACCCCCGGGGTCTAAATGAGAAGACACATAAATAAATCTCAAAACAACACTTCCAGATCACCTACAGCAACCCCAAAGGGAAATGAGATGGAACACTCTGACACTCAACTACCTGGATCCCCTGAACTGGCAACAAAAGAGGATCTGGAATAAATGAAATCAGAAATAATTTCTCAGATAACAGCACAGATTGTGCTTGTAGTGCAAGACATGATTAATAAATCTAGATAGGAGCTGAGGAACATGATGGAATCCCAACATAGGAAACAAATGGAATCCATAAAACAATGCAAATAGACTTCCAGGAGATCAAAAACTCGATTGAAAGTCTACACAGCAGAATGAGCCAATGTGAGGACAGAATTTCAGATATAGAAAATAAGATTTCAATTAGTGACCAGGAAAAGAAAAATTGCTTCAAAATTGTAAGGGACCATGAGAAATCATTCCATCAGCTGCTAGATGGTGCAAAGAAGAATAATATAAGACTAATTGGAGTCAAAGAAGAAACAGGAGAGAGTGCAGATGACATAAAAAACCTGTTCACATTGGCCAGGGATTTAGCTCAGGTGTTTCACTGACATCTGCGCAGGCGCAAGGACTGGAATTCGATCTCCAGTACCAAAAAACAAAACAAAACAAAACTGTTCACAGAAGTGATGGCAGAAAACTTACCAAGCAGGAGAAAAGAACTTGACATACAGATAAGTGAGGCATATAGGACTTCAAATAGCCTTGATCAATAAAAATCTACACAGACATAAAATTGTTAAGATTCCAGAAACACAACAGAAGAACAAAATTCTACAAGTAGTTAGAGAAAAGAAACAAATCACATACAAAGGAAAGCCCATCAGAATTACAGCAGACTTCTCAACACAAACCATCAAGGCAAGAAGAGATTGGAGTGACATATTCAATGCCCTAAAAGAAAACAGCCTCCAACCCAGATTGATGTACCCTGCAAAACTATCTTTCAAATTTGGTAGAGAAATAGGATACTTTCATGGCAAAGAGCACTTTAGGAACTTCATGAACACCAAACCATCACTCCAAAAAATTTTAAAGAATAACTTAGGAAAAGAAAATGAGGATCACAACCCCAGAAAGCAAAGCAGAATGAACCCATCTGGTGCGACAAGACATTAAATGTAAAGGGGGAGAGCCCAATAAAAAGAAAAAGTCATGACAAAGATAAGTCAATAGGTTTCAGTTATAACCATCAATGTTAATGGTCTCAATTCACCAATCAAAAGAAATAGACTGGCAGAATGGGTCAAGAAGCAAAATC
>NW_004624731.1:31753469-31776777 GCF_000247695.1 Heterocephalus glaber | reverse complement strand
AAATTATTTCTGATTTCATTTTTTCCAGATCCTCTTTTGTTGCCAGTTCAGGGGGTCCAGGTGGTGAGTATCAGAGTGTTCCTTCTCATTTCCCTTTGGGGTTGCTGTAGGTGATCTGGAAGTCTGGTTTTGAGACTTATTTGTGTGTGTTCTCATTTCAACCCGGGTGGCAGGTTGGAGCTGCTGGAACCTGTGTGGCTCACCTCCTCTGAGCTGGGAGTGTTTGGACAGTGGCTCAGAAGCCCCTTCCTCTGGGCAGGGAGCGGTGGGAAGGAAGGTGGTGCAAAAGCCCTTTCCGCTGGGCTGGGAGTGGTGGGACAGTTGGTGGCCCGGAAGCCCCTTCATCTGGGCCATGAGTGGTGGGCTAGATGGTGGCCCAGAAGCCCCTTGCTCTGGGCCAGGAGCAGTGGGACGGTGGCTCAGAAGCCCCTACATCTGGACTGGGCTAGTGTTTCTGTTTTAAGATTTAGATCTTTAATACACATTGGTTTTAGTTTAGTGCATGGTGAGAGATATAGGTATAGTTTTAATCTTTGGCAAGTTGAAACCCAATTTTTCCAGCACCATTTATTAAAGAGGATATCTTTCCTCCAGTGAGGGTATTTGGCTTTTTTGTCAAAGATTAGGTGGCTGAGTTCATTTGGAGTTGTTTCTGCATCTTTTAATCACTTCCACTGATGCTTAGATCTGTTTCTTTGCTAGTACCATGCTTTTTTTATCATAGTGGCTTTGTAGTACAATTTCAATTTTGATTTTGGGGATTATGATACCCCCTACCTTGGCTTTGTTGCCTAGAATTGCTTTTGCTACTCTAGGTCTCTTTTTGTTCCAAATGAATTTTTAGATTGTTTTATCAAGGTCTGTGAAATACATTGTTGGAATTTCAATTGGAGTTGCACTGAATCTATATAGCAGTTTTGGAAGTATGGCCATTTTCATTATATTGGTTATTTCTACCCAGAAGCAAGGGATATCTTTCCATTTTCTGATATCCTCTTTGGTCTCTTTTTTCAGAGTGCTGTGTTTTTTCAGAGTAGAGGTCTTTGATTTCTTTCTTTACATTGATTCCTAGGCATGTCATTTTTTAATATGCTATTGTAAAAAGAGTGTTTCTCCAGTTCCTCTCTCAGTGAGTCTGTTGTTGGTGTACAGGAAGGCTATCGATTTTTGTGTGTTGACCTTGTATCCAGCTACTATACTGAATTTGGTTATTAAGTCTAGAAGACTTTTGGTGGAATTCTTTGGGTCTCCTGTACAGAATATCATGTCATGTGCAAATAATGATAATTTAATGTCTTCATTTACTATCTTTTTAAAATTTCTTTCTCTTGTCTAGTTGTTGTGGCTAATGTTTCCAAAAGTATATTGAACAGGAGTAGTAATAGTGGACATCCTTGACATGTTCCTTATTTTAGTGTGAAAGATTTCTGTTTTTGACCATTTAGTCATATTTGCTGTTGGTTTTTCATAGATGACTTTTATCAGGATGAGATACAGACTGTCTTTTCCAATTTTCTGTAGGGTTTTTTTTTTTAACATGAATGGGTGTTGGATTTTGTCAAAGACTTTTTCTGCATCTATTGAAATGGTCATGTGGTTTTTGTCCTTGGCTCTATTAATATAGTGTATTACATTGATTGATTTGCATATGTTGAAACATTCCTGCATCCCTGGGATGAATCCCACTTGATCAGGGTGTATGATCTTCTTGATGATCATCTACATTCGGTTTGACAGTATCTTATTGAGGATTTTTGCATCTATATTCATTAGGGAGATTGGCCTACAGTTCTCTTTTTCAGTTGGGTCTTTCTTTACTTTTAGGATCAAGGTGATGCTTGCTTCCAGGAATGAATTTGGGAATATTGCTTCCCTTTCAATTTCATTGATGAGTTTAAATAGTAGTGACAATAGTTCCTCTCTAAATGTCTTGTAGAATTCAGCAGTGAAGCCATCAGGATCCAGGATTTTCTTAGTTGATAAGTTTTTAAATTTTTTTTCAATTTCGTTGATTGATATTGGGTTGCTTAGAATTTTTAGGTTTCTTCATTCAACTTTGGAAATTCATATATATCTAGATTTTTTCTGTGTTCTCCATCTTATTGGTGTATAGGTTCTCAAAGTAGGTATTGATGATCCTCTGGATTTCTGTTGGGTCTGTTTTAATTTTATCCTTTTCATTCCAAATTGCATGGATTTGGGCCTTTTCTTTCCTTTTTATGATAAGGTTGGCTAAGGGTTTGTCAATTTTGTTTACTTTTTCGAAGAACCAACTCTTGGCTTCATTAAATTTTTGTACCATTCTCTTATTCTCTATTGCATTTATTTCTACTCTGATTTTTATAATTTCCTCCCTTATAT
Source organism: Heterocephalus glaber (assembly GCF_000247695.1). Next base: position 31,774,416 of record NW_004624731.1, on the reverse strand, counting down.
GAGCTTTGGGTTTGTCCTGCTCCTCTTTTTCTAGAAGCTTGAGGTTCAGCATCAGGTTAGCTAATTGGGCTTGCTCTGTTTTGCTAATATGAGTATTCACTGCTATGAATTTCCCTCATAGGACTGCTTTCCTTGTGTCCCATACATTACAATATGTTTCATTGTCATTGGCATTTCATTGTAAAAACTGTCTGATTTCTTCTTTAATTTCCTCTGTGACCCATTGGTTGTTCAGAAGTGTGTTCTTCAATTTCTATGTGTTTATGAAATTCTTGTGGTTTCTTTTGCTATTGATTTCCAATTTCATTGAACTATGGACTTATAATATACAGGGGACAACTTAGATTCCTTTTCACCTACTTAAACATGTTCTATGTGCATGTATGTGTTCTATTTTGGAGAATGACCTGTGTCCAGCCAAAAAGAATGTGTATTCTGGTTTTGTAACGTAGAACACTCTGTAACCAACTGTGAAGTCCATTTGTTCAAGAGTTTGGTTGAATTCTAATATTTTGTTGTTTGTTTTTGTCTAGTTGATCTATCTGTTTGTGACATTAGTGTATTGAGTTCCCTCACTACTATTGTATTAGTGCTTATTTGATTTTTTTATCTCTGTTAGTATTTGTTTTATATAGTTGGGTACACCAGTATTTGGTGCATATACATTTATGATTGTCATCTCTTTCTCTTGGATTGTTCCCTTTACAAGGATATAGTGGCCTTCTTTGTCTCTCTCAATTAGTGTTGGTTTTAAATCTATCTTATCTGCAAATAAGATAGATGCTTCTGCTTTTTTTTTTTTGGCTCCTGTCACACCGAGTATTGTTTTCCACCCTTTAACTTTCAGCCTATGAATTTCTTTTTTAATTAAGTATGTTTCTTTTACACAGCATATTGTTGGATCTTGCTTCTGGACACATTCTGCCAGTCTATTTCTTTTGAACTGAGAATTTAGACCACTAACATTGACGGTTATAGCTGATATGTATTGACTTATCCTTGTCATGACCTTTTTCTGTTGTTGGATTCTCCCCCTTTGCATTCAATTTCATGTCTTGACTGATGGATTTATTCTGCTGGGTTTCATGGGGTTGTGATCTTCATTGTCTTTTCCTAGGATATTGTTTGGAATTTTTTGGAGCGCTGGTTTGGGATTCGTGAAGTTCCTCAGATATTCGTTGTCATGAAAGTATCTTATTTCTCCGTCAATTTTGAAAGATAGTATTGCAGGGTACATCGATCTGGGTTGGAGGTTATTTTCTTTTAGGGCTTGAAATATGTCTCTCCAGGCTCTTCTTGACTTAAAGGTTTGTGTTGAAAAGTCTGCTGTGATTCTGATGGGCTTTCCTTTGTATATGATTTGTTTCTTTTCTCTAACTGCTTGTAGTAGTTTGTTCCTCTGTTGGCTTCCTAGAATCTTAATTATTATATGCCTAGGTGTAGTTTTTTTTATCATGGCTAGTTGGAGTTCTATATGCCTCACTTATCTATATGTCAAATTCTTTTCCCCTGCTCGTGAATTTTTCTGCCATTATTTCTGTGAGTAGTTTCTTTATATATATATTATTTGCGCCATCTTCTTTTTCTTCAGTGACTCCAATCAGTCTTCCATTATTCTTCTTTGCATCATCTAGCAGCTGCTGGGTTGATTTTTCATATTCCTCTACTATTTTCAAGAAATTTTTCTTTTCCTGATCACTAATTGCAATCCTGTGTTCTATATCTGATATTCTGTCCTCACATTTGCTCATTCTGCTGTGTAAACTTTCAATGGAGTTTTTAATTTCCTGGATATCTGTTTGCATCTGTTTTATGGATTCCATTTGTTTCCTATGCTGGAATTCTATCATGTTCCTCAGCTCCTCTATTTTTTAAATCTGTGTCTGCTCTAGAGTTATTAATCATGTCTTTCCCTATGGACACAATCTCTGTTGTTATCTGAGAAATTATTTCTGATTTTATTTTTTCCAGATTTTCTTTTGTTTCCAGTTCAGGGAGTCCAGCTGGTTGAGTATCAGACTGTTCCATCTCGTTGCCTCTTGGGGTTGCCTTAGGTGATCTGAAAGTCTAGTTTTGAGGCTTGTTTATGTGTCTTCTCATTTCAGAAGATGTAGCCTGCTGCTCCATTGTTGAGGTGACTCTGCTTGCCCCATGGGATCAATTCTCAGCAAGGCTCAGAGAGGCCTTCTCTCTGCTACTCACTACTGCACCAGTTCCTGGGTTCAGAATACTGGCTTTCTGGATCCCTGTGCTGCACTGTTGTCCAGGCAGGTTTCTGGTTGGGATGGGGTCACATTTACCAATGGTATCTGGGCAGTTCTCTGTCTGTGGCCCCTGTGCCTGTGCAGCTGTTTCCCAGGCAGGCTTGTGGCAAGGGCCTGTGAGCTCAAACTGCTGGTGTCTGGGTGGGGCTCTGGCTGGGACCTGGACACCTGTGCCACTTTTGTCCATGCAAGATTCTGCCTGGGGTCTCTGCACACTTACTAGTGGTGTCAGGGTGGGCCTCTGGCTGGAACCTGCATGCCTGCATAGCTGTTTTCCAAGGGTCCCCTTGGCTTGGGCCTGGGCACCCAAGCAGCTGGTGTCTGGGCTGGGCTCTGGCAGAATGGGCCTGAGCACTTGTTTTCCAGGCAGAGATTTGGCTGGGGCCTGTGTGCCCAAGTCATTGGTGTCTGAGTGGGGCCCAGGCTGTGGCATAGGCTGTTGCATTACTAATATCAAAGGAAAATGAATGTGTATAAAAACTCAGAACAGCACTATAAACCACATTAATCAAAGCGAAAACTATGTAATTGTGCATATAATTACTTTGCAGTGCACAAAATACTTAGTACATTTACTAAGAACAACAACTTGCTCCCCCATAAAATGAAAAAAAATTGAGATGTCTTATGAACATGCACCTACTTCATAAGATCAATGTGAACTTCATATACTACAAATGTGTAGTAACAAAAGAAAAATGAAATAAAATGCCCAATGTATGGTGACTAGAAGAAATCATTAGAAGTCAGGTACTAGAGCAATAAAGGCAATAATGAAGAAGTCTATGAATATTAAATATGACTGTCAGTTTTTCAAAGCTGGCATTTGCCTAGCTCATTTCTTTGAGGCCTCAGAAGTAGTTTTCTAAGGTCTAGTTCAAAAGCAAATCTAAGGGTTTTTTCCCCCTATAACTCAGTTCAAATGTCCAAGAAAAGAAAACTCATTTGTAGGTGGAATAATGATTGTTAGACTATGAAATAGGACTTGGCAAGGAAGATGAAAGTCCTGCTGCCATCTTGGATAGACCACATGTTTGTGCCTCCAGTGTTTTGATGATTACAAACAGTATTATATGATTAATCCAAGGCCAACAAATATCTTAGTTTCTCAAAGAGTTCTTTGCTGTTGGATATTTGCTATATGAAAGCAGTAAATGGTAACTGAAACCACTCTTGGATCTAATGCAGCTCTTCCAGAGTTATGTTTCAGTGATTGTGTGAATGGCATTCATAGTACGTATACTTTGGAAGAGCTTAATATAAAATTCTGAAACTCAGATAATGCTTTTGTGTCTAATTTTCAAAGTTAGAGCCTTTGGATTTAAGAAGTTTTTTGGCAATAATAAAATAGAATAAAGCAAATCATTTTAACACAAGGCAAAACAAAATAAACTTGAATTCATTTAAAAAGATCAAAAATATTCAAAGAGTAACCTCTAAGTACACTGGAATTTAATTAAAAATTAATAAGATATCTAGGAAACTCTAATTACCTATGAATTAACACATAGGTCAAAGAAGTACTACACAAAAGCTGTCTAACCTTTCTGTATGTCAAAAGCTACAAAATGTTTCTTGGATACATTTTTTAAAGATCCAAATAATGGAGATTGTATGATATCCACTGACTTAAAAACCCTATAATTTAAGAGTAGTTTCCCCCAGATTTATCTTTAGAGTCAACATAATCCTAACTAAAATTTCAGTAGAATTTTTCAGAAATTAATCAGTTCCAAAATTCATATGGAAATGCAATGACTCTAGAAGATTCAAAACAATTTTTGAAAAGAATGACTATATGGAAATACTTATTCTGATTAAAGTTAATAGCAATCCAAAAGCACAAACAACAAAAGCAAATATAAACAAAGGGACTTACAGCTATTTAAAAAGTTCTGCATTGCAAAGAAAGCATCAAAATTAAAGGCCAACTTACAGAATTTAAGCAAATATGTGTAAACCATATATCCAATAATGAGTTAATATCCAAATATATATGGAACTCATACAACTCAAGAGCAAAATAAATGAATAAATAACCCCATTATAAAATAAACAAGAAACTTGAACATAAATATTTCTAAAGCAAATATACAAATGGCCAAGTAGTTCCTGAAAATGTGTCACTAAATATCAGGAAAATGCAAATCAAAATCATAGATATCACTTCATGTTTGTTACTAAATACTGTATGTCAAGAGATAACAGAGTTAAAGATGTATTCAAAAGTGAACCTTCATACAGTTTTAATAGAAATGTAAATTAGCACAGTGATCATGGAATACAGTGTGGAGGTTCCTCAAAGAGTTAAAAAAAGAATTACCACATCATCTGGCAAGCCCACATATCCCAGGAAATAAAAATTACTGTATGGAGGTTCCTCAAAAAGTTAAAAAAAGAATTACCACATGATCTGGCAAGCCCACATATCCCAGGAAATAAAAATTACTGTATTGAAGTGATGTATGTTCTTCCACATTCATTGAATCATTATTTACAAATGTAAGAAAACAACCTAAGTATCTTTTGGCAGAAAATGGATAAAGAAAATAGAAATAGATAGATTGATTGGTTGATAGATGATAGATAGGTAGATACTTACACTCACATACAATATTATTCACCTTTTAAAGAAATTCTATCATCTCATTTATAGCACAGATGAACCTTGAGTATATATGCTAAATGAATTAAGTCAAACACGGAAAGACTAATACTACATGATATCAGTTACATGTGGAATCTAACAAAAGTTGAATTCATAGTAACAGAATAGAGTAGTTATAAGAGTTTGGTGGGGAGAGGGGGGTGGCATGACAGAAAGAATACAAACCTTTAGGCACTGTATAAAGATGATTTTGGGAGAACATATACCATGATGACTATCATTATCAATAAATGTATTGTCACTTGAATGTTGCTAAGAAAGTAGATTTTAAGGGTTCTCACCACCACACACTCATAAACACACAAACCAGTCATGTGAAGCAACATGTTAATTAGTGGGACTGTAATCATTTTCCAATGTATACACATATTGAAACATTGTATATTCTAAATATATACAATTTTATCAAGCATAGATTAAGGGAGCTGGGGAAAATGTTAAAAGTCCTCAAGGCAATTTTATATTTGCAAAAATTTAGGCATATATCAGAATAGAATAAACAGTCTAGAAATGTACTCACAAACATGATCAATTGATTTTCATGAAGATGCCAAAGAAATTCAATAGAGAAATAAATCATCTTTTTAAAAAAGAAATGATAAAATAACTTACTGTATATCACGCATAAAAATTAACTTGAGCATCATAAACCTGAATGTAAAGCCTAAAGCCACTAAACATTTATATCAAAATACAAGTGATAGGCTTTGTGATCTTAGGATAGTTAAGTGTCTCAGAAAAAAGGCTGGGGATTAAGCTCAGTGGTGCTGCTGCCTGCCTTGCAAGTGCAAGGTCCTGAGTTCAACCCCTGGTACCAAAAAAACACTCCCAAAACAAAAGTGTCTTAGAACACAAAAGCCACAAAACATTAAAACTACTAAATTATATATTGTAATATATTGTAGTTGTATATAGATATCATACAATTTAATAGTAAGAAGATGAATAATACACTAAGAAAAATAGATAAAAATTTGAACAAAAATTTAAATTGAAGATATGGTCGTATTCATAAAGCACATTATAATCTGTTCAATATCACTGGTCATCAGAGAAATACAAATTAAAACCACCCTAGAATACCACTGCAAACCTATTAGATGAGCCAAGATGTGGAATCACTAGACTTTTGACTCACAGTTGTTGGAAATGTAAAAGAAGACTATACAATTAGCCATTTTACCCAAGAGAAATGAAAACATGCATCGACACAAATGTTACTAGGTTTATATGTAAAAGGCTAAAATCACAGACAGTTCATATTTCAATCAATAGATGAATGATTAAATAATTATTATAAACCCACATATGTATTATTATTCAGCAATAAAAGGAACAAGCTATTGATACATATAAAAACATGGATGATATGTAAGTCATTATGTTAAGTAGAAAATGATAAAAAGGATACATGCCTGATAGGTCTATTGAGATAAAATTATTTTAAAAATTAATCTATTGTGACCAAAGATAGATAAGTAGTTTCCTAAGTTTGGGGCAGAGGGAGGAGGCATTACAAAAGAACACTGAAAAATTCTGTAGGTGAGGAAATGCTTATTGATTGAAATAATGATTTCATAGATGTAGAAATGTATCAAATCCTAAGAAATTGTACATTGTATAACTTGTTAAAATCAGTTATACATCAAAAAAGTTGTCCAGTGAATCTCAAATCAATATTGTCTTTCTTAATTCTACAATTATGTGCTGAAGTTAAAATGTATTCTAACAATGATCTGGTTAATTCCTGAAGAAATAATTCCTGAAGAAGCCTACCCAAATGTTGTAGAACTGTTTTCATTTTTACTTATATATTTATGCTTAAATTTTTAACTTTATTAGTACATGTTTCCAGTACATAATGATTAGGTTTATTGTCAATTGATACATTTATGTACCGCATGTTAGCTTAGTTTCCATTTTTATAAATCAAGTACATTTAATAAAAATAGACAAATGCAAGTTAAATTTAGGTTTGCAGGCACATAATTCCTTATACTGTACTTTTCCTTTTAAAGAGAATATTAACACTCTGTACCTTATCTTACAAATTCTTAAAACAATTTTGACCGACCTTGGCCATCTACCATCTCACAAAAGACATTGCTGAATACTATCCTTCATAATTTACCTAAATACATGAAGTGGGATCAACTCCATTGCTTCAACTTCTGAATTACGGATCTCAAAATTTTAAGTGGTTTTTCTGCTACTGGCTCTACCTTGTTCTTTTGTTTGTTTGTTTGTTTGTTTTTTGGTACCAGGGATCTGATCCTTGTGCTTGCACAGCAGGGGGCGAAACCACTAGCTAAATCCCCTGCCCTACTACCTTGTTCTTAAAGATTGTTTTTCCTACTTATCCTCTGATCCATAAAGAGGTAGTAAGAAGGACAATTAGCAAAAAAAAAAAAAAAAAAAAAGAGGAGAAAGAAATACAAAGACCACTCAGCAAATTACTTAGGGAGAACCAAGAAATGTCAAAGCACTCTAAATCTTAGTAATTTTGACCTATGCTTTTAAGGCTATGGGACTTTCTTTAGCATACATTAGAGACACTAACAGTGATACTATGAACTCCCGACACACCCAGTAGCTTTAAAAGCTCCTCTAGGACCAAGTAGCTGCTCTTTTAAAATTATTGTCTACTCTGTTTTTTCCATAAATACATATCTATTTTTATTACAAAAATATACATATGTAATAAAACATAAGATGATACAAAATGGATAATGTGCAAGTTTAATATCATCTATATAATTTCACTAAAAATTATCAGTTATACCTCTTAATTTTTTCTAATACAATTTTCTGTATTTGCAAAACTATGTAAATATGCATACACTCCTTATATCGTTTAATTTATACAAATTGAAATAGTGCTCTGCCTCCTGTTCTTTCTTACCTTGGTTCTTTTCACATAATGTTTTGAAGATTCAACTGCATCTGGATATAGATTCTATTCTTTATTGTAGCTGTTTAGTAGTCTACTATATGCATATTTCAAAAGTTATTTTGTTCATTCTTTATGAACTGGGATTGTTTACATACATTATTCTTTTATTGTCTTTTTTTACTAGAACACGTTTCCACCACATGTTTACATTCCTGGTGTGGAGTTGGTTCATGTACGTAACACATCTTCATTCCTTTTTTCATCCCCTGTCCTTCCCTGCCCTCCGTTCCTTGATCCCCTTCCCATTTGAGAAAGATCTATCTCCCTACTTGCAATTATCTAACTTTTAATTTGATCTTTCTTTATAATTTGAATTTTTCATCTAGAAAGTCTATATTTCTATACAACCCTAGTTGTTTTGATCCATTTGAGCCACTGAATAAAGCTAAGCTATTGCCTTCCTTTTGGTTTCCACAAAGTTAGAAAAATGTCTTTTGCAGTGCACACTTGAATTACACCAAATCAACAGGTAGCTATGCTAATGTTCAAAAGACACCATACATGACCTGAGATGTAAGTGGGTCATTGTACAATCAGTTCTAGAACACCAAGTTATCTTCAACTTCCTCTTGCTTTTTTTAAAAAAGTCTATTTCATTTCCCAACATATAGAAGATCCAGCCAATTCCATATTTCATATAAAAGTACGTGAGATTGTTAAATCTTACCTTTATCTTTCATCCTTCTACTTTTTGAAACTCAAAAAAGAAAGGATTCAAGTAGTGTTATTTCATCAGCTTCTCTGGTGGACAAGGATGTCTTTGCTGATGGAGCGAAAATGCTTTGCCAGCACGTATTCTATTGTCTTCAGAAGTTATTCTGAATGAGAGCCACTGCCATTATGTGAATAAGTCATGCATGATCCCTGGGTATATTATCAGCCCCTTGTGGAACATTTTTACCAATGATGAAATGTTATTGTTGTCAGTGTCAGACATTTAGTCTTTATCAGCCTCCTTCATGACAGCCCTCGTTATTCAGGTAGACTTGGGACAACTTCAAGGTGAGAACTCTCAATGCAAGGTCAAGTGGCCCAAATTTCTTTCCTATCCATTGCTCAACCATTTACTTTCCCTTTCATCATGACTCATGGAACAGTCCTTTCACTGTAGGACTGCAGTGGGAAGAATGCAACTGTAGCTTTATTCTGCTGGGGCCCTACAATCAACTAAAGAATATATATTTACAATTTCTCACTTATGTCATCCATGGAAACTTGCAAATCTTAAATGTTGGCATACATTCTTATTCACAAAATTCTCAAGAAGGCAGTGCTATGCATTAAAAGTACTCATGGGTGCCAAAAATCAGATTTTTTTTTCAAATTTTATATATATATATATGAATTTGGCCATCTACTTAACATTTCAGAGGCAGAATAGTCATCTCCAAAATGGATCAAGTCTTAAACTTCCCTAAAAATATGTTCTGAGCTTTACATATATATGTTGCTTATTATATGGATCATTATAAGAATTAAATTTACAAGCATTTGTTTCTTGCCCCATTCTATTCTCATAATTCTTGTCATGTGACAAGTCCAAGTTATGTCTTAACATTTTTATGATTATTTTTATCCTAAAGTTTGTGTGATCTTTTGAAATGAGAAAAGCAGTCTTTTCTCAGGTGTGTTGTGCAGTTGTCTAAAATCTGTAGCCTATCTATCGAGCTAAGACTCTATGGTAATTGTTCCTTTTCCTCAGATTCCCATTCCTTTAGCTCACCTCATTCTGACTCAGAACTCTATGTATTACTCAGTAGCTGTTCTGAGAGATGCTGCAGGGTTTAGAGGACTGGCTGGAACACAGGCATAAGCATGCCAGAATGTCAGCCCTCCACATTTAGACTGGCCGATTGGACATGTGTTATGTGTTAGAATGATGTTGACAGCGCTCGATCTCAGAGAGGCAAGGCAGAACTGTGGCATTCAGAGTGACAGTGCAGGACTGAGTAGGGGCAGATCCTCTATGAAAACACATCCTTCATCAGAAAAAAACAGGACCCCAGCAAACAGTCACTTTCACTCTGTCATGTTCTGCCATTTTCTATTCTTAATTATAAGACATAAATACAGATGTCATAAACCTGATAGTATTAAGAACCATAAGGGAGTATCTCTTTGTATTCTCCATATGAACTTTCTGATCAATGAACACAGTATTTACCCTAAGAAAAGGCAATATCTAAGAAAATGTTTTAGGTTGACATTAAGAAATTTATTTAGTAAAAATATTAATTAATGTGAATGTATCGATCTTTGACATTCTAGCCTCCAGAACAGTGCAAAATTAGTTTCTATTGTTAATAAACTACCCAGTCTGTGGTATTTTGTTATAGCAGCACCAATGGACTAAGATATAGGTAAAGCTAGAGAACAAACTAGTCAATATATAATGGGTTAAAAAGTACAGAGAATTTGCCCTTTGTTGTGTCCTGTTCATTGGCTGTTACTAAGTTTCTGGGGATGGGTAAACTATAAAATTTCAAGTTTATAGGTTACTGTATGTTTTTCAATGTCCATTAAAATACACACAGAGCTCAAAGGCTCTATTGAGTTCACACACACACATACACAAAAACACAAAATATGTGATAAATGACTCCTACATGACCATGGTCACACACCTTTGGTAAAAATTCTCAGAAGGAAAATGTGGGTCATTTATTGGATGTAAGCCTCATGTATAGCCAGAAAGGGATGTTAGAGACTGACCTTATTAATCTCTGAAATGCGTGGATTAGTGCTAGTTTCTGCTGGATGAAAGATAAACTGATCTTCATTAGGAAAAGAGGCTTTGGAAATAAAATTAGATCATAATGTTACTTAAAATAGAGTTATGTTTTTTCTGAATTGAAATAGTACATCTTATTTTTTGAAGAAACACAGTATAGTCCTGGGGATTAAAATTTCCAAGGAACTAGATGTGGGCAGGGATGTGCATATAGTGTGATGGCCATGAGCTTGTCACATTGCTAAGATACAGTTGCTGAGAAATATAGGCCCTAAGCCAGTTAAAGTTGTGGCTCTGATGAATTTGATCTTATTCCAATATACCCAAATAGAGGACTCCTTCTGAGGCTTGGAGTAGTTTGACTTTGAATTAGCTAAGGTAAGTAAATAGTCCACCTTATTACTCTAGGAGACAGAGATGGAGGAAAGTTTAGTTAAAATCATCAAGTAAACATTCATCTGGTGTTTTTTTAAGAGGGAGTTATAGGTATTTAGCATACATTCTCACATAATCATAAGTAAAGATAACAATTATATTCTATCTACTCTTAGGACTCCTATTTTATAAACTATAATTCAAAATAACCAATGAGATAATAAGAGCTTTTTCCACTTTGGTATTTCTTACATTATGTTACTTCCTTATTCACTCATACACCAAACCATCTTAAATATCTTCTATATATAAGCCACCATGATAAACACAGAAACACCCATGTGAACTGCATGGGTATCTGTTCTCTAGAACCACATAGTTTCGTGTAAATAACAGAAAAACAAACTACAAAGTGATAAGTATCAATGCAGAAGTATAGTAAATATAGTAAAGAAATATAAAAACCTATAGTTCTTTGCTTGTTTTATGCATTTGGAAGTAGGATAGATGGCTACCAAAAATAATGAATAATCATACTCGGGTTTATAAGACTGAACCATGAAAAGAGGGCTGTAGGAGGTTAGTAATACAGTAAGAAATGGACAATGGCAGACCAGAACTTGCCAGTGTTATTACTCAGCATGAGAACAAGAGTAGAATAACTCATGGTTACTTTGTGAGATCTTAACAAAGAACCTATTTTAAGGTTGAGATTGAATTCAGGTGTAAATTACTTGACTATATTTCAATTACAGGAGTAAATGGCATCCATATTCATGACCAATAAGTAGAAAGTAAATGAATGATATACTACAACATTTGCATACCATAATTCCAGGCTATGACAATATCTATCTATTTTAAGAAGTCAATATAAACTAAGGGAACTATGAAAAACTCATCACTCTAAAGAGAGGTCACAGAATTTTCTCTTCAGCATTTTGATGTTATATTTTGGTTACTACAGTGTTTTGTGCAATGTCGGTTGTTTAAAACTTCTCTCCAAGTAGAATTACCTGGAATGTCCAATGAGGCTTTTAATGTTTTGCATTTCTAACAAGATTACAAAGATTGTCTCTAAAAAAAATGAGCATGTTTGGCAAATTTTAAAATATTAAAGAAAAACTTTTTCTCAAAATGGTTTCATGACCTACTTCTTTGATGTGACATTAAATTCATGAGACCAAATTCATGAGACTTTGAAGGAAAATATAAGAGTGGTTAAATATAGAGAAGGCCCAAATATATTCAGGTCAATTTATCATTTAATCTAAGATAGCTTCATATAAAAGGTTTGGTATATAATGTAATATTAATAAAGTCATGGAATTGATTGCAGGGGTGACAGTCAGCAAGCACAACAGCAGTGCTAGTGGTTGTTAATATGGAGTGACAGGTGTGTATAGGTGAATAAATAACCACTAATATGAGGATTGCTGGAGCCATTCCCAGGAGCCTTACATGTATCCCTGCTAAGAGTCACATTGCTGCTTGTTAATCCCTCCTGTCCTCTAGCCAGCCAAGTGGAAGTGGAACAGCCTATGAGACAACTGTTTGGTGCTCATCTAGTCTATTTCTGAAGGACCAGGACCTAGAAAAGCCAAAGTAAAATAAAATAAAATAAAAAATAGGTACAAAGAAACTTATAGTTGTCACAGACCTGGGGTTCCAGCCTCTGAGGAAAGTGATAACACTCCAAAGATAGACAAAGAGCTGAGAGGAGTATAGGACATGTGACAGTCTGACGGGACAAGTATAACCATGCCAGTCACTTATTTTAAAACATATTCACTCATTTTTGTACTATAATTACCTCAACACTCCCATGTTATGAATAAGGAAACTGAGACACAGGTAATTTTTTAAACAAGTAGAACAGAAAGAATACTAGTTCAAAAGGCATAGCAATGATTCTCCATTCTTTTTTTTTTTTTTTTTTTTTGGTACCGGAGATCGAACTCCGGACCTTGTGCTTGTGAGGCAGGCACCGGAACCACTGAGCTAAATCGCTGGTCCAGATTCTCCATTCTTATTGTCCAAGAGCACCAGCTCTTGTTTGGACTAACAAAGCAGATTGAGGGCCGGAGATTTAGCTCAGTGGTTTCACTGCCTGCTGCGCAAGCGCAAGGACCTGAGTTTGATCCCGAGTACAAAAAACAAAACAAAACAAAGCAGATTGTACCTATTCCAATACACCTTCAATGTATGGCATTTGTCACTGAGTCAACAATAAAGGTATTTATAATATATTTAAAATATTAGGCAATAAACTAGAGGCTTTAATATTTTTATTGTCACTGCTATCAGTTGAGCAGAAGCTGAAAGTGGATTAAGTACCATAAGCAATATAATTCATGTTAAAAGAGATTCTCTAATTATTGGGACCCTAATCACCCAATGACTATAACTGTAACTGAAGAACCCCTGGGGCAGTTTGACAGGATTTATTATGACAAAAAGATTGGAGCATCATTTCTTTGTTGGTAGTGGCATCAGATGAAAGATCACAACCGGTAGAGCAGAGGATACCAGCTATCTCTAAAAATAAACTTGGAAATTATTAAAATAAGTTAATGAAAACTTTTTCCTTGGCTTATATAGCTTAATAAGCAGACTTGTAATATATACAACTAAATATAGTTAGAAAATAAATGTGGAATTTTAAATTAATATAAAATTTTATGCATACAGTATATGCATAGAAAAATATTAAAATCCATACACCAAAATGTTAAGATTTGTTATATGCAGGTGTTAAGACAAATATATTTTACACACATATCAATGAACATGTATTATTAATGTAAGCAGGAATATGGAATATATTTTTAAAATATGGCTTTGGATCAGCCAGTAATTGAAAAATTCATATTTATGTTTTAATGTTAATTCAAACTAATTCTTAAATAGCTCATAGGCTACAGTAGTGATGTGAACCTTTTAGGGCTTTTCATGATAAAGAAAGGCCACTGTGGCAAGCATGCCGTAAGTTCACCAACACTGGGCTACAGGATAACTTTTCTATATTTTGTGTAAGCATATTCCTCTACATTAGGAAAACTCACTTTACTTAACCCAATATTGACCCTAGAGGTCTTAGTGTCACCCCAAGTTCAAAAACAAATATGGAACAATTGAGATAATTTTTGAACACTTGTAATTGTCCTTCTTCTACCAAACCCATTTTCTCAAAGTGACTCACCCAATAAAACAAAGAAATAAATACATTGGTTTTGTCTTGAAGATGCTTCTCATTCTGTTAAGCAGAATATTCTGCTATGTGTTACGTCTTGGAATGACAGAGTTGACACTTTGGGGAGAGGAGGCTCTTTTCAGAAAATTACTCTGCAAGGGTTCACCTTGGATTCCACTTTACATATGATTGGTTGCAAGTTCTCGTTCTTTCCAAGTAGAGTAAGATATTCAAATGGTCAGAATTGTCATCCTTGTTTTCCTGAGGAAACTGTAAACTCACCTGTAAGGCAGGAGTGGAGTTTCAAGGTTGTATCTTATTGCTACACTTGAAATTAGCTGAGCCTGGAGACTTCTGCTTTTGTTTGAAAGGCCTCTGCTTATTCACAATGCAAATATATTCTCTTGAGGTGTATATTTGCTTGTGATACACCCTAATGCACGTAATAAAAATATACTTTGAGGGCCTGGGATTTAGCTCAATGGTGCTGCCACCTGCCTCGCAAGCAAGAGGTCCAGAGTTTGATCCCCAATCCAAAAAAACAAACAAAAAATAAATAAACAAACAAACTATATATATATATATATATATATATTCACTTAGTTGAACATAGTCATTAATGAATCTTCACACCAAACTCTTGATGTGGCTACTATCATTCTTCACATCTGAGTGACATGCTCAAGAATAGTACATAGCATTACCAGGATTCAGCCTCAAGCAATTTAGTCCCAGTATTTAAACTGAAAATGGCCTGGGGAAGGGCTCAATTCATATGGCAGAACATAGATCTACCTCGAACATACTGAATAGTACTTTACTTGCTATGTTATTTGCCAATGTTTCTAGCTGACAGAATTATAGTGAATCACAGCATTAACTCAGTTAATTGCTATTTTTTGTGAACTGAAGTCTTACTTTTCCTTATTAATAGTAAGAAACAAATTTATTCAGCAACCAAACTATGCCCCACATTTTCAGTAGCTCTAAAATGACACTATTAATAAAAACTTCTTAAGTATTATAAAAATACACTAAGATGTTCAGTGTTATAAAGATTAACAAAATATATATACCAAAGTGGCTGACTTACAATAGGTGTCTGTTAATGACTTTATAATATGGAAACATAGCTGAGTATAGATGATGTTTGAAAGTTAGGCATTTAGGAGCTAAGAAATGTGAAATATGGTTCCTGCCCTTAGGAAATTCATAGTCTCACAAATCTGAAGAAAGTCAGTGAGGGAACTAACCTTTTCAAAGCTAAGGAAATAATTATCAAATAGAAATAAAATTACAGAGCAACTATCTTCAGCTTAGGCTACTAGCCACAGTCCTAGATTGTCTGTCTCTTCTGTATTGTGTATAGCCAAGGATTATATTACACTATTGATTCTACTTAGGTTACCATGACATAAAAAACATCATTTGCAGTCTTCTCTCATTGGCAGTTATCCTCACTCACCCTTGTTAGAATTTATACTTCTCTTATTATTCCAAAGCCATTCTCAGACTTTTTATGTGGAACAAATCAAATACCTTTTAATTATGCTCAATTCATACTTAGAGCCTCTTTGAAAATCACCCATATGCAATCATGATTGCTACTAGTAGCAATTACAAATATTGCACTTAGGCAGTTCCAAATGGCTTATATATGCAAATTCATTTATTTTACTTATATCAGTGTTCATATATACAAATGGATATATTTTCCATTTCTTGATTTCTTATTGTATGCCCTTCTCAGATCCTTAATTTGTTTTTCTTCTTTTCAAATATGTTGCACAAGGATGACACTAGAAAACTGAATGAAAAAATCTTAGTTATTGATGATGAGTAATTTCTTGAACAAGCACACTCATGTTTAGAAGAAAAAATATAATTTGGGCTTTTAACTCCTAGATAATTTGCTAGGAAATAAGGTGCTCATCATGTTGCTCTAAGTGAAAATCTTCTTACTTAATCCAGGGCTTTTCTGTAGATTTGTAGAATAGGGAATCCTTAGTCATTCTCTTTTGGGAAAGATACCGTACTGATAGACTTCCATGATGAATTCTCCCAGTTTTAAGTTTTGAGTGATTTCTAACGCCATGATAAGGAAACAAAGAAAGTCAGTAAGAAGGAATTTTCAAAAAACTGTATGGAAATAGCTGGGAGTCTTTCTGCTGAGCCATCCCAGAACTAGAGTTTTGAATAATGCATGTTCCATAAATCTAAGTGTCCCACTATGCCACATTTTAGAACAGGGAGAGAAAATAATAGCTACTGTCCACACTTATCACCAATAATAAATTGCAGGGCTCTTACGTGTGGTGGCGATTAATGCAAAATGCAACCCAAAACACATAAGTAAATAAATAGATAGTTTGACTTTCATTGGGGTTATCTTTCTTTTTTCTCTTTCTTCTCTAAATAGAAAGTACATTTAAAAAAATATCTCTAGAATACCTACCCCTTTTCTCTTTGAAACAGACGTACAGAGTCTTTTTTTGTTCCCAGGGAAGGGCAAATGATTTTGTAAGAGTACCCATGTTCATGTACGCGTGCATGCACATGTTTGTATAGAAAGAAAGACAGAGACAGAAACGGACACACAAACAGAAAACTTGCTGGCAGAGAGTTGTTATACTAAAGAATTTATGTGCATCAATGGGATTTAAAGGAAGATTGGAGATTGGCAGTTACTACACAGCTTTGGGAATCAAATGGAAGGGTACAGAAGTAACCTTTTTAGGAGAATGAATTTTTCAGAAGGAATTCAACTCTGATAGCTTTCAGTTAGATGATGAAACATTTTATATAAAAACAACCCCGAATGCAACAGAAATTAGAAACCTAATGAAATTAAATATATAAATAAATATAAATAATATAAATAAATATGTATGACCATAAATATTGGTCATACATCTAGACAATGAAAACTTTTCAAAAGTTAAAGAATTAAATTTCATCAGCAGTTAACTGTTACTAGCCTTTATAGGAACTTCTGAATGCTGCTATTCTCCAGAAGGAGCCATAATTTACTGAAACACTTCAGTTTGCAGCTATTCTATGACTTGGGTCATATATTAGCTTATTTAATCCTCTCATCAGCCCTGTGATAGATATTTACATTATTTTGTTGTTGTTGTTGTTCCTCCCTTTGGAGAAAAAAGGTTCAATGAGAGTAACCAATTTCTTTAAAGACCCACATCTGTTAGGTAGCAGAGTTGGGATTTCAATTCTTGTTCTATGAAACATCAAGGACTTATGTTCTTTTGTCTTTGCCATATAAAGGGTGTCAGATAAAAGAGAAGATAGTGAGTTAAATTTGAATTGCAGATATACAATAAATAATTTTAGCATAAATTGTGTTCCAAATATTTCATGGGATATACTTATAAAATATTATTATTTATCTTATATTTAAATGTAACAGGGCATGCTCTTCTTTGATTTGCTAAGTCTAACCACCCTTGTCATTTATCTTCCCTGGACCCAGCTATCTATCTTTGAGAAGGGGCCAAACAGTGAAAGGGAAAGCCGTTCTTCATGGAAGAGGGCAAGCGAAAGAGCACCTGTCCTGCCCAGCGTCAGCATGTTTCTGCAGCGTGCACTGTTTCCGTGAAGATGATCAGCTTTGCATTTATAGGATGGCACCTGGGAGCTGATACGGCAATGAGCCCTAGAAAGGACAGGAGTACTTATGGATGTTAAACCACAAATTTGAGAAACAACTGTCTCCATCTATCTCCACAGATAATTGTGACTCATCACAAGAACACCCTTTATCTCACACCTGACACTCACTGAAGGAACTGGATGGCCTCTGAGACTGAACTTATTCCGACTCTATTATACACACAGTAAAAAAAAAGAAATTTGTACCCCAAATGTATTTACTTTCTCTTCATCCCATCCCTTCAGGATTTAGATTCTCCCAGCTTCCCAGTCATAGGAAAGGGATAATCATTATTACTTTACTCCTGGGACTGTATTTTCAAGATCATCACTGCTGGGTATTTGTGTATAACATTTAGCTACAAATATTAGACTACAAAATTGCCCCAGCCCATCCTCTCACATCCAGTGCCTTTGCCTATTTGGGTCTGAGATAGCCTTCACGGTGTGCTGTGGGCTCCCCAGTTTTCTCCTCCTCTAAATTCCAGTCATAACCTATTTGTGCACAGCCTCTTCTGCCTAGCCTTAAGCCAGTCTCTCTTCTAGGAAAGTGATAAAAGCAATGTGAGCTAATGTGTTAATGACCATCAGAAGGTTTATCTCTTCCAGATAACATCTGCTCCCTTACATGCTGTAGCAGCAAGGCAGTAGACCAGTGGAAATATTTTACCTCAAGCGGTATGCTTGCTTATCACCTATTTACTACCTCAAATCAATGAATCTCCACATTTTCTCAATACACACAACTGATCAATGCTAGTGAAATTATTTACTTCACCATGCTAGTGAAATTATTTCAGCATATATTAAAAATATTTTTTGCCTACTCCTAATTGAAGTATAATTGATTGAATGGAAGTAGCCAAATTGATTGTAAAGAAAGTTTTTCATTAAGTTTATTGGTACATTTTAGGTATATTTTGTTTAGTAAAACCAGGAATCATTAACAAAAGTTACTCCAAGGAAAATAAGGCTCTGACTCTACCTACCTTATCCTCCTACACATTTTTAAATCATAAGCTTGGGCTTTTCTCTCTCTGTGTAACCTTTTCTCCCCACTAACAATGTTTCTCATTTGTATCCCCATTATGTTCCACGTTTTTCCATCATAGCACAGTAGTTTAAAGTTACAGATGCAGAGGCTTAATTTCCTGGTTGCAAGCCTGCAATTTATTATTTAATAGCTATCTGATGCTGTAGAAGTTAATTCAATCTCTACATATTTCCTAACTGAGAAAGATAGGATAATATTGTTGATAACTCATGTATGTTTGCAGCCTTTAGTGCCCCGCTCATAGTAGGCACTCAATAAATGTTTATGGGACAGATATATCCCCCAATACAGCTCAGTGAACAATATGAAAATGTACTTGAGAAATGCCCTGAAGTTAGAAATGCCAAGTAACTGATACAACATCTCAAATATTTTGCAAATGTACACACATGCATACATAATGTTTTGTGAGAAAAAGTCTCATGAGCTATTGAAGAATCCCATTTTCCCCCAAACTCAGATTATGAGACATGGTTATTTGGTTGGTTAATTTTCAGATTTATATATGTTTATTTAGCTTTTGTCTGGAAATGGTTGCTCCTCTGTATATAAAATCCATTTTAAATCAATAATTGTATTATTCAAAATCACACCTATCCAAAGAAAAAATATTTTAACTATTCATACCATATCCATATGTGTGTATACTTATATATGAATATTTTATTATAAAGCCTTTTTTATAGCAAATACTGGAGAGAAAGTGACTCAGATTATAAACCTTGTATAAATCTCAAAGTCTAAAGAAGACTTGGCTCTGGCCTAAATAATGAGCAGGTTCCATCCATTTTCCTTGCTGTCTTTGAGCCAGGCTTTCCATTTGCAGAAACCCAAGGCTTTACTATTTTCCTTCTCTTTCCCTAACCCATTTGCCTGTTTAGCTGCTTCAGCCTCCACTACAAGAGACCAAGATCATTATCTCATTTGCTCCAGTCCTTAGCAGCTTTCTTTTTACCTGAAATCAAATCCACTATCATCAGCTAGCATGTTGATGTCTGGCACTAACTTTGTCTTCTCAGAAAACACAATTAAATTCACATAACAACCGATCACATTTCCATCACATAGTATCAATAGATTTTATCTTGATGTGGAAAGAAAAGGATGGGTAATAAGAGATATTAAAGACTTCTGTTTTCCTTAAATTTCCATGAATCATTTTAAATTCAACAAACATGCTTGTGTTCTACATGGTGGGAAATCAAAAAGATGGCTCTCAGTTGGGTTGAATAAGTTGAGTTCCTATTGGGAATCTCTGCCCTTAGCCTGATCTACTTGGGGATTCATGAGATGCCAACAATAATGTGAACTCTATATATAGCCATCTGCAATCCATTATTCTCCATGGGATGTAAGAGAATGGCAGAGGTCAAGAAGTGTTTGGCAAGATTGTTATAACATAACATAAGGTATTACTTTTATGAATAAAAGTGTGTGTTCTATTTCAGTACTGAATTTCCTAAGTTTAATCTGCCTGCCCAGATCAAGAAACAGAATAAAGTATACTTTAAGTGTTTATAAAACCTCTATAAGAAGTCATCTTATGCATTTGTACAGGAAGCTAATTTGCGTGACCAGTGTGGAAATGCCAGTCATACTCGAGGATCTCCTTCTCTGAAGGATTAAGTGATACCCAGTGCCATATTTGCTACCAGTATAGAGAATGCCTGTGTTGAAAGATTTTGTTTCCTTTAAGACACAGCTGAAGAGTACACTGCCTTTTCTTTTACAGTGAATTAGAATGAAGAATTAACTCACTGTTAGGGATGCTGGGGGCTTTGGTACAATGGAACACAAAATTTTCTTTATTTTAAGGGATTAGTGATAGTTTTCTCACTCCAGGAAAAAAAATCAGCAATGGTTTCATAGTTTCAGTTCTTATAATCAGGTCTTTGATACATTTTAACTTGATTTTTAAAAAATTAAATTCTTTTATTGGTACATTGTAGGTATACAACACAATTACATTTCTCATTGAGAATTGTACCTTTACATAATGCATCTTGGTTCTTATTTTTTCCCCATCCCTAGCCCTCCCTTCCC